>OY728136.1:1803977214-1805177214 GCA_963277665.1 Viscum album | reverse complement strand
GGAAGTCCAAAAATCGTTATTATGCCTAATCAAAAATCTCATAATATGATTAATAATCTCAACTTTGGGAAGTTTCCCGACTCAGATAATAAGAGAAAGATGGAGTTTCATGATGATCATAGAGGAAAGAAAGTTCAATTTCCCTCATGTAAATCATGTGGAAAGAGGCATCAGGAAGATTGTTTTAAAGGAATTGGAAGATTCTTTGGGTGCGGAAAAGAAGGACACAATGTTAGTAAGTGCAAATAAAAAGGTTCAATTAACACCATGGACAAGGATAATGGTATTGCTACGACATAAAAAATGATTATATGTTTTAAATGTGGAATATATGGGCATTATGCAAACCAATTCCCTAAGGGAAAATCTCATGAAGAGAATCAGCATGGTCTTGTGAGTAGTATTTAGGTGGATGATGATGGAGAGACTACAAATGAAATATGAGATGAAAGAAATGATGAAGCTTAGTCAGTGGTTTAAGAAGTTAGTGGAATGATTGTATGTTTATAAAGAATAATGTATGGTACTATGGAATAAATAATAATATAAGGATTGTTACACTATTCTTTTTCCTAAAGTTTTTGAAAGTATATGTTGAATGGTACCAGTAACCATGGAAGGTTATTCAGATATTTTTTGGAAAGTAGATGATATGCGCATAATGAAGGGATAAGAAGATATTGAGATGTTTGATTGTATTCATGAGCTCATGACTGATATAAGGACTAAGTTATATTATGGTTTGATTATATTGATTTTTTGGGACTTTGTTATGTGGAAAGAGTTACCTTTTGACTGTATTCATGTTTTCACTAAGGTTATATGGTAATTTATGTTTCAAGAGAATATATGACTAAGGTATTCATGTGTTTGGAATGCAACCAGCAAGATATATGTTATGATATATGTGAGATAAATTCTTATATTCACATTCTTGGTAGATAACCTTTCTAGTAATTGTTTTCTTTATACTTTGAGCTTGGAACAAAGTATTTTAGATAATTCTAATGATTGGAATAGATTATGTTGGACATATATTATTATTGTTTAAGGATATAACTTTTTTTGATATTATTGATGCGATGTTATAGTAATGTAGTTTTAGAGAAAGGACAACCTGCCGGACGGGTGACAGCCCATCTCGTCAGACAAGGCTGTGGGAATCCAACCCACAACTGAAGTGCGACTGGCCTTTATTGCATACCAATGGCCTACAGGAAGTCCCTGGTTAGTATAAACTAGTTTTATTTTATTAAGCGGTATGATATATGAAGTATAAGTTCATTTTTGGAATTGTATATGACTAACCTCACCATAGATGGAGTTATGTATATTTGATAACTTTTGCTAACCTTTTGTTTGAAATAGATGGAGTGACCCATCATTCTATCACATGATCTGTTAACAATTCATGAATAACAAATTCAACTTCATTTCTTTAAGAGATGAAGTGGAAATTGTTCAAAGCATGAACAACAGTGAGATTGTCCCAAAATCAAGCAAGTATTTCTTCTAATTCAAATTCTTCAACTTTTGGGAAATGATCATGAAAACCAAAAATGTTGTCCTTGTGCCCATATATCTGATGAATCATATGGTACCTTAGATCATCACAAATATATGGCTTTGTGATTGTTGGATTTTTCATAGCCATGTTCTCTACCACTCTCTATCAAAACATGATAGTTAGATTTCTTTTCCATATCCATATTTTCCCCTATGTTCTACTATATGGAAAACCATTGATTAGTCAATTTGTGTAACCATTACATTTCATACTTTAGTTTTTAATGTTATGTCTTGGTATTTCATTTTACGATGTGGGTTTCAATTAATGAAACTTTCAAGTAGAAAACCATGTATAACCCCGATGAATTTCGAGGGTGAAATTCATTTTAAGGGTGGTAGAATGTAACAACCCGATATTTTATGATAAGTATTCTTTTTAGTTTATTTGATGTCATGTGTTTTATGCTACAACAATATTATCTTGTGCCATACGCAACACCGTATTAGCTTGCAGCATACGCAACACTATTCTTAGATTGTGTTACACACAATTTCATGTTCGTTTGAAAATAGTCATTCTACGCATCATTGAGTGTGTATATATATATATATATTCAATGTATAAATGAAAAATTATTGAATTATGTTATATCAAAACCACAAAAAAGTCTTTCACAACACGCAACCCTAACTTGGCTTGCATTACACGCAATCGCGACCTTCCTTGATAGCGTGTGTTGTACGCAATACCAGGTTTCACTAAATGACGATATATTGTTATAATATTATTATGTACTATCCTTTATGAATATTATTAAATAAATTTTGTATTTTATAACATTATTATTCATCTTATAAATTTTCTAAAACATTTTATGTGGAAAAAATAAATTTTTCTGGTGAAATAAGTATTTAAAAAAAATGAAGTTTTGCCACCTTTTCATGGTGCACCCACATTAAATCTAGTTTTTGAAATGTTTATAAGATCAATTTGACAAAATAATCTTCTTATTTTGAATCTGGATATATAAATTTTCATTTGATAAAGTTTTTATAAATTTCTGATAACTTTCATATTTTAATGAATATTAAAAACACGCTATATTTTAATTAAAAACAACTTTTTTCATCGTAATAATTTATATGGTTAAATTATAATATTTAATGTTTTTAAAGTATAAATAGAATATATTTTTACCATTTAATACAATTTATGTCATTAGCATTGATTTTACATTGAATTCGTAGGTTAAATGAATTCAATCTTTTCTAATGTTTTAAACAAAAACACATTTTCTTTCAACAACAGAATTAATTTTAAATTAATTACTGCAACATATGTGTTTTGAATTTTGAAAAATGGATTCCTTATTTGGAATCAGTGGGTCCAAATTATTTTAATAGTATACTTATTTATTTTTGGGCATTATGAATAGTAACTACGGTAAATTTTATTTACCATAGTTATAGGTAAATCGAGTAATTAAGGGTAAATATAGGATTATCAAATTACCTTAACACCTTCCAAAATCTTATTGTATGACTAAAATTCAACCCATTTCACCTAAGGGTCAGATTATATTCATTTGATGTACTTTTTTCCATGAAAATTATTTAATTATTATTAAAACCAAAGAAAGTGACAACATGTCATTTTCTTAAATCTTATAAGTATAATAATTTTAGTTTAGTGATAAAATTCATGAAACTTTGGATATAAGTAGTCTCAAAAAAGCTAATAAAATTATCTACATCGTATTAATTTATTTAGAATATTTAGGGATTAAATAATTATCCTTAAAGGTGACATAATAGTGATGATCAAATTATTTTATTAAGATAAATATCAAATAAATGGTTTTAAAAATATTAAAATAAATATTATATGAACTATTTAATGTGCTCCAGTAATTTTCTAGATATATATGACATGTTATGAATCTATTAAATCTTTTAGTTCGAACATATCTTCTGTATATTATTTATTTAAATTCAAATAAATGAATAGTGTCAAAATTGACACTATTATTATTTTATAAAAATAACATATTATAAAATTGTTTAAAAAACATATTTAAAAATTATAAATTTAAATTTATATGGTCGAAAATGTCATGAAGTGTAAAATTATGGAAAATTCACAACACATATGTAATTATTTATAATAATTTAAAATTTAGAATATTATTACCACATATTAAATTAAATTGATAAATAAGGATAAATCAAGTTGATAATGTTTAAAAAAAATTATAACAAGTCTAAATAATATTGGTTGATGAGATCACAACCCTATCTCATCTAATATTTGTATATGAGTAATTTTGGAAGTTTTTAAGTGGGGTTGAGATTTAATATATACTAATATTTCTTATATTTCAAAAGGTGCCCCTCTCCTCCCTTATAAAAGGGAACCTCCTCCCTCTCTTCCTCACATCACTTTGTGCCTTCATGCTCGGTCAAAACCTACAAAAGTATCTTCTCCACTTCCCTAGAAACATCCTATAGGTCCTGGTCATCTTCAAAGGCCAATCTTAGTTCCCTAAGAGGAGGTTTCAAAGAGGCGTGTCGAAGAAGAGGTAATAACTCTAACCGATTCTTTCAAATTATTTATTCTTCTAATTCTGCTTCTTTTGTTGTTTCATTATTAATTAATAACATAATTAAAACTCTTATACTGATATTTTATTATAAATATGAAAAAACCTTATTTAACCTTCTATCCATTCTACGGATAACGAAATAACCGCGCGTGCGCACGTATGTAATACCGTGTCCACGTTGTGGTGTAATCTGTTTTCGACCACCACCTTACTTGGAAGGGTATAATGGTGTAAATAAATAACTAGATATTATTATTGTAAAGTTATATTGATTCTGAAATATTATACATACACTTCTATACAATTTCACGATCATGGGAATGATATCATCGCTCGTACGTACGTACGGACTACCGTCTCCACGACGCGATGAGATTCATTCTCCATGTTAAGCATTCATGAATGATTATAAAGTATATATAATGAATAATAATGAAATATATGACATAATAATGATTATGGATTTATGTATATATATATATGTATGTCATTTACTTAATTCCATTCAATTCAAAAAGGAATTTAAAACAGCCTTCATGCGTATGTACGACCTACCGTCTCCATGAACGGTGTATTTCATTCCATTTTTCGATCTATCATATATACATGTATACGATGAATATATATTATATAAAAATAATGTTTTGCATTCTGGAGTTATGTAAATCAGTATATATGTAATAATATAAAAAAAAGTCGAAACACGTATGATAAATGTAACGATTTTACCCAAAATGCTGCTTTAACATGGAATTTACAAAAGAACGGGTAATATAAAGTCATAAGTGAACCATATATCATATCATAACAATGAATATGATTTTGCAATAAGTCAATGACATTATTTAAATCATTATATAGGATATTTGAGTACATATGAAGTATATCGGATGTAAGGTAAGGGATAATTATTCCAATCTCATTCTTATCCGAGATTGTTTACTCATAAGTATTTATTGGGGGTTATGTTTATTATTCATGTACAAATGCTCTCAAAATGTTTTAATAAAATTTTTACATTCCTTCCATGTATTTTTAAGGCATTTTTACCCTTTTATTACTTTTATGACATCATATGGAAGAAATCTTTCTTTTGTTCACCATACGAGGTACTTTTTGACTTTTCCGACAAAAGTACCTGGAGATTGTTATTTTTAGCTTATATGGTTTGAACGGATTTTTACAATTTTATAAAGCCTTATTTTCATGAAGCTTTCTCCAAAATATTTCACGACTATTTTCAAAAAAATCCTTTTCTTATAAAATTTCATGCCATTTTGTGAAATGAAAATGATTTGGAAGAATAAAGGATATTTTACTCAAGAATTCATTTCAAGTGTTTTATCAAAACCATTTTCCATCTAAGATGACATTATTTCATATGTGTATGTTTCAAGTATAATTTCCCGATGATTTACATTGTTTCACTTTTATTATTATGAAATGATATCCATTTATTTTATATGGATTATGTGATGATGGGACTATGTTTATGAAACCCATTTTATTATTTGGGTTATGATGAATGATTTATGTTTATGTTGTGGCACAAGTAAGAATTATTTCATTATGAGATGGGTGGGACCTATATATCCCTCCAATACATTATGTAAAGATTTATATCTCATGAGATAGAGATGGCTGGAATGGTAATTTAATCCAGTTCAGTGTTACAGGACTGAAACGAGGAGTGAACTCGATTCAGAAAGGGACTTTGTCCACTAAGATGGTCTTGGCAGCAATGCCTTGGTTACTATAGAAATCATTTCATGTACTTAATGTTTTTCCATAATTAAAAGTTTTATTTAAAATCTTTTTTATCTTGATTGATGTTCTATTTAGATCTATGCCTTACGTACTACCATGTTTAATGTCATTGCTCTAGATTTCGATGTTTAAACATTATGTTCATGTTTTTATGTTCAAATATATTTGGTTTGTTTTATTTTCTTCCTGCTTACCCTTACTGATCATTTGAGCTCACCCTTTTTATGTTTTTCCCCAGGATATAAAGAAAAGATTTTGGTAAGAAAACAAAGGGGATGATCTTTATGGGAGATTTTGAAGATCTTTCACCACAATTAGAAGATTACGTTCTGAGTTTCCAAAGACACTAAACTATTACAGTCCTTGTGTGTCTGTTTTTGTTATGTATTAAGTATTCTGCAAAAGTAATGTAATTTCCATGTATATAAATTTTCAGGTCTCTATATGATGTGTATATAATAAATAGTTGATTGATTTCAAAAAATTGAGTTAGATAGTATTGATAACCATGGGAATTAAAATTGTTTCCTTATATTTTTAGTTAAGTTCATCAATTTTTTAGTATTTTGTAATATATTGGCTAGTGTGTGATTTTATGACCTATCGATTAATAATATTTGAAATTTAGATATATTGTTAATTTTGGGAGGAATATATTTTTATTTTTCAGTTTAATGTATTGGATACTCATATGGTTTTGGGAAAGGTATATTTTAGAGAATGTTTGATTAGGTTATATACATACATGAGTATACGACTAGATAAATGATTAAATTTGTTTGACTAAATATACATAACTAAATATTACCTAATATATTTAGGTTGATGTAATATTATAATTTATATATAAAATAAAAAATATGTTAATAATACCAACACTTTCTTTTATCTATGAGTGATAATAAGAATTTCAAGGATGTAATTTATTTAATGAGTATTGAATGGAACAACCTCATATTTTGGAATATAATTATAATTATCCTCAATAGTTTGTGTCACATATAACATAGAAATAATGAAACACCTAACTAAAATTAATCAAGATATATGAAAACTTCATGAATAATATAATAATTATTATATAAAAACATAACACCCAATTAAAAAAACCATTTATTATTATTTTTCATTAATATTTTTAAAATTATACCTTTATAATAACCATTTTTTAAAATGGAATTATATATCACCTTAATAAATTAAATTTATCATAGTTATAATTTTATAATAATAGTTAATATTTATATTTATAAATTATTATCTAAAAATTAAATTATTTTGAAATTTATTTGAAATAAGATTAATGTCACTCTATGTTTCAAAATTTAATTTTAAATAAATGTTATTTTTCATTTTTTCTATATTTTCATTAAAATATATATACATTTATATAAATATTTTAATTTTAATTTTATAAAAATAAATTAATTCTTGATTTTTTAATATATAAATTAGTTAAGGGTTAATTATTAATTTTTTTTTGAAATAGTTCATTTTTATGTGCATGGTTAAAAATAATGTTTTTACTAAAATCATAGCATTTATAACTGTATAAATAAGAAAGTAAAAAAAAATTCATGATAAAATATGTATATAATTAGTAAAACTATAGATTTAAAAATATAATTATGAATTTATAAAACATATGTTTAACATTTTTTTAACCCATGTAATATTTTTTGATAAATTAATTTGTTTTCATATTTTTTTTAATTAAATACTATTTTTGGTAAAATCTATTTTTTTGTTAAATCCAATTATTTTTATACACCAATTTATATCATTGAAGTAAATTATATGGATAATTTTTCCTTATAGATAAATTTTAATATTAAAAATATACTTTTCTAAAAATAGGTTTTTATGCTTTACATGCGCACTTATATTAAAATATATTTTTAATATTGTAGAAATTGTGTTTTCTTAAATTATTTGAATATATCTAATAATAACTCTTAGATTAGGTAATGGGTTTAATTTAATTCATATATATAAAATTAACCTACCAAAGTAAATATTAGTTACCATGGTAAAACCGATTTTGTAATGACCCAAACATTCATTAATGAAAATTCCTCTTGATCTGTTTAAATGTATTATTATGGGTATATAAAACTTATGCACTTATTGGTTTTATGTTTTTGGATTTTAAAATATCTAAAGGAATTGTGCCATTGCAAATATAGCCGTTGAACAGTGATCACATGATTAGTATAAATACAGGACTTTAAAAAATCCAATTTACTCAGACAAAGAAAGCGACGACCTCATCCAGTAGACTTTCTCCCTATGAAGCACATTTTTTGGAGATCAAAAAGAAGGTGGTGTCATTGGTGCTTCGATTTTGACCAAGCCCAAGCTGAGCTTCAACACTTTAAGCTTGAACAGAACCGCCTATGGGAGAAGTAGAAGTTCATAGAGATTACCACTAAAGCGATGTTATTCGAGCCACCCCAAGATTTTTTCACAATCACACACCTTACCCTTCATTATTTTGCAGGTGTTATAACGGGTTATGTAACATGACCTTAGCACTATGATTATGTGCATTATTTTTTTATATAATAAAAAATATACATTCATTTTTTTTATTTTTTCTTTGTAAATAATTTTTAAAGCGCAAATAGTATTTTTAGTAAATATTCAACTAAGAAATATATTTTTAGGAATTAATGGATTTTTTAATTAAATAATATTTTAATAAAATTTTATTAGTGTTATTAAATTACTTTTTATTAAATATAAATGATCATATAAATTTATGACTATAATTGTAATTTATATTAAGGTTTGAAAGCTATTTTGTCAAAACCCATGATTTTTTCATAAATGTTAGTTTTTATATTAAATGTAAAAATTTACATATTTTTAAAATTATTTAGATAAAATGAATAGTATTTTTTGAATTTGTATGTCGAAATTATCTAGCGGTGAATTCTTCATAATTTCCTAAGACAGACGAATTTTGCGGTAAAAATTAAATACCGTTTAAATATATAATTTTTTATGAGATCATAATTACCCAATAATTATATAATAAAATACTATAAATGATATATTTGGATAATATATGTTTTTTCCAAAAAATAATGTGATTTTATATTTTATTGATTGATTTTAAGATGCCTTTGTGAACCCTCCATGTCTTTTAAATTATTTTAACTTTTTCAATTGTTTTCCTTTAGAGTGTTACTCACCTCTACATAAAAAACCCTTTAATTATAAGATGTTAGTCCATTGTCATTATACAAAATTGTCTTCCAATCCACTTTGGAAAAAACCAGGGGGAAAAACCATGGGTTTGATTGTGGTTTTGATTAGTTTAAGGTGAGGTGTCCCAAACCCAAATAATAAAGAACTCCTTCTCCTTTCCTATATAAACCCACCCAGGATCCCACCTACTCTTCACTCAAATCCTTCTATGTTCATCAAAACTCTAACCTCTTCTCTCTATAATCCTACGAAGGTTTCCCCAGGCTCCCAAAAATTCTCTCTCAAGCCCCTCCCAAGCCTTTTGGGTCACACTTCCATGTAATGGATTCCTTCCTTACTCATTTTATTCAAGATTTTTAATATTATTATTCCCTTTTATATTGAATTATAAATGTTGGGGTATGATTTCAAACATCCCCTATACTGTTATATTTATGTTTTAATGATTAGATACACCTTTTTCTCTCATCAGTGCCTCACATGTACACCCATTACCTTGCTGAAATTCCGTTAGGAATATCTCTCCACATTTAGTTTCAAGAAATTCTTTTGTATTATAAATCCAAATTCCAAGACCTATATTGGGACATGTTTATATATGACTCCCTTACAGTCCATTTCATGTACATTTGATGATACACCCCTTTCTCTCTCATCAACCATTTCTATGAAGTCTTATGTTAGGCTGTAATGCTGCCAAAATTGCACCACAATTTTCCAAGCCAAAATCATGGGGTAGTAAATACAATTCCCATTTCTCTATCAAGGTTATTCAACTTTATGCACATTTACATATTTATGGAAGAGTTTAATGTATTAATTCCGCATTCTTTAATCATGGAATACATTTTGATGTTTTATGATTCCATGTTGTATGATCTTGTGGCACACTTACGTATGAAATGAAATGTTTAAGATGGGTGCACCCTGATAGCGCTCCAATGCATCGGGTAACGTATACTATCATGATAAGTCATGTGCCATGAGTTTTGAATCATTCTAATTCACGTGCAAAGATGTTTTCTCATTATTCATGTGTAATGAGGTTTTACTCATGATCCATGTGCAATGAGCCTTGGCTCATGATAATATCTTGTAAAATGTTGTTGTAACATCTCCATGTTATGATTGTCATGCTTTATCGTGACTTTATGTTCATGTTTTTATTGTAATCCATTGATATTACTATTGTCAAACATGTATTGTATTCCTCATGTTATTCAATGTTTATTCCCTTACTTGGCTTTATAGCTCACCCCTTTCTTATGTATGTCCTCTGGTTATCCCATGCAATGTTAAGTACGAATGAATGTTGTGGTCATGTAAAGGATGTTTTAAATAAATATATTGTATTTCAGGTTTTAAGTTGTTATGTAATGATCCTATTCCCCCGAGAAACTAGATATCTCAATCTTCTATGTGTTATTAAGTAAAATTTCATTAAATAAATTATGTTTAAGAGTGAAATAAAGATCATGGTTGTTATAGTTGTTATGAGAGGATAGGTTTAGTTATTTTTGGGATTAGGAATCGAAATACCTAGTGAATCATTAGAGACAAGACTAAGTATAATAAAAACATCCCTAACTTTTTGTGAGTATTGAGTAAGAGTTTTATCAAGAAAATACATCCCACTTTGGATATGAGTAGGTAGAGGTGGCTTAGGCACAGATGTTTCTAGGAGTGAAAACTCCAACAAGGAGTTTTGGGCTTGACCTAGGGTATCCCGGTACACGAAAATAGGCCTTGCTACAATCTTGGTTACGACACTCCTAGGGGATAATCTTTTGTAAATTCACAAGCCTAGTATGACCCATCATTAAGGGAATTAATAAAATGAACCTAGGAATATATGTTAAAAATTAGATCATGAATAAAATAGATTGAAGCCTATAGATTCATAAGTTAATGAAACAAATGTTATTTTATAAGTCATCTGTTTTTTCTTTGGATTATCCTTCAGTTGTTACCCCCAACTTTCCTTCTATTCTGGAAAATGACTAGTAATAGGAGGACTAGGGCTAACAACTGATGTGAAGATCAATGCGATGACTGTTCTAATGAGATTACCAATCCAATGGGAGTAGAAATCGTGAACATTTTCATGATACTCTCTTAGTTAAATCAAGATTTGAATGGAAACATGGGTCATGAAGAACGTTCAACAACCCCCACCCCTAAGAAAGAACAAGTTGCTATCGAGAGATCTAAGGACACCTACTTTTAATGGATTATATGATCCCTAAATCACTTAATAATGGATCAACTTCATTGAAAGGATATTCTCCATCATTCAATGTTTCTAACAAGAGAAGGTTGTTCTTGTTTCTTATAATATGGAGGGTGAATCCGATCAATGGTGGAAATTGATTAAAAATATGAAGCCTGAGGAGGAGATTGAGGTATTGGAATTGAAGTATTTCCGAAAGATGTTTTTTGATAAATATTTTTCACGCAACCTACGAATAAATATGGAAAGGGAATTCCATTACCTCAAGAAAAAAGGTGACGAATCCATCTGAGCATATGGGGAAAACATTACAAGGCCTACACAATACACCTCAAACTTTGTCGTTACCCCCAAATGCAAGGTTGACTTCTTATTTTGTGGGATGAAACTAAGCCTGCAGAAAGCCATGGAGATTTGTGACTTCAAAAAAAATGAGGAAACTGTCTGATGTTCCCTCAAGGTTGAAATGGAGATTAGAGAATCTCATGGGTATCATGGGTATAAGAATTGTAAGGTGGAATTAAATTCTGGAAATCTGATGGATAAATCCAACAATGCAAAGAAAATCCAGAACTCCATTTGCTAATTGTGTGGAAAGAAGCACCCTAGAAATTTTCTGAAGGGGAAGAGGCAATTCATTAGCGGTGGAAGAGAAGGGCACCTGTCTTTTAATTATCTTCAAGAAAATCCAGCGGATGTGAGAGAGTAGAGGAATTATATGTTCAACTCTAAATGCAAAGTTCATTGTTTCATCTTCAGTGAACCATGTCACATTTCAAATTAGTTCCCTAAGACTAGGGTTTTTGGAGGCAACCAACAACCTCCAGGGTAGAAAGGGAGAGCTTTTTCCGTCACTACCACCGAAGTAAACCTCAACAATGAAGTGGTGAAATGTATGATAGTTATTAATTAAAGAATATAGAAAATACTTTTTCATTTTGGTTCCCCACATTATTTTATATCCCAAATGTTTAGTAGAACAATCCCAATGTTACAACAAATCATGGAAGTATAGATGTCGATGAGTACAGAAAATGGGGAAATCATTGAATACCATGACTATAAATCCTCCCGTATCATAATCGATGGATTTAACTTCCCGGAGAACCTTGTCATACTACCTATAGTAGAATATGATACAATTCTTGGAATGGATTGGATTTCCCTTTATAGAGCCAACATAAATAGTCGTGAGGGTGAAATCACTCTCCATATAGAGAATCAACCCCTCAATTATATACAAGTGCAAGGAGGAAGATGATTTTTCTTTTGCACCATCATATCAAGAGTGGATATTAATTCCCCATAATCGTGCATATTTGGCTCAGATGATTGATTCTAAGGAGGAAACCATACTTGAAGACATGATTATTATGAGGGAATTCTCTAAATTGTTTCCCAAGGAATTTAATGGTCTTCAACTTAGGAGAGATGTTGAATTCTCAATTGACCTTATACCTGGGGAATTCCCAATATTCAAGACACCATATAGAATGGCTATTGTGGAGCTTGAGGAGATGATGAAACAACTATAGGAGAATTTGGATAAGGGGTTTATAATACCATGTGATTCAACATGGGGTGCACCAATCCTCTTAATAAAAAAGAATGACGGGTTAATGCGCATTTTTATTGATTATATTGAGCTTAACAAAATCACGATAATGAACAGTATCCTCTACCTTGAATTGATGATTTGTTCAATCAGATTCATGGAGTACAATACTTCTCCAAGATATATTGTGGTATGTATATTATCAATTAAAGGTGATGAATGAAGATATCACCAAGACTGCTTTTTGTACAAGATATGGGCACTATGAATTCATAGTAATGCCTTTCGAACTCACTAATGCACCAAAAATCTTCATGGACTTGAGGAATAGAGTCTTTACAGATTACCTCAACAAATTTGTGGTACTCTTAATAGATGATATTATCATATACTTCAAAACCATGGAGGATCATGAGAAGCATCTAAGAACTGTACTAGAGATCTTTTGAAAATAGAATATTTTTTCAAAGTACATCAAGTATGTCTTCTAGGTGAAGGAAGTCACATTATTGGGTTATATCATCATAAGCAATCAGATAACCCTGGATCCCTCTAATATAGTGGTAATTGAAGGGTGGATGAAACCTACATTGGTAATAGATATCCGTAGCTTCTTGGGGTTAGCTGGATATTATCACCGATTTGTAGAAATTTCTCATGATTGTGAAACCCTCTTACCAAGATAACTCAGAAGAGAGTAAAGTTTTCTTAGAGTGATGAATGAAAAGAGAGATTCAAGGAGTTTAAAAGGATGCTTAACACTATAGACATACTCACATTACCCACAAGAGGATAAATTTTTGTGGTATTTAGTGATGCTTTGTAGAAGGGCCTGGGTTGTGTGTTGATGTAGAATGATAATGTGATAGCCTATCCCTCAAGGAAGCTACAAATCTATGAGAAAAACTATCCCACACTTGATTCGGAGTTGGTGGCTGTGATCTTTACGTTTAAAATTTGAAGGCATTATCTCTATGGGAAGAAGTGGGAAATATATACTAACCACAAGAGCCTCAAATATTTATTCACAAAAAAAGAAATTAATATTCTCCAACGAAGATGGATATAACTCATAAATGATTATGACTGCTCAATCCACTACCATCCCAGTAAGGCAAACAAGGTGGAGGATGCTCTATGTAGAAAGGATCCTGCATATTTATTAATGATGAGAATTGAAAAGGATACAATCTTCTTACATTGTAGAGGATGGACATGGTAATCGTTAATAGAGGGAAATAATCAATTCTTTTTCAAATGATTGCTCAACCATCCCTCATGTAGAAAATAAAGGATTATAAAAAAAAGTATGTGGAAATTATAAAAAGGGTGGAAGCTATCAAAGATGGGAAATCCTCAGAGTTCATAGTTGACAAGGATGGAATTGTGAGATTCAGGTCACGATTATGTGTACCATATGATCTATAGATAATGAAGGAGATTCTAAATGATGCATATAGATCAAAATTATCTATTCACCTGGGGAGCACAAAGATGTATCGAGATCGCTGAGAAAACATTATGTGGGACAATATGAAGAGGGAGATTGCTGAAAATAAATCAAAGTGCCTGATATGTCAGATAGTGAAGGTTGAGAGGAAAAAGTCTAAGGGGATGATGCATCCACTACACATACCTACATGTTTATGGGATAATATTACCATGTAATTTTTCACTGGACATCCAAGGATATCCAGAGGAATCAATGCTATATGGGTCATTGTCGATATATCTTACGAAGAAAAATCACTTTATCGTGATTCAAGAGGACTTCTGATTGGACAAACTTGCATGATTTTATATCAAAGAAGTGGTAAGGTGGAATGGAGTACCATTATCTATTGTATCCTATCGTGATCCAAAATTCACCTCAATGTTATGGAAAAGTATCCAACATGCTATAGGAACAGAAAAAACTTCAGTATGGCATATCATCCTCAAATAGATGGCTAATCTGAGCGAATGATTTAGATATTGGAAGATATGTTAAGATCATGTTCTATGGAATTCAAAGGAGTATGGGATCAACATCTTCCACTGGTTGAATTATACTACAATAATAGTTTCCACTCGATCATACCTGTGGCACCATATGAATCCCTTTAAAGGAAAAGATGAAGAACATCAGTGCGTTGGGATAAAGTCGGTGAACATAAGCTACTAGGACCTGAAATGGTCGAGACAATGGGAGAGAAGGTGAAAAACATTCATTAGAATATCAAGGTAGTCCAAAGTCAATAAGAGAGTTAGGAAGAAAACCATCAATGAGACCTTGAATTCAAATTTAGAGAAATGATATTTCTTCACATATCTCCATGGAAGAAGGTCATGATTTTTGAAAATAAAGGGAAGTTAAGTCCTAGGTACATCATCCCATTCGAAATTCATGATCCTATTGGGGTTGTGTCCTATCGACAAGCACTTCCACTTACCATGGAAAAAGTACAAGATGTCTTTCATGTATCCCTCTTAAAGAAATACATACCATACCCTTTACATATACTGTGTTTAGAGGTGGTACAATTAGAGGATGATATTTCTTATAAAGAGAAACTAGTGAAGATATTAGATTGTAGAGAAAATGTTCTACAAAATAAGGCAATTCCCCTCGCCAAGGTGTTATGAAAGAACCAAAAGATAGAAGAAGCAACATGGGAATCAGAGGAAGTGATGAAGCAGAGTTACCCATATCTGTTTTAGTGTAGGAAAAGGAAATTTTGAGGCTGAAATTTCATAAGGTGGGAACTTTATAATGACCTAAAAATTTATTAATGAAAATTACTCTTGATCTATTTAAATGTCTTATTATGGGTATATAAAAAATTTCACTTCTTGGATTTTATGTTTTTGGATTTTAGAATACTATTAAGAATTTTGACTATTTTTAATATAGTTGTTGAGTAGGGATCACATGATTATTATAAATACAGGTCTTTAACAAATCCAATTTACTCAGACAAAGTAAGTGATGGCATCATCTAGAAGACTTTCTTCATATGAAGACAATTTATCAGACTCAGAAAGTAGGAGGTGTCATTGGGTTTCACTCTTGACCAAGCTCAAGCTGAGCTTCAACATGTTAATATTGAATGGAACTGCCCATGGGAGAAGTGGAAGTTGATAGAGATTAACACTCGAGTGATGTTATCCAAGCCCCCCAAGAGTCTGTCACCATTGTAGAACTTACCCTTTGGTCTTATGCAGGTGTTATAAGGGGTTATGTAACAAGACCATATCACTGTGACTATGTTCATTATTTTTTTCATATAATGATGAATATATATTCATTTTTATTGTTACTTTGTAAATAGTTTTAAGGGGAAAATAGTATTTTTAGTTAATATTGAACTAAGAAATCTATTTGATGAATTTATGTATTTTTCAATTCAATAATATTTTAATAAAATATTATTATTATTAAATTACTTTTTTTAAATATAAATGATCGTATAATTTTATGAATGAAATTTTAATTGTTATTAAGGTTTGAATGCTGTTTTTGTCAAAACACCTGAATTTTTGATAAATTTCAGTTTTTATCTTAAAATTAAAAATTAAAATAATGAGAATTTTTTTTAGATAAAATTAATATTATTTTTGGAATCATTATTTCGAAATTATCCAACAGTGAATTTTCAATAATTTTTTGAGACAGTCTAATTTCTGGGTAAAAATTAAATACAGTTAAAAAATAAAATTTATTTTATAACATCATAATAACCTAATAATGATGTAATAAAATACAATAAGTAGTATGTTCAAACAATATATGTTTTATCCTTAAAATAAGGTGATTTTATATTTGTTTGATTGAATTTATGATGCCTTAGTGGACCCTTCATGAATTATAAACCATTTTATCATTTTAAATCGTTTTCCATGAGTGTGTGACTCATATCCACATAATAAACCCTATTATGATAAAACATTTGGCCATTTTTCATATAAAATATTGTTTTATACTCCCCTTTGGAAACAACCACGGGCAAAAACCATGGTCTGGTTTGTGGTTTCGATAGTTTAATGTTAGGTGTCCCAAACCTAAATAATAAAGAACTCCTTCTCCTTTCCTATATAAACCCTATCAGGATCCCACTTACTCTTCAATAAAAGCCTTTTTATTTCGTCCAAACTCTTCCCTATGATCTATAAAATCCACCCAAGGATCTCAAATTTCTCATGAATCCTCTCTCATGCCCCTTCTATGCCTTTGGGATCACACTTCCATGTATGAGATTCCTTCCTTACTAATTTTATCCATGTTTTATTAATATTGATATCCCTTTTTATTTTAAATTATAAATGTTGTGGTATGATTTAGAACCTCAAATATAATATAATATTTATGTTTTAATTATTAGATATCCCTTTATCTCTCATTGGTGCCTACTATGTACACCTATAACCATGCCGAAATTCAATAAGGAATCTCTATCTCTCATCATTTACAATCATGCAATTCTTTTTTATTATAAATCCAACTTCCAGTACCTATGTTGGGACATGTATCTATATGACACTTTTACTATCCATTTAATTTAAATATGATTAGACACCCCTTTCTCTCTCATCAACTATTTTTATAAAGTCTTATGTCATCCCGTTATACTACCGAAATTGCACCGCAATTTTCTAAGAAAAAATCATTGTGTAGTGAATACCATGACCATTTCTCTTTCAAGGGTATTAATTTTTTTTTTTCACATTCACTTATTGATAAAATATTTTCATGTATGAATACCACATTACTTACTCTTGGAATAAATTATTATTTTTATGAATCCATGTGGTATGATCTTGTGGAAAACTTATGCATAAAATTAAATGTTTAAGAAGGTTGTGCCCTGATAGTGCTCCAATACATTGGGTAAAGTATAGTATCATGATACGTCATGTGGAATGATTTATTACTCATGATAATTCAAGTGCAATGAGGTTTTACTTGTTCTTCTTGTGCAATGAGGGTTTAGTCATGATCCATGTGTAACGAGCCTTGGCTCAAGCAAATGTCATGTTAAATTGTTGTTACCACATATCGATGTTATGATTATCATGCTTTATCATGACTTTATGTTCATGTGTCTCTTATTCTACATTTATATTCCTATGGTCTATCATGTATTGTATTCCTCATTTTATCCCATTTTTATTCTTTTACTAGGCTTTATAGATCACCCCTTTCTTATGTATGTCCTCTGATTATCCCATGCAATGTTAAGTATGAATGAATGTTGCGGTCATGTAAAGGATGATTTCAATAAAAAAAGTTGTATTTCATGTTTAAAGATGTTATTTATTGATCTTAATCTCCAAGGACACTAGGCCACTCGATATTCTATGTTTTATTAAGTGAAATTTCATTTAACAAATTATGTTTATGTGTGAAATAACGAGAATGGTTGTTATAGTTTCATTTTGAAGAATTATATTTTCCAAATATAAAGTATTTTTAAATTACATTGATGTATTTTTAATTAAGATTATAATATGATTAATTAATAAATTTTAAATTTTTGACAAATTTTACATAATATTTATCTCTTGATCAATAATATAAAAATTTTCTATAAAAACATTTTTTCAACATATTTTATGTTTTAATTTAAAAGAAGATTTTATCATATTTAGAAAATGAATAAAATTAAATAGAGTTCCATTTATAATTAATCATGTTTGAATATTTTTAATGCTTTATATTATATTTTTATTTATAATATAATAAACATGATTACTATTTAACAAGATTAATAAGTGTTAAAATGGGTAATCTAATGTGGCATGAATTTTACTAAATCAATTTAACACTAAGACCTTATAAAATTACTATATTAGTGTTGAAAGTCATAACTATATGTGAAAAAAAATTCATCATATAAATCACCTAAATCTAAATATATTTATTTCTAACCCCTTACCTAACAGTCTTTTCCAATGAATTCTCCCATGTTTTAACCTATAAAAGGAGCTCACTTCCACCCATTTCCAGCCACACATATAAACAATATTTTCCCTAAAAATAGGCCCAGTATACTTCTTAAAGAGACCATATAATCTTCTAGAATCTGATCTCCCTAAAAAAGTGTCTCAATTCCTTCATTTCCAAAAGATACTTCAAAATAATATTCAAATCCCTAACATAACTCTTACTTTCCCTTTAAATTCTTTTATTTATCCCTCTCATCCATCTTCCTCTAAACGCAGTATAAAAATATGTATATAATTCAATCAGTATAAATAATATACATATATATATATATTATTTATGGTATAACCATTATCTATCCCCTTCGATTCTATTGAAAAAAAATTAAAACATTGCTCATGCGTGTGTGCGGACTACTACCTCCATGAACGAAATGTTTCATTTTTCACCCCTCCTTTCAAGGATTTTCATAAATATTAGTTTAGTGAATATATATTTTATTTATTTCATGATTTATATTGTGTAAATATAACTTAGTAGTCATATAATTAATATTATCAATTAGTGATCATTGTAAAATTGACCATATAAAACGAACATACGAAGAGAAAAAATGAATAATTTATAAGTTAAAAATTCATTTTAATTTTTATTATTCGAAGAAATATTAAAAAATGTGATTAACCAGAATAACATTATCTATATAATATGATTTTTATTTATTAATAAATATATTATCCCAAAAGAAACCACTTACATAATCACAATCATCCATTAATTACATTATGTCCATGTTTGGGTTAGTTTAACCACCTACTTGAAAAATGATATAAAATAATATCATGGATAAATTTGAGAACATAATTTGTGATAATATAATATATTAATAAGTAAATAATTATATTATTTTGGTTTTTTATTGTGAAAATTAATTATTATACTCATTAATTATGATACCCCCGTTTTTATAAATTAGTGAAAATTGTATTTCACTGATTTAGTTTAAAATAACCTAACTAAAAATCTCATATAATTAAATTATAAATTTATATAATATCATGAAACATATATTCCAGTACCTTTTATGGTTTTTAAGGGTAAAAGTTAGTATATTAAAAAATAACTACACTGTTATTACAAAACTTATTCAAAATGATCATGATTACTCACACTAGACTTTGAAAATTGTTAATAACTAATTAATATTCAAGTTAAAAGTGTATAAAAATTATGTTTATAATTTTTTTTGGATATTAATAAGGTTTTTAAATATATAATCAGAATAGGTATTTTATATATAGGATATTCATTCTCTTTAGTTGAATTAGGGAAGGAAGGTAAGGTGTTTTTATCTCAAAATTTCACCCTTTAAGAATATTTCTTATTATACACCATATATTATTTAAAATGGTGAATTTAATACCCATTTAATATTTATTATTAGTATATTATAATTATTGAAGTTCTTTTATGTTTCATTTGAAATGATATCCATCAAGTATTTTTAACCCATATGTTTCTATGGTTGTAAGGGGTTATTTGTCTCAAATTTAATTTCATGACAAGTTGATATTTCACACCATTATTTATTTTATATGGAATTCTAACATAAATATTAATTTTATATAGGAAATTTATTTTATTTCATGATATTATAATGGCCATTTCATGATCTTACTCTCAATCACCTCTAATTCTTAAAATACTAATACAATGAATTTTTCATTAGTAATATCATTTTAAATATAGACCGATTTTTAAAGATTATTCATATAGTATATTTTTATAATTTATTATCAAAAAATAATATTTTTTTATTATATACTATAAATTATTTCGGTTTTAATTGTCTTATGTCTATTTTATTTTCCCCTTGAATCATTATTTTCCCATAGTAATGAAACCAATCTTAAATTTTCTTATTAGTCGAGATCATCCATTTCTCCATGTCCATATTCATTGGATGATTCTAAAAGTGTCCTAATCTATTCTTAAATAATTGATTAAGATAATTTTATAATAAATAATTTTCATTAAATGTTTTATCTAAATATTCCACATATCTATATTTGTTTTTAATCAAATTAAAAAAACATATCTTTTCCTATTTTTTGTTTGAACACATATTTCTGCTAACATTTCCATTTTATATGAAGATTTATCTATATATTTTATAGGTTTATAAAAGAAATTATTTATTGGTTAGATTTAAAAATAAAATTATTTAAAATTACTTGAATCAATCAAATATATTACTTCTTTCCAAAGATTATTTTCCTAAAAATTTTAAAGGTATTTTTTATTGAAGTCCTTGTTATTTTATATATCATATACTTGATTGAATAAATTGTTTAAATAATACCATCCACCTTATTTCTATAGATGGATTAATTAATGTACATCAATTTTAGATGAACGATCCACCATTACCTTTGTATTATCTAACAATCCACTCTATCTAAATATAGACTTATTATAGTAGGAGTCCTAGAACCAACTTCTATGAACTTTCTGATAATAAGTACTCATTGTTTTTAATATTAATAAACTCTTTATCAAATCATGATTATTCATCTACATAACATATTATGTGATAATTTCTTAATATTAGTTATCACCCTAGAATTTTATAAAAAGTCCCTACAATGATGAAAACCTAGAGGTGGAACGAAAATATTCTTAAATATATGGTCAATAGCAAGATGAAATCATTTAATATAGATAAATGATAGAGGCTATCAGGGGTAGAGACTCATAAGAAATTGATGAACCTTCTCATAGTGCACTCCCTTGGTAATATATTGTGTATAATATTATAAGAATGAGACCCACCATTAAGAAATCTATATTTAAATGTGTCCATGGATGTTCTAATATGAAAACTTGAGTATTCATCCTATACATTAAGATTATTATTAATTAATATTATATGTCTCGTACATTGATGTATTGATGAAAACATTAATTACATATAATCATGGTGAAGTAGGATATTTTGGGTGTGTCATAGTAATATTTCATTAATGAATAATGCGGAAAGGATTTATCAATTAAGTTCTTTAATGGAAGTTGATATCCCATTCCCTTTAACATGAATGGTATTTCCTAAATATATCCGTATGAATGGTGTTAAATAGGAATATTTTATTTCTAGATACTCAAATAATGATACTCTAATGGTCCAGATTTTTCTATGTATTATTTAAATATTATATTGAATTATTACAAGACCATGTGCAGAGACAAAAAATAATTCTGAGGCTAGGTGATCCCAGGATGGTGGGTTGAAAATTTTTAAGTTAAGTGAGTCGACACAAGTGGATGGTTGTGGCAGTTTCCAAACGGATGCCCGGATTAAAAATATGAGGGTACCATTGCATTTGGGACAACAAATTCATCTAATAATGAATCTAATCTCAACTGGGGTAGGTCGAGGGGAAAAATTTAATTTTCATACGTTTTTAGTAAAAATAAAAATAAAAATAAATTTTCAATATTTATTTTATTTTATGGAAACATCTGCCGCAGCGCGGCGCAAAGGAAGTTGTTTTTTTAATAGATGCCACATCATAATGACTGAGAAATGAAAAGTTGGACTCATTAATACCGTAGCGTATTTTGAATTCCAAACATGTTTCCCTTCTTATAGGGATAATCGAACATCGATCGTTGGCAGAAGATTGAGAGGAATCTCTGGGGAAAATCCGTGGCGCTTTGGATAAAACTCTCGGTGAAAAATGACGACAGATCGAAGTTGCAAATCGCTACGCCAATGAATCTGAAGGATCTCAATGAAGATTTTAGCATGACCCCTTTGTTAGGGACCGACCCCTTCTTGAGGTAGGGGTTTGTTATTTAAAATCCTTTCCCCGCTTTGGATTTAAACGACGAACACAGATCAACCATGAACAAGTTGATCTGCAGATTCGTACGTTCCTAAGGGAGTGTTTTATTTGGATGATTCTGGGAATTAATCCATGTTGAATTGTTGTTGTTTGGTTCTACTCCGTTTAAGCCTACTAATGGGAGCAGATCAATGTCGTGGTGAACAACGATGGAGGTTCGTTCCTTGATTTGCTAATTGGATTTTCCTCCACACATTTTCTTTCACGCGTTATTCATGTTCTTCATCGGGTGATGAATAATGGATCGTTGCAAATCCGTTTTGTGACTCAATGATCCGAAATTAAAGATTTGACACCATAATTTCCTTGCGGAGGTGCGATAACAATATATGACGACGAATCAGACTGGATCAGGAAGAGCCGTTCTTCGAGCAATCTTTGCGTGGGTGGATCATTTCATGGTATCGAGGACAATTGGAGGTCCGAAAATAATGGAATCTTCTTCTTGGTGTCGGGGTGACCAAAAAATGGGAGATTCATGGTGATTGGATGGCTGGATTGAAGAACAGGACATCACGGAAGGCCCGATAGCAGAGGTTCGTGTTTCTATAAATTTTCAGAATACACGGTGCCTACTTCTGAAGAACACGCCGTGTAGTACTGGAAGTGACAACTAGGGTTTTAGGGGTCAGAGAGGAATCACACAGCGTGGGACCCTGGTCGCACAGTGTGTTGGACATTCCCTAATGCTTGTCCTATATCTTGGTAATTACAGGGACACAGGATGGACTACACAGCTTGAGACGACGTGGCGTGTAATCTCTACGCGGCATGACAGAAGCAGCTAAGCGAGACTCACCTTGTATCTTGGGGATACAAGAACATAGAATTGAGTACACGACCATGTACTCCATCACATATCCAGGTGTGACCAGTAACGTGGGTCACCATGTGTACCCATTACACGGGTTGGAGTACACGGGTTGATAACTGTGTACGGGCACATGGCCAGTGTACACAGAGCAAACCCTAGTCACTCAGACACGACGTGTACACCGTAATACACATAGTGTACTAACATTTCTACACAACCAAACTAACAACAAAGGCTATTATACACAAGCATTACTCGAGGTCAGACAACACGACGTGTAACTTTTCTATGCGCCATGTACTTTTTGGAAAATGGCATGGTCCTCTTGATCACCGTATCATAGACAACCTTCTTTTCGGTTAGTTCCCCTTCTTTCTCGTTCCTATGATGTTCAGGCATCATTTCCTTCTTTAGGAGTATGATCCCTTTAGCAGGACTTTCTGTGATAGAGTCAACATCCCTCCAAGAGGCCCGAAGAGAGATCCTCTATCCATTAGTGACCATTGGTAGAGTCAGGTATCAACGTGACCAACTCTACAAGGCGTTGATCATCTACCTAGCTGGTGAATCACCTAGCTGGTGAATCCAAATGATTCACGGTATCCGCCATAGCCTTGGCTGTGATCCTCATCATTGTATCATGATGTTTCCCACTCAATAGCGTGTCTCCTAGAGTGAGTTCTTCTATCTATCGTGATATTCCCACTAAGGAGTGTGTCTCCCTTAGTGAGTGAAACTAGCTCTCCTAGCATTTCTCGATGAGCATTACTTATTAGATGGACATCATCAGAGATACCAGACTCATGGAGTGTATTCTCCCAAAATGGGTTCATCATGGAAATCTTCGAACTGAATCCCTAGAGGGGGTATGAGGTTGTGTGAATTGTCTCTAGACTATTGGTCTGGGTTTTTTGTATATCTAGATTGTGATCTATTTTTAAATGTTTGTTAGACGTATACTATGTAGAGATGACTATGCCATTCCTTTGTGAAGTTGCATTGTGTTTTTAGGGGTCCTCTACTGGGTATTGTTATACTCACCCATACACGGGCTTTGCCCCCATGTGTCATGTCTTGTGAAAATGAGAAGCCTTTTGACAGAGTCCAAGGCGGACCAGGATAGGACCGAGCTTTCAATGTTCCCTACAGGCTGATGCATTCCTTCAGCTATGAGTAGCAGTCCCAGTACCTCTTCATGTTTTCAGGTTGGACATTGCAGTTTTCAAACTATTGTTTTTGGTGGGCTTGTATTCTGTCCCAGTTCACTTTCAGTACATTACTTTCCGTTGTACTCTGTTCATTGGGTTAGTTGTATGCATGCATTTCTATTCTATAACGGTTTTTACATTTCAGAATTTGTGGGCTTGGAGATGTGTGTGTGTGTACAAGTTCTTAGGTAATGCCTCCCAAGTATTAAAATGCCTACTCGGTGCTAGTCACAAGACCATGGCCTATTGGAGGCAGGCTTGGGGAGTCGCAGTGCGGGCTCCACTGGCACAGGTCATGACAGAGTGGTATCAGAGGTGGTCAGTTCTACCTTAGGACCAAGAGTATGTGAGATTGGTTTGGGGAAACAGTGTTCTATGTTTTGAGCTCGGCTTTCTGTCCAGAGACTCTAGTGTTAGTGCGGCGGCCAATGTATCCATACACCAGGACTCTAATAACCTCTTTTTCAACTCAGTACATTAAAGCACTAGTTGTGGGGAAAAATAATGGTATATGTATCATATAGAAATGGGTTGTGTTTTCCATATCATTTTTTTCAGTTATCCAGATATACTAATTGACCATGGTACATCTTGTTTCCTTACAAGATGCCTACATGACAATTACCCACTAGGATGCAGTAGCTCGATCATGAGGATGAACCCCTCAATGATGAGGCCTTGATAAATGGACAAGTTCCCCAGGAGTTTCCCCCAGGTGGTGCACCTTCTATACCACCACCAGTGGAGCTGCCCGTGGTACCTTCAGTACCAAACGATGAGGACCATAGGCTGAGTGTGCTTTATGAGTTCCAGAGACAGAGACCCCTCAAATTTCAAGCTGATCCTGACCCTTATGCGGTTGAGGACTAGCTTGAGGTGGTGACCAGAGTTTTCTATCTTGTGAGGACACCAGCAGACCATATGGTGATCCTAGGGGAGCGCCTTCTTCTGGGATCAGTGGGACGATGATAAAGTCTGACCATGCAGACTCACGACGAGGTGAATCTTTTGTAGACAGAGTTTGAGAAACTCTATTGGGAGGAGTTATCTCTGGTTACACTGAGAGAGGTACACATCAAATAGGTTTTTTAAATATAGTAGGGTAGTATGACGGTAGATGACTATACATCGAGCTTCACCAACCTCGCCAGGTACTCGATGGATATGATTAGGTATCAGTACATCAAAGATCAGACCTTTGAATGAGGTCTATAGAAGGACATATGAGCTTGCATCGTGCCTCTATTAATTTTGACTTATACAGGAGTGCTCGAGAGGGCCTTGGTGATCGAGAGCTTCTTGGCAGAGTAGAGACAGCCAACGATAGTCAGCAGTAGGTGGGATGGTCCGAAGACCTCAACAGCAGGGAGCTGACATCGGACAGAGGGATCAGGATGTGAGAGACATCAGAGGAGGACCTAGGACAAGGGATCGATATTCCAATGCTCTCAGGTTGGATCAGTCATCCCAGGGAGAAGCAGTTCTACACGTGCAACTGTAAGTGAAATCTCGTAAGAGATTGTTCGACCCGACGAGCTTCTGATAGGGAAGCGGTTGATTGACCACCGATGTAGAGGAAAAAAGTGGAGCAGATAGACCGACTAGGTGGTATTCATCAAATAGGAGTCAGGATAACTCAAGGTGGTGGCATACGTTTCAACTTACTTCTGCCACCATCCCCAGGAGGTCCGCACCAGGCTCAGGGAGCTGGGGGACAGGGGCGGGGACAACTGCATGTGGTCGAGGTGTATGACCCAGGGGCTCCAAGGATGATTCATGGTACAATTTGTGTCTTATCTACCATAGCTTCCGTACTTGTAGACATAGGTCCCAGTCATTCCTTCATAGAAACATGTCTTATACGAAATCTTGAGATTCCCGTTGAACCGTTGACTTGATCATTAAGCTTGGAGACAACTATGGGAGGGGACTTGATGATCACACACCTTTGCAGATAGTGTGATCATACATTTGGAGGTGAGAGATTCAGTTGTAACCTCTTGGTGGTAGCGTCAAGGCCTTATGACATAATTCTCAGTATGGATTGGTTATCTTTGGTCCATGCCTAGGTTTAGTTTTTTAGGTGAAGAGTGTTGTGTGTCCGCTATGATGGGATGAGGTTTTCCTTTGTTGGAGAAAAGGAGACACAGGAAGCACAGAACATGCTCATGAATAATAGGATGTATCCAGTCACTCATGTGTCTTCTATCCTATCCCTCGGAGCAATAGATGTGATGATCTCCCAGTTCCCAGAAGTAGTGTCAGAGTACAAGGATGTCTTTCCCGAAGATGTTCCAGGAATACCTCCCCACTGGGAGATCGACTTCTGCATCAACATACACCCCGAGACGACATAAATTTCTTCATCAGCATATCATATGGATCCTTTAGATCTTCGCAAACTGAGGGTGCAGTTGGAGGATTTGCAGTGCATGGGTTTTGTGAGACCCAGTGTTTCACCCTAGGCACCCCCGGTATTGTTTTCCAAGAAGGAATATGAGTGTTTGAGGTTGTGCATGGATTACCGAGGCCTGAACCAGGTGATGGTGAAGAAAAAGTATCCACTTCCTAGAATTGATGACCACTTCTATCAGCTAAAGAGGGAACAATGGTTCTTGAAGGTTTACCTTCAATCAGGTTATCACCAATTAAGGGTACAGGACGTGGATATACCGAAGACAACATTCAGATGCCTCTATAGTTACTATGAGTACATGGTGATTCCTTTTGGCATGAAAAACACCCCCACAATGTTCATGGGACTTTTTGACTTGATCTTCCAGCCATATGTGGAGCGATTCATAGTGGTCTCCATAAACAACATCCTTGTGTACTCGGCGTCAGAGGAGGAGCACACGAGACACCTGCTGATAGTTCTAAATGTACTCTGAGAGCACCAGCTTTATGGGAATCTCTCAAGGTGACAATTCTGGATTCAGGAGGTCCACTTTCTAGGACATTCCATCTTAGTGGATGGAGTAGCTGTGGACGCAGCCAAGGTGGAGGCAATTTTAGCATGGGAGCCACCATAGAGCATGACGGTGGTGTGGAGCTTCCTTGGGTTGGTAGGATATTACCAGAGATTCATCCCTAATTTCTCCTAAATATTAGCACAAATAAAATCCTTGACCAGTAAGGGGAAACCCTTCATGTGGATGGAGAAGTTCCAGAAGGCCTTCGAGAAGTTGAGAAAGATTTTGACGAGCACCCCAATCTTGATATTACCAGAGGAGGGTGTCGATTACGTAGTTTTCTATGATGCATCAGGGACCAAGCTTGGATATGTCTTGATGCAGAGACAGGCAGTGATTTCTTATGGTTTATGCTAGCTTAGGCCACATGAGCAGAACTATGCGACCCATGATCTCGAGTTGGTGGTGGTAGTCTTCTCATGGAAGATGTGGTGACACTACATTATGGGCGTGTGATTCATCATCTACTCAGATCACAAGATCCTCAATTACATCCTCTCACAAAGATCTGAATATGAGATAGAGGCATTGGCTAGAGTTCCTCTAGGATTATGTTTTCAAGATCATATATACTCCTAGGAAGGGAAACCATGTAGCAGATGCTCTTAACAGAAGGTTGTGCTTGCAGTTGTTGATTGAGGTGATAGTGAAGTTACCCTCATTGCAGTTGTCCTTCATAAACCGAGGGGATGCAGCTTACCCACCATAGATAGTTGTTTTCCCCCACTCTTACAGTGAGTTAGGGAGTCACAACATGGTGATGATGACTTTGAGGCTTTACATGCTTATTTGTCTATATGACATGCTTATGATGGATTTTCACAATGTGGGGATAAGGTACATATTTTCAGAGGACACTCTGCCATACCAGTGGTGTTGCGGGAAAAGGTTCAAAAGGAGATTCATACAGCCCCCTTGGATGTACATTAGCTAGTGGAAAAGATGTACCAGGATATTCTATTGTAGTTCTGGTGGTCAGGCATAAAGAAGGAAGTAGTAGAGTTTGTCTCTCGATGCCTTATGTGCCAACAGGTGAAGGCTGAGCACTAGGTTCAGGTAGGATAATCTCACCACCTAGAGGTTACAGAGTGAAGGTGGGATGGAATATCAATGTACTTCATGACATAATTACCCGGGATGTCCAAGGGGAATGATTCCATCTAGGTGATCATTAACCGACTCACCAAGTCGGCCCACTTTCTAGCCATCAGGGAGAAGAGTTCCGTAGAGAGGATGGGAAGACTCTATGCATAGTAGATAGTTTGGCATCATAGAATTCCTTCGACAATAGTCTCGGACCAAGATTCCCTCTTTACATCCCAGATGTGGAAGGGATTGCAGGAGGCCTTTGAGATACTGTTGTGCTTGAGCACAACATTCCATCCACAGACCAATGGTCAGATAGAGAGGACTATTCAGGTTCTGAAGGATATGTTATGAGACTTCACTATCTATATTGGTCATATTTGGTAGGAAAACTAGCCACTAGTAGAGTTTTCATTCAATAATTGATACCATTCCACCATTGGTATGACACCTTTTGAGGCTTTGTATAGGAGACCCTACCGGTCACAAAATTGCTGGACCGACCTTGGAGAGTCAGAACTCATGGGTCCAGAGCTGGTGTGAGCCACCACTGAGAAGGTTTAGATCATCCAGGAGCGGATGAAAAATTCATAGAGCTGGCAGAAGTCTTATCCTGATAGATGGAAGAGACCTCTGTATTTGAAAGAGGGAAACCACGTCTTTATTCGGGTCTCACCTCGACCAGGGTTACAGAGATTTGGCCAAGGTGACAAGTTATCTCCGAGGTTCATCAGAACTTTCCAGATACTATGCGGAGTCAGTGAGGTGGTATACTTCTAAACTCTACCTCCATAGTTGCATCATGTACATGATGTCTTCCACGTGTCGCAGTTGAGGAGGTACGTGCTTGACCAATCTCACGTCATCGACTAGGGTGAGCTGGACATCGAGGATAGAGTGACCTTTGCTGAGTTCCTATTGGAGATCGAGGATTGGTAGGAGAGGATCCTTCATTGGAGATCGATTACCCAGGTGCGCGTTCGGTGGCAAAACAAGAATCTTCAAGAGAGCACGTGGGAGCGGGAGGCTCAGATCCGTACCTAGTACCCCAATATTTTTTAGTAGTCATGTTTTGGATTTTCAGGGAAATAAATCCCCAAGGTGGGGAGAGTGTAATGTCTTGGATTTTTCTATGCATTTTTTAAATATTATATGGAATTATTACAAGACCAAGCACAGAGAAGACACATCATTCTGAGGCTCGGTGAGCTCAGAATGATGGTCTGAATCTTTTTATGTTTAATGAGTTGGAACATGTGCGCGGTTGTGGCAGTTTCTTAATGGATGCCCTGGATTAAAAATTAGAGGGAACCATTGTGTATGGGATGATGACTTTACCTAAGAATGGTTCTAACCTTGACCGTCACGGGTCGAGGGAAAAAGTTAATTTTCTTATGTTTTTAGTAAAAATGATTATAAAAATAAATTCGCAATGTTTATTTTTTTATGGAATCATCTGTTGCAACATGGAGACAAGGCAACTGTTTCTTTAATAAACGCAACATCATAATGGTCCAGAAATGGAAACATGGACTCATTAATATTGCAACATATTTTGAATTCCAAACAAGTTTCCCTTTTTATAGGGATAATCGAACATAGATCATTGGTAGAATGTTGAGAGGAATCTTTGTGGAAAATCAGTGGCACTTTCGAGAAATCTCTCAGCGATTTACGACGACAGATTGAAGCCAAAAATCTCTACACCATCAAGGCTGAAGGATCTCGATAAAAATGGAAGTGTGGCCCCTTCATCAGTGATCTATCCTTTCTTGAGGTAGGGGTTTGTAATTTAAATTCTTTTCCCCACTTTTGATTTAAATGACAAACGCAAATCAACCACAAACAAGTTGATCCGAGGATTCGTACGTTCTTTCATGATGGTTTTATTGGGATGATTCAGAGAATTGATCCATGTTGAATTTTTTTTTATTCTACACTATTTAAGACTACTAATGGGAGTAAATCAACACCATGGAGAATGACATCCGAGGTTCGTTCGTCGATTTTATTATTGGATTTTTCTCCACATTTTTTTCACGTGTTCTTCGCATTCCTCATGGGGCAATGAAAAATCATTCGTTGTGCATCCATTCTATGAAAGAACAATCCAAAATTGATGATTAGACACCACAAAAACCTTGGGATAGTGTGACGATGATAGATGACGACAAATCAGTCCAAATTGGGATGGTCTGTTCTTCAAGAGCTCCTCACAATGGTGGATCATTGCATGTTTTTTGGCCCGATCAAGGGTTTTATATTAATGGAATTGGCATCGTGGTGCTATGGCGACCAAAAACTGGAAGTTTCATGGCGATCAGATGACCGTATCGGCGAACAGGACATCATGGAAGGCTCAACGGTGGAGGTTCTCATATCTCAAATTTTCCAAAATACACAGCGTGTACTTCTGAAGAACACATCGTGTAGTAATGGCGGTGGAAGATAGGGTTTCAGGGGTTAAAAAGGAATCACACGACGTGTGACCCTAGTCACAGGGCGTGTTGGACGTTCCCCGAAGATCGACGTGTATTTTGGGAATTATATGGACATGGGATGGACTACACAGCTTCAGACGACACGGCGTGTAATCTTTACGTGGCATGACAAAAGTTGCTACGCGAGACTCATCATATATCATGGGGATACATGGACATGGAATTGAGTACATGACCGTGTACTCCATCACATGGCTAGACGTGGATAGTTACGCATGTCACCATGTGTACCGATTACATGGGTTAGAGTACACAGGTTGATAACCGTGTACGGGCACATGGCCAGCGTACATGGAGCCAACCCCAGTCACTTGGAAATGGAATGCACATTGTTCAACATGCTGTGTTCTAACTTTCATACATGAAAAGCCTTACGACACATGTCATCGTACAGGGGAAATACATAGGGTCAGACAATACGATGCATAAATTTTCTACACACCACGTACTTTTTGGAAAACGGCATGGTTCACTTGTTCACCATATCTTGGACATCTTTTGTTTTGGTTAGTGCCCCTTCTTCTCGTTCCCCTGAATGTCATGCATCGTTTTCTTCTACAAGAGTATGATCCCTTCAGTAGGAATTTCTATGATAGAGTTGACATCCCTCCGAGAGGCCTGGAGTGAGATCCTCTATCCATTCATGACCATTGGTAGAGTCAGGCATCGAGCTGGCCAACTCTACCGAGAATTGATCTTGTACCTACCTGGTGAATAATCTTGCTGACGAATCCAGATGAGTCATGGTATCCACCATGGCCTTGGCAGTGATCCTAATCTGTGCATCGTGATCTTTCCCACTCAAGAGTGTGTCTCCCGTAATTGGTGCTTCTATATATTGTGATTGTCCCACTCAGGAGTGTGTATCCCGTAATGAGTGTAACTACCTCTCGTGATGTTTCCTGTTGAACAATACTTCTCGGATGGATGTCATCAAAGCTACCAGACTCATGGATTGTGTTCTCCCAGAATGAGTACAGTGTGGAAATCGTCGAACTGAATCTCTAGCAGGGTATGCGGTTTTGTGACATATCTTTAGACTATGGGTTTGTGTTTTAAGTATATATGGATTGTGATATATTTTTATATCTTCATTATAGATAGCCTGTGTAGAGATAATTGTGCATTTCCTTTTTGTACTCTTTTTTCGAGGTCCTCTACTGAGTATTGTTATACTCACCCCTACACGGTATTTTCCCACATGTGTCATGTCTTATATAGATGAGAAACCTTTTGATAGAGTCCAGGGCGGACTAGGGCTGGACTAAGATTTTTGAGTTCCCTACTATCTGAGGTGGTCCTTCAGCTATGACCAGTAGTCCCAGAACCTCTTTAGGTTTTCAGGTTCGAGTTTTCAGTTTTCAGACTCTTGTATTTGGTGGGCTTGTATTCTAGCCCAGTTCAGATTTAGTACTTTACATTCCATCATACTATGTTAGTTGGGTTTAGTTGTATTCATGAATTTTTGTTCCATAGTGGTTTTTACATTTTTCATTTGTGGGATTGGAGACGTGTTTGTGTGTGTTTAGGTTCTTAGTTAATGCCTCCAATGTAGTTATATCCCTACTCAGTGCTAGTCACTAGCCCCTAGCCTATTGGAGGCTGGCTTGGGGAGTCATGGTGCATGCCCCACTGGGACGAGTCATGACAGAGTGGTATCATAGGTGGCCGGTTCTACCTTAGGACCATGCATTAGTGATATTGGTTTGGGGAAACAGTGTTCAGTGTTTCATGCTTGGATTTGCGGCCATAGACTCTAGTGTTAGTGTGGCGGCCAAGGTATCCATAAACCAGGACTCTGATAACCTTCTTTTCAACTCGGTACATGAAAACACTTGTTGTGGGGAAATAAAAGCATGGTACATGCATCATATAATAATCAGTTGTTTTTTCTATATCCTTTGTGTCATCTATCCAGATATATTTATTGACCATGGTACATCATGTTTCTTTAAAGTATTCCTCTATGACACATACCCGCTAGGATGAAATAGCATGATCACTAGGATGACCCCCTTAGTGATGAGGCCTCGATACAGGGACCAGTTCCCCAGTCATTGACACCAGGTGGTTCACTTGGTATACCACCATCAGTGGAGCAACCCGTGGTACCCGCAGTACCAACCGATGAGGAGCGTAGGATGAGTGTGATCCATGAGTTCTAGAGACATATACCCTCAGGTTCTGAGGCGAGCCCGATACTCAGGCGGCTGAGGACTGGCTCGAGGCAGTGACAAAAAATTTCCATCTAGTGAGGACAACAATAGATCAGATGGTGATCCTAGGGGTGAGCCTTCTTCAGGGTTCAGCGAGATGATGGTGGAGTATGAACACACGAACTCACTAGGAGGAGACTCTTTCATGGAAAGAGTTCAAGAGACTCTTTAGGGAAGAGGTATCTCTGGTTTTGCTGATAGTGGTATGCATCTATGAGCTTCTTCCGCTTTAGTAGGGAAGTATGACGGTAGCTTAATATTCATCGAGGTTCACAAACTTTTCCAGGTATTCGAGGGATATGGTCAGAGATCAGTACATTAGAACTCGGACCATTGAACAAGGTCAACATCGGGACATCCGATCTAGCTTCGTGCCTCTATGCATTTCGACTTATGCTGGAGTGCTCAAGCGAGTCTTGGTGATTGAGAGCTTCTTGGCAGGGTAGAGACAGCCGACGCCAATCAGCAGTAGGCAGGCAGGTCTGGAGATCCTGGAAGTAGGGAGCCCATAGGGATCAGGATGTGAGAGACGTCATAGGAGGACCCAAGACAGGGGATCAATAGTCCAGTGCACTCAGGTTGTATCCAGTCATCCCAGGGAGAAGTGGTGCTACACATGCAATGGTAGGGGACATCTCACTAGAGATTGTCTGACCCGACGAGCTGCTGATAGGGAAGTGATGGATGGACCATAGAGGCAGAGGTATATAGTAGAGAAGATAGACCTGCCAGGCGGCGGAAGTGGCAGAAGAGTAGGGAGAGCTGTTGGTGGTGGTAGATGCTTCATCTTACTTTTACCACCACCCATAGGAGGTCCTCACCAGGTTCATGGAGCTGGGGTATAGGGGCGGGGACAACTGCATGCTGTCGAGGTGTATGACCCAGGGCCTCCAGAGATGATCCAAGGTATGATCTATGTCTTCTCTGCCTCAGCTACCATACTTGTATACATAGGTTCCAGTCATTCCTTCATAGCCACATGTCTTGTGTGAAACCTTGAGATTCCGATTGAACCGTTTACTCGATCCTTATGCTTTTAGACACCTATGATAGGGGACTCGATGATCACACACTTTTGCAGACAGTGTGATCTTACACGTGGAGGTGAGGGTTTTGGTTGGAACCTTTTGGTGGTAGCTTTAAGGCCTTACGACATCATTCTCAGTACATATTGGTTATCTTCGGTCTATGCCCTGATTGACTGCTATAGGAGAAGAGTGCGGCGTGTCCGCAGTGATGGGATGTGGTTTTCCTTTCTTGGAGAAAAGGATACCCATGCCGCATCGAACGTGATCATGCATAGGAGGGTGTAGCCGGTCACCCATGAGTGTGATAGCCATCCCTCAGATTAGTAGATGTGTTGAACTCCTAGTTCCATGCAGTAGTGTCGGAGTACGAGGACATCTTTCCCGAAGATGTTCCAGGACCACCTCCCTGCCGGGAGATCGACTTTTGCATTGACTTACACATGGAGACGACACCAATTTCTTCATCAACATATCAGATGGATCCCATAGAGATTCACGAACTAAGGGTGTAGTGTGAGGATTTGCAGTGAAAGGATTTTGTGAGACCAAGCGTTTCACCCTGGGAAGCCCCGATCTTTTTTTCCAAGAATGAAGACGGGAGTTTTAGGTTCTATGTGGATTACCAACACATGATCCAGGTGACGGTGAGGAACAAGTATCCACTACTAAGAATCGATGACCTCTTCAATCATTTATAGGGGGCACAGTGGTTCTTGAAGGTTGACATTGGATTAGTTTATCACTATTTATTGGTATAGGATGAGGATATACAAAAGTCGACATTGAGATGCTGCTATGGTCACTATGAATACAAGGTGATGCCTTTTGGCGTGACAAACACCCCTGTAGTGTTAATGGGACTGATGAACCAGATCTTCTAGCGATATTTGGACTAGTTCATTGTTGTCTTCATTGAATGCATCCTCGTGTACTTGGATTCACAGGAGGAGCATGCGAGACACCTACAAATAGTTTTAGATGTACTTCGAGAGCACCAACATTATGGGATGCTCTTGAAGTGCCAGTTCTATATTCAAGAGGTCCACTTTCTGGGACATTTCATCTCAGTGGATGGAGTAGCTGTGGAACCAGCCAAGGTGGAGGAAATGTTAGCATGAGAGCCACCTTGGAGCATGACGAAGATGCGGAGCTTCCTTCGGTTGGTAGGATATTACCAGATATTCATCCTTGATTTCTCTCGAATATCAGTACCGATGATAGCCTTGTCGAGAAAGGGGAAACACTTCATGTGGAAGGAGAAGTGCCAGCAGTGTTTTTATTAGTTGAGACAGAGTTTGAAGAGTGCCCCAATATTGAGATTACCTGTGGAGGGCGTCGAGTATGTAGTTTTATTTGATGCCTTAGGGATCGGGATTGATTGTGTCCCGATGCAGAGACATGCAGTGATTGCCTATGGTTTCACACCAGGTTTGGCCACATGATTAGAAATATGTGACCCATGATCTTGAGTTGGCAGCGGTAACATTCACATTGAATATGTTGTGATGCTATCTTATGCATAAGAGTTTCATCATCTACTTTGATCACAAGATCCTCAAGTACATATTCTCACAGATGGATTGGAATATGAGACATAGGATTTTCCTTGAGTTCCTCTAGGATTATGATTTTGAGATCATCTATATTTCTGGGAAGGGAAACAATGTGGTAGATTCTTTTAGTAGAAGGTTGACCTCTGAGTTGTTAAGTGAGGCGATAGAGCAGTCAGCCGCATTGAATTTGTCCTTCGTAGACATAGGGGATGCAACTTACCTTTATTCAATGGTTTTCGCCCCCAATCTTATAGTGAGTTAGGGGGGCACAACTTGGGGATGATGATTGTGAGACTTTACATGCTCAGTTATCCACATGAAATTCTCTTGATAGATGTTCTCAAGGTGGGGAGCACATTTTATTTTTCAGAGGACGCACTATCATACCAGTGGAATTACAGGAAGAGGTTATGAATATGTTTTATACATCCCCCTTGGCGGTACATCCAGGAGCAGAAAAGATGTACCAGGGTCTTTGACAGTAGTTCTGGTGTTCATGAATGAAGAAAGTAGTAGCATAGTTTGTCTCTCGGTGCCTTACGAGCCAGCAGGTGATGGCTGGGCACCATGTTCCAGTAGGATTATCTCACCCCTAGAGGTTATAGATTAGAAGTGGGATAGAATATCGATGGACTTTGTGATAATCATACCACAAACTTCCAAGGGGCATGATTCCATCTATGTGATCATTGACTGATTCACCAAGTCGGCCTACTTTCTAGTCACCAGGGAGCAGAGTTCCATAGAGAGCATGGAACGCCTCTATGTGAAGGAGATAGTTAGCCTTCATGGCATTGAATCAACAATAGTCTCAGACTGAGACTCCAACTTTACATCCTTGTTCTGGATGAGATTGCAGGAGGCCTTTGGGACACAACTGCGCTTGAGCATGGCGTTCAATCCATAGACAAATGGTCAGACAGAGAGGACCATTCGAGTTCTGGAGGATATGTTACGAGACTATACCTTGGAATTGAGTCATAGTTTGGAGGACCACCTACCACTGGTGGAGTTTACGTACAATAGTAGCTACCACTCCAACATTGGTATGACACCATTTGAGGCTTTGTCTGGGAGACCCTGCTGATCACCACTTTGCTAGACCGACCCTAGAGAGTCATCACTAATGGGTCTAGAGCTAGTGCGAGTCACAACCGAGAAGCTTCATATCATCCATGAGTGGATGGAGACTGCACAGAGCCAACAGAAGTCTTATGTTGACAGATTATGGAGACCTCTGATGTTCGAGGAGGGAGACCACATCTTTCTTCGGGTCTCACCTCGACGAGGGTTAGAGAGATTTGTCCAGGGCGGAAAGCTATCTCCAAGGTTCATCGGACCTTTCAAGATACTATGTTGAGTCGAAGAGGTGGCGTACCACCTATCCCAACTACCACAGTTGCATCAGGTACATGATGTCTTCCACATGTCACAACTGAGGAGGTACTTGCATGACCTATCGCACGTCATCGACTGGTGCGACCTGAATATTGAGGATGGAGTGACCTTTGCTGAGTACCTGGTGGAGATTGAGGATCAGCAGGAGAGGGTCCTTCATGGGTGATCGATTCCCTTGGTGTGTATTCGGTGGCAGCACGGTAATCTTTAAAAGAGCACGTGGGAGCAAGAGGCTTAGATCCGTGCCCAGTACCTCAATCTTTTTGAGTAGTCTTGTTTTGGATTTTCAAGGACACAAATCCCCATGGTGGGGAGAGTGTAATGTCTTTGATGTTTTTGTATATTATTTAAATATTATATGGAATTATTATGAGACCAGGTGCAAGGACGACACATCATTCCGAGGCCCGGTGAGCCCAAAATGGTGGTTTAGACTTTTTAAGTTAAGTGAGTCGACACATGTACGTGGTTGTGAAAGTTTTCAAATGGATGCCAGGATTAAAAATCCCAAGGAACCATTGCGTCTGGGACAACAACATTACCTATGAAAAGGTCTAACCTAGACTAGTACGGTTCAAGAGAAAAAGTTAATTTTTGGACATTTTTGGTAAAAAATAATAATAATAAATTCTCAATGTTTATTTAATTTTATGGAAACATCCGCTACAACATGGAAACAAGGCAACTATTTCTTTAATAAATGGCAAGTCATAATGAATCAGAAATAGAAAACTAGACTCATTAATACCATAATGTATTTTGAATTCCAAACACATTTCCCTTTTTAGAGGGACAATCAAAAGTCGATCATTGGTGGAAGATTGAGAGGAAACTCTAGGGAAAATACGTGGTGATTTGAAGAAAAATCTCGGCGACGAATGATGACGGATCGAAGCTTTGAATCACTACACCATTGAAGCTAAAGGATCTCGATGATGACAGCAGCACGACCCCTTCATCAGCGATGGATCCCTTCTTGAGGTAGGGTTTTCTAATTTAAATTCTTTTCGCCGCTTTTGATTTAAACAATGAACGCAGATTAACCATGAACAAGTTGTTTCGCGAATTCATATGTTCTTGTGGGAGGGTTTCATTGGAATGATTTGGGGGAATTGATCCATGTTGAATTGTAGTTGTTGGATTCTGTCCCGTTTAATCCTACTAATGGGAGAAGATCAACACTGTGGAGAACAACGACGAAGGTTCATTCCTCAATTTGCTTATTGGATTCTCCTCTACCATTTTTCTTTCACGTGTTCTTCACATTCTTCATGGGGCGACAAACAAGGGAACCTTGTGCATCTGTTTTGTGATGTAGTGATCCCAAATTGATGATTCGACACCACAACGACCTTACAAAGATGCGACGACAATAGCAGACAATGAATCAAACCAGATCGGGAAGGGTCATTCTTCGAGTGTTCTTCACATGGGTGGATTGTTGCACCTTTTCAGGGCTGATCGGAGGTCTAGAAACAATTTAATCTGCATCATGGTGTTGGGGCGACCAAAACATGGGTGTTTCATGGTGATCAGAAGGCCAGATCAACGAATGAGACATCACAGAAGGCGTGATGGTGGAGGTTCGCATTTCTAGAAATTTCTAGAATACACGACGTGTAATTCTGAAGAACATGCCATGTAGTACTGGTGGTGGAGGCTAGGGTTTCGATGGTCCGATAGGAATCACATGGTATGTGACCCAGGTCACACAACGTGTTGGACTTTCCCCGAAGCTCAGCTTTATTTTGGGAAGAATAAGGAGACGGGATGTACTACACGGCTTAAGATGACACAATCTGTAATCTCTATGTGGCATGATAGAAGTGGCTATGTGGGACTCAGCATGTATCCTATGGATAAACAGACACAGAATGGAGTACATGACCATCTACTCCATCACACGGCCTGGTGAGGCCAGTAACACGGGTCACCCCAGGTACCGATTACACGGGTTGGAGTACATTGGTTGATAACCGAGTACAGGCACATGATCAATGTACACGAAGCCAACACCAATCACTTGAACATGGTGTGTACACCACACTACACACCATGTACCAACATTTCTACATGAACAAACTTACGACATGGACCATTGTACATGAGCAGTACACGAGATCAGACAACACAACGTGTTACTTTTTTACATTCCGTGTACTTTTTGGAAAATTGAATGGTCCTCTTGTTCACCGTATCTTGGACATATTTTGTTTGGGTTAGTGCCCCTTATTCTCGTTCCCCTGAAGGTCATGCATTTTTTACTTTAACAAGAGTATGATCCTTTCAGTATGACTTTCTGTGATAGAGTCGGCATCACTTCGAGAGTCCCAGAGCGAGATCCTCTATCAATTTCTGACCCTAGGTAGAGTTAGGCTTTGACGTGACCAACTGTATGGGGAATTATTCATATTCCTAGCTGGTGAATCACCTAGCTAGTGAACTCAGATGATTTGAGGTATCCTCCATGGCCCTGGCAGTGATCCTTATCTGTGTATCATGATCTTTCCCAGTCAGGAATGTGTCTCCCATAATGATTTCTTCTATCTATCGTGTTATTCCCACTCAAGAGTGTGTCTCACTTTATGAGTATAACTACCTCTCGTGACATTCAAGAAAAAACAGTACTTCTCAGATGGGAATCATCATAGCTACTAGACTCATTGATTATGTTCTCCTGGAATGAGGGCTTCATGGAAATCTTCTAACCGAATCCCTAGCGGGGGTATGCAGTTGTGTGACTTGTCTCTAGACTTCAAGTCTGGGTTTTATGTACATCTGGATTATGATATCTTTTTATATGTTTTTTAGACATATATTGTGTAGAGTTGACTATGCCTTTCCTTTTTGTAGTAGCTTTATGTTTTTCGGGGTCCTATACTGAGTATTGTTATACTCACCCCAACACGGGCTTTTCCCACACCTATCATGTCCTGTGTAGACAAGAAGCCTTTTAACAGAGTCTAGGGAAGACCAGGACAGGACTGAGCTTTTTGAGTTCCCTACAGGCTGAGGCATTCCTTTGGCTATGAGCATCAGTCCCAATACCACTTCGTGTTTTCAAGTTGGACTTTGAAATTTTCAAACTCTCGTTTTTGGTGGGGTTGTATTCTGGCCCAGTTCACTTTCAATACATTACATTCCGTCATACTCTGTTGGTTGGGTTTAGTTGTATGCATGGATTTTTATTTCAGAGTGGTTTTTAAATTTCATCATTTGTGGGCTTGGAGATTTGTGTGTGTGTGTGTGTACAGGTTCTTAAGCAATGCCTCCCATGTAGTAATATGCCTACTCGGTGCTAGTCACCAGCCCCCTGGGCTATCAGAGGTAGGCATGGGGAGTAACGGTGCGGGCCCCACAGGGATGGGTCATGACAGATACATTGAGAACAAAGGTTTATGGAACCATCATGCAACCTTCCTGATTATAGACATCTTGATAAAAGGATTATATTACACAGTAAGCATCTGTATAAGGTATTATGTCATTACGACATTAAATTGTTTCTATATGGGCACCATAGAGTGTTACTGGATACTAACCTTGGATTTTAGGATGCTTTGTCTAATCACACTAGGAAAAAGGCATAGAGGGTCTCCCACTATGTGTATCTATAATCTTATTTAAATAATATATTATTATTTATTATTTAATAAGTTTAATAAATATTATTACCAAATTTGGTTTGAATAATTATTCAATTTCACTTGATCGCATATATTCTGTCACCAGTTACCTAAGAGAATATTATGTGATAGGAATATTTAATAAATATAATATTTAGAAAATATATTATTTATTTATTTATTTGTTAATAATGTCACGATGTTTTTTTATTTAATATGTAGTCATTATTCAAGGATGGATAAATATTGTGGAGGAATGGTGGATAGATCTTAATGGCCTAGTGATAAATAATATATATTGAATATTTTTTATTAGATAATATTTAATTTAATTTGAAAGTTTTTTACATGTTAAGAAATGAAAATATTATTATTATTTTAGACACCGAGTTCCACATGGAATTAAATAAATAATAAAGGAAACTTGTGAAATTATTTATTTCTAACCATAGTGGTATATAAACCAAATTATATATTTTTTTTCAAGAGTCAATTTCATTTGTGTTGTGCCCAATGAAGGATGGAGAGAATCCATTGAATCCCTAGTGAGATCCCTTATCAATTAATGCTCCTAGTAATTTAGTGTGATATTCCTCCACCTTCCACTATCTAGTGAATATATATCGAAGATAATACTTTAGAATAAATTGTTGGGGAGATCAAAGGGTAATGACACAAGAGATAGGATCGTCCAGGCTAGCACATAGAGATTCATATGGTGATGTTTGGTAATTTTTGGTACACGTGTGTATCACAACTAGATGGAATCTTCCCTTGATTCCTACAAAACAAAAATGGTACGACATAGGTCCATTGTAATATCCATCAATGAAGAAAAAAGTTTATCAAGGTAATTATTTAATTTATTAAATTTATTATAAATAATATGTTATTCTCTTACGCTCTGGTTTTGGAATTTTATCAATTATCTATATTCTTTAATTTAAATAAAAAGATCACAATGTTTATAATCTTGTAAATATTATACATACTATCAATAATGGGAAAAAAGAAATATTGTCCATGATCTATCGCATTCTTCAACTACAGTCAGAACATAAAAGTGGTATCAAAGGGGGTCACATAAATATTTATCCATCCAATTTTTAATTTTTATTATTAAATCAATTTTAAGGGGAAATTGAGAACCCTTATATCTTGAAAGATTCATCACCAAATGACACACTAGATTTTTTGAAAACCAATTTTAGTTGGTTGGAACTAATTTCCCTAAACAAAATCTTGGGGATAGAATGAACATGGAAGTCAAGGTAGTCCATTAAGGTGAATTCCTATAGATGAGCCATGTTTTCCTATAATGTTTTGTATTCCTCCTTGTTGATCTTTCCCATGTTGGGCCCTCTATGAAAAATATATCCCTACTTATCTATCCATTCGCTTTGCTCTTTAGTAGTGGGCACCTGAAGTGGTCTCAACTTCTTTGACATATTAATATCAAGATCTTCCTCTACCATTTCATCTGTATGAAATATAAGGTCCATGTGTTATAGTACCGATGATGCTTGTCTCTGAGGGACTTCATTGGAGCCAGCATCTTTCCCATGATCAAGCAGCCCCATATCACTCGAGGGAAAAACTAGTGGAACTTTCTGTCTTGCATCCACTAGGTCATTCGAGATGTTGGACACCTCTAGCTGGTCAGGATCATTATGTTTGTTTGTGGGGAAGGATTTTCGAACTAAAGGAACATTTAATGTCAACATACCCTTGTATGTAGATATAGTAACTAGAGGATCAGGAAGATTGGAGTAGTCCTTCCTATGTTTCACCCTCCGGTTGTCCATAATGAAGCCATCTGAATCAATAATTCTATTCTTTCCCAACTATAAGGAGGATATAATGTAATCCGCCTCTATGATCCATTCCTTGGATTCAGCTGAATCTGTGGCCTTATCCATTTACTCTTGAGGTACATCCATATCCACCTGGGGGTCCTCCCTATTAGGCATCCCTTCTATATCCTGGAAAACCTGTTCACCTAAAACTGCAAACCTTTTTTGAGAATGCAGGTTTGAAACCCCCGAATTAAACTTCTCTGCATAGTAAATTCTAGCCTGAATGACCTAATTTGGTTTTTATGCATCTCTTGTCTCTTCAAAACCTCATCCCATGAATTAGAAAGCCGTTGAGTTGACCTCCAGAGCCTGGGAAACATCTCTAGTGTCGCGGGGAACCAAGACACCCCCCTCATCTGCCCTCCATATTCCTTGCACAACATCACACATCATAGGCTCCTCCTGCTCTGACCCAAGATGCTCATCCTCCCTCCCCACATCAATCATTCCTTGTTCAAGCTGAAATGCTTCCTCACTTAGCAAAGACAACTTCTTTTCTGAATTTCCTAGAAGCTAGTCCTCCAGATTGTTACCACCCCTTTTAGAAACACTACTAGGGTCCCCTTGAGTGATCTTCTTCTTCGTGACTAGATCACTGACTATCTTCTCAAGCTCTAATTAGGTATTCTATTCAAGAAACATCTCCACATTAGCACCGGGATCCTGGGATGGCATTCCCAAGTCTCATTTCAAATGATTGAACACATCTTCCACCTTTGGGTTCCCACTCGGCCCCATTTCCTTACAAAGTAAAGGTGCCATAACCCGTGACACAGACTCCTTCTTCCCCCCACCTTCACTGCCTCTAGAGGGTCCAAATGAGGCCACTAATAGTGAACCTACTATGTATTAACCTCCGCACCTGGACTGGTGCGATACAACCCCTCAAGAGAAACCCTGCACCCCTCCATTTTCTCCTCTATACCATCAAAATCCCACACATTTTGATTCACAATAAGATCAAATTTCACCACATGCCCCTCTGTTGTACTAAAATCAACTGGTACCACCCTGTTCCCCCAGTGAAAGATTGAGAGTGGATGTCTGAATCTATGACACCCTAGAAAAAACATGGGACACGTTTAAAAAAAACTGTTGTCTCTAGAGAAAATCTTTTCCGGCCGAAATCCATATCCATTCCGTTGGAGAATTTCAAAATATCCGCCTCGATGCATATGCGAGGGAAGATTGTGTGACAGACTGTAAATGCTCGGCTCTCAGATCATAGGTATCTACCAACCAAATTTCCTAACATTCAGATAATTAAAAGGTTCTAGAAAGGGAGAGGATGGGTGGGAAAGCTTACCCAAACCACGGATGAAGCCTCATAACGATTCATGTTGAATTCGAAAGACCAACTATGAAGAATGAAGACACATCTGGTGATTGTACGTGAGGCTCTAGACCAGGCGAAAATAAGGTCATCCCTTGATGCAAAACAAATCATCAGATGATGCCAATCGAGGAGACCCACCACCGCGTATTCATAGAGATCGCATGAGTCAATGATGAACCGATCAAAGGCATCAATAGATGGACGACGACCCATGAAATGGGATATGAGCGTCAACCGGTGAAGATCTGGGGCCTCATCAAACTGTTTTGTAGTGATCCTAAGCTAGGGTGAGCTGTTGAGTAGAGCAGGAACCGTAGGGTAGAGTGGGATTGAAGGAAGTGGGAGGGGAGGAAATCCGGGTACATGAGAAGGATAAAGGGATGAGTCAACGAGGATGAAGAATCTATCTAGATAACATAGGGGTACACGTTGTGTAACCCAGAGGCACATTTTGTGTACTAGTGTTAAATATACCCATAATTAATTAATAATTAATTAAATGCATCTCTATCTTTTATATGTGGTGCATTTAATTATTCACTGCATGTTTTTCAGGCCATCCTGGAACATGGTCAGTCAGAGTACATACTGTCAAACATCCATACATGACTTGAAATTTATAATTCACAAATGATCCGTTTATATTATTAAATGGTCTACCTAACTCATGATTATGTAACTCAGAGACCAAAATCTATCTAGAACATGTACACATCATGTAATGTATTATTTTCCAAGGACGGGTTTACACATTGAGTCCCTAGGTGCGTTCCCCAAATAGACAGTGAGAATAGTACGCATCATGTAGTTGTCTTGTATTCACTGTATACACATTAAAAATGACAAATAATTAAAAATTTATTAATTATATTGTGAAAATAAAATCAACACGTTCTTGTGTGCTTTCATTAAGTTGATACGACACTCCATGCGATGCGTTTTAATATATATAAATGTCAACATAATTTCTATGTAATATTCAGATATTTATATCACGTATGAGTCATATTATTTTTATTACTCTATGTGTATTGATTTATAAAATTCTATAGAAAAATAATGAAATACATTTAATCATTATGTTGATAGTATACATCATGAAAATATATGATATGTTGTGTATGACACATATCACAAGAGTAGACATTATATGATTACAATTCCTATTGGATAGCTCAGATGGGTACTCACCACATTGTATCTAAGGTAAATTTATATAAAAAATTATATTTCAAATAAATTTATTTATTTTATTTAAAATTATAATATAATAGAATCTCAATGTAATAAAAACAAAAACAAAAATAAGTTAATTTATTAATTAATGAATATAATTAATTGATTAGAGTTTGATTTATCTCAAATAAAAATGATTATAATTGAATGATAATTTTATTAAATGTTTAATTTCTTTTCATTTAGATGATCATGATCTTAGAATAGACCATTATATGTGACTAGTTTCTTTTAATTTATTATTAAATTAATTTATTGTCAAGTGTTCCATCACTACTCTTATTTTGTAAGGGCTTCCATGCCCATGGATAATTTTATGTAAACCCCTTTCCATTACCATTGTGTGAGTAAAATAAGATGTAATGGATGGAGCTCCCAACTTAGTGGAGCCAGTTCAAGTTTGGAGCTGAGTTGAAGCCAGTCTAAGAGAGATAAACACGTGTATAAGTGGAAAACTACAACATGAACCATTAATGGTTCAAGGTGTTTACCCCTATTTCAATAATTATTTTATCATAACCAAGATAAACTAATAATTAAATAAATTTTAAGGTCATACCACTTTAATATATTATTTTTTTCAAGTTTCAAGGTTATTTTATTATTGATGTTTTTCATGATCATAGTAATCAACAAATTAACAAGTATGAAAGAAAGAACAAAAATAAACTGTCTTATAAGTAAATATTATCTGATATATGGTTAATGACTTAAGTAAATCCACAAAATATTAAAAATAATTCAATAAATATAATATTTTTAAATTTAGGAATAAAAGATTAAAATCAATTATATATTAAATTTGTTTATCCTTAGTCTACATATGTTAAAATTAAACCATAGAGCAAAGTTCTTAACCATCCAAAGTTGGGGTTGTTTCAATTTATGGGGAATTTTATCTTGAAGTTTTTGACTGACATAACATATTTCACATTAGGGGTAGTATACTAAAGAAAATATTGATGTAAATAAGAGTAAATGGTTGTTAAAATCCAATTTGATGTTTTTTAGGATTGGGGAATTCATTCAAAAGATTAAGGAACAATGAGTTAATGAAGTTGGAATTTGGAATGCCAACCTAAAACCTTTAAAATTGCTCAACTATCCAAGGATTGGGCAATGAAAAGAGGAATATGGATCCTTTCCTCTTTAATTTCTAGGCATCAAGGTATTATGAATCCAATAGTGAGGGTTATTGGGTTTTGATAAAATAGTTGGAGATTAATAATATAATATTTATTTATTTTTATATTATTATTAGACAGTGTAATAAAATTATGGTCATATTATTTGTATAAAAGACAATAAAAATGACTTCAAATATATCACCATGATCCACACATGAGAAGGATAACCTTATCGCCTACACAAATTCCCAAGAATGGAAAAAGAAACTTATGCTTTATCCTATACCATTAAGGAAAATTATATGTGTTGGAAGAAAAATTCTCATTGGAAAAAATTTCAGTTAATGGAAATGGAACTTATGCTTTATCTTATACCATGAAATAAAATTGTATGTATTGGAAGAACATTTTCTTGATGCACTTTGGAATGATTCAAGTGATTATGTGTTAACTCTCTATGAGGAACATTTGAATGATTCCAACTATGTTCAGTGTTTCATGCTAGCATACATTACAAATGAGATCTTGAAGAAACATAAGAACATAAGTGTATATAAAATGATGTCTCACCTTCAATATCTATATGAATTGAAGGTAAAACAAGAGATATATGAGATCTATGTTTCTCTATTTACAACTAATATGGGAGAGTTGGCACAAGTTGGGTCTCCTGTAGTCAAGATTATTTGATAGATTGAGTCATTGAACATCATATGGATTAAATTCCTAGATATGTTACATATAGATATCATAATGTTTTCACTACCCAAGACATTATATTGTTTTATTGTTAATTATCACATGTGAAATAATGATAAGAGTCTTTTAGAACATCTAAATTAGATTTTCCAAGTGGATAAAGACACGAGGTGTGTTATACCCACTGTCCTTATGGTGAATAAGAAATGGAAGAACAAGCAAAAGGGTCCCAAGAATTAAAAAAACTATAAATCACCTATGCAACGTCCTTCTAAGAAGAGAAATATTTATAGGTAGTGAAGGGAAAAATTTGGAGTATGTTTTTTTATGCGGAATGAAATTATATTAGGAAAGGAACAATGCCTAGATGGAAGCGGAAGCTAAAGGTGCATTCATTATCAAGTGTAATATTTTAATATCAACATATTGGGTATTATATTAAACTATTGGTTCTCACATATGTATTTAAATTCAATAACCAAGTATATTTTGAAATATTTCTACAGTAGATGTGTATTTATGAGCCACCAATGGTGTGAGTGAAGCTTCTCTTTCCATTGGTGACTACAAATATTCATTTCCAAAAAGAAATATTTTATTTTTAAGGGATTGTTATTATGTAGAAACTGTTACCAAGAACATAATTTATGTATCATGATTATATGTATATTATTTTATTTTCATGTTTTGAAATAATGTTTTTTCTTTTTATAAATAAAACATATATAATTGTATGGAGGATTTAAATAATATATTTTAAGTATTAAATTATATAAACCAAGTATTTTCAATAGATAAAGAATCATGTTCACATGAATCATATAACACCAAGATATATAATCACTAACCTGGTCATGTAATTGAGAAGCATTAGAAAATACCCATCAAGATGGTAATTTAGACTATTCTATGCTAAAACCACTTGAAATATGTCATGATCACAAGAAAAAAATAACAAAACCACCATTTGATGGACATGGTGAAAGGACCACAAAAACTATAGGATTGGTACACCGAGATGTGTGTGGAAAATTTATAGTATAATATTGTGGTGAAAATTTTTACCTTTAAATTTAAATGATGACTTGAGTTGATATGAATATTTATACTAAATGAGGTATTAGTATGAGTGGAAAATTCAATGAATTTAAGAATCAATTATATAATTAACATTAAATGAAGATAAATGTGCTTTTATTGGATTGAGGTGGTGGATATCTTAACCAATTGTTCACTGACTATTTACAGTTTTTCGGAAGTATATCTCTACTAACTCCACCATACAAACAATAGTTGAATGTTTTTAGTGGAAGGAGAAACCATACCTTTTTATACATGGTAAGGTCAATGATGAGTCTTTGAGATATTCTATTATACTTTTAGAGATATTAAATACAAATTAAACCTTACACACTAAAATGAGTACCAAATAAATAGGAAGAAAGAAATAAATTCATGTTATAGTGTGGAAAGAAATTCGTTTTGTCAAATACATGTGTATGGGGTTGCAAATAATTTGTAAATGCTTTATCAGGGAACAAACTACCACCCTAGGGAACAAAGTTTATCTATATAAGATATCCAAAAGTGATAGAGTGATACTACCTACACACCCCATTGGACAAGAAAGTGACTATCTCAAGAAAAGATGTACTATTGAGGGGGATCACATCCTAAAAAATTATAGTGGGTGTAATATTGAATTTGATAGATATGATAATGAAGATACACAAGATTTGGTACATGAACAGATTACACAGATCCCATTAAAAGAACAAGTTCATAATCCAAAAGTACTATGTAGGAGTGCTAGAGAGGTAAGAGAACTAGAGAGATACAGATTACTAGTCACTATAAATGGTGGCTCATTTTTTTACAATGGAGAACCCCTCTACTAAAAATATTTTTTAGTGATTTCAGAAGTTACAAGATGGTCATAAGCCACAAATTATGAAATGGATTCAATGTATCAGATCGAGGTTTGGGTTTTGGTTAATTCCCCAAATGATTTAATGAATGTGTTGTATAAATCTGTATTCAAGAGAAAAAAAGGCATGGAAGTTGAATTAAATACCTATAAAGTAGGTCTTGTGACTAAAGGGTTTAAACAATGTCATGGAATTAACAATGATGAAATATTCTAACCAATTCCTATGTTTAAATCCAATATAATTTCACTTGATATAGAATCTTACAGTGAATATGAAAATTTTAAGATGGATTTCAAAACATCTTTCCTGAATGGGAACCTTCTTGAATATGTCTTCCTGACACCACAAGAAAGATTTGGAACAATAATTGATTCCAAAAACATTTTAAATTTTCCTAAATCCATTTATGGATTGAACAAGTCATCTAGGACCTAGAAAATTAAATTATATGAAGTTATAAAAGATTTTGGTTTCATTAATAATGAATGTGATCAATGTGTTCTTAAGAGGTTTAGTTTAAATTCTTTCACTATCCTAGTATTATTTATTGAGGACAAGTTACTTGTTGGAAATAAAATATCAGTATTATAGTCTATTAAGGACTAGTTAAATAAGTTTTTTCTCGATGAAGGACATCAATAAAGAATCTTATATTCTATGTGTAATGTCCCAAAATTCTCTGGGCCATTCCTTTGTCAAAATATGGTCTTGAAGTGTTCTGGAGGGTAAAATGGACTTTTCCCACACATTTCAAAATTTTGAAACTACACGCTGTGTAGTGTGAGTACACGCCGTGTACCCCCCTGCTGGGTATACCCAGTGTTGAAGGTCATGTCCTTTTTATGTGAAAAAAATGAGTACACGCTGTGTAGGCAATACTACACGACGTGTAGTCCCTCCCCGCGTATGCGTTACCTTCAAACCATGTGTTGACTAGTCAACAGCCGTGTGCCGCGTTGAAGGCTGTGTTGGAAGCCGCGTGGTGACCGTGTGAAATTGTCGAGTACACGCCGTGTACCATAAAGTACACGCCGTGTACTTTTGTTTTTCACGCCTATAAAAGGAGGGGTCCTATATTTATTTTCAACTCGCCCCTCTCCTCCCCATTCCTCTAAGCAGAGCTCTCCCAAGATACTCGGAGGATCTTTTTCTTCCATAACTTCTTCATCCGAGCTCCGATTTACGATCCGTCAGCAGCCATAGGATCATAACGACGAGGTGGAACTTTTGAACTTGGATCTGTTGTCTTTCCTTTGGCCTTTCCTTCCCAGCTTCCACCTGAGGACGTTTCTCCGGGTTTTTCTAGAGGCGACAGATGCCGACGGACGTCTTCTAAAGTTGATCCAGGGGGGAGTGTTGTGATTAGAACCTGTTGAGGTAGGGATCTTACTTTCATCTCTATAAATTGATCATCATGCGGGGTGGTTATCCACTTGTTTTCATGAGAAATGGTTGAACCATTAAACGAAGATAATAACTGGTTAAAGAATGGGGATGGGGAAGTTGTTATGTTTATCTTTATTTATCCAATTGATATGTTGTGAATTAAATAGGTTTGTGCCTACTAAAAATCAAAGTCCTTGGGGGCCTTTTCTTGCACAAATAAATAATTCCCTATCTTTCTAGACCATTTTGTGGATGGAAACTTTGTGGAATGTGGAAATTGATTAATCACATAAGTTTGGCTAATTTAAAATCTGGAACCCTTGTTTGATCACCCCAGTTGAAAAAAATGGAATAATGAACATGTGGGTGTTGGCTTGGATACGTGACATGTGATGGGGGTGTTTTGTGGGTTTTTGTGGATCGGGTGAGCAGCGGGGCTGCGGTTGGCTTGGTTGTGGGTTGGTGTGAATGCTATGTTAGTGATGGGCAGAAGGGCTGCGATAAATGTTATCAAGGTGTGATGATGTAAAGGTTTCGGTGTGTTTGTGGTTATTGTGGTTGGCAGCGGGGCTACATGGATGGGTTTGAATGTGAACGAACTATGGGTTGTGAATAATAAATGAAAGTGGAAGAGTTAATGAATGGTGGGTCAAGGTAATGGAACGAGAATAATGACAAATGGGTTGGTTGGTTAATAAGAATTGACTTGGTTGTGTTGCTTGTGTTTTCCAAACTTGATTTGTGGATGGCAGGGATATGCTTTACGAACGATCGATGTGGTTGGTTGTGGATAGTTGCACAGTAGTTAAGGAAATAATAAACTGATTCTGCTGAAATGTGAAAACCTCAATGGGGTGGGGTTGTTTTTTGTATGCATGCTTTTTAGTAGCAGTGCCAAGGCACATGCTCAGTTCTCTTTTTAGAAGCCATAGGTTGGGCTGTGTGTTTGGTATACATATATATATCTGTATCTTGGTTTTTTATCGCACCCCACCCATGTTGAGCACTTAGTGCCGAACACTTCCATTTCATGGGAGAGGGTTTTTCCCTTTAGTTACTAGCTCTTTCATGCTCCTTCTTCCCTAGGATGTGATGGCTTGATGCGACCTTACACCCAAGACTCTTTGGGTAGGATTCGATTGGGGTGGTTTAGCCCAAGACTCTTTGGGAAGGTTTTACTATTTTTTCCCAAGAACCTTCGGGATGAAGCCCTGGTGTGTGCGGGTGGGAGACGTGGTTGTGAGGCCCAGGTGTGTGCGGGCGGGATACGTGGTTGTGAGGCCTTGGTGTGTGCGGGAGGGATATGTGGTTGTGAGGCCCAGGTGTGTGTGGGACGAATACGTGGTTGTGAGGCCTAGGTATGTGCGGGCGGGATATGTTGTAGTGAGTCTCAAGTTTGTGCGGGTGGGAAGAGTGTGGTAGTGTCAGGATGCACGCCATTCGGAAGAGAAGCTAGCTAGTGGGGGAAATAGTGTGAGGTACCCAATACTTTTTTTCTTATATACTAATACCTGTTGTGATTTTTTTGGTGAGTGTGGCTAGTGAGGATGGGTGGTTATAATTCTTTTCTAGGTTTCTTCTATTGTTCTCACGGGACATTAGGATGTCTCCCCACTTGTGCACGAGAGCTTTAGGTTTCCCTAGTGAGTATACTTGTATGATCACCCTACGTTTACTTTCCATGAGGAATACCAGGGCCGTGCGGGACCCTACTAGTCAGGAAAGTTGGAGTTGCTATAGTTTTCTGTAATTTTTTTGGTATTGTACTTTTGAGCATTCTTATACTTGTACCTTATTTCAGAACTATTTAAACATGCATGTGGGATTGGTTTGGTTTTATTTCTATACACATTTTCTTTTCCTTTTTGGTGGTTGACTTGTCCCATCTCTCGATCTTAAATAATAAAAAGTGTAATGCCTCCTATATTTATGAAAACTCATACCCTTGGTGCTAGTCACCATGATGGGGCCTACTAGAGGCAGGACTCAGGGGTCATTATCTCCCTTTCACCATTGCCAGCTCAGGAGGGGCATCTTTGGTGGGAGGGGGTCATGACAGAATGGTATCAGAGATGATGGTTGAGTGATAGGATGGAGTCTGGAGTTGGGCACAGTGAGGATTGCATGGGATGGTAGGGCAATAGTGTTGGTTGATCTTGCTGTATGACATAGGCCAGGGAAGACCGGCTAGGACACGAGATTTTAGGGACCCTCATGATCCGATGTAAGGACTCTGAGCCTACTGAACGACCATGTGAGACCACATTGATTGCAGGTTAGAGACCCTAGGGAAGGTACATTCATCATCGTGATTCTGTTTTACTTGATTTGGGTGTTTTGGTAAAGAAATTGAAATAATGTGATAAAATAAAACCTTGAGATATTTCCTTACTACTTGGGCTTAGGAGATCCTTGTTTACCATACATCTATGGCACCTAGAATGTAACAACCCTGCCCCAGTTACCCAGAGTTGGTGCATTATTACATAACATTGTAATGATCACAAGAAAGATCAAATCTTGAATGACCGATTAGTTTAGTATCCTTGGAATCACTAGATATATTCATAAAGTTTTACATTATATCATAAAAATGAAATCTACAACAACATAGTCTCCATAGTCCACAGTTTGATCCCCTCATACTATCCCTGTAGGTCATTTATAATTTACTTCTTCACATCCTGGAAAAAATAAAACATCGAAAAGGGGTGAGCTCAAATTCCCAGTAAGGATAAGAATATAGCAGAAACTATCATAAATAGGAATAAAGATTTAAGGGAATGTATAACTAAAACAAAAGCCTTTTAAACTTGAACATTAACATAATATGGTAAAATAAAATAAAATAATGTCATTTACTTATTCACATGGATATTCTACTAATCGAATAATCACATGCAATATGAATAACCACTTTCATAATGATGGAATGTATAATGCCAGACTATCATAACCACATAGTCAAGGCCTCGTGCCAAGAGTACAAATAAGATTTTGTCAAAGCCTTGTGCGAAGACACTAGTTTGTCTCATGAGACCTAATGATGAATCGAGGAGCTATAGTGGGCTCCACCCATCACATATTAAGTCCAATGCATTCCTCATATGAATAGGTTTAAACATAACATAAACATTCGTATTAAAACTAGCATACGAAATGTCAATAATTTCATCATACACCATGAATGGTATAAAAATAACACATCCACAGTGAAACATATCACAAAACCATCAATACAATATGGAAGTATTGTATCATAACAAGTCAACTCTGAATAAACTTAAAATCCATCAAAGGATGTTGACATAGATGAAATCAAAACAATTTTTAATGAAATATCTCTATCTATATTGAAATCATTTAAGAGTCATGTATTTATAAAATAAAACATTTTCTTTGAAAATATTCTTATAATATTTTAAGGGAAGCTTCAATGATTTTATAACGGTGGAAAATAGTCGCACCGACCGTATAAGTTAAAAAAAATTCTTAACTTAATTCTGTTGAAAAGGTTAAAAAGAACCTTGTTTGGAAAATGATGGAAAGATTCCTTTATAAACCAATTATAAAAAGTCAAAAAAGGGTATAAATGACTTTAACCCATATTCTTGTAAATAGTAAAAATGTTTTGAAATACATTTTAAAGAAACATGGATGTGGATGATAAAGAAATCCCAGTAGATTATTACGTATAAACAACCTCGGATAATGAAGAGATTGTAAAATAAACCCTTACCATATACTTTTACTTGGTTGGGGGTAGGTTAACCTCATGTATAATGGTGAAATAATTGTTATTAAATTATACAATAATCATATACATTAATATGATATCATATATGATCTTTTAACTTTGATTTGTTAATAATATCTTTGTATTATCGGTTTTTTGGGTGTTAACTTACTCATTTTATTTAATATGTTTTGTTACGTAAGACGTGTTTGTAAAGGTTAGGTTATATATTATTCATATCCAGAATGATATCAAGTCCTTAGATACTATTATTAATCATCATATGAGAATTAGACTTGAATGGATACGATGGGGAATGAATCTCATCGTGTTCGTGGAGACGGTAGTCTGTACGTACGCACGAGCGACATTAAAATAATATTTAATTGGATGGTATATCATATATACAGAATCATTATCATGTTATATTTATTATTTACATGAATTACAAATCATTATTATACCCATCCAAATAATAATATATTGAATAACAATTACACCACGACGTGGAGACGGTAAGCCGTACGTACGCACGTATGGTGACATGTCATTCAAAAGATGGATAAAATACTGAATATGGTTGTACCATATTTATAATAATATTTCATTATATAGGATATACTGGATTCGTTATTTTATAATGGTAATAACAAAGAAAGAAGAAGTTGAAGAAGAAATGAACTTGAAAGAGGGTGGTGAAAACATTACCTCTTCTTCGGGTTCTTCCTTTTGATTTGATGAAAAGGACTCCTTAGGTTGGATTTCTGACTAAATTAAGGCCTCTAGGATGAATTTAGGGAAGTTGAGAGAGTATTTGGGTAGGGGTTGGCCGAACCAAAAGGCTTTGAAAGTGTGAATTAATGAGAAGGGGGGGTGCCCTTTTATAAGAGGGGTGAGGGGAACCTTTGGAAAAGCTAGAAATATTATTTTATAATATATTAAAATTCGGTTTCTAATGGATCCAAAGTGGATTATTTAAATGTTAAGCTGGGGATGGGGCGAAAAAAACTCAACCAATAGGATTTAGAAAGTGTTGAGTCACTATATTAACCTTATCTTTTAGTTTTAACTCTTAGTTAATTAGTTTAACATTTACCATGTCACTTTGTATTTTTATATTATATAGTTAACAAACATACTATATACATCTAAGAGACCCCAACGTGGTCCATTAATGATTCAAATATCATGATATATGTATCCTGGCCGAACCTTAGATTTTTAGGAATTTAATATCAATTAACAATATAATATTTGTTTTAAAAACTCTTTTATGTCAATTTTGACACTATTTGTAAAATTGATTTTTTTGAAAATCAAAAAAGAATTATTTGTAACATCCCAAGTAAGTAATGAATAATAGATATTTTTATCTATGTCTATTAATGAATTAGATAGTGTTTTAGAGGCTTAAAATGAAAATAAATCCAATCTTAAGCATGTAATACACTAATATTTTTAAAAGATTGTTTTCGGCCTTTGATGGAAAAACATTTTTGAATCTATATTTTGACAATTTTATAAACTATGTTTGTCAAAATAAACTTATTCTTTATGATTGGGACATCAAAATTTACTTTGTGTGAATTTTTGGTATTTTTCTGACAATGTTCATTTTTTAATGAATAGTGAAAAATACCGCATTTTACATCAAAACTGTTTTTTAATCTAATTTATTTATATGATTAGATTATATTTTGAATTGTTTTTGAAGTGAAATTAGAATATATTTTTAACATTTAATCCAATGGTGGTCATTGGAATCAATTTCACTTTGAAATTGGACTTAAACTGGTGTCAATCTTTTGATACTTATTGTTTTATAAAAACACGCTATTTGTCATAACAGTAGGAATTAATTATTATATTAATTAATGTGACATATATGTTTTGAATTTTGTAAAATAGACTTTATTTTTGAATTTGGAATATCAAATATAGCTTAGGGTGAATTTTTGGTAATTTTCTGAAAAACTTCAATTTTTGATGAATAGTGAAACTACTAAGTGGTAGTTAAAGAAACTGATTTTTCGTTTAAATGAAACTTTTCCACTTTTCTGTTTTGAATTTCAAAAATCCGACATACATGGTTGTCATTAAGAAGTAAAATGTGGTTCAATGAGATTAAAATAATTTTTTTGGTGAATAGTAACTTATTAAGTTTTTAATCGCGATTAGTGGTAATTAGGGTAGTTTAAGGTAAAAATAATGCTTTAATAATATAAAATGACCTAGAAACATGTCCTACCCTCATTGGTTGTGTCATGGACGAACAAGACAAGCCATGGGTCAACTTGGGGACCCCATGGAGCCACTTTGGTTGGGAAATGACATAAATAACCTTTTATTTAAGGTAAAAGTAAAAATGACACAAACATAATATGTTTTACGAAAACAATATTTACATGGGGTTATAAAGATCAGATTTTTGATTATAAATAGTCATTGGAAAGCTAAAAATATTTCATACATCCTAGTAGTTTTTTTATAATTTGTTGACATTAAATAAATAAATGTATTTATGACATCATGATGATGCAGTGATGACCTCATTATTTAACGATTTAAATAAAATGGAAAGATAATGTAATAGATAAGACCTACACATGGCCAAAACCAATTGGATGAGTGGATTTAGAACCCTTATCACCTTATCCACGAATTATATCAATTTGGGACCTTTTGAATCTGAAACGCTTTTTAAAATAAAGTAACTTATCTTTACTTTCCATGAGTGCCCCTCCTCTCATTTTATAAAAGGCCCCCACCTCTACCTCATTTCACACACTCCTAAAGCCTTTGGCTCGGCCATCCCCTGCTCATTTACTCTCTCCACATCCCTCTCCTCATCCAAGAGGATTCCCTTTGGGCAGAATTCTTTCAAATGAAGCCTTTAGGCTCAAATCAAAAGGAGTTACACTTTTAAAGGTAATTCATTCTCTCATGTTCATTTGTTTTATTTTACTTCTCAAACCCCCTAAACTCATTTTATTTACTTCTTTTGTAACAACACCAGTATCTTCAATATACTAGTATGTTTTTATTAGATTTATTCGAGCTACACTCTCACACAACTACATCAAATGGTTAAAGAACATACGGTTTCCGTGGATGGCGAAATTCTGCCTCCCGAAACGATTATTGTTCAATACTCATTTAACACCTTTAAAGGTTTCCATTATGATGTCACTATTTTTATATATGATATATAATATGTTTATTCATTCCTTAAGCTTCTGTTTTTTTTCATTTTGGGCATACCTTTATGGTTTCCATTATGGGTAAACGCGATATCATCATTTAAGGAAGTGCGGACTACCGCCCCCTCAAAGTGATTTGATTCGTTAAATACCATATGTGGGGCGTATAAAGGATGGAACTATGATATTATATATGATATTATACTGGAATTATAATATACCTTTATATCATTATGATTCCATTCTATAAATACGAAATAGAAATGAAAGTAGCGTTCATGCATACGTACGGCTTACCGTCTCCATGAACGGTGCATTTCATTTCTTACCTCTAAATGATTATGTAATATTATAAATGCATGCATGTACTAGATATATATGACATATATGATATCTACATCATGAATACCAATCTGGATATAATGGATACATGAACAACTTGTAATTATAAAGGGATTATTTTTGACTCAAGTACCAATGATCGTTAAAATGACCGTTATTAACTTAAATAATTACAAAGTGTTCATGTCATGGTAATAAGTGATATAAAAGAAATAATGAACTTTAAAAAGGTTCTTAAGAAAGTAGAAATTAACTCAAGTTTATTATTCAGGACATTAAATAACGATCGAGTCAAGTCGGACCCGAGGTATGGGACTTCGTCTCAATCTCCTTTCATTGTGGCATATTTTATTTTATACACAACTTTCTTTTATACGGTGTATAATCCCCTTTGACTTTTACGTTTATCCAAAAGGAATCTTTTTTTATACGAAGCGTTTTATAAAACGGCAAAATGGAATGTTTTTGTCGTACGTACGTGGCGACAACGACTTCTCCGCCACCGTGACCATTATTTGAGTTTCGACTTCCTCTATAAGCCATACCTTCTTTTTAAAAGAATAATAAATACCATGTTTTACTTTTATTTTATTTTGGTATTGAAAATTGTTTTCTTAATGTTTTTATATCAATGTGTTGTACTGATATCTTGTGATTGAAAGGTGGAAATGTTATGTTTCCTTTATGCATGTTTTACGTGATACAATTATGTTGAGGTTCTTGGGAATTATTATGAAGACGGGTGGTTCCGTGATAAACTAAGGGCGGGTGAGCCCGATATTGCTCTCCAATTCATTTGGTAACGCGAAGGAGTGAAACATTAAGGTTTATCCAATGAGATTTAGGGAATATACTGTGATGGGTATTCCAAACGTAACCAAGAGGGTTAATCCCTACATAAGAATGTTATGAATGCCTCAAGTTACCTTTATGTCTTATGATTTCTATGATTTATTCATGATTTGATGAGGTATGTTAAAGTGCTTATGTTTTATGGGTAAAGTATGATTTCATTATTATGTATATATGTACCCTTGTTTCCTTTCCATGTTTTTATAACCCATACTGAGCTTTTTATGCTCATCCAAATTTTTGAAATGTTTTTCACAGGTCAAGGGAAAGGTACATGATGTGATGATAGTGTCAAGGATGTGTTAAGAAAGAATCCATGTTTTATTTTAAATAAGTTTCCATTGATGGTATTGAAGAATACTATCTTTATGTAACCACTTTGTTTATATGTGGAATGTAATGCAAGTTTTATGATCTAATTCCCTAAAACTCTAAACCCGAAAAGATCCTCAATGTGTAATCTTGTAATAACTCAAGATTGAGTAAGGTTTAAGGTGAGGGCCTTATTGTTGGTATCAGAGGTCGATTTAGATAACTTTAGGAGTTATAATTCTATTAAATGATTATTGAATTTTTTTTTGAAATGATATAGCATTTGAAGATTACCATGTTGCTTCATCTAAGACATGTTTGTTCAGAATGGTTTTCTGCAGAAGGAACAGGGATGCAGTGCTAGGAAGGCATACAGAAGGAAATAACCTTCCGAATCAGTATCCCGAGATGGTTAGAATTGGAACTGAACAGTTTGTTGCAGTGATGGCACAGTTGACTCAGGCTATAAATGGTGGTGGTATCCATGCACGAGATCAGCCAGATCAACCGTAGAGGAACATGTCAGTGGTGGAACATTTCATGAGGCAACATCCCCCATCATTCAGAGGATCATCTGACCCTGTGTTAGCTGAAGGCTGGATTAAAGCACTTGAGAGGATTTTCGATGTCATGGGGTGTTCCGAAAATCAATAGGTTAGTCTTTCTATTTATCGTTTGGAGGGTGAAGCAGATCAGTGGTGGTAGATGTTTAAAAATATCAAGGACGCTGATGAGATTGATGCTCTCGACTGGGATGAATTCAAAGGTATGTTTCTTGAGAAGTATTTTCCTAAGGCTGTTCTACTTAGGATGGAAAAGCAATTCTTGGAATTGAGGCAAGAGGAAGACTCAGTGGCTACCTATGAACAAAGGTTCACTTGATTAGAAAGGTATCCTCCAAAATTTATCCGAGACCTTGATAGTAAAATCAATGGTTTTTACTCAGGATTAAAGCCAAAATATCAAAGGGCATTAGCTTCTCGTGAGTTTAAAAGTTATGAAAAGCTTGTTCGATGTGCTGAGAAGGTGGAAATGGAGTTTTCCGATGATCAATTGTTCTATAACAACCAACATAAGAAGAGACCAAGGTGGTAAGAGAAAGGTAAAAATTCTTCAAAGTAGTCTGATGGTAAGAAAACTAAGTTTCCAGTTTGTGATAAATGTGGAAAAAGGCATGCTTGGGAATGTCTTCTGAATTCTGTAAAGTGCTACTGATGTGGTAAGATGGGACATAAGGCTCGTGATTGAACAGAAAAAGATCAGGGTGATGCTAAGACCAAATTTGATTTACAGTTAGTGAAATGTTATAAGTGGAATGAGATGGGTCACTATGAAAACGAGTGTCCGAAAAAGAGCTTGAGTGATGGGAAGCAGTTAGACTACAAGCAGAAAGGGGTGTTTAAATCCTTTGCAACTAATTTAGCAGATGTTGGGCCATCGAATTAAGTAGTATCAGGAGTTGAAAAGAAGATTGGTGAATGCTCCAGTTTTGGCACTACCTTCCAGGAATGGTGAGTTTGTTATATACAGTGATGCTTCATTGAAAGGACTTGGTTGCGTCCTAATGCAGAATGATCAGGTAATTGCTTATGCTTCACGACATTTGAAAACTAATGAGGTAAAATACCCTACACATGATTTGGAATTAGCTGCTGTTGTTTTTGCTTTAAAAATTTGGAGGCATCATTTGTATGGAGTAAAGTGTGAAATATATACTGATCACAAAAGTTTAAAGTATATATTCACTCATAAAGAATTGAACATGAGACAGAGGAGATGTCTGGAATTAATCAAGGATTATGATTGTACAATTCATTACCATCTGGGAAAATCAAATAAAGTGGCTGATGCTTTGAGTCAAAAAAGTAATGCTTCATTAGCAATGTTGCATTTGGAACGTGATCCTTTGGTTAAGGATTTGATGAACTTTGGCGTAGAAGTTGTTGGTATAGGAAGTCCTTCTATTTTTTTTCATGTATCAGTGAGATCTTCTCTATCAGGCAGAATCAAACAAGCACAGAATCAAGATAGTGAGTTGCAGAAAAAGGTAGAGCTGGTTCAGAAAGGTAAGTTGCATGAATTCAACATTGATAATGATTGTGTTTTGAGATTTGGGAAGAGATTGTGTGTGACTTGTGATTCACAGTTGAAGAGATATTTGTTATGTGAAGCTCATAGTTCTCCGTTTTCAGTTCATCCGGGTAGTACTAAGATGTATAGAGATCTGCGGGAGTATTACTGGTGGGATGGAATGAAAAGAGATATTGCTGATTTTACTGTGAAGTGTTTGACATGTCAATAGGTTAAAGCAGCACGACAGTTACCGAAAGGGATGCTTCAGCCTTACCAGTGCCAGAGTGGAAATGGGAGAATATATCCATGGAATCTGTTGTGGGATTACCGAATACATCTCGAGGTAATAGTGCAATCTGGGTTATTGTTGATCGCTTGACCAAATCTGCTCATTTCCTTGCTATACGAGATACATTCTCTCATGATCAACTTTCCCGTTTGTATCTTAAAGAGATAGTCAGGTTACATGGAGTTCCTCTCTCCATTGTATCAGATCGTGATCCTAGGTTTACTTCTAACTTTTGGAAAGGCCTTCAGAAGTCGTTGGGTACTAAATTAAATTTTAGTACAGCTTTTCATCCTCAATCAGATGGGCAGTCAGAACGAACAATTCAGACCTTGGAGGATATGCTACGAGCTTGTTCAATGGATTATCAGGGAAGTTGGGACCAACATCTTTCTTTGGTTGAATTTTCATATAATAACAGTTATCATTCCAGTATAGAGATGGCAGCATTTCAGGCATTATATGGGAAGTGGTGTCGAACTCCAGCTTTCTGGGATGAAGAGGGTGAAAGGAAGTTGATGGGACCAGAATTGGTAGAAGAGTTGGCAGAAAAAGTTCAGCTGATTCAGAAGCACATGAGAATAGCTCAGAGTAGGCAGAAGAGTTATGCAGACAACAGGAGGAAGGATCTATCTTTTGAGGTAGGTGATCATGTTTTTCTCAAAGTATCACCATGGAAAAGTGTGATGCTATTTGGTAAGAAAGGAAAGCTGAGTCCCAGGTTTATTGGACCATATGAAGTTCTGGAGAGAGTTGGATCAGTTGCTTACCGAGTGGCTTTACCTCCGAGTTTATCTCAGGTACACAATGTTTTTCACGTTTTGATGTTGAGAAAGTATATGCCAGATCCATCTCATGTTTTGAGTCCAGAGGTAGTTCAGCTGGAAGAGAACCTATCTTATGAGGAACAACCGGTCCAGATTCTTGACCATAGGGAGCAAGTGTTACGGAATAAGGTGATTCACCAGGTAAAGGTTTTGTGGAAAAACCACATGATTGAAGAGGCAACATGGGAATCTGAAAATGCAATGAGGGATAAGTACCCCCATTTATTCGATAAGTAAATAAATTGCGGGGACGCAATTTTCTAAAGGGGGGAATGATGTAACATCCCAAGTAAGTAATGAATAATAGATATTTTTATCTATGTCTATTAATGAATTAGATAGTGTTTTAGAGGCGTAAAATGAAAATAAATCCAATCTTAAGCATAGAATACACTAATATTTTTAAAAGATTGTTTTTCTGCCTTTGATGGGAAAACATTTTTGAATCTATCATTTGAAAATTTTATAAACTATGTTTGTCAAAATAAACTTATTCTTTATGATTGGGACATCAAAATTTACTTTTTGTGAATTTTTGGTATTTTTCTGACAATGTTCATTTTTTAATGAATAGTGAAAAATACTGCATTTTACATCAAAACTGCTTTTTAATATAATTTATTTATATTATTAGATTATATTTTGAATTGGTTTTGATGTATAATTAGAATATATTTTTACCATTTAATCCAATGGTGGTCATTGGAATCAATTTCACTTTGAAATTGGACTTAAACTGGTGTCAATCTTTTGATACTTATTGTTTCATAAAAACACGCTATTTATCATAACAGCGGGAATTAATTATTAAATTAATTAATGTGACTTATATGTTTTGAATTTTGTAAAATAGACTTCATTTTTCAATTTGGAATATCAAATATATCTTAGGGTGAATTTTTTGTAATTTTCTGCAAAACTTCAATTTTTGATGAATAGTGAAACCACTAAGTGGTAGTTAAAGAAACTGATTTATCATTTAAATGAATCTTTGCAACTTTTGTGTTTTGAATTTCAAAAATATGACATACATGGTTGTCATTAAGAAGTAAAATGTGGTTCAATGAGATTAAAATAATTTTTTTGGTGAATAGTAACTTATTAAGTTTTTAATCGCGATTAGTGGTAATTTGGGTAGTTTAAGGTAAAAATAATGCTTTAATAAAATAAAATGACCTAGACACATGTCCTACCCTCATTGTTTGTGTCATGGACGACCAAGAAAAGCCATGGGTCAACTTGGGGACCCCATGGAGCAACTTTGGTTGGGAAATGACATAAATAACCTTTTATTTAATGTAAAAGTAAAAATGACACAAACATAATATGTTTTACGAAAACAATATTTACATGGGATTTTAAAGATCAGATTTTTGATTATAAATAGTAATTGGAAAGCTAAAAAGATTTCCTACATCATAGTATTTTTTTATAATTTTTTGACATTATATAAATAAATGTATTTATGACATCATGATGATGTAGCGATGACCTCATTATTTAATGATTTAAATAAAATGGAAAGATAATGTAATATCTAAGACCTACACATGTCCAAAACCAATTGGATGAGTGGATTTCGAAACCTTATAACCTTATCCTAGAATTATATAAATGTGGGACCTTTCGAATCCAAAACTCTTTTTAAAATAAAGTAACTTATCTTTACTTTCCATGAGTGCCCCTCCTCTCCTCTTATAAAAGGCCCCCACCTCTACCTCATTTCACACACTTTCAAGCCTTTGGCTCGGCCATAACCTACCCATTTACTCTCTCCACATCCCTCTACTCATCCTAGAGGATTCCCTTTGGGCAGAATCCTTTCAAATGAAGCCTTTAGGCTCAAATCAAAAGGAGTTACACTTTTAAAGGTAATCCATTCTCTCATGTTCATTTGTTTTATTTTGCTTTTCCAACCCCCTAAAATCTTTTTATTTACTTCTTTTGTAACAACAACTGTATCTCCAATATACTAGTATGTTGTTATAAGATTTATTCGAGCTAGACTCTCACACAACTATATCAAATGGGTAAAGAACATACAGTTTCTGTGGATGGTGAAATTCTGCCTCCCGAAATGATGATTGTTCAATACTCATTTAACACATTCAAAGGTGGCCATTATGATGTCACTATTTTTATATATGATATATAATATGTTTATTCTTTCCTTAAGCTTCTGTTTTTTTTTCATTTTGGGCATACCATTATGGTTTCCATTATGGGTAAACGTGATATCTTCATTTAAGGAAGTGCGGACTACCGCCCCCTCAAAGTGATTTGATTCGTTAAATACCATATGTGGGGCGTATAAAGGATGGAACTATGATTTTATATATTATATTATACTGGAATTATAATATACCTTTATATCATTATGATTCCATTCTATAAATACGAAATAGAAATGAAAGTAGCGTTCATGCGTACGTACGACTTACCGTCTCCATGAACGGTGCATTTCATTTCTTACCTCTAAATGATTATGTAATATTATAAATTCATGCCTATACTGGATATATATGAAATATATGATATCTACATCATGAATACCATTCTGGATATAATGGATACATGAACAACTTGTAATTATAAAGGGATTATTTTTGACTCAAGTACCAATGATCGTTAAAACGACCGTTATTAACTTAAATAATTACATAGTGTTCATGACATGGTAATAAGTGATATAAAAGGAATAATGAACTTGAAAAAGGTTCTTAAGCAAGTATAAAATAACTCAAGTTTATTATTCAGGACATTAACGAACGATCGAGTCAAGTCGGACCCGAGGTATGGGACTTCGTCTCAATCTCCTTTCATTGAGGCATATTTTATTTTATACACAACTTTCTTTTATACGGTGTATAAACCCCTTTGACTTTTACGTTTATCCAAAAGGAATCATTTTTTATATGAAGTGTTTTATAAAATGACAAAAGGGAATGTTTTTGTCGTACGTATGCGGCGACAACGACTTCTCCGCCTCCGTGACCATTATTTGAGTTTCGACTTCCTCTACAAGCCATACCTTCTTTTTAAAAGAAAAATAAATACCATGTTTTACTTCTCTTTTATTTTGGTATTGAAAATGGTTTTCATAATGTTTTTTTATCAATGTGTTGTATTGATATCTTGTGATTGAAAGGTGGAAATGTTATGTTTCCTTTATGCATGTTTTACGTGATACGATTATGTTGAGGTTCTTGGGCATTATTATGAAGACGAGTGGTTCCGTGACAAACTAAGGGCGGGTGACCCCGATATAGCTCTTCAATGCATTGGGTAACGCGAAGGAGTGAAATGTTATGGTTTCTCCGAAGAGATTTAGGGAATATACTGTGATGGGTATTCCAAACGTAACCAAGAGGGTTACTCCCTACGTAAGAATATTATGAATGCCTCAAGTTACCTTTATGTCTTATGATTTCTATGATTTATTCATGATTTGATGAGGTATGTTAAAGTGCTTATGTTTTATGGGTAAAGTATGATTTCATTCTTATGTATATCTGTACCCTTGTTTCCTTTCCATGTTTTTATAACCCATACTGAGCTTTTAATGCTCATCCCAAGTTTTTGAAATGTTTATCACAGGTCAAGGGAAAGGTACATGATGTGATGATAGTGTCAAGGATGTGTCAAGAAAGAATCCATGTTTTATTTTAAATAAGTTTCCATTTATGGGAAAGAAGAATACTATCTTTATGTAACCACTTTGTTTATATGTGGAATGTAATGCAAGTTTTATGATCTAATTCCCTAAAACTCTAAACCCGAAAAGATCCTCAATGTTTAATCTTGTAATAACTCAAGATTAAGTAAGGTTTAAGGCGGGGGCCTTATATTATTACTTCGAAAAAATTTAAATAAATCAATCCTAACATGTCATATTAACCTTGAAAATTAGTGTAATTCATACAAAGTCTCAAATTATATTTATTTTTGTATTTATAATATCAATTATTTTAATTTTTCACTATTATGGTAATTACTGCATCACCATTATGTCATAATTAAGAAAAATTATTTAATGTATGAAAATTATAAATAAAATAACATTATGTAGATAATCTTTTTAGATTTATAATTAATATTTACAATCGAAAATCCAACAAATATTACCCTATGTAAAAAATGTTTTCCTAAAAGATATATGCTTATGTCATTTTTGTATTTATTTTAACTTAATTAATATAAAGCATCATTATCACATACAAGTGGCTCCATGGGGTCCAAAAATCGACCCAAATATTCCCATGGTCAGAAATGTATCAACCAATAAGGTTAGGACACGTTTTAGGGTAATTGTTTATTATTATAATATTATTTTTTAACCCTTATTTACCAGATTTACCCTTTAACCATGGTAAATAAAATATTTACCAAAGTAATTATTCAAAATTTCTAAAAATAAAAGTTACCTATTTACAAAATTTGAACATCATCATTTCAAATATGGAATCCATTTTTCCAAATTCAAAACACATATGTGGCAGAAATTAATTTAAAATTAATTCCCGTTGTTAAAACAAAAAGCGTGTTTTTAATAGATAATAACTATCAAAAGATTGACACTGGTTTATGCCCGGTTTAATTGTAAAATTATGTAGAATGACCAAAATTGTATAAAATGGTAAAAATATATTCTAAATATACTTTAAAACCACTCAAATTCATAATTTATCAAAATAAATTATTTCGATTAAAAAAGTTGTTTTTAATTAAAATTTAGTAATTTTCTCTATTCATCAAAATATAAAATTTATCCGAAAAGTACTGAAATTTCACCCTAGGATAAATTCGATATTCTGAATCCAAAAATGATGTCAATTTTGAGAGATAAAATTTATAAAATTTCCAAAAGTAGGTATTACTATTCATAACGGCTAGGTGATTGGTTGTAGTGTGTGTTAGAACTCAATGTTGCGTACAACAAACACTATCACATTATTCAAAGAGAAGCATACCGTAGAAGCTTGGGGTGTTACATTCTCCCTTCCTTCAAATAATTTAGTCCTCAATATTTCTAGAATACTACCGCATGAGAAGACTCGGGTGGTTCTTCATCATATGTTAATCGGGTTCCCACATTGCGTCTTCCATCTTATGGTTTCTCCACAAGTTTTTTACCGAACGAGTCATCCGGTTTCTCAGTACTTGTTCTCTCATATCAAGAATCTTGACAGGATCTTTGCAATAAGATAGATCAGGTTCCAGTTCTCATTCTTCATAGTTGAGTACATCCGTTGGGTCAGGCATGTATTTCCTCAATAGAGATACGTGGAACACATCGTGAACTTTGGAGAGACTTGGCGGCATTGCCAATCAGTAAGCTACAGCACCAGTTCATTCTAGAATTTCAAAAGGTCTGATGTACCTGGGACTCAATTTGCCTTTCTTACCAAAATGTATAACTCCCTTCCATGGAGATACCTTCAGGAAAACATGATCACTGACTTGAAATTCCAAATCCTTTCTTCGATTATCGGCAAAGCTCTTCTACCTACATTGAGAAGCTTTGATATGGTTTTGGATTACCTTAACCTTTTCCATCATTTCCTCCACCAGTTCTGGGCCTACAAGTTTTCTTTCACCAATGTTATCCCAACAGGTTGGTGTGCGACATCTATTTCCGTATAACGCTTCATATGGTGCCATCTGAATACTCGAATGGAAGCTATTGTTATAGGAAAATTTTACCAGAGGTTAATATTGATCCCACATACCAAGAAAGTCATGTGAGCAAGATCTCAAAATTTCTTCTAAGGTTTGAATAGTTCATATTGATTTTCCATCTGTTTGAGGGAGGTAGGCAGTGCTCAAATGTAGTTCTGTATCCAAGGCTTTCTGAAGACTTTTCCATAATATTGATGTATAACGTGGATAACAAGTAGAAAAAATCGATAGGGGTACTCCATGAAGTCTCACAACATCATCAATATATAGTCTTGCTAGACGTTCCAGTGGTAAATCTTCTCTTATATGATGAAAATGTGCTGACTTGGTAATACGATCAACAATAACCCATATTGCATCGTTCCTTCTAGGAGTCTTTATTAGTCCCATGACAAAGTCCATCATGATATTGTCCCATTTCCACTCTGGTATGGGAAGAGGCTGCATTACTCCTCCAGGATGTTGCCTTCCAGCTTTCACTTGTTGACAAGTCATACATCTTAACACAAAATCAGCAATCTCCCTCTTCATGTTGTCCCACCAAAAATGTTCCTTCAAGTCTCTATACATTTTGGTGCTCCCAGGGTGTATTGAGAAATTGGAACTGTGATAATCATCGAACAATTCCCTTTTTAGATCAGGTATATCAGGAACACAAAGTCTCTTCCCAAATTTCAAAGTTCCTTCTTCATACACAAAGTCTCTCAATATCCCATCATTCACATCTTTAATCTTCTTTTGAAATTCTTCATCATCGGTCTGAGAACTCTTAATCCTTTCTAGTAAAGATGGTTTGGCAACCATTTGAAAATGTATTGATGTTTCACCTTCCATGGTTATTCCCATGTCCATCTTCACTAGATCCATGAAAATTGTATCCCTTTCGATTCTCATATTATTCAAACCACCATGATCTTTTCTGCTCAAAGCATCTGACACCTTGTTTGCTTTCCACGGGTGGTAGTGTATCGTATAATCATAATCCTTGAGTAATTCAAGCCATCTCCTTTGCCTCATGCTGAGTTCTTTTTGTGAGAAAATATACTTCAAACTCTTGTGATCAGTATAAATCTCACATTTTTCACCATAGAGGTAGTGCCTTAATATCTTCAAAGAAAAGATCATAGTTGCTAACTCGAGATCATGAGTAGGATAGTTTTCTTCATGAATTTTCTACTGTCGTGATGCATAGGCAATAACCCAATCATTCTGCCTAAGGACACAACCAAGTCCTTTCTTCGATGCATTAATATAAATAACGAACCCATCATTCCCCGATGGTATAGTCTATATAGGAGCATTGACTAATCTTCTCTTTAGTTCATAGAAACATTCTTCACACTCATTTGTCCAAACAAATTTAACCCCTTTACGTGTGAGCTTTGTTAATGTGTTAGCCAACCGGGCAAAATTCTGGATGAAACGTCGATAATAACTTGCTAAACCAATAAAACTATGTAACTTAGTTATACTCGTAGGTGCTAGCCATTATTGGATTGCCTTGGTCTTAGAAGGATCAACAGTGATTCTATCTTTGGAGACAATACGGCCAAGAAAAGAAATCACGTGAAGCCAGAATTCACACTTGCAAAACATCCCATATAATTCATGTCTTCTCAGAGTCTTCAGGATAATGCACAAGTGATTTTCATGATCTTCGTAGCTTTTGGAGTATACCAAGATATCATCAATAAATACCACCACAAATTCATCTAGATATTCCTTGAAAACTCTATTCATAAGATCCATGAATAAAGAGGGTGCATTAGTCAATCCAAAAGGCATTACTATAAACTCGTAATGCCCTTACCTTGTTCAAAATGCTGTCTTCGGAATGTCTTCCTTCTTCACACACAACTGATGGTATCCAGATCGAAGGTAAATCTTTGAAAAGTATTGATCTCCATGCAGTTGGTCAAATAAATCATCAATTCGAGGTAGGGTATACTTGTTCCTTATTGTTATAGCATTGATCTCCCTCTAGTCGATACATAACCTCATAGATCCATATTTCATTTTAACAAAAAGAACAGGGGCTCCCCATGGAGAAACACTGGGGCGAATAAATCACTTATTACTCAATTTCTCTAGTTGTTTCTTTAGTTCAACTAATTCTATAGTGGCCATTCTATAAGGGGTCTTCGGTATAGGCCTTGATCCAGTAATTAAATCAATGGAAAACTCAACTTCTCGTTCTAGAGAATGTCCAGGTAAATCTTCTAGAAACACATCTACATATTCTTTCACAATAGGTACATCCTTTATTTGAACATTCCATTCCTCACCCACAACGATTTCATTCTCTTCCTCCCCAATAATTGAATTTAGTTGAGCTACTAGGGGTGGATCTAAATAAGAATTAGGTAGAGACTATTCTACTCTAAAGATAAGGTGTTCCTTATCATCATCATCAAGAATCATAACCTCTTTCTTCTTATAATAAATCTTCACATCATGGTCCGAAATCCAGTCTATACCTAGGATTACATCAAACTCAGTCATAGGTATGATGATGAGATCAGCAGATAAAGAACATTTATGTGCTCTAATGGGTACTGATTCACAAAAAATTGTTGCAATGATACTTCCCTTGGGAGTTTTAACTGACAATTCCCTTGTTAAATCAAATTGGAAATATCTAATTTTCTTAGAAAACTGGGAAGATATGAAACAATGTGATGATCCAGAATCAAATAAAGCATTCGCTAAACTTGAGGAAACCATTAAATTACCTACCACCACGTCTTTTGGAGCTCCTACCCCAGTAGTTGTGATAGCATAAGCTTGGCCTTGATTCCTTGGCCTTTTCTAAGGTAAGTTCCTCTAACGCTTAGGACATTCATTTGCATAATTTCCCATCTCCCTGCAATTGTATCATTGGTTATCGGTATCTTCCTTCTTCCCCTTGCAATCACGAGTTTGGTGGCCCTTTTCACCACACTTGTAATAGACTCCCATTCCTTTTAAGAAAGTACCAGGGTGTTTCTTCATACATTTACTACAGGATGGATATTCAACTTTTCCCTTCTTCCCCATATTTTCATTCCTAGATTTATCAGCAGATCTCTTCTTCTCCTTCTTTTCTTTAAATCATAAGACTTAGTGAAATCTTTTTCTGTCTTGATAGCATATGAGACAATGTTTTCGTACGACGAGAAGGATTGTGACACTAATGATCGACGGAGAAATGGTTTTAAACAATCAAATAAACGATCAATCTTAATTCTTGGGTTATGTATATAATCTCCAACATACCTTGCTAACCTCGTAAAGTTAGCCTCATACATTGCGACATTCTCATCCTCCTTTTATCTCAGACTCAGAAATTTCCGTTCCATATCTGCTCGATGGTCATGAGGAAAGTATTTTTCTAAAAACAGATCTTTGAACTCCTTCCATTCCATATTTGATACTTCATCATCTTCCTTCGTGTTTTGAATCAATGACCACCATTGATCAGTGTCTCCAGTGAGGCGGTAAACTGCCATGATAACTTTTTCCCTTTCACTACTCCCCAAAGCCTGAAATATTTTCTCTAGGGTATTTATGCATTGCTCAGCTACTAAGGGATTTGTACTTCCATTTAACGTTGGTGGTTGTTCCCTCATGAAGCAATGAAACATTGATCCTCCACGCTGCGGATCAGGGTGCTCCATACATGTAAGGTTATTATTCATAACCTCAGTGAGTTTTCCCAGTATGGTGATAAGTTGATCAACACCAGTTCTATCACTAGCTCCACTATAATTATCTTGAGCATGAGGGAAATCCCTACATGGAGTGCGTGCATTGACACTGTTTCCATTTCTTCCACTAGGCACCATTTCTAAATAATGGAATAAACTAGATCAGTTTATGAATCAAAATACACAATTCCATACTTATAAAACACTTAACATAAATTGAACTCTATATAGATATATTCCATAATCATAAAAATTATTTCTTTAAGGAAGTATATACTCATAAACCCTTAATAATGATTTGTAAAGAAAATAAGAGTTATCCTAAGTATATCCCCCGGTAGTGTCGTAACCAAGAGTGCAGTAAGGCCCGTTGTTGTGCACCAGTTCCTGTTCGAGTCTAGCTCAAAGCGGTGTTTTCTGGTTTTACCACTAGGTACATCGGTGCCAGAGCTCTCACTACCTGCTCGTATCCAGACAGAGATTTATTGCTTAGAAAACTCACAAAATCTCTACAATACCAAAATTCTAGGATGTTATTATATACTAATCCTCAAAGTCCATCTTAGGTCTATGTTCTCTAATCAGAGTTTATCTAAATCTAGCTTCCAAGGTTTGTACTAAAATTCCTCTGATACCAACTATAACACCCCAACCCCAGTTACCCAGAGTCGATGCATTATTACATAACATTGGAATGAACACAAGAAATATCAAATCTCAAAAGACCGATTAGTTTAGTATCCTTATAATCACTAGTTATATTCATAATGTTTTACATTACATCATAAAAATGAAAACTATAACAACATAGTCTCCATAGTCCACACTCTTATCCCCTTATACAATCCCTGCAGGTCATTCATAATTTACTTCTTCACATCCTGGGAAAAATAAAACAAAGAAAAGGGGTGAGCTCAAATGCCCAGTAAGGATAACAATATAGCGGAAACTTTCATAAATAAGAATAAACATTTAAGGCAATGTATAACTTAAAAAAGCCTTTTAAACATGAACTTCAACATAATATGGCAAAAATAAAATGAAATAATTCCACTTACTTATTCACATGGAGATTATAATAATCGAATAATCACATGCTATATCAATAACCACTTTCATAATTATGGAATGCATAATGCCAGACTATTATAAACACATAGCCAAGGCCTCGTGCCAAGACTACAAATAAGATTTTGTCAAGGCCTTGTGCCAAGACACTAGTTTATCTCATTTGACCTACCAATGCATCCAGGAGCTTTAGCGGGCTCCACCCGTCACATATTAAGTCCAATGCATTCCTCATATGAATAGGTTTAAACATAACATAAACATTCATATTAAAACTAGCATACTAAATATCAATACGTTCTTTATAAACCATGAATGGTATAAAAAACACATCCACAGTCAAGCATATCACAAAACCATCAATACAATATGGAAGTATTGTATCATAATAATTCAACTCTAAACAAACATGAAATCCATCTAAGGATGTTGACATAGATCAAATCAAAACCCTTTTTAAAGAAATATCTCTTTCTATTTTGAAATCATTAAAGAGTCATATATTTATAAAATAAAACATTTTCTTTGAAATTATTCTTATAATCTTGTAAGGGAAGTTTCAACGATATTATAACGGCGGAAAATAGCCACACCCTCCGTATAATTTAAAAAAAACATTCTTACCTTAATTCTGTCGAAAAGGTTAAAAACACCTTGTTTGGAAAAAGATGGAAAGATTCCTTTATAAACCTCTTATAGAAAGTAAAACAAGGGAATAAATGACTTTAACCCATATTCTTGTAAATAGTAAAAATGTTTTGAAATACATTTTGAAGAATCATGGATGTGGATGATAAATAAATCCCAGTATATTATTACGTATAAACAACCTCGGATAATGAAGAGATTGAGAAATAAACCCTTACCTTGTACTTTTCCTTGGTTTAGGGTAGGTTAAACTCCTGTATAATGGTAAAATAATTTTTATTAAATTATAGAAGAATCATATAAATTAATATGATATCATATATGATCTTTTAACATTGATTTGTTAATAATATCTTAGTATTATTGTTGTTTCAGGTGTTAACTTACTCGTTTTCTTTTATATGTTTTGTTACGTAAGCTGTGTTTTTCATGGATAGGTTATATATTATTCATATCCAGAATGATATCAAGTCCTTAGATACTGTTATTAATCATCAAATGAGAATTAGACTTGAATGGATACAATGGGGAATAAATCTAATCGCTTTAGTGGAGACGGTAGTCCGTACGTACGCACGAAAGACAATAAAAATAATATTTAATTGGATGATATATAATATATACAGAATCATTATCATGTTATATTTATTATTTACATGAATCGAAAATCATTATTATACCCATCCAAATAATAATATATTGAATAATAATTACCCCACGACGTGGAGACGGTAAGTCATACGTACGCACGTATGGTGACATGTCATTCAAAGGATGGATAGAATACTGAATATGGTTGTACCATATTTATAATAATATGACAGTATATAGAAGAGAATGGAGTCATTATTTTATAATGGGAATAACAATGAAAGAAGAAGTTGAAGAAGAAATGAACTTGAAAGAGGGTGGTGAAAACATTACCTCTTCTTCGGGTTCTTCCTTTTGATTTGATCAAAAGGACTCCTTAGTTTTTCTTTTAGACTAAAGTAATACTTCTATGATGAATTTAGGGTATTTTAGAGAGTATTTGGGTAGGGTTTGGACGAACCAAAAGGCTATGAAAGTGTGAATTAATGAGTAGGGGAGTGCCCTTTTATAAGAGGGGTGAGGGGCACCTTTGGAAAATCTAGAAATATTATTTTATAATAAATACAAATTCGGTTTCTAATGGCTCCAAAGTAGAATATTTAAATTTTAATGTCGGTATGGGACGAAAACAACTCAACCAATTGGATTTTGATAGGTTTGGGTCACTATATTAACCTTATCTTTTAGTTTTAACTCTTAGTTAATTATTTTAACATTTACCATGTCACTTTGTATTTTTATATTATACAGTTAATAAATTTACTATATACATCCAAAAAACCCCCAAGTGGTCCATTAATGATTAACATATCATGATATATGTCTCTTGTCCAATCCTTAGATTTTTAGGAATTTAATATCAATTAATAATAAAATATTTGTTTTAAAAACTCTTTTATGTCAATTTTGACACTATTTGGAAAATTGATTTTTGTGATAATAATAACATAATTATTACTTAAAAAAAAGTTAATTTAATCAATCCTAACATGTCATATTAACCTAGAAAATTAGTTTAATTCATAAAAAGTCTCAAATTATATTTATTTGGGTATTTGTAATATCAATTATTTTAATTTTTCACTATTATGGTAATTACTGCGTCACCATTGTGTCATAAATAAGAAAAATTATTTAATGTCTAAAAATTATAAATAAAATAAAATTATTTAGGAAATATTGTTATATTTATAATGAATATTTATAATCGAAACTCCAACATTTATAACCCTATGTAAAAAATGTTTTTCTAAAAGATATATGCTTATGTATTTTTTGTATTTATTTTAACATAATTAATATAAAGTGTCATTATCACTTACAAGTGAATCCATGGGGTCCAAAAATCAACCCAAAGATTCCAATGGTCGGACATGTATCAACCAATAATGTTAGGACACGTTTTAGCGTAATTTGTTATTATTATAATATAATTTTTTAACCCTTATTTATCTGATTTACCCTTTAAACATGGTAAATAAAATATTTACCGAAGTAATTATTCAAAATGTCTAAAAATAAAAGTTACCTATTTAAACAATTTTAACATCCTTATTCCAAATATGGAATCAATTGTTTCAAATTTAAAAGACATAAGTGGAAGAAATTAATTTAAAATTAATTCCCTTTGTTAAAACAAAAAAGCATGTTTTTAAGAGATAATAAATATCAAAAGATTGACAATAGTTTATGACTGGTTTAATTGTAAAATTATGTACAATGACCAAAATTGTATTAAATGGTAAAAATGTATTCTAAATATTGTTTAAAACCACTCAAATACATAATTTTTCAATATAAATTATTTCGATTAAAAAAGTTGTTTTTAATTAAAATTTAGTAATTTTCACTATTCATCAAAATATAAAATTTTTCTGAAAAGTACCAAAATTTCACCCTAGGATAAATTCAATATTCCAAATACAAAAATGATGTCTATTTTGAGAGATAAAATTTATCTAACTTCCAAAATTAGGTATTACAACTCATAATGGCTAGTTGATTGGTTGTGGTGTGTGTTAGAACACGATATTGCGTACAACACACGCTATCACATTATTAAAAGAGAAGCGTACCACAGAAGCTTGGGGCGTTACATGGATATCACCCCTGGGTGACTCAGATGGCTGAGACCCAGCAGATTCAGGCGGTCTATCAGTTGAGGATTGACCGAGAGGAGGAAGATAGCCAGTGGAAGAAGACTCTCCGTTCTTTCCAGCGGAAAACCCTCAAGAAGTACGATGGTAGTACTTTGGATACGGAGACGAAGGGGTGGCTTCAGGAGCTAGGGATCACTTTTACCCTGATCCATGCTCCATGGGAGTATTGGGTTCCCCTATTAGTCAGTCAGCTAAGAGGTACGGCGCGACAGTGGTGGACGCTTTACCTCAGAGAGAGGATAGAGGTAGAGGTTCCGTGGGCTGACATTGAGAAAGAATTCCGAGAGAAATTCCTTTCTTCCATGATCAAGGCGGAGAAGTGGAAAGGGTTACTCTCCCTTTAGTAGAGGAGTATGTCCGTATGAGAGTCGAGGATCAAGTTCAAGGATCCCCTACGCTTTTCTCCGGATCTCTTTCTAGATGAGGAGTCTCAGGGGAGACGTTTGGAGGAGGCACTTCGTCCTTCGCTCTGGTATGCTGTCAACCCCTTCACCCTTCCAACGTACTTGGCAGTACAGAAGAAGGTAGAGGTTGTAGAGAGGATGCACTCACTAGGAGGTGCACCACATGAGGGGTTTCAGCCAGGTTCATCGAAGGGGAAGGCGGTCAGTAGCAGGTCTCCTTTGACGGGACCTTCTAGGTTTAGGCCAGTGGGGAGCAGGCCCCAACAGTTCTAGTTCAGATCTTCAGGTCCTCGTCCCTTTTCCACGATCCCAGGGCCGAAGTGTTTCTCTTGTGGAGGTTTTGGGCACATTCAGAGTCGGCGCCCGACCAGAGCTCAGTACGGTGGAGGTGGGAAGGTTTATCGCCCACCTCAGTAGCACCAGTTGTCGGCGAGGCCCTCCAACAGCAGCAGGACCATGCTCCTCCGAGGGAAGACTTTGCAGGAGGAGGCCGACCTCAGGGTGCAACTTAGGGACCACGACCATGGCGTGGTCGGGGAGGTGGATGACATCAGGGAGGCAGAGGAGATGGGTGTGGAAAATTGCACGCAGCAGAGTTGGAAGCTCCAGCAGGACCAGAGGTGGTGCAAGGTACGATTTGTTTGTTCAGCACTCTCATTTGTGCCTTGTTCAATTCGGGAGATTCATACTCCTTTGTTTCACCTGGTCTATCCCATGATTTGGGACTAGATGTAGAGAGACTTTTTGTACCACAGGTGCTGAGTACACCAGTTGGAGGCCAGACCAGCGTATCTTGTGTTTGCTGGGGATGTGGGCTGACGTTGGGATCACATCGATCTAGTGGGGATCTTCTTTTGCTACAGATTCACCTGTATGATGTCATCCTAGGCATCGATTGGTTGTTTTCTGTTAGTGCCGTTATTGACTACTTAAGAAGAAGAGATGTTTTCTCCGACATGGATGGGCAGCGTGTATCTTTTGTTGGTGAGAGGAGCTATCTGGTAGGAAGTCAGCATGTGAAGCCTCTCTTCTCCTTGTTAGGTGGGTTATCAGTGGTTCCAGCTAATGCATAGATGATGGATGTCTCAGAGGTTGTTGGGGAGTTCCTTGATGTTTTTCCCGAGGAGGTTGTGACTCAACCCCCCCCCCCCCGACGTGACGTTGAGTTCGGGGCCTGCCCGATTTCGATGGCCCCTTATCGGATGGCACCTTTGGTGCTGCGGGAGTTGTCGATTCATATTGGCGATCTGATGGAGAAGGGTTTTGTTTGACCCAGCGTGTCCCCATGGGGTGCTCTAGTTTTGTTTGTAAAGAAGGAAGATGGTGGTCTCAGGCTATGCATAGACTACCGTAGGTTGAACGTGGAAACAACCAAGAACCGTTAACCACTTCCATGGATAGATGATCTCTTCGACCAACTGAGGGGAGCAGGTTGGTTTTCTAAGATTGATTTATGATCTGGATATCATCATCTGAGGGTGAAGGATAGTGAAATCTTGATGACGGCTTTCAGGTGCATGTATAGGAACTTTGAGTTTTTAGTGATGCCATTTGGAGTTACGAATGCACCAGTTGTGTTCATGGGACTTATGAACGTTTTCTTCCGAGAGTCTCTGAACCGGTTCGTCGTTGTGTTTATTGATGTCATCCTGATCTACTCAAGATCAGAGGAGGAGCATGTTGAGCATCTTAGGGCAGTGTTGGAAGTCCTTCGACACCACAAGCTTTATGGGAAGTTGTCGCAGTGTAAGTTCTTGACACAAGAAGTACACTTACTTGGGAACATAGTGTCTCGGCATGGAGTGTCAGTGGGCCCATCGACGGTGGAGGTAGTTGTTTCTTGGGTAGCACCCAACAACATGGAAGAAGTTCGTAGTTTCCTGGGGTTGGCAGGTTATTATCAGAGGTTTGTTTTGGACTTCTCTCAAGTTGCTGCTCCACTGACATCTTTGACTAGGAAGAACCAGGTCTTCCTATGGAGCGAGCATTGCCCGAGAGCTTTCAACTACCTAAAGGACAAGTTGGTCAGTGCTCCCATACTTAGGTTTCCGGAGGAAGGGTTGTAGCATGAGGTTTTTTGTGATGCTTCTGTCCTTGGTTTGGGGTGCGTACTGATGCAGAAGAAGGGCGTGATTTGTTATGGGTCTAGTCAGTTGCACCCTCACGAGCGTAACTATTCCACCCATGACCTGGAGCCTACATCAGTATTGTTCGCACTGAAGTTGTGGTGACATTACCTCTTTGGGAAGTGCTTTGTGGTCTTCTCATATCACAAGAGCCTGTGTTATATCTTCTCCCAACGTGACCTGAACATACGTCATTAGAGATGGTTTGAGTTCCTCCATGACCACGACTTCGAGATCTCTTACAATGATGGTAAGGGAAATGTTGTGGCTGATGCCCTGAGCAGGAAGTCACATAAGGACTTGGTTCGGGAATCTGCTGATGCTTGGAAAGCGATGGGGGAGTTGGCCGCCTTGCACTTGGATTTAAGGGTAGAAGGTGTTAGAGGCTATTTGTTTCAGATGATGGTGCAGTCCTCCTTGTTGCAGCAGGTGGAAGAGACTCAGTGGGGGGTCTCCGAGGCAACAGTAATGCAGGATCGTGCCAATTAGGGAAATGCTCCATAAGGATGGTCAGAGGATAGCCGACATCAGATGGTTTTTCATGGAAGGTTGTATGTTCCAGAGGCGATGCATGGGGGAGTTATCCATGAGTTCCATAGCTCAGCCTTGGCGGTACATCTGGGATTTTCAAAAATGTATCGAGGCTTGAGGGGACAGTTTTTGTGGCCTAGGGTGAAACGGGCAGTGGCGGAGTTTGTGGCTAAGTGCCTAGTGTGTCAGCAAGTAAAGGATGAACATCATGTTCCCAGTGGTTTGTTGCATCCATTAAATGTACAAGAGTGGAAGTGGGATGACATCTCAAGGGACTTCATCACAGGACTACCCAAAGCTCAGGGAGGTTAGGATGCTATTTGGGTGGTGGTGGGTCATCTGACGAAATCAGATCACTTATTAGCAATTAAGGAGTCGGGCCTGGTGAGTACCTTAGAACAGAGGTACATAGAAATGGTGGTGAGTTTTCATAGAGTTTTTAATACTATCGTCTCAGACTGGGATACTCGGTTTACCTCACGAGTTTGGAGGGGGTTACAACATGATTTGGCACCTAGCTATGCCTTAGCACTGCTTTCCACCCCCAGACCGATGGGTAGACAGAGCGGATTATCCAGATGTTGGAGGACATGCTGCGGGCATGCGTTCTGGATTTCAGATGGTCATGGGTATGACACTTTCCTTTATTACAGTTCTCCTACAACAAAAGCTTCCACTCTACTATTGGCATGGCACCGTTTGAGGCTTTGTATGGAAGACTATGTCGTTCACCCATTTGCTGGGCAGAGGTTAGTGAGACAGGTGCTCTTGGTCCAGAGGTAGTGTAGAGCAGCACAAAGAAATTCTAGCTTGTATGTGAGAGGATGAAAGCGGCTCATGACTGACATAAGTCTAATTTTGATCGTCAGAGGAGGCCTTTGGAGTTTGAGGTGGGAGACCATGTTTTCTTGAAGGATTCCCCTCGACGGGGGCAGTGGAGGTTTGGGAAAGGGAGCAAGCTCTCACCTAGGTTCATCGGACCTTTTGAGGTATTGAGGTGAGTCGGCGAGGTGGCACATCAGCTAGCCCTTACACCTCAGTTGGAGTGTCACGAACCAGCCCGGGTCGACCCTGAACCGGTCACCCGAGCCGGTCCGCGGCAAGTCCCGAGGAGCGTTCCCGATCCCCCCGGGATGGCAACAAGTGCCGGGCATTGAAACTTTAATCGTTGGGAACGATTTCATCCCAATCTAAAAACAGGATCGAAAGAATGAATAAAAACTAAACAAACAAACAGACACTAAAGACATAAACAAACCTACACCACTACATACCTCCACGTGACCTCGCGATCACCACCCAACTACAACCAACGTCGCTCCCACACTGAGCGACTCAAGCCAGGAAAACCTGAACACAAGGAACCTGCAACTGAAAGGTAAAAGATAGGCGTGAGCACAAAAGTACTCAGTAGGTGGGCCCCACAACAAATCCCAATGCACTGCCAGTAAATAAAGAATCTACATAATCCATACTACTTGGATTATAATAGAACAAGTCTATGACAACCCCGTGGTAAAACAATGAACATACAACAACGTCAAAACTTAACAGCAGAAAAACAAGTACTAAAAGATCTTGATTGTTCCACTACTAACATGGTACACAAAACCTGGACCAAGGCTTCACACCCCTGGGGACTCCTGACTGTGCGCGAGCTTCACCCCGAGACTTGTGGCTGGGGCTCTGATGGCTGAAGCATCTTCTGCCTCACAGTCAGGTACTGACATTTTCCCATCACAGCTTCCTCTTCAAGCGACGCTTCTTGCAAAACTTCTCCAGATGACCCAGACAACCACAATGATGACACGTCTTCGGAGGGTTGCGACAAGACGACTTTAAATGCCTGAAACGACCACACTGATAGCATACCATCGAACGATCTGATGAACTGGAAGCCGGGATCAAAGGGGATAACTCTTTAGGAACATGTATCTCTGGCGCCTTTTCCTCACCAGAGGAGGAACTCTTACGAACTACTGTGGATGCTGAAGTACTAACCACCCGCACACCGGAAACCAACTCCGCCAAGAAAGCTTCCTCCACCAGCTTCTCGAAACAAAGGTCTTTATAAGGGAGGACTCGCTTCTTGATCTCTGGACGAAGACCCCCAGAGAAAAGAGAGACCTTCATGAGCTCATGCGACGCTACCTCTGGAGAAAAGGGAATCAGTTCCTTGAAATGGTCAACATACGTCTTCACCATCCGTTGACCTTGTTGAATATTCACAAGCTTTCCCTTTTTCTCCAACTTCACTTCCTCAGGTACAAACCATTAGATGAAAACGACTCTGAAGACATCCCACGTCATTTCACCTTGCATTGATGATGGGGTAACCCTCTTCCATTGGTCCAGAGCTGGACCCTCAAACAACTCCATAATTGCACGAACCATAACATTATCGGGAGTTCCCAACATTCTAAAGGCACGCTCCACTTCCTCGAGCCATTTCACTGCCTCTAACGGACCCTGATCGCCATGGAGAATAGGCAGAGTCTGAGGAGGACTAAAAACTGGGCATGACATATCCGAATCCTTAGAGACCTTTCTGGGCGGCATTTCCCGAGGGATATATAAAACACAAAGCCAAAACAATATCAAACTGAAGCAACTTCAATAAAAGTGCTTCATCAAAAACAGTCAGCACAAAGACCAAACAAATACGAACACAATCCAAAATAAGATCTACTTCTTAAAATTCCCCTTTTATTTTAGATTATAAAACCACCCTTTTTTCTCAAGACTACTTTCCAAAACCAACCCACTTTCAAACCAAAACTTTCCAAAACCATTTCCCCTTTAAAACAAATTTAGAAAACAAAGTCAAGCGTTAAATTTCAAATACACACCCAGGTACTCCCATGACCCGTTGCACATGTCTTTTGTCCACTGTTCATTAATACTCGCACCAACACGCATTTTGAATTCATTCTCACACATGTGCAAACGTTCATGAAGAGGAACCAAGGTTTCACCCCAAATCATTCTTAACCAATTCCAAGAAAACAACAGATTTCCAAATCAAGAGATTTTAGTTTCAAAACCCATATCATACATTTAAAGTCCTTTAAAAGAAACCAGTCCAATTTTCAAAAACCCTTTTTCATTTCCAACTACGCACTCACACAGACCAAAACGAAAACAACATCCAAATTTGCATCAATCACTGAAATGAGGGACTAGTAGTCACACTCAACCTGGCGACATGGTAGTGGGCCATGTCCCAAGTCAGCGTCGGCCACTAGGAGGAATTCAAACCATGTACTAGGACTCCACATGGGTCACTACTCCATGTGAAATCGCGATGTAGCGTCGGCTTGCCTCCATTATCATCTCTCAATCCAAGCCAAACCAGAAAAGACAAGGACACAATTCCCGAACTATCCCTGGTAACTCGAGGATCAGTGCGAGCAAGAGTTCGCGACGGTCTTCCCGTACATACCCCTCAAGTTCCGACAGTCCTAATCTCCTTCTACCGGACAACCCAAATAACAAGAACCACCTCTGATACCATTTTGTCACGAACCAGCCCGGGTCGACCCTGAACCGGTCACCCGCGCCGGTCCTCGCCGCACCTATCTCGCAGCCCAGCCGCCACGCCCGGCCGCCCTCTCCCCTGCACCCTCCCCCCGTCCTGCTCTCCTTCAGCGCCGCACCACCGCCCCGACTCCCGCTCCGCTACACCGACCTCTGTCCCGCTCCTCCTTTCATCCCGGCCTCGCTCCTACTGGTCGTCCCGGCTCCCCCGCGCAACCCCCTCCCGGCGTCCCGACCCCTGCCCGTCACCGCGCCGGCCTCCCTGCTCCGCCGCCTCCCGCGCGAACCCCCCCTAGCCTGTGAGTTTATTTCTATTCTTTTTTTTCTTTTTTGTTTATTTGTTAATCTTAATTTTATAACGTTAATTATTTTTATCATACTAATAACATTATAATTATTTTATTATTATTATGTCATTATTATTATTGTTTTATTATTATTATTACGTTAATATTATTTTATTATTAATATTATTATGTTAATATTACTTTATTATTATTATTATTATTATATTATTATTATTATTTTTATTGTTATTATTATTGATATTAACATTTCATATTATTATTATTATTATTGTTATGATAACTAACATATTATTAATATTATTATTATTATTATTATTAATATGTTTATTATTATTTTAATTATTATCATATTATTTTTATTATTATTATTATATTATGTTATTCTTATTATTATTATTAAATTATTATTATTATGATTATGCTATTGTTATTATATTATTATTATTAATATTATTATGTTAACATTATTTTTATATTATTGTCATTATTATATTATTAATATATTATGATTATATTAAATTGGCATTGTTCCTATTATTATTATTGTATTAATATTATGATATTATTATTATTGTTATTATTGATATATTATAATTATGCTAATTATATTATTATTGTTATTATTATAACATCATTATTATTATTATGTTGTGTTATAATTATTATTGTCATTATTGTTATCACCGCGATTATTTTCACATTGTTATTATTATTAATATTATTCTGTTATTAATATCGTTGAGACCGTTTAACGGTCTACTGTTTTAGGACCCGCGCATGGCGTTTCCGAGAAAGCGCCATCGCTGCGCCTTGTTTCCGAGGTTCTGCCGTCTCCGCGCCTCAGTTTCGAGAGTGTTGGACTTTATCACGTGGCTTCGGACACACGTCGTGTCATCGCGCCTTGGTTCCAAGGTCGTTTTACCGCCGCGCTTGGATCTTGAGGTAGGTCTCCCTATGCACTTGCCTCTAAATTAAGAATTTATTTATTCCTTGTCCTTTTATTGAATTTCAGTAAATTTAAAAAAATAATATTAAGTAGTTTTTTATAGTGTGGTGATTTGCTGATAATGCAAACTTTTTAATTCTAGCATTTCATTAAAAGTGTTTTCTTGGTTTCAATTGTGGAATTTCATAGTAATGTCGCCAAATGGTTCTTCCTGAGTAACGAAAGACATGTTGAATTGGGTTTTGAAATGTTTTTGGCATGTGTAAATTAGTAAATGTACTGTTTTTGGAAAATGGTGTTTTCTTATAACCTTGATTAGAGAAAACGTCGTGTGACCCTTTGAAATTGTTTTTTTGAAACTTTACGTGTGGTTCTCGGTTGACGAAAGATGTTTTCCCTTGTTGTGTTATTAAAAATAATGTTTTCTATGTTGTGAAAGTTGTTTATGTTCTTGTGTGAGAGTTTCCAAAAATGGGTTTTTGCGAAATGATTAGGTAATGACAATTATATTTTCAGAAAGGTATTTATGACGTGCGTGAGTTTTGAAATATTGTTTGGGTGTGGAAATGGTGACTTTTGTGTGCGATATCTTGTTTGGACTGCGATATGAGGAAGAAATATACTATGTGAATGTGAAGCTTGTTTGAGCACACGGGGAAACCCTGGGTATCTAGGTGGGCGGACTAGAACTAGTGCGCTAGTGAGCCGGATGGGTGTCGTCCCTGTTTCACTTAGCTGGATTGACGATTGCAACACTAACTAACATATGATATCTGAGGGTCGTGGCCTTCTAAGCCACGTGTTCTGAGGGTCGTGGCCTCCTAAGCCACGTTTTCTGAGGGTCGTGGCCTTCTAAGCCACGTTTCACCGAGACACGAGGTTCTAGGGTCCCACGCGTGCTAGATGAACCTTAGGGGATTTACCCATAGTGCTCTACCATCTCTGGCGTGGTGCCTTCCGTCGGCATACGGGGGACCACTTGGGTGTGAGTGTGTGTGTGTGTGAGTATGTGTGTGTGTGTGTGTGAGTGTGTGAGTGTGTGTGTGTGCCCATGGTTATTGCTGATAACTTCTGGTTTATTTTTACTTGTACTTGGTTTTCCTTGCCTGTTTACCTTTACATGCACTTGTTTCCCTGCTTGTTTTCCTTCAGTCATATTTCATAGCCTATACTATTAGACTTTGGGAAAAAAATGGTTTTCAAATGAAAATGCTTTATTCTCTTTGGGTTAGATTTGAAAAGGTAACACTTTGCTTATCAGAATGAGTTTAAAACTAATGGAATGGAACTAACTTTCGAAAAGGAATAAGGGAAATGTCTCGTGTTTGATTTTCAAGTAAAGAATTGTGAAAACTTACTTTTATACATTATAGCTCAAACCTGGATTATGTAGATTCTTTATTTACTGGCATTGCATTGGGATTTGTTGTGGGGCCCACCTATTGAGTACTTTTGTGCTCACGCCTATCTTTTACCTTTCAGTTGCAGGTTCCTTGTGTTCAGGTTTTCCTGGCTTGAGTCGCTCAGTGTGGGAGTGACGTTGGTTGTAGTTGGGTGGTGACCGCGAGGTCACATGGATGTATGTCGTGGTGTAGGTTTGTTTATGTCTTTAGTGTCTGTTTGTTTGTTTAGTTTATATTCATTCTTTCGATCCTGTTTTTAGCTTGGGCTGAAATCGTTCCCAACGATTAAAGTTTCAATGCCCGGCACTTGTTGCCATCCCGGGGGGATCGGGAACGCTCCTCGGGACTTGCCGCGGACCGGCTCGGGTGACCGGTTCAGGGTCGACCCGGGCTGGTTCGTGACATGGAGAAGGTTCATGACATCTTCCACGTCTCCAAGATTCATTGGTACTTACACGACAGCTGTCACGTTATTGACTAGGGAGAGTTAGATATGGGAAACAACGCGGCCTTTGAGTAATGACCAATCAGAATTGAAGATCATAAAGAGAAGGTGCTCTGTGGATGAACCATCTCCTTGGTTCGTGTGTTGTGGAGGCATGGAGGCCTCTAGGAGAGAACATGGGAGCAGGAGACCTAGATGAACGCTCAGTACCCAGTGATTTTTGGACTTGTGGTTGCGTTTTTCTTCTGAGCTTTGTTTTTGATGATTGTACTCTGTAAATTTGATATATGGAATACTTGTCTTTAATATATGAGACCTTTTATGTTTCCTTGTTCTATAGAAGTGTGTAGCATGTCAGGATGTGTGGGAAAAAGGGAAAAACATGAACCTTAATCGAGACAAATTAATGCAGATGTGATTAAACCTATGCAGGCGAGTCAGTGCCACCTAAAGCGGATAATCTCTCAACATAGGAGAATGAATTTCCCCAAACCACATGTTTGGGCAGTTTGTTGGTTGTGTGGTGTTGGGGGTAGTGGAAGTTGAAAAATATTAATGTATGGAAGTGGGAAGACCCGATTCTTAATCGAGACGCATTAATGAGGATGCGATTAAAACCCATACAGGCGAGTCAGTGCCGCCTAAAGTAGATAATATCTCGAAATAGGAGAAGTAATTCCTGACACCTATGATTAGGGTTGTTGGATGGGGTCCTATTATAACGAGGTCCCTAAGAGGTATCTTATTTGGATCCTCTGAGCTAGCTTTTGAATTCTCAGAGAAGAGAATGTTTTAATAGGTATCTGAGGTAATGGCCCAGACCTCCCTGGCCCATTCCTTTGTCAAAAGAAGGTCTTAAAGTGTTCTGGAGGGTAAAATGGACTTTTCCCACACATTTCAAAATTTTGAAACTACATGCCGTGTAGTGTGAGTATACGTCATGTACCCCCTCGCCAGACATACCCCGTGTTGAAGGTCGTGTCCTTACCGTGTGAAATAAATGAGTACACGCCGTGTATCCAATACTACACACTGTGTAGTCCCTCCCCGCGTATTCCTTACCTTCAAACCATGTGTTGACCAGTCAACGGCCGCGTGCCACGTTGAAGGCCGTGTTGGAAGCCGTGTGGTGACCATGTGAAATGGCCGAGTACACACCGTGTACCATAAAGTACATGCCGTGTACTATTTTTTCAAACCTATAAAAGGAGGGGTCCCCTCACCCTTTTCAATTCACCCCTCTCCTCCCCATTCACCTGAGTAGAGCTCTCCCAAGAGACTCAAAAGATCTTTTTCTTCCATAACTTCTTCGTCCGAGCTCCGATTTACGATCTGTCAACGGCCAGGCGATCGTAACAACGAGGAGGAACTTCTATGCTTGGATCTGTTGTCTTTCCTTCGGACTTTCCTTCCCAGCTTCCACCCGAGGAGGTTTTTCCTGGTTTTTCCAGAAGCGACGGACGCCGATGGAAGTATTCTAAAGCTGATCCGGGGGGGAGCGTTGTGATAAGAACCTGTTGAGGTAGGGATCTTACCTTCGTCCCTCAAAATTGTGCATCATGCGGGGTGGGAATCCTCTTGTTTTCATGAGAAATGGTTGAACCATTAAACGAAGATAATAAATGGTTAAAGAATGGGGATAGGGAAGTTTGTATGTTTATATTTATTTATGCTATTGATATGTTGTGAATTGAATAGGCTTATGCCTACTGAAAATCACGGTTGTTGGGGGCCTTTGATTGCACAATTAAATGTTTCCCTATCTTTCTAGACCGTTTTGTGGATGGAAACTTTGTGGAATGTGGAAATTGATTAATCACGTAAAGATGGCTGATTTAAAATCTGGAACCCTTGTGTGATCACCCTGGTTGAACAAAATCGAATAATGAACATGTGGGTGTTGGCTAGGATACGTGGCATGTGATGGGGGTGTTTTGTGCGTTGTTGTGGATCGGGTGAGCAGTGGGGCTATGGGTTGGTGTGAATGTTATGTTTGTGATGGGCAGCGGGGCTGTGATAAATGGTATCAAGGGGTGATGATGTAAAAGTTTCGGTGTGTTTGTGGTTATTGTGGTTAGAAGCAGGGCTACAGGGATGGGTTTGAATGTGAACGATCTATGGGATGTGAATAATAAATGAAAATGGAAGAGTTAATGAATGGTGGGGCATGGGAATGGAATGGGAATAATAATCAATTAGTTGGTTGGTTAATAAGAAGGGATGTGGTTGTGTTGCTTGAGTTTTCCTTACTTGATTTGTGGATGGCAGGGATATGCTTTACGAACGATCGATGTGGATGGTTGTGGATAGTTTCCATGTAGTTAAGGAACTAATAAACTTATTATGCTAGAAAGTGAAAACCTAAATGGGGTTGGGGTTGTTTTTTGTATACATGCTTCATAGTAGCTGTGCCAAGGCACGTTCTCTATTCTCTATTTAGAAGCCATAGGTTGGGATATGTGTTTGGTATAAATATATATATCTGTATATTTGTGTTTTATCGCACCCCACCCATGTTGAGCACTTAGTGCCTAACACTCCCATTTTATGGGAGAGGGTGTTTTCCCCTTAGTTACTAGCTCCTTCCGGCTCCTTTTTCCCTAGGTTGTGATGGATTGAGGTGAACTTACATCCAATAATCTTCGGGTAGGTTTCTATTGGGGGGGTTTATCCCAAGACTCTTTGGACAGGTTTTACTATTTTTTCCCAAGAACCTTCAGGATTAGGCCCAACTGTGTGCGGGCTGGATACGTGGTTGTGAGTCCTTGGTGTGTGCGGTTGAGATATGTGTTTGTGAGGCCCAGGTGTGTACGGGCGGGATACATGGTTGTGAGGCCTAGGTGTGGGCGGGTGGGAAGAGTGTGGTATCATCAGGACATACACCATCAGGAAGAGCAGCTAGCTAGTGGTGGAAAATGGTGCGGAGTACCCAATACTCTTGTTCTTATATACTACTACTTGTTGTGATTGTGTTATGGTGAGTGTGGATGGTGAGGTTGGGTGGTTAGAATTTCTTGCTAGGTTTCTTCTGTTGTTCTCAAGGGACATTATGATGTCTCCCCAGTTGTGCACGAGAGATTTAGGTTTCCCAACCAAGTATAATTGTAGGATCACCTTACTTTTACATTCAGGTTTCCAAGAGGACTAGCAATGTCGTGCGGGACCCTACTAGTCAGGACAGTTGGAGTTGCTGTAGTTTTCTGTACTTGTGTCTTTTGGAATTGTAATTTTGATATTTCTTGTACTTGTACCATGTTTCAGAACTATTTAAACATACATGTGGGATTTGTTTGGGTTTAATTCAACACACTTGTTCTTTTCCTTTTTGGTGGTTGACATGTCCTATCTCCCAATCTTAAATAATAAAAAGGGTAATGCCACCCATATTTGTGAAAACTCATACCCTTGGTGCTAGTCTCCACCCTGAGGCCTACTGGAGTTAGGACTCGGGGGTCAGTATATCCCTTTTGTAACACTGTAAGCTTCTACGGTATGCTTCTCTTTGAATAATGTGATAGCATGTGTTGTACGCAACACCGAGTTCTAACACACCATAACCAATCAAACTAGCCATTATGAATAATAATACCTACTTTTTGAAATTTTATAAATTTTATCTCTCAAAATGGACTTCATTTTTGGATTTGGAATATCGAAATTATCCTAGGGTGAAATTTTGGTACTTTTCGGATAACTCTCATATTTTGATGAATAGTGAAAATTACTAAATTTTTAATTAAAAACAACTTTTTTAATAAAAATAATTAATATTGATAAATTATGAATTTTAGTGGGTTTAAAGTATATTTAGAATATAGTTTTACCATTTAATTCAATGTTTGTCATTGTAAATAATTTTACAATTAAACAGGACATAAACAAGTGTCAATCTTTTGAAAGTTATTATCTCTTAAAAACACGCTTTTTGTTTTAACAACAGGAATTAATTTTAAATTAATTTTTTCCACTTCTGTGTTTTGAATTTAAAAAAATGGATTCCATATTTGGAATCAGGATGTTCAAATTGTGTAAATAGGTGACTTTTTATTTTTAGACATTTTAAATAATTACTACGGTAAATATTTTATTTACCATGGTTAATGGTAAATCCGGTAAACAAGGGTTAAAAATAATAATATTATAATAATACTAAATTACCCTAAAACGTGTCCTAACCTTATTGGTGGATACATGTCCTACCATGGACATCTTTGGGTCAATTTTGGGACCTCATGGAGCCACTTGTTGGTGATAGGGACACTTTATTTTAAATAAGTTAAAATGAATACAAAAATGACACAAGCATATATCTTTTAGAAACACAATTTTTTACATAGGGTTATATATGTTGGATTTTAGATTATAAATATTCATTGGAAATCTAAAAAGGTTACTACATAATTATAATTTATTTATAATTTTTAGACATTAAATAATTTAATTTATTTATGACACAATGATGATGATGTAATTCTATAATAGTGAAAAATTAAAATAATTGATATTATAAATACCCAAATAAATATAATATGAAAATTTTAATGAATTAAACTAATTTTATAGGATAATATGACATATTAGGATTTATTTAATTGTCTTTTTTCGAAGTAATAAATCTGTTATGAGTTTCAAAAAAATCAACTATTGAATAGTGTCAAAATTGACATAAAAGAGTTTTTAAAACAAATATTATATTATTAATTGGTATTAAATTCCAAAAAATCTAAGGTTCGGCCAAGAGACTTATATAATGATAGGTGCCTCATTAATGGACCACTTGGAGGTCGCTTAGATGTATATGGTATGTTTATTAACCATATAATATAAAAATACAATGACACATTGTAAAAGTGAAACTAATTAACATAGAGTTAATACTTAAAGATAAGGTTAATATAAGTACCCAAACCTGTATAAATTCTATTTGTTGAATGTTGTTCAACTTATCCCCACCTTAACCTTTTAATAATAAACATTTGAGCCATTAGAAACCGAATATGAATCTATTATAAACTAATATTTCTTGCTGTTCCAAGGGTTCCCCTCACCCCTATTATAAAAGGGCACTCCTCCTTCTCTTTTTTTCACACCATCAAAGCCTTTTTGATCGGCCAAAATCTGCCCAAATACTCTCCCAAATTCCCTTAATACATCCTAGAGGCCTTCGTTTGATCAGAAAGCCAACCTATGGATCCCTTTTGATCAAATCAAAAGGAAGAACCTGAAGAAGAGGTAATGATTTCACCACCCTTTTTCCAAGTTCATTTCTTCTTCCACTTCTTCTTCCATTGTTTTTACCATTATCAAATAATAACTCCAGTATCATATATATACTGTGATGTTATTATAAATATGGTACAACTATATTCAGTATTCTATCCACCCTTTGAATAACATGTCACCATACGTGCGTACGTACAACTTACTGTCTCCACGTCGTGGTGTAATTGTTATTCAATATATTATTATTTGGATGGGTATAATAATGATGTGGAACTCATGAAATAATAAATATAACATGATAATGATTATGTATATATGATATACCATCCAATTATATATTATTTTAATATCAAAATAATGATATTATCGCTCGTGCGTACGTACGGACTACCGTCTCCACGAACGCGATATGATTCATTCTCCATCGTATCCATTCAAGTATAATTATCATTTGATGATTTAAAAATAATGTTTAAGGACTTTATATCATTCTGGATATGAATAAGATACAACATATACATGAAAAACGTGGCTTACTTAAGAAAACATATAAACGAAAACGAGTAAGTTAACACCCGAAACAACGATAATTCTAAGATATTATTAACAAATCAATATTAAAAGATCATATATGATATCATATGAATATATATGATTCTTGTATAATTTAATAACAATTGATTCACCATTATACATGAGGTTAACCTGCCCTCAACCATGGAAAAGTGCAAGGTAAGGTTTATTTCACAATCTCTTCATTATCTAAGGTTGTTTATACGTAATAATCTACTGGGATCTCTTTATCATCCACATCCATGTTTCTTAAAAATGCATTTCAAAACATTTTTACTATTTACAAGAATATGGGTTAAAGTCATTTATACCTTGTTTTACTTTTTATAAGAGGTTTATAAAGGAATCTTTCCGTCGTTTTCCAAAAAGGTGCTTTTTAACCTTTTCGACACAATTAAGGTAAGAATGTTTTTTTAACTTATACGGCGGGTGCGGCTATTTTCTGCCATTATAAAATCGTTGAATATTCCCTTATAAGCTTATAACAAAATTTTCAAAGAAAATGATTTATTTTATAAATATATGACTCTTAAATTATTTAAAAATAGAAAGAGATATTTCTCTAAAAAGAGTTTTGATTTCATCTATGTCAACATCCTTTGATGGATTTTATACTTATTTGTAGTTGATTTATTATGATACAAAACTTCTATATTGTATTGAAGGTTTTGTGATATGTTTGACTATGGATGTGCTATTTTTATACCATTCATAGTTTATGATGAAAGTATTGACATTTCGTATGCTAGTTTTAATACGAATGTTTATGTCATGTTTAAACCTTTTCATATGGGAATGCATTGGACTTAATATGTGATGGGTGGATCCCGCTATAGCTCCTCAATGCATCGGTAGGTATCATGAGACAAACTAGTGTCTTGTCACAAGGCCTTGACAAAATCTTTTTTGTAGTCTTGGCACGAGGCCTTGGCTATGTGGTTATGATAGTCTGGAATTATGCATTCCATCATTATGAAAGTGGTTATTGATATTGCATGTGATTATTCGATTAGTAGAATATCCTTGTGAATAAGTAAATGGCATTATTTCATTTTACTCTTGCCATACTATGTTGAAGTTCAAGTTTAAAAGGCTTTTGTATTAGTTATACATTGCCTTAAATGTTTATTCTTATTTATGAAAGTTTCCTCTATATTGTTATACTTACTGGGAAATTGAGCTCACCCCTTTTCTAGGTTTTATTTTTCCAAGGAAGTGAAGAAGTAAATTATGAATGACCTACAGGGATTGTATGAGGGGTTAATAGTGTGGAATATGGAGACAATATGTTGTTGTAGTAGTTTTTCACTTTATGATGTAATGTAAAACTTTATGAACATATCTATTGTTTCCAAGGCTACTAAACCAATCGGTCTCTCGAGATTTGATCTTTATTGTGATCATGCCAATGTAATGTAATAATGCACTGAATCTGGGTAACTAGGGTCGGGGCGTTATAGTTGGTATCAGAGGAAGTTTAGTACAAACCATGGAACCTAGATTTAGATAAATTCTGATTAGATCACATAGGCTTAAGATGGACTTTGAGGATTAGTATAGAAGAACATCCTAGAATTTTGGTATTGTAGAGATTTTGTGAGTTTTCCGAGCAATACATCCCTGTCTGGATACGAGAATGTAGAGGCGGCTCTGGAACAGATGTACCTAGGGGTAAAACCCGAAAACACCGCTTTGAGCTAGACTCGAACAGGAACTGGTGCACGACAACGGGCCTTGCTGCACTCTTGGTTACGACACTCCCGGGGATATGCTTAGGATAACTCTAATTTTCTTTACAAATAATTATGAAGGGTTTATTAGTATATACTTCTCAAAGAAAACATTTTTATGATTATGGACTATATCCATAAGTAGTTCAATTTATGTTAAGTGTTTTATAAGTATGGGATTATGTATTTTGATTCATAAACTGATCTAGTTTATGTCATTGTTTAGAAATGGAACCTAGTGGATGAAATGGAAACCAAATCAATGCACTCACTCCATGTAGGGATTTCCCTCCTCCTCAAGATAATTATAGTGGAGCTGGTGATGCAACTGGTGCCGATCAGCTAATCACCATACTGGGACAACTCACTCAGGTTATGAATAATAACCTTACCCGTATGGAGCACCCTAATCCGCAGTGTGGAGGATCAATGTTAGATCGATTAATGAGGCAACAACCACCAACGTTCAATGGGAGTACAAATCCCATAGTAGCTGAGCAATGGATATTTTCCCTAGAGAAAATATTTCAGGCTTTGGGGAGTAGTGAAAGGGAAAAAGTTATCATGGCAGTTTACCGACTCACTGGAGATGCTGATCAATGGTGGACATTGATTCAAAACACAAAAGAAGATGATGAAGTATCAAATATGGAATTGAGAGATTTCAAAGACCTGTTTTTAGAAAAATACTTTCCTCGCGCCCATTGAGCAGATATGGAAAGGCAATTTCTGAGTTTGAGACAAAAGGAGGATGAGAATGTCACAAAGTATGAGGATAACATTACAAGGTTAGCAAGGTATGTTGGAGATTATATACGTAACCCAAGAAGTAAGATTGATCGTTTATTTGATGGGTTAAAACCATTTCTCCGTCGAGCATTATTCTCACAATCCTTTTCATCGTACGAAGACATTGTCTCATGTGCTATCAAGACCGAAAAGGAATTCTCTAAGTATTATGACTTTAAAGAAAAGAAAGAGAAGAAGAGACCTTCTGATCAGTCTGGGAATTGAAATAAGGGGAAGAAGGGAAAGGTTGAATATCCATCCTGTGGTAAATGTGGTAAGAAACACCCCGGTACTTGTTTGAAGGGAACGAGAGTCTGTTACAAGTGTGGTGAAAAAGGCCACCAAGATTTTGATTGCAAGGGGAAGAAGGAAGCTACCAATGTTCAGTGCTACAATTGCAGGGAGATGGGGAATTATGAAAATGAATGTCCTAAGCATCAGGAGAACATACCTCAGAAAATTCCAAGGGATCAAGGCCAAGCTTATGCTATCACTACTGCTGAGGTAGAAGCTCCGAAAGACGTGGTGGCAGGTAATTTAATGGTTTCCTCAAGTTTAGAAAATGCATTATTTGATTCTGGATCATCGCAATGTTTCATATCTTCCCAGTTTGCAAAGAAAATTAGATATTTCCAATTTGATTTAACAAGGGAGTTGTCAGTTAAAACTCCTAAGGGAAGTATCATTGCAACAATGTTTTGTGAATCAGTCCTTATTAGAGCACATAGATGTTATTTATCTTCTGATCTCATCGTCATACCTATGATTGAGTTTGATATAATCCTCGGTATGGACTGGCATTCAGACTATGATGAGAAGATTTATTGTAAGAATAAAGAGGTTACGATTCTTGATGATAATGATAAGGAACACCTTATCTTTAGAGCAGAATCGTCACCACCTAATTCTTATTTAGATCCACCCACAGTAGCTCAACTAAATTCAATTATTGGGGAGGAAGAGAATGAAATGACTATGGGTGAGGAAAGGAATGTTCAAATAGAGGATGTACCTGTTGTGAAATAATTTGTAGATTTATTTCCGGAAGATTTACCTGGACATCCTCCAGAATGAGAAGATGAGTTTTTCATGGATTTAATTAATGGATCAAGGCCTATATCAAAGACCCCTTATAGAATGGCCACTGTAGAATTAGTTGAACTAAATAAACAACTAGAGGAATTGAGTAATAAGGGATTTATTCTCCCTAGTGTTTCTTCATGGGGAGTTCCTGTTCTTTTTGTTAAAAAGAAAGACGGATCTATGGGGTTATGTATCGACTACAAGGAGATCAATGCTATAACAATAAAGAACAAGTATCCCCTACCTCGCATTGATGATTTATTTGACCAACTGCATGGATCTCAATACTTTTCAATGATTGACCTTTGATCTGGATACCATCAGTTGTGTGTGATGAAGGAAGACATTCCGAAGACAGCATTTCGAACCAGGTATGGGCATTACGAGTTTACTGTAATTCCTTTTGGATTGACTAATGAACCCTCTGTATTCATGGATCTGATGAATATAGTTTTCAAGGAGTATCTCGATGAATTTGTGGTGGTATTTATTGATGATATCTTGGTATACTCCAAAATCTATGAAGATCATGAAAATAACTTGCGCATTATATTGAATACTCTGAGAAGGCATGAATTATATGGGATGTTTAGAAAGTGTGAATTATGGATTCAGGAGATTTCTTTTCTTTCCCATATTGTGTCTAAAGATGGAATCTCTGTTGATCCTTCTAAGACCAAGGAAATCCATGAATGGCCAGCACCTACGAGTATAACTGAGGTACGTAGTTTTATTGGTTTAGCAGGTTATTATTGACATTTCGTCCAGAATTTTGCCCGATTGGCTAACCCATTAACGAAGCTCACACGTAAAGGGGTTAAATTTGATTGGAAAAAAGAGTGTGAAGAATGTTTTTAAGAACTGAAGAGAAGATTAGTCAATGCTCCTATATTGACTCTACCATCGGGGAATGATGGGTTCGTTATTTATAGTGATGCATCGAAGAAAAGACTTGGTTGTGACCTTATGCAAAATGATAGGGTTATTGCCTATGCATCACGGCAGTTGAAAATTCATGAACAAAACTATACTACTCATGATCTCGAGTTAGTAGCTGTGATCTTTGCTTTGAATATATGGAGGGACTACCTCTATGGTGAAAAATGTGAGGTTTATACTGATCACAAGAGTTTGAAGTATATTTTCTCACAAAAAGAACTCAACATGAGGCAAAGGAGATGGCTTGAATTACTCAAGGATTATGATTGCATGATACACTACCACCCAGGGAAGGCAAACAAGGTGGAAGATGCTTTGAGCAGAAAATACCATAGAGTTTTGAACAATATAAGAATTGAAAGGGATCCAATTTTCATGGATCTGGTGAAGATGGACATGGGAATAACTAGGGAAGGTGAAAAATCAATGCCTTTTCAAATGGTTGCCAAACAATCTTTACTAGAATGGAATAAGAGTTCTCAGAACGATGATGAAGAATTTCAAAACAAGATTAAAGCTGTGAATGATGGGAGATTGAGAGACTTTGTGTATGAAGATGGAATTTTGAAATTCGGGAAGAGACTTTGTGTTCCCGATATACCTGATCTAAAAAGGGAATTGTTGGATGATGCTCATAGTTCCAATTTCTATATACACCATGGGAGCACCAAAATGTATAGAGATTTGAAGGAACATTTTTGGTGGGACAACATGAAGAGGGAGCTTGCTTATTTTGTGTCAAGATGTATGGTTTGTCAACATGTGAAAGATGGAAGGCAACAGCCTGGAGGAGTCATGCAACCTCTTCCCATACCTGAGTGGAAATGGGACAATATTACGATGGACTTTGTCATGGGACTACCAAAGACTCCTAGAAGGAACTATGCAATTTGGGTTATTGTTGATTATCTTACCAAGTCAGAACATTTTCTTGCTATAAGAGAAGATCTACCACTGGAATGTCTAGCAAGACAATATGTTAATGAAGTTGTGAGACTTCATGGAGTACCCCTATCGATTGTTTCTGATCGTGATCCTCGTTTTACTTCATGATTCTGGAAGAGTCCTCAGAAATCCCTGGATACTGAACTTAATTTGAGCACTGCCTACCACCCTCAGACAGATGGAAAATCAGAACGAACTATTCAAACCTTAGAGGACATGTTGAGATCCTGCTCACTTGACTTTCAAGGTATGTGGGATCAATATTTACCTCTGGTAGAATTTTCCTATAACAATAACTTCCATTCGAGTATTCAGATGGCACCATATGAAGCGTTATACAGAAAGAGATGTCGCACACCAGCCTGTTGGGATGACGTTGGTAAAAGAAAACTTGTAGGTCCAGAATTGGTGGAGGAGATGATGGAAAATGTGAAGGTAATCCAAAATCACATCAAAGCAGCTCAAAGTTGGCAGAAGAGCTATGCCGATAATCGAATGAAGGATTTGGAATTTCAAGTCGGTGATCATGTTTTCCTGAAGGTATCTCCATGGAAGGGAGTCATACATTTTGGTAAGAAAGGTAAATTGAGTCCTAGGTACATCGGACCTTTCGAAATTCTAGAATGAATTGGGACTGTAGCTTACTGATTGGAAATGCCGCCAAGTCTCTCCAAAGTTCACGATGTGTTCCACGTATCTCTGTTAAGGAAATACATGCCTGACCCAACGCATATACTCACCTATGAAGAATTAGAACTGGAACCCGATCTGTCCTTTTGTGAAGAGCCCGTCAGGATTCTTGATACGAGAAAACAAGTACTGAGAAACTGGACGATGCGTCTAGTAAAAGTTTTGTGGAGAAACCATAAGATGGAAGAGGCAACGTGGGAACCCGAGGAACTTATGATGAAGAACCACCCAAGTCTTTTCATGTGATAAGTATTATAGAAATTTCGAGGATGAAATTATTTGAAGTCGGGGAGAATGTAACACCCCAATCTTCTACAGTACGCTTCTCTTTGAATAATGTGATAGCGTGTGTTGTACGCAACACCAAGTTCTAACACACCATAACCAATCAAACTAGCCATTATGAATAGTAATACCTACTTTTTGAAATTTTATAAATTCTATCTCTCAAAATGGACTTCATTTTTGGATTCTGAATATCAAAATTATCCTAGGGTGAAATTTTGGTACTTTTTGGATAACTTTCATATTTTGATGAATAGTGAAAATTACTAAATTTTTAATTATAAACAACTTTTTTAGTTGAAATAATTAATATTGATAAATTATGAATTTGAGTGTTTTTAAAGTATATTTAGAATATATTTTTACCATTTAATTCAATTTTTTTCATTGGATATAATTTTACAATTAAACCGGACATAAACAATTGTCAATCTTTTGATAGTTTTTATCTCTTAAAAACATGCTTTTTGTTTTAACAACAGGAATTAATTTTAAATTAATTTCTTTCACTTCTGTGTTTTGAATTTGGAAAAATGTATTCCATATTTGGAATCATGATTTTCAAATTGTGTAAATAGGTAACTTTTATTTTTAGACATTTTAAATAATTACTGCGGTAAATATTTTATTTACCATGGTTAAGGGTAAACCTGGTAAATAAGGGTTAAAAAAATAAAATTGTAATAATAATAAATTACCCTAAAACGTGTCTTAACCTTATTTGTGGATACATGTCCAACCATGGGCATCTTTGGGGCAATTTTGGGACCTCATGGATCCACTTGTAGGTGATAGGGACACTTTATTTTAATTAAGTTAAAATGAATACAAAAATGACACAAGCATATATCTTTTTAAAATTTTTTTTACATAGGGTTATATATGTTGGATTTTAGATTATAAATATTAATTAGAAAGATAAAAAGATTTCATACATAATTATATTTTATTTATAATTTTTAGACATTAAATAATTTAATTTCCTTATGACACAATGATGATGCAGTAATTACTATAATAGTGAAAAATTAAAATAATTGATATTATAAATACCCAAATAAATATAATATGAAACTTTTAATGAATTAAACTAATTTTATAGGATAATATGATATATTAGTATTGATTTAATTGACTTCTTTGAAGTAATCAATCTGTTACGAGTTTCACAAAAATCAACTATTGAATAGTGTCAAAATGGACATAAAAAAGTTTTTAAAACAAATATTATATTGTTAATTGGTATTAAATTCCTAAAAATCTAAGGTTCGGACAAGAGACTTATATAATGATAGGTGTCTCATTAATGGACCAATTGGGGGTCGATTGGATGTATATGGTAATTTTATTAACCATATAATAATAAAATACAAAGAGACATTGTAAAAGTGAAACTAATTAACTTAGAGTTAATACTTAAAGATAAGGTCAATATAAGTACCCAAAACTGTCTAAATTCTATTGGTTGAATGGTTTTCGACCTAAACCCACCTTAACCTTTTAATAATTAACATTGGAGCCATTATAAACCGAATATGAATTTATTATAAACTAATATTTCTAGCTTTTCCAAAGGTGCCCCTCACCCCTATTATAAAAGGGCACTCCTCCTTCTCTTTTCTTCACACCTTCAAAGCCTTTTGGCTCGGCAAAAATCAGCCCAAATACTCTCCCAACTTTCCTCACTACAACCTAGAGTCCTTAGTTTGATCATAAATCCAACCTACGGAGCCCTTTTGATCAAATCAAAAGGAAGAACCCAAAGAAGAGGTAATGATTTCACCACCCTTTTTCCAAGTTCCTTTCTTCTTCCACTTCTTATTCCTTTGTTGTTACCATTCTCAAATAATAACTCCAGTATCATATATATACTGTGATGTTATTATAAATATGGTACAACCATATTCAGTATTCTATCCACCCTTTGAATAACATGTCACCATACGTGCGTACGTACAGCTTACCGTCTCCACGTCGTGGTGTAATTGTTATTCAATATATTATTATTTGGATGGGTATAATAATGATGTGTAACTCATGAAAATAATAAATATAACATGATAATGATTCTCTATATATGATATACCATCCAATTATATATTATTTTAATATCAAAATAATGATATTATCACTCGTGCGTACGTACGGACTACCATCTCCACGAACGCGATAAGATTCATTCTCCATCGTATCCATTCCAGTATAATTATCATTTGATGATTTAAAAATAATTTTCATGGACTTTATATAATTCTGGATATGAATAAGATACAACATATACATGAAAAACATGGCTTACTTAACAAAACATATAAAAGAAAACGAGTAAGTTAACACCCGAAACAACGATAATTCTAAGATATTATTAACAAAGAAATATTAAAAGATCATATATGATATCATTTGAATGTATATGATTCTTGTATAATTTAATAACAATTTCTTCATCATTATACAAGAGGTTAACCTGCACTTAACCCAGGAAAAGTACAAGGTAAGGGTTATTTCACCATCTCTTCATTATCTGAAGTTGTTTATAGGTAATAATCTACTGGGATCTCTTTATAATCCACATCCATGTTTCTTAAAAATGTATTTCAAAACATTTTTATTATTTACAAGAATATGAGTTAAAGTCATTTATACCCTTTTTTGACTTTTTATAAGAGGTTTATAAAGGAATCTTTCCGTCGTTTTCCAAACAAGGTGCTTGTTAACCTTTTCGGCAAAATTAAGGTACGAATGCTTTTTTAAACTTATACGGCGAGTGCGGCTATTTTCCGCCTTTATAAAATCGTTGAAGCTTCCCTTACAAGATTATAATAATATTTTCAAAGAAAATTTTTTATTTTATAAATATATGACTCTTAAATGATTTCAAAAATAGAAAGAGATATTTCTCTAAAAAGAGTTTTGATTTCATCTATGTCAACATCCTTTGATGGATTTTATGCTTATTTGTAGTTGATTTATTATGATACAAAACTTCTATATTGTATTTAAGGTTTTTTGATATGTTTGACTGTGGATGTGCTGTTTTTATACCATTCATAGTTTATGATGAAAGTATTGACATTTCATATGCTAGTTTTAATACGAATGCTTATGTCAAGTTTAAACCTTTTTATATGTGAATGCATTGGACTTAATATGTGACGGGTGGAGCCCGCTATAGCTCCTCGATGCATCGGTAGGTCTCATGAGACAAACTAGTGTCTTGTCACAAGGCCTTGACAAAATCTTATTCGTAGTCTTGGCACGAGGCCTTGGCTATGTGGTTATGATAGTCTGGCATTATGCATTCCATCATTATGAAAGTTGTTATTGATATTGCATGTGATTATTTGATTAATAGAATATCCATGTGAATAAGTAAATGGAATTATTTCATTTTACTCTTGCCATACTATGTTTAAGTTCAAGTTTAAAAGGCTTTTGTTTTAGTTATACATTGCCTTAAATGTTTATTCTTATTTATGAAAGTTTCCGCTATATTGTTATCCTTATTGGGCATTTGAGCTCACCCCTTTTCTATGTTTTATTTTTCTCATGAAGTGAAGAAGTAAATTATGAATGACCTGCAGGGATTGTATGAGGGGTTAATAGTGTGGAATATGGAGACAATATGTTGTTGTAATAGTTTTTCACTTTAGGATGTAATGTAAAACTTTATGAATATATATAGTGTTTCCAAGGCTACTAAACCAATTGGTATTTCAAGATTTGATCGTTCTTGTGATCATGCCAATGTAATGTAATAATGCACCGACTCTGGGTAACTAGGGTCGGGGCGTTACACCTTTAACCATTGCCAGCTCAGGAGGGGCATCTTTGGTGGGAGGGGGTTATGACACTATGTATCATGTCCATTCATGATATATCCAACTATCTGAATAGACTAAGTCAATGTAAATAAATTGAATAGATACTAAAGATATTTAGTATGGAACAATCCAAGAGGGGATTGGCTCTAGTGACCCATGGTTTACACCATTCTAAGAAAATGTGTGCTCAGACATAACAAGAGGAAGAGAGAATGGGTAAGATCACATACTCATCAAATATAGTATCAATAGTGTATTCCATGTTATGTACTTGACTTGATGATTACTATACATTGATCAGGATATGAAGATATCAAGTAGATCCAAGAGAACATCATTGGACTTTTGTTAAGAAAATCCTTTAGTATCTATGAATAACTAAGTATATGTTCCTTATTTATGGAGGACATTGGGAGCTATTCATAAGGTTTTATACTAATTATAGTTTCCAAATAGATCATAATGACTTGAAATCATAGTCATGATATGTTTTTAATATTTATGGAAGAGTTGTGAGATGGAAATGCTCAAAGAAACCTGTTGTTGTTGATTCTATAAAGGAGTATGAGTATACAAAAACTTCTAATGCATCCATGGAATCTATTTGGATATTGAAACATTTCTAGGATATTGATGGGGTTCCTAGAATTAAATACCCTATCATGTTATATTTTGATAATACAATAATAGTATCTATTTAAACAGAGCCAATGTCACACCAATGAATATATGAAATTCTCCATAAGTATCTTCTCTAGATGTATTTTTTTCAATTGGATGAAGTTACAGTAAGAATAGTTCTCATAAGATAAGACATGGGAGACCTCTTGAATAAAGTAATATCTCATAATAAGTATATGTATCTTGTGAGAGCTAGAGGACTAAATGTTATTAGTAATTGGATCTAGTGTAAGGGGAGTCTGTTAGAGTTGGTTTCTCAGAACAAAATTTTAATAAAATTATGATAACAAGTATTAATTTATTTGAATATTAATAAAATTATTATCACAACATGATTTTTCTCATATGTTACATAACATGTGATAATTTCTTAAGAGTAAATGTCACACTAAAAGGACATTGTAGTTCCCCACATTGATTAGATCATTGAAGTGCCCTGATAGTATTCTAAAATATATGTTCTATAGCAAGATGAAATCAATTGAGTGACACAAATGATATATGCTATCAGGATTGGAGACTCATATGACATTGAGGCATATTCTCATTATTTACTCCCTTAGTAATATCAAGTGTATGATATTTATAGAATGAGACATACCAATAGGGAATCTATATTTAAATGTGTAATTGAGTGTTCCTATTTTAATACATTTTTATTGATCCTTATACTCTACGTTTATTATTAATTAATATTATAGGTCATGTATTGTGATGTAATGACTGAAACCATAAAGAAATATGTTAATGGTGAGGTAAGATAAGTGGGGTGAATCATTAGTAATATTTTATTACAGAATAATGTGATATATGATTTTTCACTATGTTCTTTAATAGAAGTAGATATATCAAGACTATTGATGGAAAAGATATATCCTAAATAAATGCATGGAAGTGGTGTTCAATAGGAATGATTGATTTTCTGAAAGTCAAATTATGATACATCAGAAACATAGGTTAATAGAACTAGCATGCAACCTTCATGATTATAGGTATCATGGTAAAGGGATTATATTACATAAAATAAAATGCATGTGGTATTATTTCATTACAACATTAACTTATTTCTCTATGGGTACCTTGTGTTGTTTCTAGACATTGAACTTGGACTTGGCTACTTTTCCTAATACCATTAACAAAGAGACCAAGAGGGTCACACACTAAGTGCATCCAGAAACTTAGTTATATAATATAATATTATTTCTTATTTAAAAAGCTGAATAAATATTACTCCCAAATGATGATTAATAATAATTCATGATTACTTGATCTCATATATTTTATCACTAGTTATTCGAGATAATATCATCTGTGTGGAATATTTAATAAATATTTATTTTTAGTTAATATAATATTTAATTATTTATTAGTGAATAATGAAGTTATATTTATTTATTAACAAAATAAATTAATCACAATATTGTGGATGAATGGAGGATCGAGTTTAATAGTTCGGTGAGAAATATTATATATTGAATATTATTTGATTAAATAAATATTACTATAATTAAAAATTTAAACTTATGTCGATAAATAATAATAATATTATTAATTTAGACATGGGGTTCCATATAGGATTAAATAAATAATAAATAAACTTGTGCAATTATTTATTTTTTACCCTTGTAGTATATAAACCCAATTATATATTTTTTAAGAGAACCAATTTCATTTGTGTTGTGTGAAATGATGGTTCGAGAGAATCCTTTCTAGCCCTATAGACAACCCTACACCAAGAATGATCCAATAATGGAGATAAATCTTCATCCACAATCCACTATTGAGTCAAGAGAAAAAAATCCTTTTTATGTGATTTATGGGGTGATCATATATAAAACATTCAAGTGATTGGATAGTCCATACTAGCACAAAGAGATTCCTATGATGATATGTGGTGAATTTTGGAACTCATTAATATTATATCTAGAGGGAATATACAATGGATTCCTACATCACAATGATGGTATGATATAGATCCTCTATCATATCCGTCAATGAATAATGAATTATTCAAGGTAATTTGTTAATAGCTTAAATTAATTATAAATAATATGTGATTATCATGTGATAGAGTTTCAAAATTTTATCCTTTATCTATATTATTTGATGCAAATCTATTGATAATAGAATTTATCATCATGTAAATTATGGATCTCTCGTCGATCATTAATTTTTTTTGGGAATGATCGATCACACAATTACGCTATAATCGTGACCTATATGGATAACTTCTAATGCTCTTTTCTCTGTGAACACTCTATATTTACTTGCTATGATTGAATGGTGTTCACCAAGATGTCAAACATCAATTTATTAGTGAAATTATTGACATAACATTATAAATTTTATCTATATAGTGTAAATACCACATTATTTATTATTTTTACTAAGTATTATTTACCTAGAATGTTAAAAAAAATATTTCAATACACATTTAGATTATTTGGGTAAAACATATTATGATTACGAATGATTTAATTATGTGATTACATTTATAAAGGATATGAAAACCATTTTATGTCCATGGGTTTGTTAAGATATAAAATGTGATTTTTTTCATTTGAAATCATAATGAATTCTATTTCATTTCTCTGGATTCTTTATGAGGTTATAAGAGAATGATTTTCATGTGGAAATCATATGTATGGATGATGATCGGAGGGTTCCAATATCATCCTCTAATAAATTGGGTTTATATTTATATCAGTTGATATATTTATTCATTAGTAAATTTTAGTTTTTCATAAGCATGGGAGCTAGTGGTGTGGATCATAAAAATTATGTCTCCCTATGATAATGTTTGTACCATATTTGAACAATTTCATAGCTTTAGTGTAATTATAATTCTTATGTTATACTCTCATAGAACCTATTTTTTTAATCATGCTTTTACACTGTTTTTATACATGTATTATATTATAAAAATACTTACAACACGATTTAGGATCTATGATTTTTTCAGTGTAAGTTTCTTATATATCTTGATTATACCCAGATGCTCATTTTTTTATAATTAATTATATTCAATATTTTTAACATATCGCTTACCTTACTAAGTATATTATATCATAAAATTATTATATTTCAATTTCCATTAGTTATGAAGATGATTATAAAATATTATAAATATAAAAGGAGTCTAGTCTGGCTCAATAATAGAGAAATGTTCCCCGTTATTGTTAAATAAAATACTAATGCTACTAGTCTTCAAAGACAAAAAAATATTTCATTATTGGTATTGTGAGATAATTTTGAAATATGTTATGTTTTAATTATGAAAATCATGTAAAATAAAAACATTTATAGCTTATTTCACTTCAATAATTAATTATGTGAACATATAATATATATTTCTTCAATTTTATTCTTTATGTGATAATTATTTATTTATTTGTGTACATGAATATTTATAAATATTTACTTTTTATTTTAGTGAATATAATATTTATTTAATTATTGTAAAATAATTCATTGATAATTATTTATTTTCATAAATATTAATTTTTACGGGTTTGATAAATATTGAGTAGGAATAGAGAATTGAGTTCTATGGTCGAATGATAATTGACATATAAAATATTATTTGAATAAATATTAAATTATTTTTTAAGAAATTAATATTTATCTACAAGTTTATTCAATTTAAAATTAATAATAATAATAATATTTTAATTTTGAAATGGGTTCTATTTGGGATTGAGAAAATAATAAGGGCATGGATGTAATTTTTATTTGTTTAACCATAACTCTATATAAACCGAATTTTTTCATTTATAAATATAATTGGGGTGTTGAAAAATGAAAGGCTAGAGAAAATTTTCTGTATCCCTACAGATATTTTATCTTATAATACTCACGTCAATATATATAAAGCCTTATAAACCACTCTCTTATATATCCAAAGAACTAGTAATTTTTTTTAACTTCATAGGATTATATTACAATCAAAGATGAATTATACAAGAATTACATACTTGTAAAAAATTAGTTCAGGATTAGTATAGTGATATTTATGGGTTTGTAGAGAGAATGTAGATTTCCTCTAAATTAATTATTCCATTTAATCATCTCACTAAAATAACAATACACCATGAAATGGTCAACTAATTTATCAAAAAATGAAACAAATTCAATTAATGGTGTTTAATTATACAAATAAATTAGTTATAAATTATATTTCAAAATCACATGTTCTTGGTTATATTATAATAGTAAACAGAACATCAATCTAATTCCATTGGTCATAAAATTATTTTCTGAATACATCTCAGATTATTCATTGACTCTATGAAATATCCAATTTTTCTAGAAGATAAAGTAACTTCCACTATGTCTGGAAACATCAAGTGGAATCAGAGTGATGACATGATATTTTATAATTATTCATTAAATCTAGATGAATACTATAAATTTAATATCAGTGTCCATTTATGTATTATTCATTCCATAAATTAAAACATAGAAATATTCAGTTCTCTATATTTTTTCTCACTTATATAACCAACAACATTTTAAAAAATAGAAGAATAAAATTAGAAGACTACATCAAGAGGTTCCAAGGGTTCTGGTCAGATAAGATAATACTACATGATGTGCAATGTATTAGTCCACATCGTGTATCAGTTCATATTTCATGAGGATGAATAATAAAAAACATGGGTCATTGTGTAGTTAATACACATGTAGTGTGTTAAATACACATTGCATGTTGACAAATATTTGTAGTATTATAATATTTCAAACATCATGTCATCTAACAAGATTTCACACCATGTAGCCAACACATTTTCTTGGTGGAAAACACGGGTTCAAATATATGTAATCATATATTAGAGAACAAATGAACTGAAAAATTATGTAACATAGAGGTTATAAGACAAGGAGATGGTGTACAAACTATGAAACTCATACAAATATGTGGCCAACAATTATAATGAGTCCATAGGTGCATGTCTGGGATATAAGAAGTATACATCACAAAATGTGTACCCCAAGTACCCAACATATAACTCACAGTACCACATGTGATTAATTTGATGCAAAAATAAAATTTATTATATATATAAGCTTAATAGAAATGTGTAGTTATTTTATTTATTTATTATGGAAACCTTGTTATATGATTATTATGTAGAGATTAAATAAGTTTATGTTTAAAATTCATAACTTCAACTTGTTTATATTTCTTTATCGACATAGACACTATGTGTATAATATCACTACACATTTATAATATACTTGTGTCTATGGGTCAATTATTTACAATTCCTATAATGTAATTATGTGATATATTGTGTGTGCTATATGTCATATGAGTACATAGTTTATAATAAATACCCTTTTTGGTTGTTTAGATTGGTACACATCATTTCCTATAGGTGAAATAGGGCAATTCATTAATATTATAAAAAATATATATTAATTTTTTAAAACAATATTGATTATGTGAATTTCCTTGAACACTCAGATAGATGTTAAGATATAATTTATTAATAAGATAATTAATTGGATTAATTCGAGGTGATTTAATTTTAATGAAGAATGGGTTTGATTGAATGCTACATCGTTTACATTTTTTTATTTTTTATGTCTATGAATGATTATGGGCTTAAAACAGACCAATTTATGTGAATGAATTCATAAATTTATTTTATTATACTAAATGATGGTCTTTACATCAACCCATACTAACATTATGTAAGGCTCTATGTTCCCATGGTTTGTTTCATTTAAACTTCATAATAAATAATTTCCACCCTTATATGCATGTGAGTAAAAGATTATGTAATGGATAGATCTCTTTGGAGAGTAGATAAAGTTTATGACTATAGTTGAGGTGAAACCAACTCAATAGGTACATTGGAGTACATATGGAATTATTTTTCTCAATCTAAGTTATGGTTTAAGAAGTTTTTCCCTAGGTCATGGGTATTGGGTTCCATGTTTCCATACATAGATAGTAAATATTTTTAGATGAATATTCAATATTTTATACAAAAAAAATTATTAAGAACTATAATAGTTTAGTTTTATTGAAAACTGTGTACATAATCAAATAATTTTGTGAAAGATCATAAATATATCTAATAGATATATTCCCCTTTAGTACTCTTCACAGACATTCCCTACTTCAAAACCTTCTTCATAACCTAGGGAAATGACACATAAGAAAAAGAGAGAATAGATGCTCAGTAATGGTGAATAAGAGAGAAACATAAGTATAACATGATCATAAGGGTATGAGAACATAAGAATAACATTTGAAAACCTTACCCATCATATTGATGATCATAATCACAAGTCATGATATAAATATTGTATGGTATAAGACATGAATAAAAAGGAAATAAAAAAACATGAGCCAAGGGATCATAAAATTAGTATATGATATGGAATTATGACATACATATAAGCATAGAAAATCATTCCCACAGTAGCCAAGGCTCACTACCAAGGCTATCATAATGGAGTAGGTTCACTCCAAAAACCATCATTATAGTCAAATTTCAATCCTAATACCATCATAGAATAAATATTCCCTTACTCAACCGCTTTAACTCACTATTTAATTACAGTCTATATCATGAGATATAATTTTTTACCCAATGTATTAGAGGGATACATAATTCATATCCATTATATAATTGAAATTATACGAATGTGTGTCAATATATCATAAAACATTAATCATATAACAAACAGGGAAATGAAATGGGTTTCATACAAATTTAATCATATCATAAACTATATAAAAGAGACATGTTTCATAATAATTTAATTATGTAATCATTACATAATTTGTGGAGAAATGTGTGGGTAAGGGTGTAATTTCTGCCCGGCCAGGACCGGGTTGGGCGGGGCTGGGCCTTCGATGGAAAAAGTCGGTCCGCTGACCACTATTCAGGTTGGGCCAGGCTGGCCCGAACAACCACATGCGGCGGCCCGAGCCAGACCTTGGGCCAGCCCAAACCATCGGGTCGGGCCTGGATTTTTCGGGCCGAGCTTGGTTATTTTAAGTCTGGTCATCATGGGATTTTATTATTTTTAAAATAATTGTCTTTTTTAATTATTTTTATTTAATTTTTTAACATTTCTTTAAAACGTTTATTTAAATTTATTTTTAAATTCATGTTTTTTATAAAAATATTTATTTTATTTTTTATTAACATTTTACAGTGGGTGGATATGTTATTATTTTTAAAATAGATTTATATATTTTGAATATTTATATATTATTTTCAAATTGAAAAAATAAAAATGAGGGGGTGCGTAGCTCCCATGGGTTAGTTTAAAGCCTTATTATTTAAACGGGTTTCTATCATTTATTTTAAAAAAAATTACATTTATTTTTTTAAATTATTTGTAATTTTTTAAGTGTTTCTTAATATTTTTTCTTTAAACATTTTTATTAAAATAGTTTTTTAACATCTATTTAGAACATTTTCTTAAATTTATTTTTAAATGAATAATTTAAAACAATTTTGAATTTTTTTAAACGCATGCTTTTTACAAGTGTTTTTTTAATCATTTAACATTTTTTCGTATTTTAATGTAAAAATTATTCTTTATGTTTGTTTAAAAAATATTAATTTAAAAGTTTGTTTTAAAACTTTTTTAAGAATTTTTATTTAAAATTTATTTAAACCGTTTTTAACACTTGTTTGAAACATTTTTTAAACTTATTTTTAGACCTTTAATTTAAAACGATTTTTTGAATGCATATTTTTTACATGTAATTTTTAATCATTTAACACGTTTTATGGAATTTTTTTACTATGGGTGGATATGTTTATTTTTATAAATAGATTTATATATGTCTATGAATTTATATATATTACGAAAAAATTAAAAAAATAATAATGAGTGATTAGGGGATGTATAGCGGTGGGTGGTGGGTTTAATGTGTTGTTATTTAAACGTTTTTTTATAATTTATTTAAAACGTTTTCTACATTTATTTTTTAACTTCTTTATGAAAAATATTTTTAGTCGTTTGTTTAATTTAAAACATTTTTTGAACATTTTTTAATTTTTTGGTAGGGCAGACCCTACCTGGCCCTATCTGGACTGAAAATACACCCTTAACGCATGCACAATAGTCGGTGAGTTAATTTTTTTCTAAATAGATTTATATATGTATATATATTATACATAATATATGCAAAATTTATCATATTTTAAAAAAATTAGTGCATTTGGGGGTGTGCGAACATCATTTGGTGGGTAGTTGTTTTCGTTGTTAATATATAATAAAATATTAAAAATATATATATATATAATATTATAAAACTGTAAAAAAACAATTAGGAGTTGGGGGGTGCGCCGCATTGGGGGCGTTAATTTTTTTCTAAATATATTTATATATAATATATGCAAGTTGTAACATATTTAAAATGATTAATGATGTTGGAGGACATGCACAAACATCATTAGGTGAGTGTTTTATTTTTTTTATTAATATAAATTATGTTTTTATATAATATTAAATCATTGACAAACACACACACACATATTATTAATGGATTTTTAAAATCCACACTTAATTTATATATATTATTAATAGCTTTATATATATTATTAATGGTGTTGTTTATATATATATATATATTATCATATCATTGATATATATATATATATATATTATAAGTAGATTTTTTTATATATATACATATATATAATATGCATGTTTCATCATATTTAAAAAAAATTAGTGAGGTTGGGGGTGTGCGCGAACATCATTGGGTGAGTGTTATTTTTTTTATTAATATATAATAAGTTATTATATATATATATAATGTCAAATGATTGATATATATATATATATAATATGAGAAAATTATAAAAATAATAATTAGGGGTTGGGGGGTGCATCGCATTGGGTGAGTTAATTTTTTTTCTAAATAGATTTATATATGTATGGAATATATAATATATTCAAGTTACAACATACTTAAAAAAAATTAATGAAGTTGAGGGACATGCATGAACATCATTAGTTGAGTGTGTTATTTTTTATTAATATAAAGAAGTTATTATATATATATATATAATATTAAATCATTGATATATATATATATTAATAGATTTGTTTATATATATATTATATTAAATCATATATATATATATATATTATTAATGGGTTTTTAAAAACAACACTTAATTGATATATATTATTAATGGTTTTGTTTATAAATATACACTATTATATATATATAATTATATATCATGGTATATATATTTATACGCACATTATAATTATAGATAATAACAATAATTATATGTATATATATAATATTAGTTTTTGTTAATATATATGATATATAGATACATATATAGAGAAATATATATATAGAAACATATATAGATATATGTGTCGGTATATATATATCTATGTATATATATATGTATGTGTGTATGTTTGTATGTATATATACAAATATATATATATAAGCTGGTGATAAATAAACAGGCGTAGCATCTGGACCTGTTGGTCTAGGAGTAACCTTAGAAGTTTGTGGCAGGGGGATCAAATCCCCATACCAGTTGTTTCCCCACTAAATTTTTTACAGCAGGCCAGCTTTGCATAGGCCAGAGGGCTGGGCTTCGCGTGGGCCAGAGGGCCGAGCTTTTTCGAGACGGCTAGGCCTGGTCCGCGAGCCTTCTTGGATATTCCCAGACCCGACCCGCTGAACCTACGACCCAAGCCTGGCCTGGCATGATACTGGCTTTGTCGAGCCAGGCCGCTCGGGCTTTCGAGCCAGGCCTATTGGGATTTTGGGCCGTCAGACCAAAATTACTCCTAGGTGTGGGTTCTATAAGAATTTTATCATGGTATGTCTAGCGGAATAGAAATGGGGTTTTTAATGTTATTTTAATCATAAACCATTCAAATAAATAAAAAGACTAGTTTCATTAGTTAATATCCCCACCTGATCACAAGTTACATAAAATTATTTCTTCTTAGATGAGTAATTTTTTTAAAATATAAATCACTTGTAATGTTTCTTGAGAAATAAATTTTTTTTTGGAACATCAAATTTTAAAACAAAAAATTCATAAAATATTTTGGGAATAATTATAATTTAAAATAACCTTGAAAACATTTAAATAAATATTTAAAAACAGTTACAATAAATTCTTGATGAAAATATCATTTCAACTTCGGAAACTCTTTTTAAAACATAAAACATTATAAAAATTATTTTCTTTTAAAATAAGAATGAAAACTTATAGAGAAATCATTATAAATCATTGAAAACATTTCCTGAGGAAAATATCATTTTTTATTTGAATAAACAATTTTTAAAATAGAAATAATTTTTAAAATAATTTTATTTATAAATAACATTGAAAATATATAAAGGAATCTTAAAAAAAATTAAATCATTTCTTGATGGAAAATATCATTTCCACTTTGAGAAAACAAATTTTAAAACCTATAAAATTGTGAAAATAATTTTATTTTAAAATAAACTTAAATAATTATAAATTAACATTCAGTGAAAATAATGTTAATTATTGAAAAAATTACATTCATGTCGCACATGTTAGAACAATGATACCTTTCATATTTTTAGTAAAATACAATGTGGAATTGTTTGGAACCCGAGTGGAAGATTAATATCAAAATAGTGTGAAAAAAAGTAAAACATGGGTAAAAATGAATTTGATAAATCAATTTAATAATTAAAAAAATATTTTAAATTTTATTTTATAAATAATGGATTTAATAGAAAAAGTAGTTTTCCACCGAAGGGATAAATAGAGATGATTTTTCTCCAAAATATTCTTTTGAAAAATTGAGTAATTAGAGAAAAATGAATGGAAACATGTATTCAGTGGAAATAATTGTAATAAAAGACAATACATGAGTTTATTGAGAAGTATATTATAATATTTTGTCACTTTATGAATAATCATGAGTTATCCTCATAAATGATGCGACTCTAACATAAAAACCTTAAAAATTTGCTAACATTGATAAATAATACCCATGAAAGAATAAGATTAAATATAAATTATTATATTATTAGAATAATTTAATTCATGATATTAAATTTCAAATGGGATGTATATACACCTCACAAATAAGATAGGTTTATAACATAACATGTGTCTCAAAGAAGGTAAATTGTGACAAAGATCCCTTACCGTTTGGGGATATTTTGAACCGTAAACCCTACGAAAGATAGATATTAAAATGTATATGTAAAGACAAAAAATTCTCACAATTATAAATATAAAATACATTAATTTTCAATATACACACCATATATAAGAAACAAGTGGTGAATATGGAATATATCTCACATAAGTAAAAGGTGAGATTGAAATCCATTACAGCTTTAGTAATATTTTGAATATTAATTCCAAATGAAAAATAACATAAAATAATATTTTTTAATATAATTTAATGAATGGTATTAATGTAATAACATTTCATCTATTCAGTATATACAACACACAATAGAAATGAGTGGTTAATTTCTATATGTCTCTAAGAAGTAAAAGAGAGACTAGAAACCCCATACCATAATTATCGACCTCCTTAATACATGTTTGATCCTTTTGTACAATAAATATAGGATTATTATAAATATATTATATAAATATAATTATATATCAAATAATATATTATTTACTTTTGATAATTTATTTTTAGTTTATGAACAAATCCTGGTCAAAATCATGTTTCGGGTAATAACTACATTGTTTTTCATATATGTTTTGATTTATTATTTTTACTCCTCTTACATTGATAGTGGTTCCCTAATAAATATAATAATTATGATGAAAATTTTATCCTATTAGTAAATCAAAAACACTTTTATGACCTATAATGGATGATGGTTTTTAGAAATAAAGTATGTTACGATCATGGATATGGTAGGTCGTACGTACGTATAGACGATATTTTAATTTTTCAATGATCATTATGAAATAAAGGTAAGCAGTATTTTATCTTCAAATAATGATCATGATATCGCAGATAAAATATTATTCCTTTAAATGTTCTTTTACATATCATCCATTTGTTATAGTGATGAAAATAGAGAGTCACCTCGCTTCATGAAGGCAGTAGTCCACATGTACACAAAAAATGTTATCAACTTTATTTGAGTGAAAAGGTAGTAAATAAAATGATTTATTATTTTTTATAAATGATAAATATTTCATTTATATCATAAATATTTAATTTATATCACATTTATTTGTCAAATTTATCTTTATTATCTTCCATGTAAAGTGTTAATGAAAAACGAATCACAATTCTTCATGAGGCGGTAGTCCACCGCACACAAGGGTGACATTAATACATCCTAAAAGGAATGGAAATTAAAATGGTATTTATCATATAATGACTAAAAATATATAATTATGTTATAAATATCATATATATACACTTTATATCCATAGTCATACCCAACCATGAGAGATGGTAAGGGAAAAATGAATGACATTGACTTGTGAGGTGGTAGTCTTTCATACACATGAATTTTGATTATATAACCAGTTTAATATAAGTGGGGATGTTTTGTGGTAATTAACATACCAAAAAAAAAATTGAACATGTAATATACTAACTTTATTATATAAAAATAGTTTTATAATAATATATTTAGGTAGAGTAAAAAAAATAAAAACACTCGTTGAAGAATGCTGCCTATTAATCAGGTAACCTCCATAGGTTTTCACTAAAATCCTTCATAGGATAGTTTTATTAAAACAATATGGATTATAGAATGATAATAGAAAATTTATAAATCTATTTTCACTAGTATTGTCTGAAGTATTATGACTTTATGTTGTGAATAATAGAGGAGAGTGGCAGCCATTTATAGGTGAGGCGAGTGACACAGTTGTAAATTTTGAAAAAGAAAAATTTGTAACCACATTTTTATCATGATTTAAGGATTAAGAATATATTATTATTAATTTTTATAAATTATTTGGTCTACATAGTTCCAAAAAATTGTTTATATGTGTTATTAAGTCATTTTAATCCTTATCATTATATTTTGTCTCCCCTGTAAACCCATTTTTACCTTAACCGCAGAAAATGTTTTTTACTATTTTTACTATTCATTATGGTAAATAATTAATTTAATCTGGTTAGATAATATAAATTATGATAATTAAAAATATTGAATCCATTTTACCATATTAAATTCATATAATTTGAAATTTTTATTCTAAAATTAATCTTTAATATTTGACGAAAAGTGGGATTTCAAAAAGAAAATTTTCAAAAGTTTACATTGTTTTTATAAAAAAATAATAATGAAAAAGATTAAAATGACTTAAATTGGATTAATAGATACATAATTTTAAAAATGTTAGTTTAAACCAAATTTAAAATATAACTTATCTTTTTCAATAATTTAAACTAAAAGTAAGTTCTCAATTAAAAGTCAGTATTTTTCATTATTCATCTAAAAATTAATCTTTTTAGAAAATTTTTAAAACTTCACCCAATGATAATTTTAAAATTATGATTAAAAAATAGAACTATATTTCTGAAAATAATATTTCTAAAATTATAATTTTTTATTAAAATAAGTGCACAAAAAAGAAACAAAACTTTTTTTTTGGAAAAATAATGTTTTTAAGAATAAAATTTGATTTATTCTTATCTCTTTTCTGGAAAACCCATAAGATGAATGATAAATAGTTGAATGTAAATATATTATATAAATTTCATTAAAATAAATAACTAAAAATATTATTTTTTATTTTATTGAGGTAAAATATATTTTTCTTGCATGGAAATATTTTTTCAGAGTAATATTTTAGTTATTTAAACAAAAATAATATTAATTTTTAATAAATTTTTTAACAAAGAATTAATTTTATATTATTATTAAACCATATATATTCATTATTTGTTTAATAATATTCATACCTACTATTCCAGTAGTTATGAGATAACAATTATATAATAATATGTTAGTAATATGACACATTTTGTTAAAACATATGGTTGTGGGTTATGAATAATAAACTCAATGTTACATATAACACAAAAAATAAAAAATATTAAATTAATTTGAAAAAAATAATTCAAAAAATATTGAGGTGTTATATTCTACCCGGTTTAAAATTAATTTCATAGTAGAAATTCATCTCACTCATCAAAGGATGAACATTTTAATATTCCTGCATTGAAACCCACATCTTCAAAAGATTTAATAAAAAACCCTCATGAAAAAGATAATGGGATGTGTGAAAGCCACCAATAATAATCCATACTTGTTTTAAAAATGGAGACATTTTTGGGATGTGAAAAAATGGATATAGAAGTGAAAACTAACACCTGAATACCGATACAAATTCATAAAGAACATGGTCAGGATAAATTTAACAACCACAACAGCATAAAACAAAGAGGCATTAAAAAGGAAATTGATATCCTTAAAAATTATGATAATGTGAAAAAAATTATTTCTAGATCATTTTCCTAATTTTTGGGAATTCATTTTCCTCTAGACTCTGAACTTATTAAAATTTACTTACTTGATATACTTTTATTTCATAAGAATAGTTTCATACTTTGGTTGTTCCTTGATCAATTTCTACATCATATCTTAATCTAAGGGATGCATTATTCATGTATTAATCATTAAATAAGATCCATAAAACAATGATAAGTCATTACTACTATATCTATTTTAAAAAATGTTAACACTGGTTATCCAATATGGATAAATCATTATATGGTGAGTTAATATGTTAATCTCTAAAGTCATATATAATGTTTGAATTAAACCATTCCATAAATGGTTAACATTATAACCCTTAAAAAATAAAAAATTTATAAACAGGGTCACTAAATTTCCAAAAATCAACGTAACATTAAACCCATATATACCATAAAGTATATAATGATTTTCACATTTCAAACATGTGAATTATTTCATCAGGAATTATCTGTGAACATGGTAATATCCTGAGTTTCCATAAAACCATAATGAAAACACACATACTTACCCATTAAATCCAGCAAACACAGATTATTTGATTTATTGATTAAATAAAAAAATACAGTAAACTCCATCAATAATATCATAAACTATGTTTTCGAAAAATCTTTTATTAGTTCAAATGTAATCTTTATTATCCTATTTACATACTCAAATCCAACATCTCTTTATCCCAACAACATTATCTCTCCATTTACTCCAAATTATGTGTTATCATCACTTAATAAAAATATCATCATTCCATTAAATAACTTTTATATTCTATCGGTACAATTTAACATATTTTTTCAAATCCTTAAAAAAACTTATAATGAAAAATCCTAATATATATCACGATTCATATAATATAATATTTGAATTTCAATATATTAATACTTAAATCACCCCACATCTTTCTCAGATCATTGACTAGGCTTAATCATAATATTAATTAATATATATATCATTATATATATCATTTATAGTTACTTAATCATCAATAGAAAAGCCATTACTCCTGAAAACATGATTAATCTCTTCATTATATTTCCACTTAGTACATATATTTTTATAATTCTTATAATGTACATTTTTAAAATATTTAACCATTGATGATCCCTCAAGGATACCATTATACTCATTTATTACCTTAACATAACTTTTAGTTTTTTCCTTCTTAGTTACTTTTTTTATGTTATTATTTTACAGAAGAAAAATATTCTCATCCTTCATAGACATTCTCTGGAGTAATTATTTCCACATTATCGACAAATAAGAAAAATAATTTTGTTTCTTCATGGTCTTCACCCAAGAAACTCTCAATGAACTCTATCCTTCTAATATTTTTTGAGCTTAAGAGTTGGTTAAGGTGAATATTGTTAATTATGTTTAGTGATAACTAATTTTGAATAATCACAACATTATTTACTATAGTCATTATCCCATCTGGATTATCATAAGAAAATTATCTATCACATTCAATGTTAACCATGCTCATTCTCGTTCCCTCCATTGACTAAAACCAAGAATCATAGTGTGAGAAACAAAAATCTTAGTGGAAAACCAAATAATCATTAATATAATCCCATATATGTTTTCTAAATCATGAAACCTTCATTTTTAATCCCAGCCACCTTAGGTTTATCCTAGGTCATTAATAGTCATCATCTATTTAAATCCTTTATGATAGTTTGTAAAGAGTTTGTGAATTTCCAAATTATATCCACAGTGAGTGTCAAACTAGGTATAAATAAATGTATAATATCTTGCAGCAGGAGACAATCACTTCCAACTCAATATTCCATTTTCTTAGTTATTAACCCTAGGTACCTTTGTTCTATATACACATCCAATTGTAGTATCTAGAGAGTGATTTAATTACTTATAAACCAAATTTTCTATTCTTTATGAAATTTACAAGGCATTTTATTATAAATTGAGTAATCCTTAGAAATATATATTGGGATCTAAATTTTTTTATCTTCCTTGTTTACAATGGTTAACTAAACCATTCCTCGGTTAAAATCTATAGTGACCTTCGATTTTCAAATATAGATATTACTTATTTTTATATTAATATTCAATACCTTACACAAATAGACTATTAAAGAAAATAATATTTTAGTGTATTCTGAGACTAGGTACACCATCTCCTAATTTTTTGAAATATCTTTAATATATATAATAAAGATCATCAAAATTAATAATCTTATCAAATAATGCATCTTTAAAACTTTTGGAAATGAAACATAAGAAATGGTGAGCATATATGCTCTATAAGGATAATCAAGTAAGATACATAAAAAACAAGAATATAAGTGTATAATAACAGAATAATAAAAATTGAAAACCATACACTTAATATGAAAGATTATAATATGAATTTAAAACATAAACATTAGAATTTCATAATACACAAATCATAAAGAAATGAAAGAACGTAATCTAACAGGTTATAACATTGGTACAAAACATAGAAATTTGAAAAAAAAACATAATCACATAAAATCATTCACATATTAGTCAACCCTAATTTCTAATTTAATCATTTTAAGATGGTTTCACAACCTAAACAAATACAGTATTTATGTTTCACTACTAAGACCATCATAATAGACAATGTCCCTTACTGAATCGGGTTCACTCACTATTCCAATCATGTCTATCACAAGAGATATAATTCTTCATCCAATTAAATATTTGTAGATATAGGTCCCACAAGTCACATAATTAATATCATAAATATGTGTTCCATAAGATAATAAGAAAACTTATTATATTATGACCCATGAAATGAAATGTTTTTCAAAAAAAATTCCCCATTTGTAACCTATGTAAAATAGACCAGTTTCAAAATTATTATCACATTTCATAACAAATTTAGAAAGTGTCTTGTTTCATAATAATTTTATCATGGTATATCTAATGGATGAAAAATGGGTTTTAAAAACATATTTTCATGATAATAAAATAAAAGAAAGAATAAGAATGGTATCCTCAGTTCATATTTCCAAAAAATAATAAGTTACAACAAAGGATGTCATATTTGTTGGAGAATAATTTTCAAATTTAAATCACTTGGAACATTTCTTGATGAAGATAAATTTTCTTTGAACATTAATTTTAAAAAATAAATAATTATAATATATTTTGGAAATCCATTTCACTGAAAATAACCTTGAAAATATATAAAGGATGATTTAAATTCATTCAAAAAATTTATTAAGTAAAATATATTTTCCACTTTGAGAAACACTTTTTAAAACAAAAATCATGTTGAAAATAATTTTTTTAAAAATAAAATTGGTTACTAATAATGGAATTATTAATAATGAATCAAAAAATTTCAGGAGAAAAATAAAATTTTCTATTTAAAAGAGATTTTTTAAAAAACAAAACTTTTTAAAATATTTATATTTTAGATCCAAAATGAAAACTTATAAATGGATTTTGAAAATCATTCAAATCATTTATTGATTAAAATATCATTTCAACTTTGAAAAAAAAAATTCAAAACAAATAAATAAATTACTTTTATTTTATAATAAATTTAATAACATATAATAGAAGTTTAAAAATAAATAATGGACATGATGGCAACGATTATATTCATTGTGTACAAGTTAAAACTAATATTCATTTCACATTTTGGCTAAAATCCAAAGAGGCATTATTGGGAACATGACATTAATATTTCCTTAATTTTTTTAAACAATGAATAAATGGGTAAAATTTTATATAATAAATCATTTTAAAATGTTAAAAACATTGTTGAAAATATTTATCTAAATCATGGTTTAAAAAAAGTTTTTCAAGTGAAGAGAGAAATTGAGAGGATTTTCCTTAAAAACATTGATTGGAACTAATGAGTAAATAAATAGAGTAAAATGAATGGATAACAATTATTATTCAGAAAAAAACTAAAGTGGAATAGAATAAAGGATTTTTTTGAGAGTTATATTGTAATATTTTATTATTATAAGCATAATCATGGGAAAACATGATAAAAACTGAGATTATAACTTAAAAACCATACCCCTTTGGTAACATTGAACTCTAAACCCCATGAAATAATAACATTAACTGAAACACATAATAAAATGAGAATCAATAAACTTATGATATGTCATGTTAAATATATTGTATATACATGTCAAAAATTATATAGGTTCATAACATAACATATATCTCAAAGAAGAAAAATCGCTACAAAGATCCCTTTCCACTTGGGTATCTTTAAACTGTAAACCCAATGAAATAGGGATCCAAAAATGGATACATAAATAACCATAATATCCATTATAATTAACATAAAATAAACTAGTGGACACTATATACAGCAAATAAAAGAAAGCATTGTTTAATATGGAATGTATGTCATGGAAGTAAAAACTGAGATGAATATCCCTTACCACTTTCATAATCTTTTGAATCGTAAGACCCAATAAATAATAACATAAAATAAAAATTTTAATTTAATAAAAATGATTATATTAATGTTATAACATTTTATAGGGGTATTATATACACAACAAAAAATAAAATAGTGGTGAATTTGCATATATCTCCCAAAAATAAAACGGACACTACAAATCTTATACCTTAAGTATCAACTTCTTCATACATATTCAATCATCCAATATAATAAATATAATTTTATTAATTTTTTTATAAAACAATAAATTTATATTTAATAACATATATTATTCCCTTATGACCATATATTACCCATTTATTAATAATACCTTGTTAAAATCATGTTTTTAGTAATAACTACTTTGTTTTTCATATATCTTTGGAGTGGTTATTTTGATTCCTTTTAAATTGATCATGGTTATATAATATAAAGAATAGTAATCATGAATGTATTATAATATTTATACATAAATTATAATTTTAGTACCAATAATAAAAAACAGTTTATGAGAAATGATGTATGTTACGATCATAGAGATGGTAGGTCGTACGTATGCATGAGTAACGTTTCCATTCTTCAATTATCATTATGGGAAGGTTGTAAGTTGTATATAATAATTAATTAATTTTAATAATAAAATAAATAACATATTATTAGTTGAAATATACCTACGCATATCATCCATGTGCTGTGTTGATGAAAATAGAGGGTCACATCACTTTGTGAAGGCAGTAGTCCACACATACATGAACAATGTTATCATCTTTCAATGGATGAAAAGGTTGTAGTGAAAATTATATATTATATTCTAATAATGATAAATATATTATTAATATCACAATTATTTCATTTATGTCACATATATTCAATAAATGTATCCTTATTATCTTCCATAAAATGTGTTAGTGAAAAATGAATCATAACTCTCTGTGAGGTGGTAGTTCTCCATACACACGAGTGACATTATCATATAACCTACATAATGGAAAGTGAAAGTTAATATATGTTATAATTACACTAATGCTATAATTATGATATAAATATAACATATATATATATATATATATATATATATATATATATATTATAACCATCATCATATTCAATCGTGAGAGGTGGTGATTGAAATGATAATGACATCAGTCCGCAAGGCGGTAGTCTACCATAAACATGAATGATGATTTCATAACTCATTTGATGAAAGTGGGGATATTTTTAGGAAATGAACATTACATAACAGAATTTAAGTATATTTAAGATAATTATTTTGTTATAAAATTATGTTTAGAAAATAATTTAAGGAGGCGGAGGAGGAAATAAAATAATAATGCTTATTGAACAATGTTACCTCTTTTTTGGCTAACCTCATTATGTTTTTATAAAAATCCTTACAAGGATAGAATTATTAAAAAAATAATTTTTTTATAATGAGATGAATGAAGTTTTTATGTTGTTTGGGAAGGTATTTCATAAACCAGAAAATGGTTATAAAGTGTGAAGAAGAGTGGATAGGGGTAGCCTTTTATAACTGAGGTGAGTCACACACATGTAATTTTTTTGAAAAGAAAAAGGTGAACCCATGTTTTTCTCATAAGAAAAATAATCAAAATGGATTATTATGAAGGATAATACATTATAGTGTAATTTTTTCTGAAATATAATTAAGAAAAGTTTTAATGTGATTTTAACCCTTATCTTTTTAGTTTAACCCCCACATAAACTCATTTTAACTGTATCTATAGTAAAAATTGAGTTAAACTTATTAGATAATATAAATTGTTTTTATTCTGATTATGGAATCCATTTTTGAAAAATTAAATTATCATAATTGGAAAATTTTAATTTTAAATTAATCTCATAGTTGCGATGAGAAATAAGGTTTTGAAAGATAAATTGTTTAAATGCTTAAATGGTTTTTATATCAAAATTAAATATGAAAATTATTATAATGAAATAAATTGGATTAATAGATTTATAATTCAATTAATAATATTTCAAATTCAATTTCAAATAAAATTTAACATTATAAATAATTTAAATAAAAATGTAGCTTTCAATTAAGATACATTATTTTTCCCGATTCAAAAAAAAAATATTTGTAGAAAATTATCAAAAATTCACCAGAAGATAATTTTTACATGATGATAAAAAAATAAACATTATTTTTTAAAAATAAAATTCAATTTTTTTAAAATATTTGTAAAATAAGTGTGAAAAAGTGACAGAACTATTTTTTATGAAAATACACTTTTAATCATAAAATAGGAATTATTATTATCTCTTCTCTAGAAAAAATAAGATGAATGTTAAATAGTTAACGGAATATATACTATATGAATTTAATTAAAATAATTAAAAAAGGAGTATTTTATTTTATTGATTTAAAATATTTTTGTATTCGTAAAAATAGATTTATTTTGAATGATTTCCATTATTTTTAAATTTTTTTAATTTTTATTTTTGATTAATTAGTCCCAAATAATTTATTTTATATACCTATTTAAAGAAAATATTTTCATAGTTTATTTAATCATAATCATACCTATGATTCCAATGGATTATAGGTAACTATCATGTAATAATATTTTGTTAATATGAACCATTTCTTTTAAATGCAGGGTCGCATGTAACGCAAGCTAAACTTTGGGTTACATGTGATGAAAAATAGAAAAAATATTAAATTTATTTAAAAAAAAATCAAAAAATCACGGTGTGTTACAAGTGGAAAATTTATATTGTGTTGGATAAAAAAAGATTATATAAGCTCATGATCATTCCTCATTTATTATTTTATTTCTATTTTTTTCATGGTTAATGATTTTTAGATTCTTTATCACTATCACATTATAAATTAATTAAAATAAATAAAATATAGAATTATAATATATTTATCTATGTTTAAATTTCATCAAGATATTGTTAATCAGTTAAGTTAAATCCACATAATTTTAACATAACATTTAATAAAATAAAATGAGAAAAATTACATATAATGATAAAAAACTATAAAACAAAAATATTAAGCGATTAATGCCTTCCAATGCTTTGGTATAAATAAAACCATAGTTTAAAGTGTCTATCCAACCTCCGATTGGGTGTTTTCAATTAACAAGAAAATTTTAACATGTGTTTTTGGTTGAATTAACCTAGTTTGTATCAAGGGTTGATCAACATCATGCCATTATGGTGACTTAGACCTACACACCTAGCTCTAGTGTGAATAACACATAATTTACATACCAGATTTGATACAGTCAATAGCTTCTCAAACATATATATACCATTATTAAATGAATTAAATCAAATATTTCATTACATATAATCTTAATACATTTTAGGATTAGATATTTAGAAAATTTTGAAAAATCACAAGATATTAAATACCTTGTATTTCTCAATTAATGGTAATTTTTTACACTATACAAAAAATGATTAATATATAATGTTTCTTTAACATATTCTATATATTTTCCATACAAGATATTTTATTAGATATATCATGTGTAATACCATTCTTTATAACCTGGTTAACTAGAAATATAAAAGGGGTGAGATCAAACACTCAAAAATGGAAATAAATAGATACTAATAAATGATATAATTGAGTATAAAATGATTATAAATAATATAAAAGGAATAAATATAAAAATATTAATTCATACTAGAATGAAACTAAAAGATTAATATACCCATGATTAATAATTGAAACAGAAAGATTTAAAAGATAACAATAGTCTGTTCCTTATCAATGAAATTTCCAAAGATAGATAGCTAATTCAATAACCTATTCCAAGGAATCATGATATTATACTTCATGACCATATCATCAAGTCCCTATTTATAAGAAATATCTTGTTATGAGTATTCATACATTAAAATACACAAGATATTTTATCTCACGAGACATATCGATGTAACAAGGTGTTATTGTGGGTCCCATCCATATTTTATTATGTCTAATGCATTCATTATATGTGGAAATGAACAAAAATTACAATATATTATGAACATAACTTATTAGTCAGTAAACATTTGTATTGGAATAACGAGTGTATGGATTTTCAATATTTTTCTAATCAATAAATGGAATAGATTTATATTTAACAATCCCTCAAACTAACACATTATAATGTATAGGTTGCATGTTAAGTTAGTAATATACCGAATCAATTGATTTATGGTATCTAGGTTACAACATTTCAAAAAATGAAGGAAATATAGAGTGTTTACCGAAAAAATACTTTGGATTAAAAATTATGTTTGTAAATATTTTATGATTAGGCAAGACAAATCAATTTATTAATGATTTATTTAATAGAAAATAAAATTACATGATCCTTCTGGAGATATAAGTTATATGGTATCATTTTAATAATTTTCTTAGTCATGCATAATATATTCCAAATAGAAATGAATTAGATGAAAACAAATTTTTGGTGTTTTAAAAACATCATATTGGAAAAAAAGAAATTTCATTTATCTTTTGAAATAATTTTAAAATAATTACTCTATAAATCTAGGGAAAAAATAATTCCTTTTAAAACCATGAAAATATAGAGAGAAAATTTTATATAAAATGAAAATGATGACAAAAATATGTGTTTAAATGGAACATGGTAAAAAGTTATTTTTTTCACTATTTAATGAAACAGACCCATACAAAAAATGTTAAAAATTACATTAAAACAATTAATAAAGGTATTTTAGTATAAAATTACCATAATAAAATATTGAGTCATATATAAGGATATGTTCAAAATCATTAATTGAATATGGACTAAGAAACAGAGAGGTCCCATTTCAAAAAGAAAAGGTAGTTCCGTTTCCTTATAATGGACAGATAATGAGCATAGGGGAGAAATGAAATAAGAATAATACAAGTAAAATCTAAATAATGAATATATGATAATAACATGATGGTGATTTAGGATTTAAAATTATACAAATTGCCCATATGTATTATCTTTCAAAGGTAATCTCTACTTGAAAATGAGATTGGCAACATAATCCTCACGATATTTGTAATATAATTATCAAAAGATATGGAGATTGATATCATGAAATGGATATTAAAATATCAAAAAATAGAACATATTTTTATTCATTAAATAAATATGGTGGTGAATACAATATAAAAAATAAATGGTCATGCATAATATCAACCATGTCTCAGAGAGTTGATAACGAGACAAATAAACCCTTTCAACCATATAAAATTTAGCAAAAACACCTAGAAGGATATGATTTCAAATGAAAAATTTAAAACCATGAATAATTATATTATTATGATACTGAATATTTAATTTTTAGTAGATACACCATTTCAAATAAAACATAGGGTATAATGAGCAATATGTCTCATGAGGTGAAAATTTGAGAAAAGAAAACCTTACCTTATCTCATGACTTCCACTAAAGTGATGAAATATAATATAGAACCAAAATAACTATTTTTACCAACTATTTTATAAACTTTTGATATATATAAAATATTATAATCTATAATTAAATTTTTTTCTATAGGTATATTAGTTAGTTATTATTTACTTTTAATATCGATTGCGAGTAATATTGATCGGTTTAAAATTGTTTGATAATGGTGATATTGTTCTTCATTATCATCCCAATTTTAATAATTACCAGATTATAAAATGTTTATAAATTTATGTTATAAAATTATTTATAATTTTATAATTTCATTTTATCATTATTTTAGTTATTTCTTATGATAAAAAATTTAATGACGAAATTGTTTTAGTAATTTATAATGAACAAATGGTGTTGTATTATTTAATGAGTTAAATTTTCATATTAATATTATAGAATCAAAAATAATAATTACTTATTAATTATAAAGACCTGAAATTTCCTTGTAAATTTTTTAATTAAATTGGAATTTTACGAGTCTACAAAAATTGGCGGTGCGTGATTCTGAGGCCCGGAGGGCCTGTAATGAATTTTTGATCTTTTTTGGGTACATTTAGTAAACGTGTGAGCGAGTTTTTCTAACTTTTGAACCGGTGCTCAGAATTGAAATCTGAGGGCACTGTTGAACTCGCAGCGCTAGTATTCACATATGGGGACTTTCACCTCGATGACAGTTGGTTAAGGTGAAAGATAATTTTTGGGTTTTCATGGAAATAATAAAATAAAATAAAGCACAATTTTTATTTTATTTGTTGTAACCACTCCATGTAGAAGTCGGTAGTGGGGACCACCAAACCATAACCTCCCATGCGAGGTTATGGGGTGGGGACCACCACATCAAAAGAGCTCCCAAGTATGATTTAAGAGGTGGGGACCACCTGAACCTTTTAATGAGAGATAGACTTCTCAACTCCCTCATTTATGTGGAGGAGCCTATTGTGCATTCTCCACAATAAATTATGCCAACACACCGCATTAAATTAGGATAACCCCTTTAATTAATTGGGCCAACACAACAATTAATTAATTAAACTATTTTAATTTATTCCAAAAAACATAATACGACACATAATCTATTATTTTGGGCTACGAAATTATTTTGGTGGAATTGGGGACATGGGGAACTTGGGAGAAAGCTCTCAAACAAAGAACGCTTGCCAACGAAGAACGCTTTGCCAAAGAAGAACGCCAACATTGACTTTGAGCTTCTTCCTTGAGACTTCTTCAGATAAGGGACGTCTTCATCTACAATGAATCAGCATCCATACTTCCTTCTCGCACCAATGTCAATGAAAAACCCAAGGTAGGGTCTTATTGTGAATGATTATATATTTTATATTCCCATGTTCTTCCCTTTTAAATCAACAAACGCATATCAACTCCCGATTTTAGATAGATCCGAGAATTTTTTTATTTTGTAGGTTGGGACCAATCATTGTGGGAGGGTTTGACGTTCATCATTGTTGTTATGTTGAGCTGTTTTCCCCTACCCCAATGTGGAGGGTATGGGCCAAAGAAACATGGACCAACCCCTCCACAAATCTTGTGATTATTTGTGGATTTCAACGCGATGAAGGTGATGCAACAACGACACCACCCTGTGACCTCCGCACCCTGTGGATCTGTCACTTGTGGCTCCAACATCTGCTGCCTTCTGCCTATCTACCACCGCCATCCACTGAGCTGCCACCGGAACGCTGACCTATGGACAGACCGCCGCTCGCAGCCGGTCTACCTACCCGTGCCCGGACAACTAACCCGGGGCCGGTCCGTGCCCCCGCGGTTGGTCCACGCCATAGTGTCCAGTCTGCACCCTCACAGCTGGTCCATGGCCCACACAACCATTCCAAACCCCACGGCCTGTCCACTCCCTCACGGCCTATCCGGTCCCTCGTGGCCGGTACGCTGCACTCACGGTCACTCCACACCACAAGGATGGTCTGTTCCCTTGTGGCTGGTCCATGCCCTCATAGAACCTACAACCAATCCGCTCCCTTGTGGTACCCCATGGCTGAGCCACCCTCGTGGCACCCTCGCAGCCCTCGCAGGCCAGGCCGCATAGCGGGCCGAGTCCACTATGATCCAGTTACTTTATTTTGTCCATATCTTTGGCACTGGTCATCCGTTTGATGAACCATCAGCGACACTGGAAATATTGGAGCGAGACAGTCCCTTTGAGTGATACCTCACTATGTTTTGGATTAATATGGGGAACAATCATGTTGGATCAATCACAAATCCAACTGGGCCCCATGAATAAAACGCTAATAACTCACAGACCGGGCATCCGATTGATGCATCGTCTGCTAAATTTAGATCCCTATGACATGGTAGACCCTTGAGATACTTCATTGTGGTACTTCATGGAAGTTGGAGTTTCAAAAAGTAGCTTGTGGAGCATATTATCTTGAATACGAGCAAGCATAGTGTAGAGACATAGTGGCTGGCTGAGACTTGATGACTACTGATCGTTTTGACTCAGAGTGACTCGACAAGCCTAGTGGGGAGCACCTTGGTGATGTGGCAGACCCACGGTGGGGAGTGGCTTGGAAACACAGTAGACACATGGTACTCGACAGGAGGAGTACCTCAACAGACCATGAGGGGGAGCACATATATGTGATGCAGTAGACCCACGAAGGGGAGTCCCTCCGTGTGACGTGGCAAACCCATGGTACTCGACAGGAGGAGTACCTCAATAGTCCAATATTATTGGTAAGTTCCTCTCTGTGACATAGCTGGACCACTGTACTCGATAGAGGAAGAGTTTTCCAACAGTCGAGGTGTTCAACGTTGTGACTTGAAATGTTACTTGTTACTACCCCTAGAATAAATCCTGGTCTGAGATAAGTCAGAACCTCTTTTTTTTTCTTCGTGATTGAGTTGAATTACTTGATAAATTAGGTATATTTATGGGAATATACCTATGTAATGTTATCTATTGATTTCATACTTTGTGTTTTATCCTTGTTGGATTTTTTGAGACAAAGAGGGTCTCGGGGTCCGTACTAAGTATCGTTATACTCACCCCTACACGGGCTATGCCCACACCTTGTTTTGTTGGATGTAGACGACAGATAGTGTGGACTAAGGCTGAGAGTACCCATACTAGATGGTACCTAGAGGTGGACCATACAGAATGTCGGTTCGCAGAGGAGACGAGTAGATGTGGAGTGCTAAGGAGGCGGTCTGTACCTACCATTCACGTAGGAACCTCAGAGGAAGATCTAGTAGTTGTCTCTTCTTTTTCTTCAGTGGTATTGTATTACATTTGTACACGTACTTACCAGTTGGGCTTGTATTTTTGTGCCTTTTACTTACTGCAATCACTCTGTTTATAGTTCAGTTTACCTATGTTCCCATCTTGATGTGTGCTCGGTTATGTGTTCTTACAAGTTTTAAAGACAATGCCTTCACAGTTTTAGAGAATATTCCATTGGTGCTAGTAGATGGCCCCTAGCCTATAAAATGTGGTCCTGGGGTTAGTCATGGAACGAGCCCCAAGGGATAGGTCATGAAATTAATATCCAATATCATGTTTCCAAATACATCCTTGATAGAAATTTGTAACATTTTTCATGTAGTTGGTTTAACCAACCCAACCAGAACAAGAAACAATTTATGTGTAAGTATGGATATGGAAGAAATTATTGTGTTATAATATCATTATCAAAAAAATATAATTACATTATTTATATTTAATTAATGCGATGGATCATAATTTCAATGAGTAATGAGAATAAGTCTAATGGAAAATAATTTTTCACTTATTAATATATCTTTTTCCTGTTGATATGTTTGTTCAGGTAGTTAGTTTACAATGATCACTTATTGATAATATGTCTTATACAATTATTAAATTAAAATTTTAAAATATAAATAATTAAATAAATAAAATATCTATTTACGAAACCCATTTCATAACCATCCTATAAATTTTATTACTAAAATAGAAATGTGTTGTTCATGTAGGTAGTAGTTTACACATGCACATTGGGAATATTTTTCTTTTTTCAATTGAATGGGATGTGAATAGATAATGGTTATAATATTAATATAATATCATTTATTTATATTATTTATACTTATTTAATTATATACATATTGTTATAATGGGTTTTAATGAGGTAGTATGATATGGATAAAGAAAATAAGTTAAAGAGTGGATAACACTTACTTTGGGAATTTGAATCTTCTCTTGAAGTATCCATTGGAAATGAATTACTTGATGCAATTTTTTTGTGGTGGGATATTCCAAATATTTAAAAATGATATTTATGAAAACTATTGTGTATATTTATTTTGTAATTTTGAATTATAGTTGTGTCTTGATGTGGGTGGAAGTGGTCTCCTTTTATAAGTACAAAAGTGGGATTTTTTTGGGAAATAATGTTAGGTAATGGGTAATAAATAAATTGCAATATATTTGGGACAGGTTTTAATATCTTAAGATTTTAAAATAATACATTTTTTTATAGTGTATACAACACACAATACCAAGATTAAATGAAATTTGAAATATTAATATTTAAATGTCATAGTTATAATGCAGTTGCTGAATTGGTGGGTATGAGTTGTATAAAACACATTATTGAATTTATATAAAGGTTTTAATAAATAAAAATATAGTGATTATTTCTTAAAAAGTAAGAACTCATTTTTTATAAAGTCACTCTATTCCCTAAAAATACTTTATCTTTGAAAATACATTATCCTCAAAAATGGTTTTTATTTGTTTTGGTGAGTGAATATTACAATTATTTTTTAGAAATTTTTTATATTTTATATGATAAAAATGATATCATTTTTAAAATTTTTATATCAAAATTATATTAGGGTTAACTTTTTGGTTTTAGTTTTGAAAGAATAATTTTTATTAACTAGTAAAAATGTGATTTTTTGTAAAATAGCAAAATAATTTCATTGGAAAGTCCCATTATGATTTTAATTTCATGTAAAATTAATTTTAATCTCATTTAAATATATATTTTATAATAAAATAAATAATAATAATGATTTTTTGTTTTTGTATTTAATTATTTTTATGATTAGACTCCCATTTTTCAAAAAACTATTTTTAATACTTCAAGTAAATTCAAGGGTTCCTATCTCCTCACTTATAAAAGGGAGCCTTCTCTACTTTATTCGTCATAAATTTTGAGCACAATTGATCAGAGAATACCTAAAAAAATTCCTTTCTAACATCCCCAAACACAACATGGAGTAATTATTTTGGGCATAAAACGAACCTTAACAGGCTTAAGATATAATGCAATATAGATTCCCTAAAGAAGATGAATATCTTTTAACCGTAGGTTTTAGTTTCATTTATTCTTCTATATCCTTAAAAAATATATTAAAAATTGTAATATAATAACATAATTATACCCCATATGGTGATATATTGTAAATTTAATTTATTAACCTTCATACATTTTCTTCATCCATAAAATTGAAAAGTAATGAATCGTTCGTGTGAAAGGTGGACTATAGCCTCATGGACCAATATAAATAGTCTTCCGTCATCGACTCTCGTGAATTTATATAATGATAGACTTAATGTATATATATTATATTTATGAAATAATTATCATTATATAATGATTATATATCATATATTTTTTTAAATTTCTATCCATTGAAAAATGATAACGTCATTTCTTAGTACATATGGATTACCATCTCTATGAAGTGACGTGATTCGTTTTTCATAACTCCATCACATGGATAGTATATATAAAGTATTTAAAGATTTAATATGATATTTATTATATAATAATCATTTTTTTAAGATAAAATAATACATAATTTTTTTTTGAGAATTGAAATGTTACTAGTGTATACATACGACCTACTATCTCCATAATTGTAACATAATTCATTTTCCATAACAAAAAATAATAAATAGTTTTAAATTTTTTAAAAAGTTATAAAAAATATAATTATTTCATTATAATTCTATAGATGATGGACTAAATATACCTTTTAATGTGGTCAATATATCGAATTCATTTTGAATTTATGAACTAAAAATCCTCAAAACTCTCGATGTGGACTTAACTGATTAAGTAATTAAAAATATCATTAAAATAAATGATAAAAAAATTTTGGGATAAGGTTTTAATATTGTAAAAATTTCATTGGAAATAAAATAATTGATATATTCTTATTATATAGGTTTTAAAGGTCACACATAGCAAGTATGGACTTGATGTATGACATTTCATCTCAATTCCTCTTCACTGAGTTATATTTTAATGTTATAAACAAAATTTCATTAATTTAGTTTACATATAGTCCCTTAATAGGTTATTTCATTAATACTTCATAATTAATTTAATTTTAAGATAATATCCCTATTATTTCACCCAAGGGTATTTGACAAGAATGTTACAAAGTTGTAAGGGGATTTTTAACTCAATTTATATTCAATTGGTAATACTTATACTTTATTGAATTTTTTATTCTATAATTAAGTCTTAATTTATCTTTAAATTGTTTTATTTAATATTTGAACTTAATTAATTTTCTTTTATATATGTTCACATAATCAATTCATCAATTAATTATACAGACGAAAGTTATGATTACTGCAAGGGTTTTCATTTTCTCAATATCATTTTCTTGAGACATGATTCATGTTGTGCACTATGATATCCTTGTATAGTATAATTAGTGAATCATAAAATAATTTTGACCTATTAATTAATGAATGTAATGGGATTTATATATGCATGTCATAATCTTTCATTTAATGACCTTTTATATGAAAGCTACCAAATTGGTAAAGGCTTTATGTTACAATCTACTTACTTTTTAGAATATTTATATTTATGGTTCCATTAGGGAAATAATATGATCTCATTTTCATATACCATATCTCTTTTATTATCATATATTTATTAATGTGGTTTAAATTTTTTGTTTTAATTTTCTCCTATATTGATTAAATAAACATTAAGAGATTTGTTTTCAACTGATATTGATCTTGTATATTCTTTTCGAATAGGAATATTTATCTTCAATGTCTATGTTTTTAAAAATGATTTTAATAATATTATTTCATATGTATAAATTATTTAATAATTTTATTTTACATTATCTTTTACCTTATTTTTAATGTTTTTGAAAGTTAATTTCTAAATATTTTCCTTACTGTTCACCTTTGACTCTCTTTACAAAAGCTTGAAATGAATGCTTATTTTTAATGTTTATGAAATGAATAGATTTTGAAACCATCTTGGATAATATTTTACTTCAATCATAATTTATAATTTTATAATATTTTTTAAAAGAAAATTATCTTTACAATATTTTTGGAATTATTAGTTTCTAAAAGAGATTTATATAGCAGAAAGTGTATTATTATCAAGATTTTTCAAGAATATTTTAATTATATTATTTTTCACTAAGAAACAAATACTTGATTTTACATGTGATCTACTAGGTATATGTTTTAATTATACCATCTTAAATATTTCCCTACATTAATTTTGATTGTTTCAATGAGATTTTCATGGATCCTATTTGTTTCCACGAGTAAGTCAATCTTTTAAAGAACAATGGTTATTATTAGGTTGGAAAGTGAAATATTTTAATTATTTTCTTCATGATATGGTACATGAATATTATAAATTAAAGTGTGATTCTGTAGTTATCCAACACACTTAAGGGAATTTTTTCAATAATTTATGTGTCGGTCTCTTATAGACCTCTAATGCATTCGGTAAATAGAAGGAGTTAACCTATTATTGGGTTATCTTAATATATTACTATAATTTTATAGGTTGGTTATTCCATTTTTAATAATTATTTTAAGGTAGATATGATTATTATGTTCCATGATAATAATAATTTTTTATGCTTTATATGAGTTTTTAAATGTACCTTTGATCAATATTGACAACACATGGCTCATTAATATTGAATCCTATGAATATTTAAAATTTTAAACCTTTATGAAATTTCACGTATTTAATGATATGGGTCTTGATGGGTATGAATTCTCTCATGCTATAATCATGTACTATATTTATCTTATTATATCTATATTACAAAATTATTTTCATTGACGACATTCAATTATTAATTCTTTTGTTTTCCCTTATTGAGTATTTGAGATTACCCATATTATATTTTCTATTTCCCCATGTTATAAAGATTTATTTTAAATAAATAATTTCTTGAAAGGTTTCATGTGTGAATAATTCTAGGGGACATCTTAAAGATGTAATGTAAAATAAGAAAAATAGAGAATAGTGGAAAAAACACTCACTCAAATACATGATTATTTTGACGAAATGTTTTCCCTAATTCTCTAAAAATACAAACCTATAAGGTTCTTTGGTATGTAAGTGATCCAAAATTTTATTTTGGTGTTATTTGTTTTTAAGGGTTAAAATAGGTTCAAGTTTATCAATATCACATAATTAAACTAAATATATTATGTTTATGTTCCAGTTCTAGGAGTGTGGGTTGGGGGATGTTATTTTTTGTATGAATTCATGGTTTAGATAACTTTATAGATCAAGATATTTTCATGTGATGTTAACATAAGAGTTATGGATACCATAATGTATTCATAATTTTATGGTTTATCATAAGTTAAAAGGCTTTGACACCCCTTTTTAGAATTTAAGTAATTGTATTTTGAGGTGATTAACTATATTTTGGTAGAATTTTTATTAGGTTTAGGTAAATGTAACTCATAGGATCAACATAAAGGATTATTTTGAAATAATACTATTATATTTTTGGGGATTTAAGTTGAAAGGTGAGATATAGACATTGAGGCTAAAATTATCGTGAATTTTGAGTTTATTGTGGTTATTTTGGATATATAGATATTTATTTATGGAATTATATGTATTATATTATTAGTGTTATTATAAAGATTTTAGTGATTAATGTATTATTTCTTCATATGAAAGTTTATTAATTTTGTGTACTATATTATCTAATGCTAACCAATTTGGTTTCAGTAAATTCAGTAAGAAAAAAAATTATACTTTAATATATCTATTGTTCAATAAGAAGTTGATTATAGTTCTTTAGGAATTAAATATTCATACTCATCATTTCTCGTAAAACACTGGAAAAAGGTGGAATCTTTTTGAAACACGCTACTAAAGGATGAAATTTTTTTAAGGTTTTGAAGAAAATACACTATGTATATTTCTTGATGTTATTAGACTAGATGGCATATTAATTTCTCAACTCTAGTACAAGGATCATGAAAAAAATTGTTATCAAATTTCCATTATTTTTGATGAATCTATGGTATTTTTATACCTTATTCTTTTAAAGATTTTTCTACTAACTTTATCATGGTCATTCAATTTCTCATGATCAATGATCAATATTAATTTACATAATTATATGGAAATTATATTATTTCTTCCATGTCAAAATATTCAATTCCAACTAATTTTCATTAATTCGGAATTAACGTTATGTGTTATTATATATGATCTTTGTGTTTCCCATTACCTTTTTTCAAAAGGAGGTTTTATTAATCATTTATTTAAAATATAGGTTTTCAAGAAATGTATTTTCAAATGTAAGACTCTTAATTACCATGATTATTTTAAAATTTTTAGGAAAAAATTATTAATGGAGGGAGATTTTAAAACCCCAATATTTTAGAAGAAGACTAAGTTCGCTAACTTATACAACCTGTATCACTGAGCATAAACAATGCATAAAAAATTATTATTTAAATGTTTTAATTATAATACAACTATTTAATTGGTATGTATGAAAAAGATTAATCTTATTATGATATATATATAAAGGATATACTCAATACAAATTTATTTCTCAATTATTAGTAAATAAGCACTCAATTTTTAGTGATTTAATTTTATCTTAAAAAATAAATTATGGGCAAAAATGGGTTTTATTGCTTTTTGTGAGTGAAAGTTATAAATAATTTATGAAATTTTTAGAAAGTCTATATTATTAAAAAGGTTTTAATTTTTTAAATAATCATAAATAAATTATAATGGGGTATACGTTTTATATTTTTATGAAAAGATTTATTTTTATATGAATAGTGAAAAAATAGTTTTGTAAAATTATCATTTGTTTTAATTGAAATGACCCATTATGAATTGAATTTTACCTTAAATTAATATAAGTAGCCTTTAATCAGAAATAATTAATTAAATATAGATTAATTATTAGTATACTTTATTTTGGTACAGGTATATTTTTAATCTTAAAAATGCATTAATCATAAAATTGGTTTTTAGTTCATATCGTTTCCCTATTTTAAATAATTAATACAATTTGTAATGATGCATAATTGAATTGAAATTTATATTATATATATATGTATTTAAATTCATTTAAAGATAATTACAAGTCAAAATGATAATATAAGATCATCTTATGATTTAAAAATATATTTCTCTAAAAACTGTTTTTCGTCACATTTTATGTTTTTAATTTCAAATTAATATTGAACACTTTGAGAAATTGGATATTAAAAATTTTATTCTAAATTTTTAACCTGTTGTGTTTAATTTGGTAAATAATTTTCCATTTATTTATTCCATTAAGAATAATAATTGTATTAAATATCTGTCTCTTGGGTAAGGCTAAATCTGGTGATTAGGAAACAAATAACTAGATATGAGCTAAAAATAGCCAGAAAACATTCTATTAATTGATTCTATGAGTTTATTTGTACCATAATAGTAAATTTAATTTTTTTATTTAAATTTGGTTTTATTTTTCATTGAAATTACTTATATATGAATTTATGTAAAGAAAAATTCAAAATTTCACGCTCTAGAATTTAATGTTTTATTATATGATCATATATTGATAAAAATAATTTATAAATGAAAATTAATGTTTGTTTTTAGTATATTAAAAATATTATTTTTATGGTAATTTTTTTTAATTTTTAGTTATTAATTAATTACCTTAAATGATTATGCAACTCTAGTTTAGTGGTTGTACCAAAAGTAAAAAAAATTAAATTATTTTAAAAACACTAATTTTTTTTATAGGTGAGTTATATTGTCCCAAAGATTTTAAAGATATATATAACTTATTTGATAGGTTTTAAAATCCTATATTAAAATTATATTTTTATCTTCACAACATTAAAAAACAAATTCAATTAATACTTCAAAAAGTACATTAAAGATATCTTTCGATGAATAATATTTTATTTAATGATTTAAAATTCTTAAAACATCTATGTTCATATATGTGATCGTATATAGTTGATAATATCAACCAATTTATATTTATGGGTTAATTATCCTTTTATATTAACTTCTTTTACCCCTAATAAATAAAAAAAATGATATTATGGTTATCATCCAAAGGATTAATGTGGGATAAAATAAAGATATAATGGTGAAATCATTACCTAAAGTTGTCTAAATTTAATATTATGAAATTATTTAGATTCATAACAGTCTTATATTTGAAATATTTTAAAATATTTTTTTACCTTTCCTCGAAATATTATTTATATTAATTTAATACTTTAAGTATTTCTACTAGTGCCCCTATATTCACTTATAAAAGGGAACATCCTCTCCTCTATTACCTGCACTTTTGGCCACTCTATTTTGTAAACTAACTACAAAAATAACTTCTTTACATTCATATACTTGTCTAATAGGTAAAATTGTTTTTCATAATAAATATCTTATAGGTATTAAAGAATAATTCAAATTAGCTTCTCTAAAGAATATTTATAGCTTTTAACCGAATGTTTTAGTTTTATTTCTTATTATCCCTCTTTGAAAACACATCAAACTATTATGATATAATAATAATATTATATAAAATATATTTATACTTTATTACTTCAATTTTTTAACCTTAATCCATCACCATATTCCATAAAATTATAAAGATGAATATTTGTTCATGCGTACAATGGATGTAGAGAACCGAGTTTTTGGGATTTTGAATTTGAGAAGAAATTTAAATTTTTGTTCTATATAGGTAATGAGGGTTAATATGGTCATTTACACTAGGATATTATTTCGGATATTTTTTTGACCTCTTTTTTGGCCTCATAATTGGTTTTTTACTCTTATACTGTTGTTTGATAGAGTTTTGAACAGTTAATGTTTTGGATGAAAATTTAATATTTAAAAAATTAAATATTAAATTTTCTAGGTAGTTATGGGTGTATTTATATTTTTAATGGAGTTTCATATTTATATTCTGACTCTATGGATGCGTCTATAAGGGGTGGGGTTTCTTAGGCATGGTTGAAACCAACATCGGGTTCCCAGACACAGTTTTGATTTTAATATGATTAATTAATTAATTAATTAAAATTAATAAAAAATATATACCCCCCATTTGGGGTTTCTAAACACATCATGGAATGGGGATATGGTTCTACCTCATGTGATTCTATTCAGAGAGGTGTTGGATGAGGGGATTTGTTTTCAAACTTCTCCTTGGCATAGATCAGGACCAGATGGAAGTGCAGCAACTTCGGAGAGTGGATTTAGACACTAAGATTTGATATTTACAGCACGAGGTATGCCAAGTTTTGATTTTTCTACCATAATAACCGTTTATATGTTTTTTTATGTTTTAAATATATATTATAAATGCCATGGAACCCATAAGGGTTGATCTATGCTCTTTTAGGAAAAATAGGGGTTTTGGGATGTTTCCATGGGTTTCTTATTCGTAAACCCCGACTACATGGAATGTGGTTCTTTGATAACATTACATGTGTTCTTCCGATTTAGGGAATATGAAAAATTAAAAAGTACACATTGTATAGTAGTGCATGGTCTTATGCCTGCCTATGTTAAAAAGTACATAGGAAGATGATTTTTGGAAATTACATGCCATATGAATTAGGTCCATGCTGTGTAATAGTTTTCAGAAAACCCCCATATAGATCCATCTATTTAAATGTGCATGTCCTGTGTGTGAGTTTATATTTCACACCATGCACTCAAATTTACATGCCATGTACTTTTTCAAACATGGAGTTTTGGGTATTTTGTTCCCTATAAGTAGGAATGGGGCTTGTGAGTAGTCCATTTTGAGTGTTTTTCTGCATAGATCACAATTGTGGGATCCCTTCAACATATAGAGTTCATCTAAATAATTTCTTTTTCTCTATGAAATATTATTTGGAGTATTTACATAAGTTTTCAATTTGGAATCTCTAGTGGTTTTGGTTGTGAGCAAGGAGGCCTGGGTGAGGGTCATGAACATGGTGATTGGCCTATCTTGAGTGTGCTATGGTGGGTTATTGAGGATTCTTGGATGGATCCTGGAAGGTGGAATTGAGTATTATCTCAAGGGATAAATTGGGTTGTCCTTTCATATTGAGACCTATTTTTTGAGGTTAGAGTAATTGTTGTTTAGACCTTATATTTTTTGATCATGGTGGATGGAGACTTTGGGATTGGTTTACAACATAGGATGATGGTTATGGATGAGTACCACAGTAGGGTTGAGTTATGCTTTAGGGACTCTTGAGGATTCCTTTTGGGGGATTGTTTCTGGTTAAGTGATCATTAGATTATATGGTTGGATGTTGATAATTCCCATGAATAATAGGTTTGAGTTTTTATTTCCTTGTTGTGTTTTTTTATCAAGTATTGGTTAGAGAATGCAATGTTCATCATGGGGATTTTTCTTATGATATAGATTGACCTAACAGATTGGTTGTTACTAGGGTTTAGTGGAAATGTCTTCAGTTGAGAGTTAGTTCTGAGGATCCCAGGAGAGAATCCTTTATTTATGTGTGGATCTATAGGGTTAAGTGAGGTCCTGACTGATATGAAGGACCTAAGGGGGTGCATATACTTGTGTAGTTCAGTTATGGGTCTTCCTTGGGGAACATGATGATGTATGATCTAATGAGGATAAGATGTTTCTAGATTAGATAAATGTATATACATGTTTTTCTTCCCCTCTATTATCCCAAAGGCCTTCATTTTTTATTGATTTTATTGATAATTTACTATTCAAGGGGTGAGGAAGAACCCTTTCATGGACCATTGGAATAAGTATTACCTGACCCACATTCCTTAGATGGATTCATTTCCCATAGTATTCAAAAATTACACACAACCAATACTACCTACTTAGAACTGCTCTTCCCCAACATCTTCATTGTGAAATCATCTCTCTACCTTCGCATGGCTGTTCGGCTAGGATTTTCAGTGCAGGCATAGACTTGTCCTGATTCCAAGTGCCATAGCCTCTCATTCTTGCAATCCGTTTAGCTTATGCTATGGTGAAAGCTTATTGCTCATCCTACTTGTGAAGCTTGTTCCTTGTAGGTTGTCTGGTTTGAATCTGCACTTATGGTGGCATGAAGGCCTTGAGGTGGCCCAAATTCCTTACTGACTTGAAGGTCTGGGTGGCCCTAAGGCCTTAAAGGGCTCAAGGACCAAATTGGTGGCGCAAAGGCCCAAAAAAAAATAATATTCTCGGCTTCTACAATGTCAAATAGTATATGCTATAGTCCCCGCTATAGTACCTACTACAGTACTGCACAGTTCCTGCTATAATAGTGCTACAGTGCCTACTACAGTACTGCTACAGTACCCCAGAAATTAGCCTCTACATGGATTTGATCCCAAGATTCCCAGATTCACTTAAGGAGTCCCCACTAACTAAGTTGAGGATCATGTGTTATCCATGCCTTGTTACGTTTTAGTTCATTGTGGTTGATACTTGGATTTTTCTAGTTGTGAAATTTGATATAGTTTTGTTATCACATTATGGAACTTGATTTAATTGTATGATTTCTGATATCTGAGAGATTTTGATAGATTATCAAAAGGAATCAATCCAAATATCTCTGATTGAGATTGTTTGACATGAGGATCCAGGTGTGGTTAGTATACTATGAATTGGGTTTCATATTGAGGCTCTAGATGCAAATAGTATTCATTTTTGGTCATCTACTAAAATTATGTTCTATGAAATAATGGTATATCAGCTGGATTGATGGTGGAACGATGCACCACATCCATGGTTTGAGTGATGGACTAAGGTTCTGAGAATGTTTTATTATACTATTGAGTATAGTGTTTGTGACATCACATGTATGGGGTGTGGTTCAAGACTTAAGGTTACTGTCACATGAGGTATACTATGGAGATGGTGTTAGGATGAGGATATTGACACTAATAGTATACTTATTTCTTAGAGTACAAAATAGGCTCTAGGTAATGCTAGAATGCCATGTGAAATAGGATGGTAGACTAATGAAAATTTTCTTTGAGTTGGTCTAGACAAATCCTATAAGTAACACAGATGTTCTGTATAAATGGTTGTTGGAAAGATGTTTCAGGAACTATGTTTATGTTTTTTATGTTATTGATTATCTTGATTTTCTATATCAGAATTGATGGTTTGGATATATGGTTAATGTTTTTGACCGATTCTCAAGGCATTATTTTTTATGATATACGAGATACATGTTAGACATATGGTCTGGGATTGGTAGAACATTTGTGGTAACTATGAAAGATATATAAAGGTTCCAAGTATGATAAAATGTCTATGGTCATGAAGAAATTGTATGGGGTGACATAGATTAGTATATCATATGAAAGGAATCTTGAAGGATGGGTTCCTGATATTGTAAGGTTTGGTTGTGGCTATCATGGTCATGGAGCCTGCAGGTTATTTGGGATGCATGGTCATGGAAATGTTCTTAAATACACTATAGCTTGGGATAATGAACGTAAGGCCGATCATGGTATTGAACCTAAGGATCGAAGATTTTTTTTATTTAGGTTTATTTTTTATAGTGTGTCTCAAATAGGATGAGCATATTGCATGAGCATGCACTTATGGAAACATTTTATTGGTTCACTATTGGTGGTGGCCTACTAGGATTTATTTCTCACCACTATAAAAGAACCCGGGTGTGTATACAATCCTTATTTCATCTTTTAGGTTGGGAATTGATGCACATTTGATTGGGCAGAGGACTTAGGTTACATGGATGAGTGGAATGCTTGTGTGGAGTCTATAGGTTGGGAAGGAGCAGTGTGGAATGGTAATGAAGATCAAGTATGTGTTATGGACCAGAGATGAATGTTGGGCCTATTATATTTTCTTTTTTTATTTCCATATATACGATCATCATACGGGGTGATCATGATTGTATGTAAGACATGTATATTCTGGAAATTACTGTATATTTATTTTATTATTGTACATTTCAGTTTCATTTTGTATATTATTACCCATTAAACTTATGTGTATTATATTTGGAACTTTATATCTTGTTTTGAACTCTTGTATGGGGGTATAGAATTCTCAAAAATCCACCATAGACCCCTACTTGTAGTGAGAATTCTATGGTGTATTAGGAGGCATGCTTGGGGTCTTAAGGCAAACTGGATGATAACATTGGTTTAGTGTTTACAGGCCCACTAGTACATTACAAAGTGGTATTATTGGATAAAAGTATTTGTTATTCACTATTTGGGGGGTTTATATATATGATATATTGGAATGTGTTGGAGTTTGTGATGGATATCGAGTTGGTGCATCATGAACAACTGATTCAGTATGAATTCCATGTTACCAGGGACTAGGACTGATGCGTTGGATTTTTGATTTTATAGTTTTATATGATTTTTTTTTCAATAGATACACATATTTTTTATATTTGATATTTTATGATGGATTCCAGTCTCCTGGACCATTGAAAAGAGGACTGCGATTTGTTTTTGAATCTTGTTCTACATAGGAAAGAGGTGTCTCATGTATCATAATTGGCATATATGAGCCACATGTTATAGAACTACTAGTGTGTGATTTTATTAATTTTATTCTGATTGCAGTTTGGGTGGGTCTATGGTGAAATGATTGTCGATGAGGACATAGATGTGGCTCTCATGCATGGTTGGTTCAGTTACCCTTGTGGGTTAGTATGGTGAAAGAATAGGATTGGTGGACCCATTTTGGGTGATTTTGTTTCTGGTTGGTTGTATGTTCATGTCCTCTATTAATCATTCTAATGCATAGATTCATCGAGATGAAGGGAACCATAGTTGTGGGAAGTGGGTTGTTATACAATTAATTTATGATAAAAGATACTATATACGGATATTTTTTCTTTCTTATGCTATGAGATGACGGGACAGATGTATGTGGATGTCCTGTGAGTTGGGAGTTTATGTTAGTTGTATTAGAACTAAGTGATTAGACCATGTGTCTTGATAGAGTCTTGATCAGTAGGGCTGTCTGGGAGAGCCTAGTGTCCTTTTTTCATGACTCAAGAGTAGGTGGTTAGTGTTTTCATAATTTGAAGTGTGATCCATGAGATGCGTTGACCAAGTTATGTGTTCCTTTGGGTGTTCAAGGAATAAAAGGGGCTTTTCTGACATGGGACAATAGTTCACAAAGGTTGAAGTAGGATTTTGAGAGTTGGGATTATTCGATTACATCTATTTTTGAGATAGTCTACTATTTTTACTGATGTTCATTCTTAGTATTAGGTTTTGGGATGTGTAGGCTCATTCAAGTGCGTAACCCAAGAAATATTTGTGTAGGTGAGTTGAGACTGGTGGCATGGGGGCAGATGAAGTTCTTGAGTGTTCATAGTATGGGATTATGAGCAATTTTTTTATTAAATGTGACTCTCTAGAGTCATATCAATTTCATTGATTGGGTTACACAAGGGTTTGTAAAGGATTATAATGGAGGAATCTTAGAGACATATTCTCTCATGATAAGTTGTATCATTTTTCATGCTTACCAGATTCTACAAGAGTGTATTTTTATGGTGATTGAGTTGGTAGGTATCCATGAGAGGAATTAGAATCTTTATTTGTGTAATTACTGTCTTGTGGTCATGTAAACAAAATTCCCCTTGGATAGAAAAATGATGTTATAGAATTGATGATGTTGTGGTGGTATTCATCGTCCAAATCATAGTATACTCATAGTTTAGATAATATCATTACCAATATTATGAAATCTGCATTAGAATTATAAAAGATAATTGTCTTTATTCTCTGCTATATAGATGTGTAATTAGGATGATAAGGGTCCCCCAAGGAGTTTGTGCCCAAGGAGTGGTGTATTTAAAGATGTATAGTGGGGAGTGCACCATCTAATTTCTATAAGTGTAGTCCCTATAATAGATCCGATGTCGACAAATACACTGGGTGCTATTATCAGATGTTAGGAATGGGTCATAGTTGGTGTTTCATTTTAACACTCTGGTGGGAGAGGGATAGCCATGTCTAGTTTGGTGGTTTGGTTGTGACTGTGGTATGGTCCAAGTAAAAGATGTTTGGTTGTGAGGTGATGATAAGTATGCTTCCATGGTGGGGATAACCATGAGGTGTATGATAACTTTTAAATTATTCTTTGATGTATCGGGATGAATGATTGTGGTTAGGCACTATCCTAGGGATTTGTTAATGGGGAAAAGTTGTGTATTGCCTTTTTGTGGGTTAAACACCCTCTCTTAGAGGATGTATAGATAAACTCAGTTGGTATCTTATGGTTGAACATAATTAGTTGAGTTTGAGTTGATAAGAATGGTGGGTCAAGGTGTGTGGTTGGAAGATGACATAGGATTCTCAAGGATAAGTCAGTTTAAGGTTGGGAGAATATAGAAACTCATGTTTTGGGGAATTTAAAATCTGAGAAAGAATTTAATTTTTTGTTCTTGGGTGCTCATGAGGGGTAAAATGATAATTTCTATTATAATTTATCTCAAATAAATTTTATTTCCACTCCATTGGTCTCAGAATTGGGATTTTACCTCATGACTAGAGTTTGGTGGATGTTTGACCAGTTGGAGTTTTGGTATAAAATTTAAAATTTAATTAATTAAATATTAATATAGTCATGTGGTTTCGTATGGATATATCTTTTGAACTGATATTCAGATAGAGATTCTAATTCCACATTGGATTATAACATGTTTAGTTTTTTCTAAGTGAGTTTTAAACCCACATCATGTTCTGGGACTCAGTTCGACCGTTAAAATGTGAAATTAATTAAATAATTAAAAATAATAAAAAATATCTACCCCACCCCATTTGTGATTCATACATATTATTTGGATGGGGTAGATGGTTCTATATCATGTGATGCTGGATCTAGATGAGGAGGAGGAAGGTAGATGTTCCCAAACATTGTCCTTGGCATAGATCAGGACCAAATCAAAGAAAAATGACTTCTAGAAGTAGATTTTGACCTGAAGCTTTGACATTAAGGCAATGAGGTATGCTGGTCTTTTGATTTTTATTCATTAATAAATTTATATTATTTTTTTTATATTTTAAATTCTTATTATGACTACTTAGGACCCCATGGTGGTAAATCAGTGGTTATTTGTGGAAGATGGGGGTTTCAAGATGTTTTCTAGGTTTCCTAGTTGAAAACCCCGACCACATGGCTTGTGGTTCTATGAAAAAACTCCATGTGTTTTTTCCATTTTGGAAAGATTAAAATTTTAAAATTACATTCTATGTACATTAAGTACACACTATGCAGTAGTACCAGACCATATGAAAAAGCACCCAGGAAGATGATTTTTGTAAAGTACACACTGTGTACTAGGGGTACACATAGTGTATTAGTACACATGTAGACCCCATGTTTCTCTGCCCATGTAAAATTACATGACCTTTTAAGGAATTGATATTACAAACCATTTAATTTAAATTACACACCATGTACTTTTTCATCTTGGTGGTTTTTGTTGTTTTCTTCCCTGAAAGATAGAATTAGACATGTGAGTTTTCTATTTTGAGTGTTCTTCTATATACATCACAATAGTGGGATCCATATTGCATATAAAGTCCATTTTTATGGTATTTTTTCCATTATTTTTTAGTATGAGTATTTACTTGAGTGTTGGGTTTGGAATATTCCAGTGGCTTGTGTTGTGATCTAGGAGGTTAAGGTGAGGGTCCTGATCTTGGTGATTGTATGGGCCTAATCATGCCATGGTGTGTTTTTGAGGCTCTTTGGATGGATATCAAAAAGTTAGTTTTGAGTTGTATATCTAGGAATATAAAGGTTTTTCCCTTTGTATCAAGACCTATTGATTAAGGTTAGATCAATTGATGTTTAGACCCTATGATTTAGGATCAGGCTGGTTGGAGAATTTGGTCTTGGTTAACATCATATGATGATAATTATTTCTAATTTTCATAGTGCAACTGAGTTGAGTCTAAGAGACTCATGAGGATTCCTATGGTGGGTTGGTTTCTAGTTAAGTGATCGTTTTATATCTTGGTTGGTTGTTGAGAATACCCGCGAGGCACACATTTTATTTGGGAACTCCTTGTTGGAATGTTTTTGATCAAGGATTTGTTGGAGACCACTAAGGGAATCTTGAGGACGTTTCTTATGATAGGATTTGGACATATAGTTTTTGTTGATAATAGGGTTTTTGGGGATGCCTTTTCTTGAGTGCTAGTTCAGAGCTTCCAAGGATGTATTTCCCTATTTATGTGTGGATATATGGGGTAAAATATGGGCTTGATTGATAGAACAACCCTAAGCAGGTGCATGTGCATATATAGTTTGTTAATGGGTGTTCCATGTGACCCAGGCTGATGTATTAGCTGATGAGATTGATGTATTATTGGTAAAGATGATAGAATAGCTAGGAATTATTATGTTTTAGTTTATTGAGGATAATACAAGAATTATGGTCGAGGGGTGACTTGACATGGTTGGGTTTCTACATTATGACTCCCTATTGAATTTTAAGAGTTGTGATTGTTTAGTGGGTTGATAGAAGAACCATATGATTCATTTCGAATATCTGTGATTGTGATTTCTGGACATGAGGGTCTTGTTGTGGTTAGTATATTATTAATTATGTGTCAAACCAAGGATTTATACATAGAAAATATACTTTTTTGGTTATGTTCCAAAATTATGTTCTTGGAATAAATGGTATTTTAGCTTGAGGGAATATGGACCGATGCTCCACATCCATGGTTTGTGTGATGATGATAGGTTTTGAGAACATTGTTTTATACTATTGACTATAGTGTTTGGGATTTCACATGTAAAGGTATTTTGTTGCACATGAGGTTACAAGAAGAGGATGTATACCATTGATATTATGTAAGACTAAAACTATAGTAACAAATAGTATACATCACAGATAGAGTAAAAACTAATGCTCTGGGTAATGATGTCATTCCATGGGAAATGTGATGTTGGATAGATGCTCCTTCTCCTTAGTCTAGGATAGACATATTCTCTGGGTACCGTTGATTTTATGCATAGATGGTGGTTGAAGGAGGATCCTAGAACTGCCTTTATGTTTTTGACGGGCATGATAGGCCCGATGTTCTATATCAGAACTGAGGATTTCGTTATATGGTTTAGGTTTTGGACTAATTCTCTTGGCATTGTTGTTTATCATATATGAGATAGATGTTAGATTGAGGGTCTTGGATTGGAATTACTTTTGTGTTAATTGGGAAAGATATGTCATGGTTCCAAGCATGATAAAATGTTTGGGGTCATGAGAAAATGGTAGTGGGGACATATATTATTATCCTAGATGATAGGAGTATTGAATCATGGTATCCCTATATTTTAAGGTTTGGTTGTGGCTTCCAGGGTCATGGCTCCCACCAGTTATTTGGGTTTCACATTCATGGAAAAGTGATAAGGGACATTCTGACATATTCTAATGTTGGTTTGGTCAATAAAGGTCTTGAACCTATGTACCAACGTTTTTTTATTTATATATTTTTGATTATTTACAATAGGAGGAGCATATTGAATGAACATGAAATTATGTCAACAGTTTATGGGTTCACTATTGTGGGTGGCCTACAAATATTTATTTCTCACCCCATATATGTACACCTCAATGTATGTACAAAAATTCTATCTTATTTTTGGTTTCGAATGAAAGCATGATGGATCGGGCCAAGGACCCAGGTTTCATAGTTGAGAAGGATGCTCGTGTGGTGTCTATAGTTCAAGCTAGATAATCTTTAAAGGATAATAGATACCAGGTATATGTTACATCCTAGAGTTTCATTGTATTTTCTTTTCAGATATTTATTTTTTGTATATGTGATAAGCCTTTTGGGATATTGTGGTTTTATATATGAAATGACTATTTGGGTCTTTACTTTATGTTCATTTTAATATTTAACATTTCAATTTCTGTTTATTTATTCTTCCACATTACTCTAGTGTGATTGCTATTTGGTTATTTACTTCTTATTGTTCAATTTGATATGGGGGTATAGTATCTTCACATATCCATCTCACACCCCCTGAACTAGTCGATAGACTCTGGTATATGAGCTAGCATGCTTGAGGTCTTATAGAAAACTAGATCGGAACACTGGTTTAGTGGTTACCGGGCTGGGATGTTATAGCAGACTACCATCCCACAAACCGATGTAGGTTATTTTGAATCAACACCTATTGGGAATGGTTATAATGAATGAATTAATATATATATATATATGATATTCATTAAAAATTCATCATTACTAAAATATAATATAACATCTATTTTGCTACCTTTCAGTCCATTGAAACATGATAATGTCATTTGTGTGTATGTGTGGATTACCACCGTCATGAAGAGATGTGAACAGTTTTTCATCACAACATCACATGGATTGTATATATAATGTATTTAAAGAGATAATATGATATTTATTATTTAATAAATATTATTTAAATATTATATAATACTTACCTACATTGTTTCTTGTTAACTGGAAAATGAAAATGTCTCTCAAGGGAAAACACAGACTACCCTCTTCATAATTGTACCAGAGTTCATTTTTCATAACCATATTTCATGGTTTGTTTTAAAAGTATAATTAATATATAAATTTTCTAATTAATTATTTATTATTATTTTGGATATTATAGAATTAATATAACTATAACCATGGTCATCATACCAAAATCATCTTGGAGATATGAAACGAACATTCTCAAAACACTCAATGTTGACTTAGCAGATTAAGTGATTAAATATTTCATTAAAATATATGAATTTTTTTAAGGATATATAATGAATATTTTAAAAGTTTATTAAGAAAGAAAGTAATTGATATACGTTTTTTATATAGGTTCTATAGGAAACACGTAGAATACATGGATTTGATGAATGGTGTTTTGTCTCAATTTCCTTTCATTGAGTAATATTTTTGTGTTATACATATAATTTCCTTTATATGGTGTATATAATATCAATTTTACATGTTATATCATTAATACATCATAAATCATGGTATTTTAAATTAGAATTCAATTTTATTCATTCTATGGGACTTTACTGGAATGTTACAAAGAGATAAGGTTTTTCTTAACTCAAATTCCATTATTTGGATTATCCATCAACTTCATTTACTTTGTTATTCCATTGGTTGCTATGAATTGTTATAAAAAATATTTTATAATGTATTTACACTTTATTTATCTAGATTTAAATATTTTTACTTAATCACTGAATGGATTAATTATCACCTTAAAAGTTATAATATTTCTAAGGGGTTTCTTTGCCTCAATGCCATTTTCTTGAGACGTGTATCATGTTATGTACCATGATTTCATTATATGGTGTAATTCATGCACCATGAATGAATTTTGACAAATTAATTCCTAAAATTTATATTATTTATATATCCTTATCAAACTATTTATTTTAATTATTTTTGATTTAAATGTTTCCGAATCAAAAAGGATTGTTTGTTACAATCTCTATTATTTTCAAGATTGTTTTTGTTCATGGTTACTTTGGGAAAATAATATGATAATATTTTATTGAAAAAAATATATTTTATTACACTATAGTTATTAATTTGGTTTAAATGATTTTTTCCATATCCTCACATAATAATTAATGAAATATCATGAATGTTATTTTCTAGTTATATTGATCTTGTATCTTTTTTTAAATAAAGAATCTTATTCATTAATATCCATGTTTTCTAAAATATTTTGAATAATTTTATTTTCCAGAAATCAATTATTTCATAAATATATTTTACATGATCTTGCTATGTATTTTAATAGTTCTTATAATAAAATTTCATATGTTTTTCCACAAAGGTTACCATTTACTCTATTTATAAAATTTTGAAAATAATGTTTATTTTTAATTTGTATGAAATTAATTGATTTTCACACCATTATGGTCATTATTATTTTTTGAATATAACATTATATCTTTCCATGTTTTATTTCAAGGAATATAATTTTCACAATATTATGTGAATTTTTAGTTTTTAAAAGTGATTTTCAAAGAGGAAAGGGTATTTTTTCAATAATTTGTTAATTGATATTTTAATTTTTTTCCTACTCACCAATGAAAACGACCCATTATTTTAATTATGCTACACTCGGTATATGTTGTAATGATACAATATCAATTCTTTTTTTGAATGGAATATTGTTTTTTTAAATATATTATCATGTAACCTATTTATATTCAATGAGTAAATCAATATATGAAATAACAATGGTCATTATTATGTCAAAAAGTAAATGATTTTAATTATTTTCTCGATGATAATATTATTTAAAATTAACATTTAATGAAATATTATACATTTAACCTAAATTATTAAGGTAATTTGTCATATATGTTATTGGTGTGTCTATTATAGCCCTCTAATACATTCTATAAAGAGAACTAGTAAAATGATTATAGGTTTATCCTAAGATATTGTTGGAATTTAACATGTAGGGTATTACATTTATAATAATGAGTTTAAGAGTGATATAATAATGATATTTGAAGATAGAGACATGTTTTATTGATTTTTTATGAGTATATAAAAGAATATTTGATCAATATTAACATCCCATGGATCATAATTAATATTTATTATGAATATTTCCCTTTTCAAATCTTTATTCCATGTAACATGTTTAATGATATAGGTTTTGATGGGTATGAATTCTATTATAATATGCTCATGAACATTATTTATTCCATAATAACTGTAAAATCATATTATGATCACTGATGATATTCAGTTGTTAATTCTTATGTTTACCCTTATAGAGCATTAGAGCTCACCCTTATTATTTTTTCCACTTACCTAGGTTATAATGATTGACGACAAATGAATTATTTATAGAAAGGGTTCATGTTTTAAGAATTTTATGGGACACGTTGAAGATGTGATGTGAAATAAAAAAATAAGGAATAATAGGGAAAATAACCACTCAAAGACATACGTTTTGTTTTGTAATAATTTTTCAAATTTATTTAAAACTATAAGCAGAAAATTTCCATGGTTATATAAGAAATATGATATTTCAATCTGATTTTATATGATTTTAAGGATAAAAATTAGGCAATGTTTATTAGAATCAAAACCAGAAACATAAAACACTAGTCTTGGGAATGTAGGATCGTGGTTGTTATAATGTTAGGTGGGTAAATTATGGTGAAAACTATATGTAAAAATTTTCAACCTAAAAAAGTTATTCTAAAAGTTATAATTGTTAAATATATTTAGTAAAATTCAAGGAATAATAGATTACCCATTTTAACACTTAATAATTTTGATTGAAATATGACCATGGTAATTATTTTATTAGTAAAATTTAAGATTAACAATTTTTAAAAATCCCAACATACTGAATAGAAATTTAAACTCAATTTAATTTAACTAAATGCCTATATATGAATAAATAAAAATTTTAAATTAAAATAAATAATTCATTGAAAAATATGTTTTAAAAAATAATTTTTTCTATTCATTAAGTGTTCTAATTATTAGTTAAAATTTAGTACAATTTAAATGAGTGTTAATTTATTTATATATATTTATAAACAACATATTAGAGTTATTATTTTTTAATAAAATAAATTAATCCAAACGAATAATATTTATAAAAGTATTATCCAACGAAAATTAATTTGTTTAACTCAAGTATCACATATTTACATTTTTAACTTCATTTTATACCTACAAATGAAATTTAATACTTTTATTTGTTTGGTAATGCTAATTATAAATATGAAAATAATTTTATAAATTTAGTAAAAATTAATTTTTATATAAAAACATATGAAATAATGAAAACAATTTTCACAAGAAAATAAATTTTTTTAAAATACTATTCTTTTTCATATTTATGAACAATTATAAATAAAATATGTGTTAATATATTTTTCATATAAATAATTTATTTTTTCCATAAAATATAAAATACATAAAATTATTTTTTTAGAGGATACATTTTAAATTAGAATTCAGTATTTTAATTTATTTAGTTAAACAAATTTAATTTCTTTAAATAACATCGAATTGATACTGAAATTTATTTTTATTTATACATATATTTGATAAATAAGTTATATTTTTTTAGTAAAAAATTATTTGACTATATAATAATGGTTATATAATATTCAAAAACTTATTTTGGTTTCATGTTTCATGTGAATCATTTCATTGAACAAATTAGGTTTTAAGTGAATAATATATAATTTTAATTCTATTAGTGTTATAGTTAATATTGTCAATGAATCGGAATGTATTGAAGAAATCAAAGTCCATGATTTCAAGATTGGGGATTCAACTCGATTGTTCAATGGGATGTGATTTAATGATGTTTTCATGATCTGTAAACTTATGTACATTTGAATAAATTATTTGGCCTTCATCTAGGTTATGAGAAAGGGAATAAAAATACTTTATATTATTATATCCCTGATACATGATATTATGAAACTAATGGTGATATTTATTTACCAATAGAAATTTATGTTATTTCCTTGGTTACAAACCGTGGTTATAAGACAAAAACCTATGGATATAGGTTATATCCACGGTTTAATGAACCTTGGATGGTATTTTCGTGGCTATAGATAAAAATTTATAGCCATTGATTCAAATTGTGGTTAAAGCCCTATAGCCACTATTCAAACCGTGGCTAAAGATTTATAGCCACAGTTTGAAACTATGGCTAAAGATTTAGACACACATGTAATATAAGAATGATTTGAAACTATGGATATATACTTTACAATTTAATAAAAAATACCCCACCGAACAGACCCCCATCCTTGGATAGACCCCCTACCCACCCCCTATAAAACCCCCTCCCCCCTGCAGACCCCCATTGCACCTTCCTGGATAGCCTGCCATCCCTCGTGGACACCCCCAAGACAACACCCCATAGACAACCCTCCCTCATGGACTACATCCCCAGACAACCTCCCTCCTCGATAGCCCCTCCCACCTCAACAACACCCCTATACTGCTCCCACCCTCATGAACACCACCTTCTAGACAACCCCCTCCCCATACAGATCACACATCACCCCCATGGACAACACCACCGCTTCCATCACACCCCCAGACATCCCATACTACTTGGATAACCACCATATACAACCCCATCACTACTCGACATCCCCCACTCCCCCTGGAAGACCCCCATTTCACCCCCTGGATAGGCCCCCATCCCTCCAGGACACACCCTAGATTGAACCCCCCTCTTGTACACCCCCTGGAAAACCCCCCTTCCTTAGGGACACCCCCTCCTAGACACCCCACCTGTAGACCCCCTAGATAGCACTCCCACCCCCTATTAGAGACCCCCTCCTTCATGGAAAACCCCATGGATATCCCCTATCTCCTGGATAGCCCCTCACCCCCTGTAGGCCCCCTTACACACCCTAGACAACCCCCATCCCTCTGGGACACCCCGTTTACAACACCCCCTGGACAACCCCTTCCCCCTAAACATCCCCCTCCCTTCGGAATAGCCCCACTAGAGAGCCCCCTCCCTCCTAGACACCCCCTCTTGGACAAACCCCCATATGGATCCCTCCTAGTTAGAAACTGCCCTCCTAGACATCCCCAGTCCCTCCTGGACAACCCCCTCCTAGATAGCCCCTCCCTCATAGACAACACCCTACACCAACAGACCCCCTGGAAAGAACCCCCCCTCTAGGATATCCCCCCTCTTGGACAACCCCCTCCCCCTGAAGACCCTCCTTGCACCCCTTGAAGAGCCCCCATCCCACCTAGACACCCCCTGGATAGCACCCCCCCTGCTTGGACAACCCATGGATAGACCCACTCTTGGGAACCCCCTCCCAGACGCCTCTTGAAGTACAACCTTATAAAATACAGAGAGTCCCCTAAAATACATGATCCAATGATATAAAAAAATCCACCATTCAAATTTTTTTTAGTGCGTGCAAAAGAATTAATTCATTTAAAACAAAAAATTATTTCTAGTCATACTTCCTTGACATCATGTAAAGAAAGTATTTTTCATAGGATAAGGGAAAAATACAGTGAACATTTAAAATTAAAATCACTATGAAAGCATTTTTTATATTACCACTCTAACCTCTTTAAAAAATATTTTACATATTTTCAACAACAAATCATAAAATATAAATTTCACTGTAAACATCAACATAAATTAAAACTAAACGCTCAACATGTTTTACCATAAGAATTAATATTTCTAATAACCATAATAAAAAGATTCTCTTCAATTACATCTATATGAAATGTATTCAATAGTTTATTCACTAACACTCAACAAGATTAACATCCTAAAATCAAGAATTTCGAAAGAGTTCCAATAAGTGGCTACATGAATGGACTATTCTATGAAATTAAATACCAAATTAGCTACTCTCCTGTAATGATATAATGTGATTTTCTTATTTTTAATGAGCTAACCATCTTCTTATATTTTTCAATCAACCTGGATATTCTCATTGAAGTACCTAAAAAGAAACAAAATCAAACATAGATTCCCATAACACCATTCCTCATTAGATAATATTAAATAATCATAAATGAAATTGTGAAATACGGAATTTCAAAGGAAATATTCAATAGGACACCCCCTATACACCCCTCCTTCCTTGACAAACCCCCACTCACACAACCCATACCTAGACAAACCCCCTCTACACAACACCTCAGATAGACCCACCCCTGGAGAAACCCCCTCCCTAACAGACCCCTAGGCCGCTCCCCCTGGATAGCACCCATTCCTCCTAGACACCCCTTGGATAGCCCCCAACCCCCTAGATAGTCCCCCTTTCTAGACACCCCCCTTAAAACCCCCCTCCTTCATAGACCGAACCCCTCCCTGACATACCCCTAGATATCCCCCATCCATTCTGGACACCCCCTCAACAACCCCCATCCCCCTTGATAGTCCCCATCTCCTGGAAATCCCCTTCCTTCATGGACATACCCCATTGCAATCAGTCCTCTTCTTCCTGGAAAAACCCCATCCTACACCCCACACTCATTTCTAAACTAATATACTTCCACTTTTAAATTCAAGGATTGTTGACATATTAGTAGGACCACCTTCATTATTGAAAAATCTTGAAGTGATGGGAATGTGTATACTGGATATGTTTGTCCTATCACAAATTTTAGTTAGATATATAGTGTGTTGGGATCTATCAGAAAACATGGTGATCAAAATTCCACATATAATATATTCAGGACGTCATTCTCAAATTGCTGAGAAATTGGACACTAGGGACCAACAAATTTCTTATACATCATTGCAATGTCATCAATGGTTTATATGACCTCAACCATTTCATGAAAATATATATTGAGAGATATGTATGATGAGATATTACTAGATAAGGATGTCTGTAGTGACAATTAGGTGATGTCAATGATCACATGGGTGTCACAACACTTGTTCTATGAGAGAGTGGCCAATAAATACAGAAGATGGACATCCTATTCATGAAATGTTTTGGGTATTTTCAAAATGAATCAATGTACATACATATAAGGAAGTTGTGTCATTATCCAATGTATATTTAACATGGAAAGGAGAACTCATTTTATAAAATACTAGAGTTGAATGTATATTAGTTGTGGGGATAAAAAATGATTCTCAAGGATCCCATGGTAATGTTAGCTGTATGTATTAATATTATGATTTTTTAGTGGAAGATATCCATTTGGGATGAACACATTCAGGTTTGTCAAGGTGACCTTATCTTGTATGTGATTCTAATGATGAGGTATGGAAAAAACCCAGTTTTCCCAATGCATGTGAAGCTATATAATTCAATACCTCTATCATCCAATAGTAGACTCTCTTTTATGTGTTATTCCCATTCCACATCCTTTATGGTTGGATTTCCCAACACATGAGGTTATATAAATATAAATACCAAATATCCCATCCTCTAAATTAATTTAGGTCATTAATCATTAAGATCATTATGAGTCACCCTATCAACTTGGTCCAGTTCTAATCAGGTATAGGTGATGACCTTATTGACTAATAGGATAAATGTTTTTATGAGTTATGATATGAGTAAGTGGAATAATTACCTTGGAATTATGAATTTTTATTCACCAATTAAAACTCTTTCTATTTGGGATGACAAGAGGGATAATTATGTGAAGTGTACCTCTTTTTCAATATCATACAAAGTTAAAAAAACAACTCTATTAAGGGAAAATCCATATTTAATCTCTAGAGATTATTCTCTTTTAAAAGTGATGTATATGGATTTAATAATAATTATACATGGAGTGAGGATGTTCAAAGTGTGTAATTGGATGGTGGTACTACTAGTAGAGATACTAACAACTTAGTTGAATCTAAGAAGGATCGGAACGATCCTTTAACAATTTTTAATGTATGTGAATATGGGATGTAGGATTGAGAATAAAAATTATATTTTCAATCATGTAAGGCTAAGTATCCTGATTCTTTGCAAATGGATGAAGTGGAATACCCCATTTTTAAGGAAACCTTCACAATTTCTTCTTATAAGTTTAACAAAACCACTTTAAATGCTAAAGAGAGGAAAATTTAGGTAATTATTGATCCAAAATATTTAGATGAGATTTTAGATCCTACTATCAACACTCTTAGTCAGATCACTAATACACAGATGGGTGAGTGAAAATCCACTGGAAATCTTGTTACTGCTAGGGGAAGAAAATATAGCCTCATTACATCCGCCTATAAATGTGCCTCTAATTAGTGTGGTACTCATGTAAAGGATATGGAAGGAACATTCAATCATAACGTTGAGTACACCAATACCATTGGAACTATCAAGAATATTCAGGTTAGTGATAAATTCATGAAGGCAGAGGGTACTATCCATGAAACATATGATAATGGAAAAAAGGGATTCTCAAAAAACTCAGGGCACAATGGTCACCATTACATTGGTTATAGAAGAAGGATGTAAGATCTCTTACCCCATACATTTTTATAAATAAATGAAAGTTATTTATGATAGCTTTGAGAAGTCTAAAAATGAGTAATGTGAGGAAGCAAAGGATAAGAACTCCATCATCTTTCAAGGCTTTCGTATGAGCAAGGTCACCTCAAGGGACAAATGATGTTTTCACAAAGCGGTTCGAATCCCCCCACCCCTAGTTAACCCCCTGTATAGAGCCCCCCACCCACCCTATTGACACCCCACTATACAGACCCCCCAGACAGTACCTCCCCTATAGAACCCTTTCCCCCATGCAAAGCCCCCCTGTACGCCTTAGACAACCTACCCTACACATGCCCGAGATAGACCACCCCCTAAAGACAACCCCCATGGACAGAACCCACCAAACAGACCCCCTAGGCAAGACTCTCCCTTCAGAACCCCTTTCCCCTTGAAAATCCCCCATCCACTCCCCCAAGATTGACCCCAATTGCACATACCCCCTAGACAGATCCCCCCACTCCCAAACATACACCCCCTTGTAGACAACTCCCTTTGACAAACCCCCCCTTCAGTTATTCTTGAACATTAATTCACAATGTTATAATCAAATGCACTAATAAATGACCCAGTACACAATAAAAAAACAGAACTACTCAAAAAATAAAAAAATGTTCTAATGTAGTAAAAATCAATGCACTGCTCAAATTAAATAAATCATAAACTACTCAATAAGAGTACAAAATGTTTAAAAAATTTAATCCCAAATCATATTTAATACATGATAAATAAAATATTAAATGAAAAAAACCAAATGATCTACTAATTGAAAATTTACTGATTCTCCAATCATTCATTACAATGTATTTCTCCAAAATCGAGTGTTATTCCACCCGATCATAATGTATGAAGGATCTAAACAATTCATGAATATAGATTATACATTATATATTGCAAACTGAAATTTTTGTTACATAACAGTGCAACAAAATTGGATTAAACATGAGTATGCAACATTATAAACAAAAAATATACATTTGTAATCATGGATAAAAATATCAACAATTATAAGAATCAATTTATGACAAGGTTCATGTTTACTGATTACACCATCTGGATAGACATTAATTGTACCATAGGGGATATGTCATGTATTTTTTCCTAGATATACAATCTATGTTCATAGGGTACACAAGAATATGAGATAATACACACGAATTGATTGGAGTGCCCATGCATACCCCTGGGAAGATAAGATACCCTATGTTCCACATGTAAAATCCATGTAATTTCAAAATAATTACCATGATAGTTCTATATGAGGAAATTCCAAGGTCTCCAGGAATGAGTGAACATCATTAAAAACTTTGTAAACAACATTTAAATTTCTATGATACACAAAACCTATGACTCTATTTATTCAAGACTCCGATTTAGGCCTTTAAGTAACTTATCCTGGGTAGTTTACCATGCATAACAAAATGGAGGCACACATCTTTATAGGTGATATATGGTGAAATGTGATGCTAATGGGGCATGAATTTCAGTGAATCCTATTCAAAAACATCAATCAGGTGTGAGACAAAACATTGAATCTATTCAACATCATCTTGTTTTGTAATACAATTAACGACACTAACGTTTTCCTTAGACAATAAAAAGTAATGATAAATTCTGTTAGGCAACAATCATAGCAAGAAAAAAACTGTTAGGTGTGGTAAATTATGGTATCCACTATGGGAATGCATTATTCCTGAACAAATTGTTCCCATGTGTTCCATGAAATGGTGTTGCATGAAAGGTGAGGTCATGGTTGAAATATTGGGGCTGTTAGATCCCACCAACAGCTCCATGAATAGTTGACATGGAGTGGCTTATAATGCAAAGTAACTTCATCCTGATAATTGAACTGGGATCAAATACACATACTTATTGTTCCTCTATAATAAATATATAGATAAAATGATGTTAGTTAGATCAAATGAATCCATTTATTCCATTTGTTCCCACTATTATAAAGTGTCTTATGAATCTTTTTTGAGTTCATCAAAAGGTTTCAACCCTATATAACTCCTCCCACTTAGACACTCTCCTAGAAACCCCCATATTGGGCACCCCTCCCTCATACCCCACCCCTCCCAGCCCTTACACCTGACTTCTACCCTCCCCTCCCCCTTGCACCTCGTCCACCTTGCACACATCCGCCTTCCCTTTTCACCCATGCCCCTCCCCCGGAATACCCCATTACAACCCTTGCACCCCTTACCCCTTGAACCCCCTTCTTTTCCCCTTGAACACCCCTTGCACCCCCTTTCCCCTGGAAACCCCCTGAAGACCCCACCCCCTCCCCTACGCACCCCCTTCCCCCTTCCCAGGCACCACCCCAACACACCCCCATCCCTCCCCTACCTCCTTCCCCAACACCACCCCCTACACCAGCATCCCCTACCCCACCCGACCACTTTCAGCCCCACCTACCACTTACAAACCCCTCCCCCTACCCATTGCACCCCCACTACCCCCTCTCCACTTCACACCCCCTATCCCTCCCCTGGACACCCCCTTGTAAAAATATATTTCTTAAAAACATCCATATTTAAAAAATAAGTATGAAAAATTATTTAAAAAATAAGAGAACATTTAAAATAATATTACTTCATTAAGAAATATGAAATACATTTCATAGGGTAAAATTAAAACTTCCCAAGTATAGAGTTTTAAAAAATATCAACACCAAATTTGATAATCATGAACATATTTAAAATAAAACATCACTAAAACATGATAATGTTATCCTTTATATTAAAAACACCTTGTGAATTTCATCATTAGGACAAAAAGTTTTAATGAAATACCATTTCGTTTTAAATAATTTTCCATGTTATATTATTTAATCAAACACATAAAAATAATCGTGTGAAAGTCACAACAAAACACACAACCTTTTTTAATCCAAAAAATCCATGAGTCCTATTTTTAAATTAATCCTGGAAAATGTTTTAAATAAAAACACATCATGAAATGTATTTTTAGTTTATATATTTTCCTAATTTCATGTTAAAAATTTCTACTCTTGAAAACATTATACATGATATCCAAATTAGAAGTATGCCCCCAAAACTAGTTTGGAATAAAAAAAACATCAATAAATATAATTTTGTATAAAAAATTGAAGCAAGAAACATACGAAAACCATAATGTGGAATAAAATACAAAATACATTACAATAACACCAAAAAGTCAAAAATAATTCACTTGATCCATATCCCATTGTGTAAATTTCCTTAGTATTCATTTTAAATCAAAATTGGTTTACAAAATAATTCCAAAATCAATGCAAATTTTTGCGTGACTTGGCTACATGGTTTAGCTGAACACACACCAATCATACTATACCATCTAAAAACATTCTGAGACCACATGCATAGGATACATATATTTTTTTTCAGACTATCTGAGATGATGATGATACTTTGGTTCCTTCCTAATTTCATCCAAAATATTAAAGAAATCCCGTATAGTATCTGATATAAATCAATGGGGATCTAGTCATCATTATCCAAATAATTAAAACTAAAATCCAAATAAAAGATTTAAATAACAACTACCCATGGAAACTCATGCTTTTTTATGAAAATTGGTGATCAATAAACTACTTGTGACCTACATTTGATTCCATATGATGTTCATATATTTATTATGCTAATACACATTCCAAATAATAAGAGGACCCTCTAATACCATTTTGTAATGAAGTCACCTAGATCGACCTGACATGTCAACCATATTAGATTTTCACAAGGCCAAAATAATGTCTCTAATTGTTTTTGGCTGGTGACAAGTGTCATAATCTCTATGTATAACCATTGGTAATGGTTTCACCCTCCTAATATGAATAACCACTTTAAAGACTTCACCCATAAATCAAACATGACTCGTCTAGACATTGACCACTCATGAAAAAAATAAATAGTTTCAATATAAATGAACAATAAAACATAGTATAATTTTATAGAAATAATAAAAGGTTATAAATAAAATCATGACATAATAAAGTAATAATAATAATCCCAAGTATATAAAAAAATAACAAAAATATATGGGCCAAAAAGGATTATATATAAACATCCAAAAATATTACCAAACCTCGATCACTACTAACTACCTCTTTTTGACCTACAATCCCCCATAACATCCTATACCATCTATCATTATACCAACTCAAACATTAACCAAGGTAAAAGAACATAACCAGGGATCTTGAAAGCAAACATGAAATCTTCATAAACCATTGGTGTATGCCTAGTGTGAATCAAACCGTGCCAAGTATGATTCTACTAAGGAGTGTGTATAATTCCATTGAAAAGATATTTTATTAATTATAGTTTAAAATATATGTAGTGAATAGGTTTTTCAAAAGTCGGTGTAAATAAAAAGTGAAAAATTACATAACATATTTTATAAAACAACATCCATTTTAATTTTAAAATGAAATACTTTCAAACTAATGGAAAAAGGAGTTTCAAATCCATTAATAAACATCTATCCTTTCCAGTTTTTTTCTAATTCTCTATCTCAAAACAAAACCATTAAATCAAACATCATTATTTTCATTATTAAATTCATTTCAAAAGTAATTTTTAATTAAGTTTCAATATAAACAAAAACCATAACTGAAATGGAATTTAATAAAATAACATGAACCATGATATCAATAGAAAATTTATAATATGAAATAACTAAAGTAATAGTGGAGATTCAAATAAGCCGTGGGATGATATCCTCTAATAAAAATTCAATGAATTATAAACATAATGGGAAACTCTTTAGGCTCTATAATGGTTGATAATAGACCTAGTTCATCATATTAATCAATGCGAACCTGTGTGAAATCAGATAATCCCATTCAGCTTCCCCTTTTAGGGGTATCCCATGGAAAAAATAAACCCCTATTAGGGTGATAATCTCATAGGGTTAAACCCATATAACACACACAAAGCTAGTATCACATGCCACTAGACCTTTAATTATTTACCTATGTTCCAATGAAAAATCAATCTAGTGGAGCTGGAAAATCAAAATAATCACAAGAATCAATAAAAAAATTATTTTAAATAAATCCCATATCACCTCCAACTCGAACTCCCTCAAAATAAATAAACCCTTACACTACGTCCATATCAAAAATAGAATACAAAATCCCTCCTTAGGGTCCATAATTCAAATCAGGTACAATCAAAATAAGTGTAATAATTGATGGTCTGATACTCATTATAAAAATATCTTATATAAAGTGAAAATATACCTTTTTTGAAACCAACTAGGAATTCCAAGTCATTTCAACAATTTATAAACCTACTTTATCACATTCTTTATAACTATTATATGTAAAACCACACATAATATAGTTTGTACAACCAACTAGCTTTTCATTCATATAATTTTAAAATTTATTAAATCAATAGTTTTTAAGAAAATATTTAAAAATCATACCCATACCCAAATGGATTGAAATACCATTTGTTATATAAATTTTTTTAAAAGAATTTATATAAGCATTTCCATAAATTATTATCATTTAAACCAATTAATTAAAATTTAGAAAACCATAATAAAACATTCATTACAAGGGAAAAAACATTTATAACACTTTTTAAACCCACTATATCTATTAAATATTGATTTATATTGTTAAAAAAAGTTATGTAAGACACCAAATACAAAATTACATGCTAATTAACATAAATTCACAAAAATACCTACCTCAATCTATGAATAACTAGTTGTGGAAGAGATATTAAAGGTGGAATTTCAGGAAATGTCAACAAAAATCATATAGATTTGATACAAAATAGCTATGAAAAATTTATAATAGAATAATGAACACATAATAGTTCCTAAAAATGAGGAGGAGGGTCACTGGTAGGGGGTTAGAAATATCTGAGGAGGTGGGGAGGCCACCTAGAAGCAACGTCAGTAAGGGGAGTTGAGGTGTCCCACATTTGGTTGAAGCGTTAGGGGAGGAGGATCAGAGGTGAGAGTTTGTGGTGGGGTTGCCTTGTTCGGTGGATTCAAGGGGCACTATCATGATTGTCACTGTTCCAAGGGGCTTTGTTGTGAGGAGAACAATATGTGGAGGAGGATCAGGGAGAGGACTGTTCTTGATGGGCACTGTCAGGGAAGGAGAGTCGATCGTAGAGGGTATCAGGAAAAGGGTTTTGTCTTGAAGGTCAAGGGATCAGAGGGTCACACACAGAGGGTATTAGGGATGAGGGTTCTGCTGTGAAGGGTAGAGTGTATCGAGAAGGAGGGTGTCAACATAAAGGTCAAGTGTTTAGAGGGTCATGCAAAGAGGGTATCAGGGTAAAGGGATGAGGATACTGATGAGTTTTGAAAAAAATAGGTCACATTTTTTTCATGCCCCAATAATTCAATCATGGATATAAAGAAGCTATATCCACATACCTATAAATAAGTGGCTATAGGGTCATGAATATAGCCTAATTTATTAGTATTTACTGGGTTCTAAAAAAATTGGGATACTAATAAATAAAACCTATTACATCATATATTTTAGTAATTAGGATAAAACAAAAATATTCTTTTAATAAATAATGAATATGGAAATTAAACAATAATAAATATATGGTCATTTAAGAAAAATACAATGTCCTAAACTATAAAAATTTCCATACATGATATATTAATTTATACACTAAATAGTAATAGGAAAAATAATTATGTGACAGAATCCCCCATACTTGTTCAGTCACCTCACTATGTGAGAAAATGTGAGAAAGATACTTACTATAGGCACATGGTGCCAATCCATAAATCCATTGTGACAAGATATCAGTTATGTCTAGATAAATAATAATCGAACATATATAAATGGATGCATATACTATGACCTTTTATCTCCTTTATCTTGAGAATAAGAAAGAGATGATATAGATAAATGAGATTGTCACTACACATGAGTGAGCAAGAAGATGGTACTTATTTATTTAATTTTTTCAACAATATACAAGAGTACATAGATAATTTATCAATGTTTATGCTTCCATATAGATATTAAATTTTCTATTAATATCTTACTATACATATCTTCTAGGTTAACATTGTTTATCAGGTATTTTGATGTTAACAGTATGGTTGAACATCATAGGAATATTTTGACCAAGCTTCACCCGAGAGATATGGGTTGTAAGGAACATGGTTCCACATCCTTTATGGTGAAAAAACATGAATATAATGGTTTAATGGTCTAATAATATTTTATAGTAAATGATTTCTCCACAATGTATTTTTATGACACAAGATATTTAGAGTCTGTGCTGTGAAGAAAGGATATTTGTTTCTCTTGTGGAGAAAAGGTTCTTTTTGAAAAAAATTATAATAAATTAAAAAGATTTAAGTGGATATATATAATTAAATTATATATTAATCCTATAAGGTGATGTTTTTAGCTTCTTGGGTTTTAAATACAATCTCTTATTCAACTACATAAACTATAAAGGAAGCATTACAAAAATATAGGTGCCTTCCCTTATAAGTTAAATAAGGGTGATTCCAATGTCTATCATGAGAAGAAAATAACTTCAAGATATAGTGAAGATATATTACAGTGATTGAAAATGGTGATTATTATGTCAGTAGTGAGAATTTCATTATGTCTAATTTCTAGGAGGATTTAATTATGTTTACCTATTATTTTTCATTAAGTGTCACCAATAAATGTTTCTCAGTTTTATGTTCGACACAAAGAAAAAATATTTCATTTATGGAATAAGTTTTTCTTATAGTACTTAACTAATTGATCATCAATTCTTGAATAACATATATCAAACCATTCAATAAATGATGAAATATGAAATATGAAATATAACACTCATACCCAGTTGGGTAAATATTTATATTTTTTAAGTTTAAATTATAATATTTGACAAGTTTATACCTTAAAAAGTGTTTAGTATCTTTGAGATAGAAAATTATGTATACTGAAAAAAAAACTAATCTTGTTTTAAATGATAAAACGTTTAAAGCAAAAAGTATTGCAAAAATATTCCATAGTTAATTCATCTATATAGTATAAAATAATTAAAGGTGAAGCTAGAGGTAAATTCATATACTTCATTAATTCCTTTAATAAATTTTAGGAATGAATGTAATGTAAGAACTAGGTAAAATATACAGTATCCTATGAGATGGTATGTTATATTATATCCTAAAAAAGTATTCATTTATCATTGAATATACATATAAGGTTTCTTCGTAATATCAAATTAAACAATTCACATAATAGAGATGATGATAGTACACAATAGATCAATGGGGAATCTTATAAATTTTGTAAGTCTTCTATGATTCCTTGCCCAAAAATGTTATATTAAATAACACCATAACAACAAAAAATATTCCAACTATTTGACTAATGGATTTTATAAAAGTTATGATATAATTGGAGTCCATTATGTCATATCCCAAGGAATTTTAATGATTATAATTTATATATATGGCCTTTTATTCAATTATACATGAAGGTAAACCCAAAGTACATTTTAGCTAAATATCCTACCATTTTTTGTGGATATTAATATCCACAATATAGAAAAAAATTAATCATAAATACTAAATTTCTATATAGTTAGTACAACTCTTTTGAGACAGTGGGTGAAACCAGACATTATTTGAATCTTGGAACTTGATACAGAAATAAATATATGAAAAAGTAAACATTATTTGTTTTTGTAGGGGGAATTATTTTGGGGACACATAATATGAAAGAAATTTAAAAACAATGTAGTTATTTTATATTAACCTTGGAGAGAGGTATATTATATCTGGTAAGAATAATTGTTTTTACAGAAATGATAGGGGTGGAAAGGACGATCAGACCACTGGTCTGACTTATAGGTTGTTGGAACCTCTGATAGGCATAGAACAACACGCATGCATAAAAAATAACTTTTTTAGATAGATAAGTAATAATGAGAACTAAAAAATATTATCATTAATCTAACCCACCTCATCCTCAACTAGGAAGATTAACCTATGATTTCTCTACTTTTTTCTGGTAGATTCTTCACTCAAAATTCTTCAAACACTAATAAGGGTTTTTAGGTTCATTGTAATCTTCCCCTATCCAGCTCAAAAACTCAACACCAATGACTATTACAATATGGGTGTGATGAATATAAGAGGCATGGTCCAAGATCAATAGTGGATAGTTACCATAGCATTTACAGTGGTCTTCATCACTTTGGATTCTATCTAAGCTATGGAGATGACAATTTTCACCGGTCTCCTTCTATAAATTCAGAAAAATATTAGCTTGGTAAAGATTGAAACATGTTGCATAACACTGAACAACTACCTACATCATTCAACTACCATCCCTTGGTCAATTTTATAAACTATTAGAATTTTAATGGGTCATTCTAATAATTGGATTAATGAATTTTCACTCTCAGTGTGAGGGAAACCAATTTGAAGACTTAATGACTTCAAATGCGGGAAATAGATCTAGGTATTTCTATATTTATAGTATTAATTCTCTAATGGTAGAGGGTAAGAACCACATCATGGTAGATTCCCTCCTGATATTCCATTTTAGGCCTCTATAAATCTTATATGTCTCTATTATCGGTTTTTGTTTTAGGATTTATTATATAATTTTACATTGCATTTATGTGGACCTTGTTCTCTTTTACAATAATACATTGTCATGATTTTGTTGTGATATATATGTTTCAAATATCTTTTTACAGTTCAAAAAAAGTATAATTTTAATAGTATAATCATTTGAAATGAAATTTTTACGAGGTCTCCATAATAGGTTAGTGGGAGTTCTATAAATTTCATGTTAAATATGTTTGAAAATATATAGATAACATGTGAATTGCAATATAGTTAATTAATAGTAAATTTAATTTCTCCACAATGAATTAAGTAGAAACTCAAGATCTAGGGAACATGACACTCCATAATAGATAAAATGGTTTATTAATAAAATTCATCGTAAATTATTAACATAGTTTCAAAAAATACAATATTGAATAATTACCCAAATTTTTAAAGTGTTAAATGGAATTATTGTGGTGTATAAACTATATATGTCTAAGAATACTTTAAAAATATATCTCATAAACCATGATATGTGCAGAATATTGATATTTAATACATAAAACATAAAATTATAAATATTAAATGAGATTAGAGTTACTATATAGGCTAGTGGTTAGAACTATCAGACAGTTCTTAAGGAATCCAAACAAGATAAGTTCTATAAAATAGGTTAAATAAGAATACTGGTTTTTCATGAGATATAATACTATTCTTGATTAGATCAGTAGATAGAATATCAAATTAATGATTAGGTAATTGTAACGATTAATTAAGTTAAAACTCGTGGTTACAATATCTATATTAGATAAATTATGAATCATATTTTGATGCAGTATAAGAAGTGAGTTTTGTGATGATTTTTTATATAATTTTGTGTTATACAAAGATAATAAAATATAATCATATCATGATAAATTTTAACTATAGTATTATCCACGATTTCAATGAATAAAGGGGATAAATACTATACTCAATCATATCATCTCATGAATTATTTTCTCAAATAGATGAAGCCTCATTGAGTAGATCAACCATAGGTAATCTGGTAGGTTCCGTAGCTCTAGTTTTACCTCTGTAGAATCTTGTTTAATATGTGATACTATCCAGAATATTGTTATTTGTTTTATATAGTGAATGTGAGTGTCTATTAGAGTTGGTTCCCTAGACCCAATTACGTTGAACAATAGATTTTCATAATATTCTTAGTCTGGTATATTAATTAATTACCTAACACATGATGAGTATTATTCCACATGACATATATGTCATAATCTCTTAAGGGTGTATGTCACTCTAAAATGTCATATCAGTTCTACATTATATTGAGAAACTATAAGTTTTATAAAAATATTCTTAAATTCATATTTTATTTTTTATGATAAAATTTTATGTCACATAGATGAGGAAGGATACTAGAGGTAATGAGATCATAAGATATTAAAACTTATTATCATGATGTTTTTCCTTAGTAATATTTGAGATATAGAGATTTTGAGAACATTAACCAATAGTAGGGATCAATGTTTCCATGTTTAATTGGATATTACTATTAGCGTACATGTGTAATGGTAATTATAAATCAAGACTATTATTTATTCATTTCATGATTCATGTATGTTAATGTATTGATAAAAATGGTAATGGAATATGATCAAAGAGCGGAATGATTCATTGGGTGTGTCAGAAGTGTTATTTCATTAATGAATAATGAAGAAATGTATTTCGCCATATGTTCAGTAATTGATGTTGATATTTGAGGAACATATATGGAAATAAATTTCCATAATGTCAAATAAAGAGACATCAGGAACAAAAGTTGATGACACTAATATGAAAACTACTTGAGGAGAGATATCATGAAAAAGGGATTAATTTTTTAGAGTTGGTTTCCTTAAATAAACAATTTTTACATTAGATTACATTTATTTTTGAAGATAATAATATCAATTACATATATTTTTAAATATTTTTCACTTCGTACATGAATTTAATGTACTAATTTCCTAGTGTATTTGTTGCATTGAAAGGGGAATGGAAACTCCCTACTATGATGAGAACCTTGAAATGCTGTGAAAATATTCTTACAACTTGTTCTATGGTTTGATAAAATTCTATAATGGGGAACATAGTGTATTTACTATTTGGTGTGAGTACTCGTAAATAGATTATACTTCAACTCATTATGGTTTCACTTTGTATTCTTCAAAATTGGTTATAATGGGAGTAGTAACTCCTGTATAAAATCCGCATGTCTATGTGTAATTTGATATTACAATATGTGGGCATGTGCAATGATCCCTAAACTTCATTATTATAATTAATTCATGACATGACTCACATACTTTTATGTAATAACCAAAACCAAGATTCCATATGTTCGTGGGAAGAAGGGTATGTTGGCTATGCCATGAATGATGTGTCATTAATAAATATGTCATGGAAGGATTTTAACCTTCCATCATTATAGAAATTGATATCAAGGTTATTTTATTGACATGGTACAATTACATTAATATCCATGTTCAAGGTGTATAGACAAGGTCATTTTATCTTTTTATAAAAAATTATATCAAGTGTATAGGTTGATGACTTGGGAATGTAGCTTTCTGGATGAGATATTAGAAAAAAGTTATTATACTACACTATGAGTTTTTGTATATGGTTTAATCATTATGACATATGTTCTTCCCCTATGGGTGACTTGATCCATTCCAAGATAGTAATCTTGGACCCTAGGAAATCCTGTCTAATTCAACTAAGTAAGTGTCCTAGATAGACACACATAAAGTGTTTCCTTTGACATTTGTTAAATATTATTTATATTTATGAATTAAAATAAATATTATTCTCTATACTGAGAAGTAATATTTTTTAAATATTTATTATATGATCAAAAATAATAAATAAATTAATTTTACTATTTAATTTTTTAATTACATGATTATATAAAAAGTGTTCATATCTTGTTATTAACAATGTAAAAAATAGTTATTTAATCAGTAAATAATTTATTTATTTAGTTATGAGAACATTTAAAATTTATTTATTCACCATACTATGAATATAATATTAATTTATTATTGAATGAAAAATATTTATTTTAATATATATTTAATAATTCAACAAATGTTTAGGATGTTGAGAAGACTATATATTGTTCAGTGGTGAATTTTTTTAATGTATTTTAAAATAAATATTTATCATTGTGCGGTTAATCACACACCAAGAAATAAAATAATATTTTTATTTTATTATATTGAATTGGGTTCCTTTTGGATTTAATATATTATTAAGGGAATTCTTTAATTAATTGAATTTTAAAACTCAACCCTATGTCTATAAATAGACTATAATTTTATTCAGATAATATTTAATCACTGTGCACAACAATTTCTTATCAATATATCATTTCACATAACTTCATCGCAAAACCAAGAAGAATAATAGAAAAATACCTTTAAACCTAAAATATTGTGATGTGAACAAGGTCCATAATGCAAGATAGTGAATCATTAGTGAAAACACCGGTTGATTTATTAGTGTTGTTTGGTGGTCAATAGAGAATCTGTGGGGAAGTTCTAGAGGGACTCTTATCTGGGTCCTAATGACGAAATTACAATACACAGATCAGATTTAAGAAATCAATATCATCAATGATGAAATATCTTACAATTTAGGTAATCTCTCTATATTTATTTTAAATTTATTATGAAATATTGTGTAAGATCCTCTATCTTATTTATGAAAAAATTATTTTCCAATATTCTATTAAAAAATCATCATCATGGTGTTCATGTAATTTATATTGTGAATGATCTATTGAATCTAAAATATTCAATATTGTCATAATCCAAACATGCACTTCCACTGTACCCAAAACCTAAAAATAGTACCAAAGTTGTCAGGTTCAATTTATAATTATTTTATTATTGTTGATAAATATATGCATGTAATTTTTGTTTCCATTTCATTCAATATGTAATTCAATCCCATCGTTTAGATTTATTCTTATTCCCTTTAATTATCTCTTATTTTGTCCAGATATGAATTTTTGTAATGAAGAACCTCAAAAGATATCATCCAAAGGTGCTTAGAAGTATGGTGGGATAATATAGGATTACACAACATGTTGCTAGTGTACAGTCCATATAACCTAATAAATTTAACCAGAATGTAGTGTGAATTAATTAACCAAGTTGTTAAATGAATAATACATGTTTAATTAGCTATTTTATGTGTCGACCAATCCAGTCTGGCATATAACATGTGGTACTACACATTGTGTCACTACGTTACACACCATGTCTTCCAAAAATTTCATGGTAGAGTACATAATGTCAAATACACGTTGAGTAGTAATTACATGATATGTGGGGACCAATAAAAATTTAACAATAGGGTTACATAGTTTGTACTATCTATACATGTCATGTACCCCACACATGCCTATTTAACAATACATTTTGAGCCCCAAGGTTTATCATGGACATATGGAGAGAAAGATTCACAATGTGTAGCTAGATGGGCATCCAGTGTACCCAAACTTGTTATGTGGAAAATTTAACAAATAATTAATTACTCCTTCGAACCACCACAACATGTGTTCCATGTGTCATTTATTAACTCATTTAGACCATGTGAGAGGAAATATATATTTATAATTATTAATTATATTTTATAATATTTTTAACCTCACACCATGTATTGTTGAAATACATTAACTACATCATACAAATTAAAATAACTGCACACTATATTAATTAACATGTGTTTATATGTGTTATTTATTGACTAGTATATTCCATGAATTTACCTGATAAAATATTTATGGTATATTCCACATGATTAGACTATATATTATCTATATACAAACTCACTACATGTAATATGTACTCATTGAGTTGCTTCAATGTTAAATTTGTGTACTTGTATTATTAAATTTTAAATAAAAATAATTTACTTGATTTATTGAAATCCACAGAATTGTGGAATATTCAGGAAACATTATATGGAGAATAAGTTAAATTGAAATCATTGATTTATAAAATAGTTAATAAAATTCATTTTCATTAATTTATCTTAATAAAAGAACACGTCAAAGTGAAATTTATCCATTTATTTTAAATGAATATTTTTTAACTAGTGTATTTTCATAACCCAACTCACTGGGGCTCACCAAGATGGTGGAGGTCCAGGTGTGAAAACCATAAGACCACCTCTAATGGGCCTAGAACTGGAGACAAGAACCTATAAGGACTAATTAAAATGGGAGTCCATTTCCTACTGTACATGTACGCATGCACAAAACCATATCTATGGAAAAGTGTAGATGAATATAAATAATTTTTTTTGAAATCTTGAGTAAAAACATTCATATAATAACCTCTAGGGAATATAGCCTATTATGAAAATAATTATCTAAAGTAGTAAAGAAATAGGAAAACTACATGCCCAACTTAAAAGGAAGTCCCAACCTAACTAAAACTAGAATAATTGGAAAAGTGAGAGATCTTGAATCCTAATCTCAAAGTCCAATTCATCATATGCGGTTAGCACACCCAAGTATCACTACAATCAAATAATTTCACCACTTATTTAGCAATAACAATCAAAATACACGAAACATGTGGGAGAAGTCCATACATGGGTGAGTATATACAGACCCAATAAGATTTCCCAAAAAGAAAAAAAAATAGAAAGATATAGTGGACGATAGATCAACCCAAAGAAATAGGGAAACCCCTATATATATAGTCATAAAAACCCCATAGAGGTAGAAATGGGATCTCTATCTCATAAACTATCCAAAGTTGATGAGTCCTCCAAAAGCTCGAATATTTAATCTATATTTTCCAATATCATGTTAAACCTCACAATAATATATTTTGAGGGTCATGTCTCTTAATACTGTGCTCCAAAAATAAGGGATCTACAAATCCGATAGTGTATATGATTCCCACTAAAGATGAAAGGTGGGGGAGTAGAATTCTATAGATAGAGGACTCACAATATTCTATGTGTGAGTACCAAATCAACATATGTAAAAAATATTGGGTACTTATGCTCTGGTGGGATAGGGTAGTACCGACCTTGGTTTGAATGCAATGATCTTGTATTGATAATTTCCATCATCTGGTATCCCCTAAAGAAGATTTATTCTTGGAACACCTTATTTCATATCTCATACACCACAAAAAATACCACTATCATGTTCTATAGCATCCTGCCTTTTTATAACTTAACTTTTCATTACATTTTACAAAACCGATGATCTTTAAGGTTTAGTGTCTTGCAAACTAGGAACTTTAAACATGAAAACACAAAAAACACTTCTTAAAATCTTGAAAGGCTTATCCTTATGTTTAACCTTGGTTCATTACTACATATTATAACTTGGGAGCATACATCAAAGAAAAGGGTGAGTAGAAGGCCCAGTAGAGAAATAAGAGAAACATTTTACATGTGAATTTGAGATACATCAATAAGGTTATGATAAATAACATTAAGGCATGGGAAGGAGATCGTGGTACATATCATAATAAAAATAACGTGTTTCATATCATGAAGATGTGGCTACATCATTTAACATAAACAATAATTTCTATTTCACCAAGGTCTATCCCCAAGGCGTCATTAAAAATTACCAAGGTTATTCACCAAGGCATTGTTAAAAATGGTCATCTCTAGAGATTAAGTATTTACCCAATTAATTGGAGCGTTATCAGAGAGAACCCTTAAATTTACCTTCATTATCATGTGAGGCACATATATCATCAATAAATTTTTTATAAATAACCCATATAGCATAAAAGAAATGGGTTTCCTTTCATAATCATAACGTTTTAAAACGGCTTTAAAGACATGATCATTATGTTACTTAAAACCCACAGAAAAGGAAAGCAGGTTTCATGTTTGTAAATCCCAGAATTTAAAATATAAAATTTTAATATATATGTGAATACCAATATAGAACAAATATGTTTGCGTATTTAATTAATAAAATAAAAGAATTTTAGAAAAAGAGAGAGGCATTTTGAGATGAAAATTCTGCAGCATAACGACTATGTTACATGGTTTTAAAAAATATTGAAAAGAGAGGGTACATGGGTCACCCACTCATAAATGATGCATAAAACAGTATAGGGACATAATGAAATGTATATAAGAACATGGTAATGAAATTTGAAAGACATACCATATGAAATGAAAAACATTGAAGGAAGACAAAAATAAGATTTCTCTTATGAAAATTCGGCAGCCTAACGGTGTCACATAAAACTTCAAAAAATTAATTGATGAGATAAAATAGGGTCTCTAATTATATAAAACTAAAAGATAAGTATGATATATATAGAGATCATACACCAAAATAATAAAATGTAACATGAAATACTTGACATGAAAATAGATCTTGAAAACGAGAAGGGTGAAAGAATCCCTTAAAAATTCAGCAGCCTAACAGCGCCACTTAAACATTCTTAAAATGAATTGATGAGAGAAAGAAGGGGTCTCTCATCATATGAAAATCAAAAGGAAAGTATTATTAATATAATAGAATGTCCCCAACATAAGAACTTGGGGCTTAAAATAAATGACATAAATAAGAGTACTTGAAATGAAAGAGTGTGGTAAGATCCCTTACCTTAAAACGTAACTCTTAAAACTCATAGGTTGGGACTTTTAGGGGCATGAGGGAACCTTGGTAGGAATCCTTTGGAGGTAAGGGTTCCAGATCATCATTGGAAAAGAGTTGGGAGTGAAAAATAATGGAGGAAAGGGTGGGTATTTATAGGGAAATGGAGGTGATACTTTTATAATTTCAAGGGACACCTCACTAGTGGTTTTGGAAAAACCATGGTCTTACCCATGTTATTTTCCCATGGTTTTGTCCACATGGGACCCCTAATACAATAATTCATCCCATTTAGTATACCATCCCTTAAAATATTTCATTAAATCATCATGATGCAGTTATGATGTCATTAAAGATACCGAAACATTAAAACTGAATTTTTACTATTCACTCAAAATTCAAAATTTTCAAAAAAACTCCCAAAAATTTACCTTAACATAATATCAATGCATGGAATTCAAAAATAAACACCATTTTTAAAAATTATTTTATAAATAATTTTAATTTAATTTTTAAATAAGAACATTATTCACTGAAAATTCATTATTTTCAGAAAAATCCCCAAAAATTACCTTAACATAATATTGATGTTCTGAATTAAAAAATAATGTCCATTTTATAAAAATAATTTTATAAATATTTTTAATTTAATTTATAATTTTAAAAAACTATTCACCTAAAAAAACTAATACTTGACTAATAATTTCTGAAATAGTTATTTTCCCATTTTATAGAATCACATTACTTAATCATGGTGCCTATATTATATTAATACTTTCTTTAAGTGAGATTACTAATCAATTTGTTCACATTACTAATCCAAAGAGAAAAATCACAATTCATAAATTACTATTCACAAAAAATTAAGTTTATCTTCTTAGACTCCATATTTTTTAGTGAACACATTTGCAGAAGACCATTTTTTGTAAATCCTTACACATCATTAATTATTTGAGGTTTACAAAAATATTTTAAAATATCCTTTTTTTTCAAATTCATCAAAAATATAAAACATATATTTATCTAGACATTTGAAAATTTACAAACTTCTCCATAAGAAGAAAACAAAATTTTATTTATCTCAAAGGATTATTAAAATCAGTTACGGTCTCCTTATATAACCCCTTATAACCCCATCATAGGACCTTAGTGTAAGGTGTGCTAATGATAGAGAATCTGAGGGCGGCTCTGCAAAAATCTCACGAGTAGTGATTTCTATCAGTTTTAACTTCTCACGAAAGTGATTCTGTTATAGCTTCACACGATGAATTTCGGCTTGAGTTTGGTCCAGAGAAAATCCCAGTGGTGCTACCTCCTTCCCAATTTCTGTTAGATGGGCTTCGAATGGCCCGATAATACTGGCTATGGCCATCAAATCTTCTTTCTATATTAATTACCCACGATCACTTGTATTTAGATACAATAATCGCAACATTTAGTTTTCAATGGTCAGATTGACCAATGGTCATATAACAATAAAAAACCTAGTAGTCTCATTTTAATTATACTCATGTTATCAAATGAAACGGTTTTGTTGAGTATAAAATAAAATAACACAAGAAATTAGGAAATAATATTTATTCAAAATTTCGGGTCGTTACAATCTTTCCCCCTTAAGAAATTGCATCCTCACAATTTTTAAAATTGGGCTTGGAAATTCATTGAAAGTCCCACAGTGGAAAAGGAGTCAGTAAAACTATTACTTTAAAAGAAAGAAAGGGAAGTAGAAAGGTCACCCGAGTTAACCCATACTAGGATTCCATGTAAGAAAACATGGGCATGGAAGTGAAAACAAAGGGTCATGTTATGAGGGATAGTGATAAACAAAATGATTAGGAGAAAGTTAACCACAAAGAAAATCACAAAATTATGATGTGTGTAAATGGTCTTTGATTACCCAGTTGGAAATATAAACCAAAAATGTTTTTGTTTTATGATCCTTTTCATAATATTGAGGAATTCATTTACTACATAGAATAAAAACATAAGGAAATATACCTACATTCAAGTAGAGTTTCATCCATTAATAAGTTTCAACCAAAACTAATCTTTTCTCCAAACAAAGAGAATTAAAAAACACTTGGTCTCATCGAAAGCACAAGAATCATCTTCTATATAATCACATAATACACAAAATATTAACTATCTATTTCTTCTATCTTTAAAAATTATACAAAAAATATATATGGTATGATAAAACAACTCTACAAAAAGAATGAACCCCATAGGAAGGGAAACTACTTTTAAATCTTCAAAATTCCACGATTCTACCTAGAGTTCATCAAAGACCATTCCATAAATAAATTTCTTTAAAATTCTTCAAAATAAACCCAAATTAGATTGAAACCCAAACACAAGAAGGATTTGATAACGTAGTCTTCCAAGATAAACATTATCAGTCATCTTCAAACAACATCAACCACTCCTAACATCTTATAACAAAAGTAACTAACCTAAACATATTTTCCCCAAGATAGGTTAATTATTTCCATAAGTAACCTAAATTACTATATGTTCATCTTAAATTCATCGATTCTTCAAAATATAAGTCATTATTTACTCCTCAAAGAAAATACCTAAGTAATCAATTTACCTCGATCATGTAGGGTTCTCAAAATAGTGAGCGTATTCCAAAATAATACTCATATTTTAATCCCCTAATCATCTTTTTTTTTCAAGGATAACATCTTCACAACATTAACATGTGGTACATAAGAATAGATTTTTTTTCTTTAATGATATAAAACCATCTTAGTTAGTGACTTGATGTTCATAGAAAACATTAAAGATATGCTCATAGGGCTCAAACTAAAAAAACATGACATAGAAAATTATTGCAATGAAGATACATGTACTTTAGTCATCACGATCCATCTAAGCATAGGACTTTCATTATTCCCTTATCCATGAAGATTGTTGATGGTCATCATGCTTCTTATCCCTTCCAAGAGAGCATTGCCTTTGATAATGTCCAACTTCTCCACATTTACGACATTGAAAAGTATAAGGTACATTAGATCGAACCTTATCTCTATTCATCACATTATCCAATTTTGAAGCAATTGGATACGTTATGCCCTATCACCCCACACTTAAAACATCTCCTGGTTCCTTTGTGACTTTCTCCTTGGTGCCCTTTTCCACACTTTTTTCACAATGAAAATTGGGTTTTCTTTCCCTTATCAACTTTATCAAATGAACATCATTGAGACTTTGTCTTCTTCCTCAATGAATTTGGGCATTCAACTAGGTAACAACTATTAATTGTGATTTTTGATAGCTATTTTGGCATAATCACAATATGTTCAACTTTATCTCTCATCATCTCTATCACATTAATAGGTAAATCTTCACATTTCCTATCACATTGGTTTTTGGAACATGTTATTCCATTTCCCGCCATTAACTAAGAAAATAAAGTATAATTAGGGGCTTAAATACTTAGCGAATAATCATGAAAAGGAAACTTTAAGCATAGAAGGTTAAACTTGTAGAAGAAAATTATATCCTAACTTGTGACCCCTAGGTTCCAATCTAGGTTATCCATGATCATATATTCTTATGTGAATCTTTATTTTATTTTAGCTTTGTCTCTTTAATAATGGTTCATACTAAGCTTATGAATTTACCAAAGCATATCCCCAGGGAGTGTCATAACCAAGAGTGTAGCAAGGCCCATTGTCGTGTACCAGTTCCCATTCTAGTCTAGCTCAAGCGATTTTATTGGGTTTTAACCCTATGTACATCTGTGCCAGAGCCACCTGTACCTGCTAATATCCAGATAGAGATGTATTTTCTTGATAAACAACTTACTCAATACTCACCAAAATACTAGGAAGATTTCATATATTTAAACATCTCTATAGTGTTCTTCCTAATGTTTTTATATCCTAAATTCTAGAAATAACTAAACCTTCCTTTGAAACCAACTATAGCATCCCACCTTTTTATAACATAACTTTTCTTTACATTTTACAAAATAGAGGATGTTTAAGGTTTAGTGTCTTGGAAACCAGGAACTTAAAACATGAAAACACAAAAAAATTATTCTTTAACTCTTGAAAGGTTTCTCCTTATGTTCATCCTAGGTTCATTACTACATCTCATAACCTGGGAGCATACATAAAAAAAGGGTGAGCAGAAGGCCCAATAAGGTAACCAAGAGAAACATTTTACATGTGAACTTGTGATACATCAATAAGGTCATGATAAATAACTTTAAGGAATGGGAAATATATCATGAGGAATATCATAATAAAAATAATGTGTTTCATAACTTGAAGATTTGGTTACAACATTTAAAATAGAAAATTGTTTCCGTTTCACCAAGATCCATCCCCAAAGCTGTCATTAAAAATTACCAAGGTAATTAACCAAGGCATCGTTAAAAATGATCATCTCTAGATATTAAGACTTTACCCAATGAATTGGAGTGCTATTAGGGTGCACCCTTAAATTTGACTTTATTATCATGTGAGCCATATATATCATCATCAAAAATTTCATAAATAACCTATATAGAATAATAGAAATGGTTTTCCTTTCATAATCCTAATGTTTTAAAAACTGATTAAAGACATGATCTTTATGTCACTTTAAACCCAGGGAAAAGGAAAGCAAGTTTCATGTATGTAAATACCAGAATTTAAAATAGAAAATTTTGATATATATGTGAATACTCATGTAGAAGTAATAGATTTTAGTATTCACCTAATAAAACAAAAGAATTTTAGAAAAAGAGAGAGGCATTTTGAGACGAAAATTCTGCAGCATAACGGCTATGTTACAGGGTTTTGAAAAATATTGAAAAGAGAGGGGAAATGTGTCACCCACTCATAAATGATCCATAAAAAAGTAGAGGGACAGAATATAATGGATATAAGAACATGGTAATGAAATTTTAAAGACATACCATATGAAATTAAAAACATTGATGGAAGACAAAAATAAGATTTCTCTTATGAAAATTCGGCTGCCTAACTGCGTCACTTAACACTTAAAAAAAGGAATTGACGAGAAAAAATTGGGTCTTTAATAATATAAACATAAAAGATTAGTATGATAGATATATAGATCATACCCCAAAATAATAAAAAGGAACTTGAAATACTTGACTTGAAAATAGATCTTAAAAATGAGAAGGGTGAAGGAATCCCTTAAAAGTTCGGCAGCCTAATGACGACACTTAAACATTCTTAAAATGAATTGATGAGAGAAACATGGGGTCTCTCAGAATATTAAAATGAAAAGGATAGTAGGATGAATATAACAGAACACCCCCAACACAAGAACATGTGACCTAAAATAAATGACATAAACGAGAGTACTTGAAAAGAAAGAGAGTGGTAAAATCCCTTACCTTAAAACGTAATTCTAAAACATGAATCTTGGGACCTTGAGAGGGTCGAGGGCACCTTGGGAGGACTCCTTCGGTGGTAATGGGACCAGAGCTTCGTTGGGGGAGAGTTGGGAGTGAAAAATAAAGGAGGAAGGGGTGGGTATTTATAGGGAAAGGGAGGTGATACTTTAATAATTTCAAGGGACACCTCACTAGTGGTTTTGGCATAACCTTGGTCATTCCCATGGTATTTTCCCAGAGTTTTGGCCACATGGGACCCCCATACAATAATTCATCCCATTTAGTTGGTTATCCCTTAAAATATCTCATGATATCATCATGATGCAGTTATGATGTCATTAAACATACAGAAACCCTAAAATTGAATTTTTACTATTCACTGAAAAATCAAATTTTTCAAAAAACTCCCAAAAATTTACCTTAACATAATATCAATTTTCGGAATTCAAAAATAACCTCCATTTTATTAAAATATTTTTATAAATATTTTTAATTTAATTTTTAAATAAAAACACTATTCACCGAAAATTCATTCTTTTCAGAAAAATCCCCAAAAATTACCTTAACATAATATCAATGCTCTGAATTTAAAAATAAAGTCCATTTTATAAAAATAATTATCTAAATATTATTAATTTAATTTTTAATTAAAGAACACTATTCACCCAAAAAAACTAATACTTGACTAATAATTTCTGAATCATTTATTTTCCAATTTAATTGAATCACATTACTTAATCAAGGTGCCTATATTATATTAATAAATTCATTAAATGAGATTAATAATCCATTTGGTCACATTACTAATCCTAAGCGTAAAATCACTATTCATAAATTACTATTCACCAAAAATTAAGTAGATCTTTTTAGACTCAAATTTTTTTACTGAACACATTTTTAGAATTCCACTTTTTGAAAATAATTACACATCATTAATTATTTATGGTTTATAAAAATATTTTAAAATATCCTTTTTTTGAAATTCATCAAAAATATACATCCTATATTTATTCCGACATTTGAAAATTTACCAACTTATCCATAAGAAGAAAACACAAATTTATTTATCTCAAAGGATTACACAAAGCATTTACGGTCTACTTATATAGACCCCTATAACCCCAGCATAGGACCGAAGTGTAAGGTGTGCTACGGTGAGAGAATCTGAGGGCGGCTCGACCAAAATCACACGAGTAGTGATTTCTATCATTTTGAACTTCTCGCGAAGGTGATTTCATTCTAGCTTCACACGATGAAGTTCAACTTGGGTTTGGTCCAGAGAAAATCCCAGTGGCGCTACCTCTTTCCCAAGTTCTGTTATATGGGCTTCGATTGGCCCGAGACTACTAGATGAGGCCATCAAATCTTCTTTCTATATTAATTAACCAAGATCACTTATATTTAGAGACAATAATCGCAACATTTAGTTCCCAACAGTAAGATTGACAAATGGTCATATAATAGTTGAAATAGCAACGTTCTCATTTTAATTATACTAATGTTATAAAATGAAACAGTTTTGCTGAGTATAAAATAAAATAACACACAAAATTAGGAAATGATATTTATTCAAAATTTTGGGTCGTGACATGTTCTATATGTAAAAACACTCAAGATTGGATAATATTGGCCGGAAATATGAGTCTCGAAGAAGGATACATGAGAGGAAACATTTTCAGGGGGGAATTCACATCATAAATGGGGGTCCACATGATGCGTAACCTCACCTCACCACCTAGTTGTGTTCTCCCATAGATATTGATTAGGAATCCAAGTCGTACTAGGTGGAGTGTACTAGTTATACATGACATGTCTCAGCTACCAATCCCTTATGTTGTGATCTTAAAATAATTCTTTTATACATCATCCTATGCCCATGTAGAAATCTATGTTTGGGTATCCTATTCATGAGTGAGTAGACGGTCGTAACCACGTACTCTAGCCATGCTCATGTGTCTAGACATGTTATTTCTCATGTACTCTCAGGGTACATGTCATGCCTCCAGTATTGGGGCAGGCGAACAGTTGTAGGTCCACACTGAGTTTTATACTTTTCTTCACCTAAAATTTTAGCCACCATAACCAGGGTAATATACAATGCGTGTTCTTCACAATACATGTCATGTAGATGCGTTTTTTCATAGAATAATTAGTTTATTCACATAAACTAGATCTTCCTTTTCAACCAACAATTCCACCATTTTAACACATTTAATTAATGGTTCACACCTCTGACCACAGATTATCATCCTTCTGTTGTTAGATATCGACATTTGATCATCTGTCAATGAGACGTTGCACATCCCGTGAAGCTCCGATAACCCATCACCAATTCAGATCCCAAATCTATGAAGCATCACCATTTATCCATCTTGAACAACCTATAAATAACCATCAAATTCAATATTAAAATAGTCACTATGAATATGGGTGTTCGATTGTGCTCTAAGCACCCCTATAATGTCAAACCATGACCCTGCGTGTTAATGGAGAATAAAAAAAGAACTGTGGCCATACATGCCTATGAACGAGGTAAATCCTTCATTGTAAAAACTTTATTCGACAAAAATCACAAAATTATAGATATCCATGGGTGAATCATGGTATAAAGAATTAATTTGAAATAAAAAATTTAGTTTATTTAAATTGTCCCTTGTGAGAATGGAAAACGCCATAAGTCAAAGAAGAAAAAAAATCCATTCTTGATTAAATAAATAGGGTGTAAATGAAACATAAAATATACCATAACATGATTTATGTTTAATAGTTGGTGAAGAATGAGTTTTCTAGTCATAAAGATGATCTTCTGCATTCAATGTCCTTTAATCCACCTCGATCAGAATTTTGTTCATCATTTCATCTGATCCTACAAAGAAGAATTCATAAACCTCCTCTAAAATCCTACTATGGATATGTGTATGACCCTAGTGATTTTCCATAATGGAGAATTTATATAAGATTAGATTTAGGTCATTTAAAGTCAAAGAAATTATTTATTTATGTATTTTAATTAAATGCACCCAACAATAGTATCCTCCTTCATAATGTTTAATGCCGACTAATCAAAGGACGTATCTATGGTAAAATTAATGATCCAAAATCAACGATTGTCCTGGATTTCCCATATGAGGTCTTAATAAATGGTAAAATCAAAAACAATGAAACAATATGTATGAATGAATTAAAATATATTAATAATTTTAATATATTAATTCCGATGTCCCGAGATAACAAAAAACATTGCCATATCTGAGGAAAAATACTTATATATACATAGAAATACTCAAAGTAAAAATCCATTAAAACCAAAGATGCTAAATTTTACCCTCATTCAAGAATTGTTTCCCTGAAAATTACAGGCTACAAAAATATGTTGGGAAACTGTGTCTACATCTAAATCTCTCTCTTCTAGGAGCTCTCCGGTATGCTCTCATACTATAAATGAACAGAAACCTAGTGAAGTTTTCCAACTTTTAGGTTAATCTATAGAAAATACTTGATCATGATTTAGTACTCCATGAAATTGGATCCATCGACGATATACATCTCACCCCATTCAATAATGTTTGTAGGTTCATATATGTATCTCTATATCTATGACACATTGAATACATTAAAAACTTGGTCCAACTAATGCGGTAGGTTCATGTGATAAGAAACCTTATAACCCTCTGTATGATCTCAAGCGGCCCTATGATCCTTAGTGATAACATTCCTCCTTGACCAAACCTATACAATCCTTATCTTTGGGAGAATCTAAGGAAAACATGGAACCATACTTAAACTCAAAAGGAGTAAAATGTCAATATATAAAATATTAATGTCTTATCTATGTTGTTCTCATCTTATTACTGATATCTTGAAGCTTCTCTATCATAACATGCACCATATATCACCCAATAAGATATATCTCACCAACAACAATCCAACATAAGGGTGACATTTAGGGTATCTCATATAGGGCCTCAAAAGGTTCCATGTCAATAGTAGAGTGAATTCTACTTTTATAAGAAAAATTTAAAAATAGAAAGTAATTCTCCTTTCCTTGGAGAAGTATAACTTGAAAGCTCTTAGTATTTCCTCTAAAACCTAAATATTTTTCTTGGTCTAGCCATCCATCTTGGGGTGAATCATTGTACTCATTTTTTGCTAGGTCTGAAAATCTTATTATACTTCTCTTCAAAATTTTGAGGTAAACCAAGCATAAATTTTAGAGATTATTTTTGATGGTAAAACATAAAGATAGATGATCACCCACATGTACAAATACACTAAAATCTTAAATGAAATATAATATTAGATAGAGTGGAAGTTTGAAAACATGGTGATTTTGTACAAAATCACCAATATAGAATTGTGGAATCTTGTTATCCATGGGAACCACATCACAAATTCAATGGATATTTCATCCCATTCCCACTCCTAAATTTCAACATGTTATTTAAAAAATGATGGAACCTGGTGCTCGGCCTTCACCAGATGATATTTTAGACACTAAGATACAAATCCATCTATTCTATACATTATGATAACCTAAAAACATACTATTTAAGGTCCTTGTACATATTTTCCACACCATGATGTACTACCAAGGACGCATTGTAAAAATCCCTCAACACCTCCTCACGCAATGTGACTGGATCCACCATCCGTCACTCTAAAAGGATGATGTGCTTCCCTCCTTAGAAGAATCCATATAGAACATCTCTTGAAGATATATGCTCACATAGTAGCCCAAAATTGATGTCACCCAACATAGACTATATCACATGCTAAAGAAGAGGAGGAGCCACTATGATCGACTGAATAATACCGACACCCCCTCTCCTCCATCAGCAAAGAATCCAAATACTCAGATTACTCCTCCACCAAGAGAGAATGTAACTTCTTATAGAAAAATTCTTCCAACAAATTTCCCTTATCAGAATTATAGTGCCAATACATATTTAGAGCAAAGACTAACTCTTCCAAATCCATGTCATTTCCCACATAGTTATGCTCATGGGTTCTCAACTTTCTTATACCATATGAGATAACTTCTTAACCTTCAATAAACATGAATCTATGAACAACATAAGAGTCATAAAAAAATAGAGTATACTTCATATCCTTTTATGGTGGACTCAACACAGGATCACTAGTCATCCTCATCCATAAATACCTAAAAGATCTATGAAACTAATAAATGAAAATAAATAGATACCCTTTCAACATCTATTAATTCAAATATGTTTCAATTATATAGAATTCTTCCATGAAACTTTTTTAGAGCCCCACCATGCTAATAAGACTTCATACCTCTATCCTGACTTGGGATGTCCCATGTAAGAAACATATCAGTATTTACTAGTTCCATAACTAAACCATAACCTGAAATGTAAATCCTTATAAAGTGAACCTCATATATTCAAAACTATCACTTAGTGATATTTTTAAGATGTTAGGGATTCCAAATAAAGTCTAGGACCATCATTAGATGCCATTCATTCTTCTCTTATAACATAGAGTAAATTAGTATATCCGAAATAGAAATAACCAAAAAGCGGTTCAAGTATAATGGGAAGATATTCTTTATAAAATCAATAAACACATCATGGGAATTTGTTACATTAAAAGGTATCATCAGTAAATTATAGTGTCTATAGAGACATCAAAATTCCGTATTCAAAATATCATCCTAATGAACCCTCAACTGGTTGTAACTAGACCAAAGATCGATCATTGATAACCATCATGTTCCTCTAAAATTGTCAAATATTTCGTCAATCCTTTTCAACGGGTTCTTGTTCTTTATTTTTTCATGGTTTATGTGATTAAAATAAATGAAAATACTTAAGATATAGTATTCCTTATTAATGAAAAAACTAAAGTTTCCCAGGGGGACACACTAGTTTTGATGAAACCCTTCCATAGAAATTACTCCAACTACAACCTTAGATCTGATATCTTTATAGGGGATATCTGATATGTTATAGAAGATATCAGTGTGGTTTTTGGGTGAGATCAAATTCAAAAGATCATCTTCTGCCTTAGAGTTAGTCCTAAAAAATCATTGTGGAAATTGTCCATATATTCTTCTATGACCAATGGAATTTGGATATATGAAGGGCCTACAATTATAAGGGACAGACTCACCAATTGATTGTTTACGGGTTCATGTTTCTTGCTCACGAGACCCCTTCGCTCATCCGTGATATCTCTCCTACCTACAAAGGAGAATATCATTCAATCTGTCTGAATGCATCTAACTCATATATGATGATATTTAACATGAGTCAAAATTATGGAAAAACAATATACACCCAATATAAATTCATTTTGTTTTATTATGATGAACAAGAGGTCCCATAAGAAACTCCATCCACAAAATGCTGACTTACATTGTTTGTTGATTTGAAATATCAATGAACCAATATCTATAAGAACCTATAGTCGTAGTTTCTGATATAAATCCACAACTTGAAGCTCATTCTTTCACAAAAGGGATAAGAATATAATTTAATGTCTCAAACTTATGTATAGAAGTTTTGGAGAAGTGTATAAAATTCGACAATTGTACCTTGAATAATCTCATTTAGTGCCTCGTCATATCTCTCTATAGCCTACAACTATCCATGACCTCGATTGGTGGCTCTCAGAGCATGACATAGGCTACCTAGTTGTGCTAGAAGCAACTCATATTATTGGCCTCAACCTACAGCTCCTCTATCTGGATCTCCACCTAATCCTCTATCTTCACCTCCTCCCTAGTGGATTCCCTAGAAATTCTGAGGTGATCCTAGATTATAGGAATTCTAATGTCTTGGTAGTACATCCACCATATTACTATCATGAGCAGCATGATAGGTAAGAAAATCATGTTCTATGTGACCCCTACCATCACAAGCATAACATTAACCTTCACATTGATGGTTGGATCCGTTATATAATAGATAATCCATATATCCACTCTTATACATTCGAGAATGAGAGTGCCTCCTATTCCATGACCATAACACCTGATGAATTATAACTATTATAGATGACTTTACCACATAATGTCTACCGCTAGCTCTAATAGCCTAATTTACCTCTACTTGGAAAATCTCAGACACAAGAGACCCCTCTAGCACTCTGATATTGGTCAGAAGGTACAAATAGACTATTATGGGATGAATGTATCTATAAATACCAAGCTCGAACTTTTGTTCCTGGAAGAAACCCTCCTCCCCCATGTACTTGGAGTAATGTGTGAGGTCACTGAACACCGAAACACAATCTACAACTATCATGTCACCATGATTCCACTCAAGAAACTCATAATTCAACACAGAGTGTATGCATAAAAGAAAATACTCATTAATAAATAGAGAGAAACATCTTATCATGAGTATGTGTCACCAAACCCCACCAATGACATGCTTATCCATGGAAAACACTGGGTGTCAGTGTGACCATATAATCGATTGTTGTTCCAACTAGTCTGAAGACTCAAACCACCAACTCAATCTAATACCCTATGGCCTAAGGATTTTGATCATCGAAAAACCTAATCGATAACTTAAATTGGATATCACAGAGCATGATTAGCCTACACACATAATCAAAATAAACTATTTTCACTATCTTCTAGTTGATGGGAGGGTGTTTTAATCCTTAACTGACTTGGGGAAGCACATCACGAGATGGTCCCTAAACTAAGGCCTTGTCACTGAATTGATCACTTTCAGGATTTGGTATTAGTGGCCTAGTTGGATTTTTTGACAGAGGAATCCTAGAAGTGATCAATAAATACTGTGGTTATATGATATTATATTTTGGTCAGTTGAATTAAGAAGGATAATCAAGGGACTCTATCTTATATGATTCATGTACCGTGGTTACCTTTAACCAATGCCTCAGTATGATGATTTGAAAAGAATTTATTTAGTTCACTGGGGAATGGATATTCCATTCTCCACACAAACAAGAGGCTTCCTATCCTAAAATCCACAATTGAGGCACTCCGACACTATTTACCTAAGTCTCAACCAATCCTCAAAAAGAGGAGAACTACAAAAACATTTGAAATTAATAAACTAATCTGATACTACTCTATCATGACCCAACACGTTGGGGCCCTCTTACCTGGCAAAAGGATAAGCGTGATAAATACCTATCCCACATTGAATAGAATAGGGGCTAGAGACATGTAGTGAGAATGAATAACTGATATTGGAGGTCATTACATAATGAACCTGTATTTATGAACCCAACCCCATCCATTAAAAAGTGTCGAGGAATATAAATAAAGAACTATAAAATTTAGTATAAAACCATGCATTCAATAACTTCTAGTGAATACATAAGATTATTCTGATATTAATCAAAAGTAGAAAAGAAAGAGGGAAAACATATGCCAAACTAGAAATGATGTCCAAATCCAATGGAATGTAGATATATAATAAAAATATAGAACAAAGAGTTTGACTAACCCTTTTCAAGAGACTTTAATTTATCCGGGAATTCTAGTGATGGTTATGGGTTGACTTAACCAAGTGAATATCATTATAAGTATCCCTTTATAGACTTGATGTATCATGGGGGAATGTGTTGAGAAAATCTAAGTAAGTGTTTCCAAATTTTAGAATCCACTCAAAAACCCCTACAAACTACCTTTCCATAATTGGAATGATTTCTTACCTAAATACCTTCGAGTCACTGATTGTACCCTTTATTAGGTTATAATAAATTAAATATGGATCTTTTCCATTAGAATTTTTAAATTTATGAGGAATTCTAAGTTAAATGTTTAAGTTCATTAAGACTTGATAATATCATGGGATTATTAATAAAATAAATTAGTATGACTCACATAATTTGTAATAAATATACGTATTAAGAATTTACTATCTTATTATTATTGAATAATGAAAAAATATCAAAAATATTTTCCTTCCAATCAATTCTAGAGAAAGGCCATTACTTAACTTTTAGTAACATCCCATATTGGTTCATATTCTTTGGAATTGTATTCTTCTTGGAATGGAGGTCTTATATTATAGAATACATAATCTGTAATCTTCTATCAAAGGAGTTGAGTAATAGAGTGTTCTTTTTCTATGAGAAACACCCGAATGATGTTCTATATATTATGTGAAGAATGTTATCAACCTTGTCTATTTAACTCATAAAGTCTAATGACAACATGAATGCCTATATATTGCTCCATAAACTATATGATAATTATGAAGAGATATCATGAAAAAAAATTATATATCCATGTATATATTCATTAGGAAACTTAGATAATTTTCACCATCTCAGACTCATGTAGTGAATATTGTTGGCCACATTATGCATCTAGAAGTTTTAGGGTTTAAGCTAAATCAATAACTTCCGATTGTTTTAATTCCTTAATCACTCCCTAATAAATTATCAATTATTACAATGAAATTAAATATAAAAATAATGATAATTCTCTCTCATGTATTCTCACTCTACTTTTCCATATTGATAAGAATAGAAAATGCAAAATACCATATTTCCATATTGGGAATAAGAGGAATGGTCTTTCAAAGAGATAAAAGAATAACATCAAATATAATTATTCTTCCAAAATCCATTTCATGTAGGGTATGATCAAGGGGAGAGTAAAGGAATAAGAAATTTTCTATTTTCCATGAGGCATAAATTGCTACTGGAAAAAATTCACCCCAAAAAAGAAGAATGAAAAAGTAATAGGTTTGTTTTTTTTCATGTGTAATTTAACAATCTCTATAAATTTGGTATTAGATATATAATGTAGTGATCACATATTTATTCAAATATAAGAACCATATATTTTTTGAAATATTTATCTTGTTGAGGAGGATATATTAAAATCCAATGAATCCTGATTTACCAATGTGGCTTTTAGAGATTACAAACCTACATTACTGACCAAAATTATATTGGTTTTAAATGATTTTTATTATGTGTATTCAGTTACTAGACAAATTATTCCTATTTATAGACTCAATATAGATGGATTTATTTTTAGATATTTTAATAAATATTCAATATTTTACAAAGAATGAATATTTATGGAATAAAATATTTAATTAAATATCTTTCTATTTTGTATTACATAAACCATGTACTAGAAATTGATAATTAATGTATTTCACATAAATCATACCACACCAGACAATAAAATCACTGGTTAGGTCATATTAACATAAATAATTTTACCAAATCACACCAGGATGGATATTTTAATTTCATTGAACTAAAACCAGTTGGTGTATGTCATTTTTATTTATATGGAAATACAAATAGATCCCCATTTAGAGGTAAAGGTAAAAGGGAGATATCTCTTTTTGAGTTGGTTGCACTAATTTTTTTAGACTATTTACAAAAAAACCCAGTGGTTGGTGACCATACTTTTAACACTAAATGATGATTTTAGTAGATATGGATATTCCTTTTTAATGAGGTAAAAGTCAAATTCATTTTCTATATTCAAGAAATATCAGAATGAAGTTGAGGAAAATCTTTCTAAAAATATTAAAAAACTATGATTAGACCATGGTTGAGAATATCTTAATGAATAATCCATCGATTATTTATGAGAACATGTGATTTTATAACATGTTGCACCTCCTTAAAAAGTAATAAGTAAAAGTGGATGTGAAAGAAGGAACCAAACTCTGTTAGACATGGTGAGATCAATGATGACTAATGTTAGTCTTATATTATCTTTTTAGGGATATACATTACAGAAAAAAATATAATAAACCTTGTTACAACTAAAGTGACAAAATATAATTCTATATGAACCTCATTGTGGAGGTAAATCCATGTTGTTGTATTTAAATTTGTGGGGTTGTTAAAAATTTGTTAAGGAATATTTACATAAAAAAATTTCTCTTTGAGGAAAAAGCTTACCTTTATTAGATACCCAAAGGAAAAACTGGATATTAGATATATTCTCCATTAGACAAAAAGGAAATAGTGTTATGTTACACAATATTCCTTGATTAGATTCACGTATCTAAAAGATATAATGGGGGTGAGATAGAGTTTCATAAAGTTAAGGATTTAGGTACACAAGAGTTGAAACATGAACATATTGCATAAATCCATGTGTAAGAGAAAATTATAGAGACATAAGAGATGTTTGAGATTGCATTAGATGATATAGAACTAGAAAAATACGGTTTTCAAGTCACATTGTATGTTGACTCATTTTTAGCAGATAATAATGATCTTATATCCTGTAAAGAAGTAGTAAGTGAAAAAAAGCTACCAAAGGAAATTGAGTTATGAATTATAAAATAGATTGCATATTCCAAAGAAATATATGGGTTTTAGTAGATCCTATAGTGGAAGTAATGATATTATTGTTTTGAATGGGTATTCATGAAGAAAATGGACACATGTAGACAATTCGGTACCTATATGGAATGAACAGTTACAAAAAGGGTTCAAAAATTCTCATGGAATAGAATACGATGAAACCATTTCTCTAATTGAAATACAAAAACATAAATCATATTTATACCCTATAAATACACACCATTACTATTAGATTTGGAATATTGACATCCAAATACATTTCCTTAATAAGAACCTTTATGAATATGATTATATGACACAAAATGAAGGGTTTGTTTCTTCAAAGAATTCAATCAAGGTATGAAAATTTGTCAGATAAATTTATTGATTAAGGAAACATCCATAACATGGGACATTTTGTTTGATTAATCCATGATAAAATTTGGTTTCATAAAGAAAAAAATATGATCCGTATGTTTATTAGTGATTTATTAGAAGTGTAGAGATTTTCATAATTATCTATGTTATGTAAATAATAATTACTTTAAATTAAATACCAATATGATTATCAATTAATGAATATTTAGTCACTTATTTCTCTATGAAATACTTATGTGAATTAGAATATATTTTTGTGATCAATATCTATCATGAATGATCCAAGAGGATTCTTGGATTAAGTCAATGTATATACATTGACAAGATACTAAAGATATTTTGTATGAAAAAACATGCGAGGGTATTGTTGTTAGTGTCATGTGGAATTCATCTATACAACGAAATGTTTCCTAAAACACAAGAGGAATGATGGAGGGAAATGTCTCTATATTCATTAATGATTGTGCTGGTCAATTATGTTATGATATGTACTAGTATAAAAGATTCTTATTCCTTAAGTGTGGTAGGAAGATACCAATATGATCTAGGTGACTGAAATTTTATGGTAGTCAATGCTACCCTTTTTTAATTGATGGAAACTAAGGAGATATTCCTTGTCTATGGAGGATATGAGGAACAATTCATCAAAGGATATGTAGATTCTAGTTTCCAAAAATATAAATACAATATGAAATCCCATTCAAGATATAGCTTCACTCTTAATGGAGATGTCATGATATGGAAGATATCAAAGAATGCCATGGTATCCAATTATATATTGGATTCCAAGTACATTGCAGGTTTTGAGGCATCTAAATAAGAATTTCAAAATTACAAATTCTTATATGATCATGATGTTGTGACAGTTAGAAAACACCCTATCACACTCTATTGTGATAGCACTGTACCGGTGGATCTTGGACAAGAGTCAATGTCACAACATATAATAAAAGAAAATACATTAGGAATATCATCTCCTATGGTATTTTTCCCAAATAGGTGATGTCACAGTGAGAAAAAGTTCTATATAAGACAACATGGTGGACCCCTGATAGAAATTGTTAACATAGAATAAACATGAACATTATGTGAGATCTAGAAAACAAAAATTCATTTACAGATCACTCTAGTTTGAGAGGTAGGCTATTGGAATTGGTGTTTGAGAAATTACTATTTAATATTCATATTGCATTCATATTAAAAGAGGTGAGTATTAATTAAATATATTATTACTTAATATTCATAATTCTATGTGAATTCAATGTAATAATTTCCTAGAGTATCTATGCATTAAAAAGGGCATAATAGTTCCCCATTATGATGATAACCTTGAAATTCCCTGGTGACATTCTTAAAACTTTCTCTATGGTGGGACAAAATTCTATGATGGGACACATAGTATGTTGAATATTATGTTTGAATACTCATAAGTATATTGGAATTCATCTCATAAAGTTCGTAGATGGTAATCTCTAAAACGGGAGATTATGATAACATACCTGTATCATGGAAATATAAATTTTTATGTGTCATTGGATATTCTAGTCAGCGAGCATGTATAATGATCCTTAGAATATAAGACTATTATTAATGAATTTTATGACCCTCTTACATTATTTTAATTACCAAAACAATGATTCCAAAATTTCATAGGATGTATGGTATGTTGGTTGTGTCACAAATAATATTTCAACAATGAATAAGTTGAGATGTATTTGTCCCTTCTATATTCATGGAAGTTTATATCTCATCCCTTTTATGGATATGTAAGTACCATATTAAATTCAATGGTCATGGTGTATAGATGAGTTCATTTCAGGTATTACAAAAATGGTGTATCAAGCATATATGTTTATAATATGGGTGCGTAGCCTTCTGGATAACATATCATGAAAAATGGATAATATTTCATAGGGGGTGTCCCTATTTGGTTTTTTCATTATGATATATCATCATCATCTCTGAGTTACATAACCGGGTTCTAGATATTAATCTTGAACATTAGTCATTATTGCTTAATTATACTATGGAAGAGGCCTAGATGGTCACATAAACTTTTTTTACTTTAATCTTAGTTAAGTATTTTTTATATTTAAACTTTTAGATAAATATTATTTTCTAGATTAAGATGTAATATTTTTTTTAAATTTCTTAATGATTGATAATATTATATAAATAATTATTTGAGAGGTTATTTTATAGTTTAATAAATATAAAGATCTATGTAAGAATTGTTATTTACACCATAAGAAGAATTTTTTTATTTTATAAAAATAATTCTATTCCTCCAAAATAAAATTTTTATTTCATTTTCAGAAGATCCCACTTGGGGTAAATCATTAGACCTTACAAACGAAACACACTATTACAACAAAAAACAATCAAAAAACAAAAAAAAACATAACTCACTAGATAGGCTTCCTGGATGGATCATCCTAGAACATCCATGCTTAGTCTTTGATTTTGATATTTGGGTGTGAGGTGAAAAACACCTCAAACTTCACTAAAATAAATTCCATCAACTCCATGTATGAGCCCATATCAACCAGAGGGCAACACTCTAGAAATTAGACATATTTATGAGATGTGTACCACACCATCTGTTCATGGATGAGATTCTCTAGATACCTCCCTTGGCTAGGTCTATCACACTCCTCCGCTGTCAAGGAATCATCCCCAAGTCTTGTCTTACTAATCTATTATTTTATAGAATTCTCAAAATTACTGGAGACCTCTATCATATTTATATTAAGAACCAAGGGTTGTAATGTATCTCCCTTCTGATAACCTGAAGACACACCCGCCTCTGAGGGGATGGATTAATAAAGATTTTTTGAAGTAAAGGATCCCTCACAAATTTTCCCCATGGCTCCCCAAGAAGTACCCCTATTTCATACTACTTTAGTCAGCATATTTTGGGAAGGTAGTAATAGTATTTCCATTTCTTGGTCTTCTTCTTGGCCAGTGATAGTAGTTCCCCAGAATCCCGAGAGTCTTTTTTCAGTTTCTGCATACATGAGAGAAAGAAAACCATCTATAAGGACATCCACTTACCCATCAGAAGATAAAGTATATACTTCATAAATCTATTTGCCATTAATAAAAAATTGTTTGGGAAAAGAAAGATTTTACATCAACTGACTTGCTTCAAAACCTCCAACTTTCTTCGTCTTCCTTTTGGATCTCACTTATTTCCAACCATTATATTTATTGGAGCTATGGAAATCCTCTCCCCTGGGCCCAAATCAGTTAAATTAGACTACTGAGATTCCCTATACTCCCAGTTATACATTAGGATATAAATTTTCTATGACCTTGGTTTCCTGTATGTTGGGATGGATCAACACCTCCTCCTCAGAGTTTCTTAGATCAGAATGACCCCTAACTGTTATAACCCCATTCAAAATTGTAGTCCTATATTAAGAATTATTTTTCATTGATTTCTCATCTTTTTCACCTATATCTAATACCTGACTAATAAAAATTCAAGACACCCTAGTTTCCCCTTTCTCACATGTCGAGAAGTAGTTGGAATCATTCTCCCACTAATCACCACTCCACTCTATTGGAGATCACTATCCACTAGATGAGGGTTGGATTCTTTCCATGATAAAAAATGGAACTCAGGATTAATGTCATCTTGATGGAGATGGGAGTTTGGTTGGGAAGCACTTGAGATATCCCCAGCCTCACTGGAAGTCCGACCTCACTGCACTTCCACAATCTTGGGTGAATCGAGGATATTACTGCAAACCTCCTTGTGTTAAATATATGTAGCTTCTGTTTTCTGGTAGTAGATATCAAAAAATGGAGGATGAATTCATAAATCACATGTTGTTTGAAACAATATTCTACTATAATAAAAATCCAGATAAAATCAGGGGGAAATTTAGATAAGTCATCTTCTACACACAGGTGGGCATACGAGGAATGCTTCAAAGATATTGAACATAGATCTGAGAACACGAATATAACACAAGCATTCCCTTATGGATGTAAAATTATAGGATTGTAAAAGGGAAGGGTTAAAACTAGAAGGTGCATCCACATTTCGATCATATGTGGATTCTGACCCATGTGATTGTCAATCAACAATCGAAACAAAAGGAATCTAAATTAACAAAAAACCTGACATTCATGTAACCAAGTCACTAGAAAATATTTCACCTCTAGAAACAGTTGCAAGAAAATTTTTGAATCTAGAAGACAGTTCAAGATGATGTTCTTCAAGCCCCAATCTGACCTGACATGTTGTGATAAGTCAAGAAAAGATGGACGTCCTTGATCAAAGTGAACAACCAATTCCAAGTCCAGTTGATCCGCGGCTAGGGAAAAATCCAATGGGGATATTTCAACCATTAGAAGACCCTCCCAAAAACCAAGCACTTTATTCACTAGATTTTGAATATAAAATTTATTTATTTGTTGAATGAATAATATTTATCTAATTATTTATTTGATAATCTAATAAATGTTGAGGCGGATGAGTGGAACTTATTTTTTTTTGGTGATGAATTTTTATTTAATAGATTATAAAATAAGAATTTATCATTTTGTGGGTTAGTACACTATATAAATTAAAATAATAATATTATTTTATTTCATGGATTTGGGTTCCTTTTTGGTTTAAGATATTATTTAGGACCTTTTTTAAATCAAATAAATGTTAAACCCTAACTGTATGTTTATAAATATACTATTATACCATTTAGGGAATGGTTAATCACTATTCACAACAATTGACTCTCAATATCTCCTTTCCCCTCTCATCATCTAATGATTTAGAAGAATAATATAAAATTCATTCATGCCTAAAGAGATATAATGTGGTTAAGGAAAAAAATTGATGATGATCAATCAATCGAGCTTGCACCGAACAATTCATTGATGTTGTTTGGATATCGAATGAGTGTATTTGGATCACCACTATAAGGGATCTTATTTGGGGACTAAAAATGTAGTGACGATACACCAATTGTGTTCTGGTGATCAAAATCATCCATAATGAAATATCTATAGAGTGTGGTAATTTTTTTTCTTTTGTTTTAAATTAATTATGGTTTAATATAAAATATCCTCTATCTTGGTTCAAGAAAATATATTTTTCAATATTCTTCCAAAAAATTCATTAGACATTGCATTCACATCATGAAAAATTAAAATTATCAATTGAACATGGAAAAATAGAGTTGTCCTTAGGAAGAATATGTTATTCTATTTTGCACAGAACCAATGTATATTATATAGTGTATGTTCATATGTGATTACTGTTGTTGTGGCATTAAATTCATCCCATATTATTATCGTGTTGTGTTTTCTGTTGCTATCCAAGGGCTTTAGGTAGTAATACTTAATTCCATAGATAAAGGGGCCTATATGGTCACACCCGAAATTTATTTAGAACCTCACTTATATTCTATATGAATTTAAAATGTTGAATATATATTACTCTCATACACGGATTAATAATTATACATTTTTATACTATATATATATTAAATTACTGGTTATTTCATAGAAAATTATTTAAGTTCAATATTAAATAAGTATTTATTCATTAGAAAATTATTAATTTCATGAATATATATTATTTAATTATTTATTGTATTTGTAGGGTAATAAATATTTATATATTAATTTATGTGAATGTTTAATAAACATTTATTCTCAATTTTAGTAAATAAAATATTTATTTATTTATTAGTGAATTGTGGAGTGATATTTATTTATTTAAATAAATAGTCATTATTCAATGAATAATAAATATTGAGGATGAATGAGGGATTCAGATTTATCTTCCATTGAGAAATGACATATTAAATTTCATTTTAATAACTATTAATTTATTTATTTAATAAAATAATATTACCCAATGAGTTTAGTACATGAAAACTAATAATATAAATAATAATAATAATTTTTACATGGTGTTCTTCTTGGATTTATAAAATAATAATCTCTTGGGATGAATTATTATTAGTCTAACCTAAACTCTATATAAACCCAAGTATTTCATTCCTAAACATAATTGTTGTTGTGAACAATAATAGAATATAGAGAATTATCTCTACCACTATAGAAAATTTATCATATAATTCTATCATGAATGGATAATGATCCTTATCCACCAACCACTCATGTCTAGATAGAAATAAAACTATCCATTCTCACTATAAAGGATTATATTCTGATCAATAACAAATAGTGAAATCATTAGAATCTTCCATTCTAGCACCCACGGATTTCTAAGGCAATGTTTGGTGGTTTAATATCATATATTGATTATCAATAGTGGGATTCTATACTTGATTATCCTCAATACAATGATGGTACCCAATGAGGTGGAATTAAAAATAATTAGTGAAGATATAAACTCAATTTTATGTATTTATTCACACAAATGGATTAATTAAAAATTATATTTTTTGATTGTGTCCACTTAGTTATAGTGTAAAAGTAAATTAATAATTGATTTAATATCATTGGTAATGAAATTATTCATCATGTTCATCTCAGATCATTTGATTATTACAAAAACAATTCCATCTTTTTTATTTTTGAAAGGCACATTCTCTATGCGTTGATCCAAAAGGAACCGACATATAATTTCTTTAAGGCGACTAATTTTTTTTTATTTGGACAAGTCTTATGGAAAAATATAACATTATATTTGTGAATGTAAAAAATCATATGTGTTGAGACATGAAAAATATATATGGTATTTGTAAATAAATTTCATATGATACAACCACTAGTAATGTCTTATTGAAACACCATATGGATATCTTAAAAGTGTACATCCAAAATATCGAATATAATTTTCTCTAACATAAAATTTGAGACAGTAAATAAGTTATATGTACAATGAAAGTAATATGAGAATCAATAATAATCCGAAAAAATTATAAATTCATTAAAACAATATTTCAAAATTAAAAATAAACTCAATAATAATTAATCCATGAATTTATATATTTCAATAAGAAGAATTAAAAAAATCCTGTCAAAATATATTTAAAATTAAAATCATAGAACATTGGAGATTTAAAATTCATCTACTAAAACACATGTAGAAAGTATTTCAATTAAGGTATCATTATAAAAACTAAAATAGATATTCATAAAAACATAATAATGCATTCTAAATTTTAATAAATGTATTAAAAAATTGTTCTCACATATAATATTTGAAATAAAAGTGAATTAAACTTTGAAAAAAAATCTTTCATGATAAATTTTCAATGAATACTTTACAAAAAATGACTGAAATATATTTTATGAAATATAATAAAATTCAACCCAAAACCTTATATAAATTACACACAAAACAAATCATTTTAATGAAAATATTTAATGAATTAAAATTTCAATACACAATGATAACAAAAAGTTCATTTACTTTTAAAATAAAATTTAAAAGAATGTGTCAAAAATATTTGTAAAACATTCATTAAAATAATGTTGCAGCAAACCCCACAGTTAACTCTTTTCTTATCATTAGGCAATAAATAAATAAAGTTTAATGGAATAATATTAATCTTAAAAGTTAATGATTTTCAAATCCTAATATGAAGTTATTTTTAAAAAACGATTCTCTTATGGACTCTCTCAAGTATGTATAGATGATTATTCTACTAAATAGAAAGTTTTTTAGACAAAATGTGGTTTTATTCTTACAAAAGTGATTGATTTTGAAAATTTAAAAAAAATTATAAAAGATTAACTTGGCATTTATATGTTCTTCATAACATCAATTTTTCTCTATGATGAATAGACTTAATGATCTTTTCACATAGAATAATTAGACGCAATAAATAGATGAGTGAGTTTAATAATTAAATGTATGAATAATTAACATGTCAATTTTTTTTATTTACAAGAATAAAAATATCAACCATGATTAAGATTTTATTTCATATCCTATGTAAATTAAAATATTCTTCTTCTAATTCCAATAAATGAATTCAAAATCAGTTAATATTGTAAATATTACATCAAAAATTTCACCACAAGTAAGAATTATTAAGAGATAAATTTAAATTATGTTATACGATTTAATAAATATGTAAATATAAATTATAGATCACTCAATGTAGTAAAACAACAATAACATTAATGAAATATTTATAACCACTGAAAAGAAAAATTTATTGTTGAATAAAAATTAATTTTTTAAAAACAATTAGATGATTTTTGATAAGTTATTAAGGAAGTATAGATTAAATTATTTTAATATCACTCCCCCATAATTAAAACTGAAGATTGAACTCAATGTTTATCCATAACAAGTATGAAATAATAAAAAAACTATTTTTCTTAAAATTTGGTCTATAAGAAGTTAAAGAATTCTCAAGGGAGAAAACGAAGATCAAAATATGATACTGAAAAAATTTCTATAAATTATTATAATGAAAATTTAAATATTTTTATTATTTTTTCTTATGGATATAAATAGTATTTTTTTGAACAATTTGTAAAAATATCATGCTAGACAATGTTTTTAGAAAGTGTCACCATTTTAACATAGATTTCATCTTTAATAAAAATAATATAAATGGGTACCTATCCTCCCAAACATGGTTTCATATAAATTTACAATTAATAAAAAATAAAATACTCACATAAAATTTTAATTAATCTAACAACTGGGATATAGTGTTTCAAAAATAATAAAATGAGTATAATATAGTTTATAATTTAAATCAAAAACTCCCTTGATTAATGATGCTCTCCAATTTTAATGGAATATAATGAAACCTACTATCTCTATTTCATTAAAGACCATCATATTAGATTGATTTCATCTCCTATAAGTTGAAACATATAAACATTATATTCAAATAAATCTATATCAGAAGAGTAAAAACTAATAGTTTGAGTTTAAAGGAAATTCATTTCAGATTTTATCAAGCATAAATATAATATAGTTATTTTAGAATAATATGAATTTTTATCTACAAAGTAGCACACAATGTTCAAAATCAATTAAATAAAGTAGAAAATGATCAATAATTATTTGAGAGAAATGGATTTATTCTTAATAAAAATAAAAGAAAATAGGAAAATATGACCATGGGTTGACTCCCATAAAGAACTAGGTTTAAATTTATCATATTTACTTGGAGAAGTATCAGTTTTCAAGAATAAAGATAACAGATAATTCACTTGGTTTCTCCTCAAATTAATTTTTAGCCCTTCTCCCATTAAATAATAAAATCTTTTTTTATCCACCTACGATATCTATATCACTATTAACTAATATTATTAGGATAGTGAAAGGTGAAACACACATGTATTTGAGCTTCCAAAAATAATATTTAGTCTAGAATTAGAATGTGAGACTCCATATTAAGCCTTAAAATCTATATTATTTATAATTCAGTCATGATTTTTTTTATTTCTTTTTATATCTTATAATTTTCATAGGATTACATTTTAATCTCATCAAAAAACTAACATCAATTAATATTATCTCTCCAATATATTTAAAATTATTTTATAATAATTTAATAGTCCAAAATGTTTTATGTCATATATATAAAGGATGATGAGCAAGATGTCCAAAGAAAATTTTATAAGTATATGTTCATATGGTTGTGTTAAAAGCAGTCCAATAGGCATGAAAGGCAACATCTAAATTTTTATATTTGTCATTCCATGAGATACATATAGCTTTATATAGAATCTATTTTCATTCTATGTTTGATATTTCATCTTTTCCAATATATTTAGGATGGTATGTAGTCATAATTTTGTGCACACATCCATTTTTTTCTATTAAAATTTTTAATATAAAGTTATTTAAGTGTGTTCCATTGTTAGTGATAATTAACTTGGCACCACAAATATAGAAATAATATTTTTCCTACTAAATTTGAACACAATATTTTATTAGTTGTTGGGAAATCACAATACCTATAGCTACTTAGAGATATAATCTAAATCCACTAAAATATATTCATTTCAATGGGATATTTGGAATTATCCCATAAATTATAGTCCCCACACATAAAAAATTTCAACCTGTATAATTCTATTTTGGGATATCTCTAGACTCCTTCAAACATTTACGATTATTTGGAATTCGTACCAACCCAAAAATTATATCCTTAAATTCTTGAAACGTTTGGTCTAACAAAAACCATCTTGCATCACTTTTGTGGTCGATTCTTTCACATCCATATTGTCCTACCCCATTTTAGGAATTAAAGATCTCTAGGATGGGTAAAAGCTTTTCCAAGAGTACATATATCCTTATAATATCACAAACACATATCCTAAAGAGTTGTGGGTCATACTAAAAATAGATATTGATGTTATAAATGTATTTATTTTTTTATTATGGTTAAATAATTTGGGAATCAGTATTCGAGAAAGAATATTTGAAAAGTATGCATCTCAAATAGTTTTCTTCATTAATACAATAATAAAATTTTCATTTGGAAATTAAGAATTTATCTCTCTAGGGATGTAATTTTGGGTATTGGGAAGCCTTTAATGTGGTAATCCACTAGAATTTTAGCACCCTGTTTTCCAAATTTCTAATTCATACTCTTGAAAAAGATGGATTTATCTAATGATACTTTTATTGTCATCTTTTTGGGAAAATAGATACCTCATGGAAAAATGGTTAATGAATATAATGCCCTGAGACCCAATAAAATATTTTATAAATTTATCAAGAAAAAAATTCTAACTTTTTATTGGCTGTGTGATAATTATTTTGGGAATCATCTAGAATTATAATAGGATAATAAAGAACATGTAATCTCTTACCATTCCACTAGCTTGAAACTACAAAAAAATCAAGGTCATTAGAAAAAAAAATTAACCACACATGCTACATCTAGTTGGGGGACGTGATAATGGGTGATGTGGAAAATTTTTATTTAGGATAGTTCAAAAAATATTTTTCCTTATCATATTAAATAATGGGTGAATCATTTAAATTTAGTGAGAAAATTGGCCTTTTGATTTTAGAAAAATTCCTGATGAACCTCCAGTAGAAACCAACATGCCCTATAATTCCTCTCAGACCATTAAAATTTTAATAATAGTAATATTTTGAATCACCTATATCTTTTAATTCTTGAATTAAATACAACCCATTGAGGGCTTTTTGGGAAGTACTATTCCCTTTAAAATCATAAATTGAAATTTTTCTTAGTATAAAAATAATTTGGTCTCATAAAATCATTGAAAATCCAATTCTTTATTTTTCAAAAATCATTTATATGTGTTTCAAACTATTGAAAATACAACCTTGAATAACATAACAAACCTATTTATTATATGTAAATACATAGACATCATACTACTTTGAATGGTAGTTAGGGCACCAAACCGTCCAAATGGAATTATCTGGTAAGAAAATCTCCCAAAGGGCATCAGAATTTTTTTCATAAAAAATAAAGTGAAAAATATATTTGATTTACTTTATGGTTCATCCAATATTTTTTTTTATTTTTAAACACATAAAAATGTTTTTATTCTTAATATATCCCTAAATATGGGGATATTATAACTTTAAGGATGAAATTATCGCTCATGGATGAGTATTTTTGGATATATTTGAGTGGTTTAAACTCCAATTTTGGTTATTATTGTTTAATAGGAAGAATTTTAACCCAAGATGGCCCAAAAAATTCAATGTGATTATTAAATAATGAATAATAACTAAATAATCCCTCTTCTTCATTGTTTTCATGATTATAAAACTACTCAATCTTTAATTCAAGATATAGTTTTAAGATTACTTCTTCAGAATACTAATCATGTTGTTCTATAAATTCACCCATATTCCTTTCAAATGGAAATATTTCTTTAATTGAACAAATTTTGAGACTTTTATTAAAACTATCAATCAATCCTAAATGTATAATTTTTCTTCACAAAAATTTTCTTAAAATTCCATTCGATCTTCCCTTGAATGGTTCTTTTTAGGTGTGGGTTCTTTATAATTTTTAAAAGGATGAAATTATTCATTATGATCCCCAAAATTGAAAAACAATTTTAATATATAGAAATCAATTATTTAACCTCCCATAGAAAGGAATAGACATCATGATATGATAAATACATATTTATCATAATCCAGATCAAATATGAGAAATTTATCAGGAAAAATCCTCCTTCGTACCCAATCACTAAATTCATACACTCTCCCTATTGGGATTGGGATCGAGTAGTACTCCAACATCAAAACCATGATGATGGAAAGTATATATCCCAATATCATCTATAAAAATAACGTGTAAGGAATGAAATTTATACTAAAACAAAGGTCTCAAAGGCAATTTAATTGTCCAATATTTTCAAAACTGGGTGGAATGAAAAAACTACACTAATATTTTATATTAGGATATATCATCTTCTAAAAAAAATTGTAATCGTATTTTAGGTTGTATGTAAAAAAATATACCAAGGTAATTTAATTTGATATAGTTTATTAGAAATTTTCAGGTATTAAGGGATTTGAACAAAATCATAATGAATAGGATATTGAGGTGAGTCTTCTTAAATAGATCAAGGAAGTTGAGTAGTTTAGTTTCTTGGTTATTTTAAATAATTATTTGAGGTAAAGGGATGTGTCACAAATATTATTCAAAAAAATAGGCAACCAATAATATTATTCCTCAATACTTTCTTTTCCTTTATATTTATTCATTTTCTAGTCATTTCTATATTGTTGTTTAGGGGGATTGGTAGGTTTTATCTCATTTTGATCATGGATTTATATGTTTATAGTTACCCATATCTTTATTTTTAGTTTGTTGTATAATTTAAGGTTGGGTTATCATATATTGAAATATTTCTCTTTTATGAGTTTTAAACCACTCCTAGTTGAGAAAAACAAATAATTATCATTAGGTTTTTTCTCATTTATGCTAGGAATCATCCCCTACCTCTAAAATTCTTGTCCCGCTGATGGATACCCTATTTTAAGCTCTAAGTAATGCATCCTTGTATATTCTGAGATTTTTGAATGCTATGTAGGAATTTTGGTGAATCCAATTTATGTGAGTCAAACATTAATATCCATTATTTTAACATACCCCTGACATTTTTTTTAAATATAGTGGTATCCTCCATTTAATGGTTTTGAAATTGTTATTTAGGATATTTTGGGAATCAAATGGAATTTTTTCTGAAAAATTACTTCACTCTCCATTAATGGTTTCGATGGTTATATACTTTGGGTTGTAGTTTTTATAAAATTGGTATTCTATAACTTTCATACATGGATCATTAGCAGTAAAATTAATATTTACTAAATAATGGGATAACATATCAAAGAAAAATATGTAGTTTTTACAGTATCTAAACAAGACACATTGAGGAAAATTCTCTCTAAGATACCGGGTTAGACATTCACTTAAAATTTGGTGTATTATTTATTTTTATTTATGGTAAATTATGTATAAAATATGGTACCTTATTTTAAAAAGATGATAATTATTTTAAAACCTTAAACCAAATTAATACTCTCCCTTTTAACAATTCTACTACTAGAATATTTTTTTTGGGATATTACGTAAAGAGTGTAATAGATATTTCTTAACTCTTCATCTATCATTCTTATGTAATTATATCTGGTGGATTGGTGATGTAAACTCCTCCCTTAAGGTGGAATCCATTTAAAAATGGCTTCCATAAGGAGGTGTATAATGATCCAATATTTGGGATACTACAGACAAATGTCCCTAAACCTATCCCATGCTTCATGAAAAGACACTCTGTAATATTGGTAATAACAAGTTATTTGTTTTCAAAATTTTCTCTTATGTATATTTGGGTAAAATTTCATAACAAAGGATTCATGAACTAGTTCCTAGGTTATAAAAATGTTTTTATATTGTTTAATAAATTTCTACCTTGTGTTGGAATACTCACATTTTCATTTTATTTTTAACAAACCCTTAAATACAAAACTAGTATCCTATATTATTAAAGACTCTAATAATGTATTGGGAGTCCTCGTTTGGTATTTTATTGAATGTGGGAATCATATAAAAACATGAGTATTTTATGTCAATAATTCAATGATTTTTGGGTTATCCTAAAGAAATACGGGTTCATTAAAACATAATGAAATTGATACTACCAAATTATATGCCATTCAATATTATGATTAATGGGGTCATGTTAAATGTTTTTTTCATTTTAAATAGGTTTTCTATACCTATCAATTTATCTATTTCAGTTTTCATTACTTTATTAAGATATATAAAGTATTTTTTTTAATTTTATTAATTTGAGGATTTAAGTTCTCAATTCATGATCTTGTGTTTATGTATAAAATTATTTTTTCAAAAATATTTACCCAGAACAAAATTTATTTTATTTTATCTATAGGTATTGTTTTTTTGAGTTTTGATATTATATTGGTCACACAATGTCTTCTCCAGAAACTATTTCAAAAAAATTTGGATGTCACTAGAATTAACAAAATATTTATATATTTTTACCTAGTTAATCATATTATGTTAATGAGTAGGGTCAAACCTATATAATTTTTTTGTAAAATCCATGAAATTAACTCAACAATTAGAAAAAAAATAAAGAAAAATAGTGGTGGTGTAGTGTGTAAAATTTGAGTGTGAAGAAATAATAATAATGTGAATAAATAAGTATTGGATAGCGAAAGAAATGGATAAAGTTCCAGTAATAGGTTTGAGGTAGAATAAGTGATAAAAATATTATAAATTTATATTTATTATTATGAAATAAATTTTCATTTATTCATATGAATTGAAAAACTGGGATTCCAACATAAAAACATATCACAATAATCTCTATTTAAATATTTTTCAACTTGGATGTATAATTTAGTAGTTCTTTAATGAATGAATTAACTGATATAGGTAATGATGAAGTTGGTTTTATCATGACTAAATTACCATTTGAACTTAAAAAAGATAAACCAGTTGAAAAATGATTTTAAAAAAGTAAAATGGTCTAAAAATAATTAATAGCATTTTCATAAAAAGTGAATCAACTAAAATACATGTTTAGTATATCAAAATTTAAATGATTCAAAACATTAATCAGGAATGAGGAGAAGGGAAATCTGAGACCTTTCTATCAATCCAAATATTTTTAAATAATCATTATCTCCATAAAGGTCACCACCTTGTTCATTGTTGAGACTCAAGATTGACGTACATGGACAATACATTACTTTTTAGGAATACATAATACATAACAAAAACCAACACTCAAGGATCGTAATAGTTTATTTTCTTTGGAAACTCGGAATATAATCATCTAATCATTGTGAAATTCTTCAACATCTCCAATAAAGATCTTCCCCTTTTGTTTTCATACCTAAAACCATTCTTTATATCCTGGGGAAAATAAAACATATAAAGGGTGAGCTCAAATGCTCAGTATGGGTAATAATAGATAAAATAAAACAAACCATATATATTTGAACATAAAAATGTTAACATAATGTTTAAACATAAAAATCTTGAGCAATGACATAAAACATTACAGTATGTAAGGCATAGATCATTATGGAACATCAATTATGATTAAATAGCTTGGAAATAAAACTTGTTATTCTGTAAAAACATTATGAACACGATATGATTTCCATAGTGGCCAAGGCATTACTTCAAAAACCATCTTAGTGGAAAAAGCCCCTTTCTGAATCGAGTTCACTCTTCATTTCAGTCCTATAACCCTAAACCAGATTAACTGACCATTCCATCCATGTCTATCTCATGAGATATAAATATTTACCCAATTCATTGGAGGGAGATATAGGTTCCACCCATGTCATAATGAAATCATTATTACGTGTTCTACAAAATAAACATAAATCTTACATCATAACACAATGAATAAAATGGGTTTTATAAAGATCATCCCATCATAACATAATCCATATAAAACAAATGGATATCATTTCATCATAGAAATAATCAAAACATGTAAATAATAGAGAAATTATACTTGAATCATAATCATACTAAATAATTTCATCTTATATGGAAAATAGTTTTGACATAACACTTGAAATGAATTCTTGAGGAAAATATTCTTTCTTCTTTAAAATCATTTTCTTATCACAAAATGCCATTCAATTTTAAAAGAAATAGATTTTTTTGAAGATAATCATGAAATATTGTAGAGGAATATTCATGAAAATTAGGTTTTATTAAACCATAAAAATCTATTCACGCCATATAAGTTAAAAAAACATTCTTCTCGTACTTATTTCGGAAAAGTCAAAAAGTACATCGAATGGTAAACAAAAGAAAGATTACTTCTATATGATGTGGTAAAAGTAAAAAATGGTAAAAAGACATTAAATATACATGGATGAAAATTAAAAATTTTATGAAAACATGTTTAGAACATATGGAGATGGACGATGAACATAACCCCAGTAAATACTTACGAATAATAAATCTCGGATAAGAATGAGATCTGAATAATTATCCCTTACCTTATGTCCAATTTCATCTATATGTGTCCAAGACTCCTATATAGTGGGTTTAAAAATACTATTAACTAGTAACAGAACCATAATAATATATATGTTATCATATATGATTCACTTACGACTTTATATTATCCGTTCATTTGACAATTCCATGTTAAAGCAGTGTTCTGGGTAAAATCGTTTCATTTATCGTCCGTGTTTTGACTTGTAATTATTAATATGATTACTTAGTTGATGATTAATTAAATCCAGAATATAAAACCTGATTATATATAATATATATTCAGAATATACATTTTTATAATATATCGATAAATGGAAAGAAATACACTGTTCATGGAGACGATAGGCTCTACATACGGATGAATGCTGTTTTTGTTTCCTTATTGAATTGAATGGAATTAAGTAGATGACATATATATATATATATATACATAAATCTAGTTGAATTATTATATCATATATTTAATTATTTCTTATTATTTATACTTTATAATCATTCTTGAATTGTTAACATGGAAAATGAATCTCATCGCGTCGTGGAGACGGTAATCCGTACGTACACACAAGCGATGATATTATTCCCATATTTATTGAATGAAATTGTAGTGGATGATATAATATTGTAGAATAATTATAATATTATAATAATCATATATAGTCATTCTTTATACCATTATACCCATCCAAGTTAGGTGGTGGTGGAAAAACTAATTACACCACGGTGTGGAGACGTTATTTCGAACATACGCACCCGCAGTGATTTCATTTTCTGCAGAATGTATAGAAGGTGAAATAGGGTTGTTTAATTTTAATAATAACATATCAGTATATATGTAATACTTTTTTTATTACTTTATAATGAAACAACTAATGAAGAGGAAGTAGAATAAGTAAGAAACTTGAAAGAGTCAGAATAAGAGATTTACTTTTCCTCAACGCACCTCTATTAAAATTTTTCTTAGGGCACTAGAGTTGGTATTTTTAGAATACCATAAACTCTAAGATATAACTAGAGAGGTTTAGAAGAGGAATTGTAAGGGTTTGACCGATATTTAAGGCTCAATGTTATGTAAAGTGGAGAGGGGGGAGGTGCCATTTTATAAGGGAGGAGAGGGGATCCTTTGGAAAACCATAAAATATTATTTTATAACAAAGTCAGATTCAGTTTATGATAGCTCAAAATTGATTTATTTATAAAATAAAGTGTGTATGGGTCGAAATACTCTCATCCAATAGGTTCTATACAAGTTTTGGTTACTATTTTAACCTTATCATTTAGATTTAACTTTTACCATGTCTTCTTGTTTTCTTACACTATATGGTTAATAAAATTTCTATAACAAGCCAAAATAACCCCAAGTGGTTCATTATTGATATATATAACCATATCTAAGTCATTTGGCTGAATCCTATATTTTTAGAAATAGAATAACAATTAATAATATAATATTTGTTTGAAATACTATTTTATGTCAATTTTGACACTATTTGGTAATTGATTTTTGTGAAAATCCTTAAACATAAATAGTTCAAAAAAAGTTAATTTATTCAATACTAACATGTCATATTAACTAATAAAATTATTGGAATTTATAAAAAGTATCAAATTACATTTATTTGGGTATTTATAACATCAATTATGTTAATATTTCATTAAAAAGGTAGTTACTGCATCATCATTGTGTCATAAATAATTTAAATTATTTAATGTATAAAAAATACAAATAAAATAATATGATGTATTAAAACTCTTTATCTTTCTAATTAATATTTATAGTCGAATTTATCTTATGTATAACCCTATATTAAAAATGTTTTACTTATTAAACATTGATTTTAACTATTTTAACTCTTCTTTAAAAATAACAATAATAAATGCCCTAATATAATCCATGTGGACATAAATGATAATATTTTATTACTAAGTTTGTTTATGGTCTAATTACACCTATGCAATATATTTTGGACATGTGTTAGGGTAATAATAATATCATTGTTACCCTTAATTATCCTATTTACTATTAACTGTGGTAAATAAAAGTAAAAAGTTACTATTCACCAAAAATCATTTTTATCATATTTAACAACATTTTACTCCTTGATATTATCCTTGTCACTTGGATTTTCAAAATTCCAGTCAGAGAAGTGGTAAAAATAAGTTTTATGTAAATTTTCAAATTCTCCTAGGAGGTGGGAAAAAGGTGGTGAAACGTTCAATAATTTTTTTTATTTCTGAAATTATTATAAAATGATTTCAATGAATAATATTTAGCTTATATAGGTATTATGTATCAATTTTGACCTAAAATAAATTTAAATAAAATAAATAATTATTATAAAAAAATTCGGTTTTTAAATAGTAACCCATTGTTTTCACTAATAATCAAAAAATTAAACGTTTTCAGAAAAATACCAAAAATTAACCCTAGGCTAATTTCAATTTTCTCAATCCTAAAATGAAGTCCATTTTGATAAATAAAATTTCAAAAAGTGGGTATTACTATTCATAATGCCTAGTTTATATAATATTTTAATAGCATATCGCTGTTTACTGAAACTCAGTATTGCGTACAACACACGCTATTGTGGAAGGTCGCGATTGCGTGTAAAGCAAGCCAAGTCAGGGTTGTGTGTAGTGCAAGATTAATTTGTTGTCATTTATTATAGAATCCAACCATATTTAATCTATAAATTGGATATATATATATATATATATATATACACTCAATGTTGCATAGAATAACATTTATCAAATGAACTTGAAATTTTGTGTAACACGAGCCAAGAATAGTGTTGCGTATACGGTGTTGCTTGTAGAACATGATAATTTTGGTGTCACGTAAAACAAAAGACATCAATGAAATTTAAAAAAATAATTCTCATAAAATCTCAGGCTGTTACATTCTACCCCACTTAAAATGAATTTCTCCCTCGAAATTCGTGGGGGTTATAAATGGTTTATTACTTCAAAGTTTATTTCATAGAAACCTACATCGTAAAAAAGAATACTAAAACTTCATTTTAAAATGGAAAGATAGATTCATAATTGTCACCCAAAGTAACTCAGTACTGTGTTTCCACATTGGACAACATTGGTGAAAATATGGATATGGAAGAGAAATATAACCATTAACTTCTGATGACGAGTGGTACAGGACATGGCTATGAAAAATCCATCCATCACAAAGCCATAAATTTGTGATGATAGAAGGTACCATCTGATTCATCAGATATGAGGGAAATATGACATCATTTATGGTTTTCAAGAATATTTACCTAAAGCTGAAAAAATTGGAATTAGAAGATATAATTTTTTGATTTTGGTACAATCTCACCGTTGGTCGTTCCATTAACAATTTTCACTTCATCTCTTAAGTAAATGAAGATGAATTTGTCTTCCATGAAGTGTTAGTGGATCATGTGATAGAATGATATTTCATTTCATCTATCTCAAACATAAGGTTAGCAAAATTTATATACATAAGTCCATCTATGGTGAGGTTAATCATATATGGTTTGAAAAATAGACTTATAATTCATCTATCATACCACTTGATAAAATAAAAATAATTTTTACAAACTAGGGACATCCTATAGGCTAGTAGTAGACGATAAATGCCTGTCACACTTTGGTTGTGGTTTCGATTCCTGCAACCCTGTCCGACATGACGGGTTGTCGCCTGTCCTACAGGTTGTCCTTTTTGTAAAACTACACTATTATAACATTCCAGAAATAATATAAAAAAAGGTTCTATCCTTAAATAGTATTATCTTATGTCCAACACAATCCATTTCAAATATTTAGACATACCCAAAATACTTTGTCCCTTCTCATATTAAAAAAAGAAAAAAATTACCATAAAGGTAATATAATAAGCATGTAAATACCATCATTTATCTACCATATATCATAAGATATATCATGTTAGTCACATTCCAAACATGTGAATACCTTAATCATCTATTCTCTTGAAAAAAATTAATACCCATTGAAATTTAGTAAAACATGAATGCTGTCAAAAGTTAACTCTTTCCACATACCAAAATCTCAAAAATTTCTATATACTCAAACCATGATATTACTTTGTACTTATATCAGTCATGAGATCATGAATACTATCAAACATATTAATTTATCCTTATCCCTTCATTATTCTTATATCATCTGCTTGCCAAAAATATTTCAATCACTTTTCATGGTTACCGGTACCACATAATTTTTTTAAAACCACAGTGGACCAATACATAGATATTTCAATATACCATAAAAGTAACTCAACAACATTATTCTTGAATACCAACACATAAACACTTCAATCCATTTTCTCCAATGATTATCATGGAATAAGTAATTCTTTGATTTAGAAGTAACCTCTGAGGTCAGGGCATTGAGTTGGGTAATGCCCTTGTTCTCCACAGATAAGACATTGAACTCCATAACAGTCTATCACTCTATGAACCTTCTCTCCACACTGATAACATCTTCCCCTCCATTTGATGTATTCATCAAGGTTATTTTTACCTTCTTTAGAAATCTCAATCTTCCTTTATCTATGCTCCTAACCATGAGAATATGCATAAAAGTCCACCATCGTCTTATTTAATGAATTAGGAATACCACTAAAGTTCACCTTGTTAATCATATATCACGATGACTGATTCGGTATAATCAAAAAATCATTCTTTCTAGGAATTAAGCAATTTCATTGTTCATAGTCACCAATTTGTCCATTGGATTCAATGATTACCCAATTCCTTCCGGTTCCCTCCGATGACTAAAACCAAAAACCGTGGTGTAAAAAATGGTTAAAATAACAAAGAAACACATAATCATAAAAAGACACTAATGGGATTTCTAACTTATCACAAATTATTTAATCCATGAAACCCTAGGTTCACCCTAGGTTATTCATGATCTTCAACATAATTCTAGGACTATAACCTATAGTTATACTAGATCTTAGAGACATCCCTTGACATACCTTAGAAATATCTCTAGGGATCTCACTAAACTTCTCACATCCTAGTTTCAAAGGTTGACTAAACCTTTCCTCTGATACCAACTGTAGATACCCAAGCTTGATGTACATGGAAATTACATAACTTTTTCAGAATACTTAATATATAAAAAAAACCAACACTCAAGGATCGTAATAGTTTAGTGTCTTTGGAAACTCAGAACATATTCTTCTAATCATGGTGAAAGATCTTCAACATATCCCATAATGATCTTCCAATTTTGTTTTCTTACTTAAACCTTTCTTTATATCCAGGAGAAAAGAAAACATATAAAGGGTGAGCTCAAATGCTCAGTATGGGTAAGCATGGAGAAAATAAAACAAACCATATACATTTGAACATAAAAACATTAACAAAATGTTTAATCATAAAAATCTTGAGCAATGACATAAAACATGGCAGTACGTAAGGCATAGATCATAATGGAACATAAATCATGATAAAATAGCTTGGAAAAAATGATTTAATTGTGGAAAAACATTATGAAAATTATATGATTTGAATAGTATCCAAGGCATTCTTCCAAGACCATCTTAGTGGACAAAGCCCCTTTCGGAATCGAGTTCACTCCTCGTTTCAGTCTTGAAACACTGAACCAGATTAACTTTCCATTCCAGTCATGTCTATCTCATTAGATATTAATCTTTACCCAAATCATTGGAGGGAGATATATTCCCCACCCATCCCATAATTAAATCATTCTTATGTGTGCCACAAAATAAACATAAATATTACATCATAACCCAAAGAATAAAATGTGTTTTTTAAACATCATCCCATCATAACTAATCCATATAAAACAAATGGATATAATTTCATCATATAAAGAATAAAACCATTTATATAATAGAGAAATAATACTTGAATTATAATCCTACTAAATAATTTCATCTTAGATGGAAAATAGTTTTCACAAAACACTTGAAATGAAATCTTGAGGAAAAAAATCATTTCTTCTATAAAATAATTTTCTTATCACAAAATGCCATTAAATTTTAAAAGAAAAGGATTTTGTTGAAAATAATCATGAAATATTGTAGTGGAATATTCAAGAAAATTATGCGTTATCAAACCATAAAAGTCCATTCACACCATATAAGTTAAAAAAATCATTCTTCTCGTACTTTTGTCGGAAATGTCAAAAAGTACCTCGTATGGTAAACAAAAGAAAGACTCCATCCATACAATGTGGTAAAAGTCAAAAAGGGTAAAAAATACTTTAAACATACATGGATGAAAAGTAGAAAATTTATGAGATCATTTTGAGAACATATGGACATGGATGATAAACATAACCCTAGTAAATACTTACGAATAAACAATCTTTCATAAGAATGAGATTGGAAAAATTATCCATTAACTTATGTCAAATTTCTTTTGTATGTGTCTGAGACTCCTGTATAGTAGGTTTAAACATATTATTAACTTGTAACAGAAACATAATAATAATTATGATATCATATATGATTCACCTACGACTTTATAATATCCGTTCATTTGTCAATTCCATGTTAAAGCAGCGTTTTGCATAAAATCATTTCATTTATCATCCGTGTTTTGACTTGTAATTATTAATATGATTACATAGATCATGATTACTTAATTACAGAACATTAAACATGATTTATATATAATATATATTCCAAATATACACATATATAATAGATCGATAAATGGAAAGACATACACTGTTCATGGAGACGGTAGGCCGTACATACGCATGATCGCTGTTTTCGTTTCCTTATTGTATTGAATGGAATTAAGTAGATGAAATAAATATATATATATACATAAATATAGTAGATTTATTATGTCATATATCTCATGATTACTTATTATATATACTTTGTAATCATTCTTGAATTGTTAACAAGGAAAATGAATCTCATTGCGTCATGGAGACGGTAATCCATACGTATGCACGAGTGATGATATTGTTCCCATATTTATTGGATGGAAATAGAGCGGATGATATAAAATAATAGAATCATTATGATGATATAATAATAATATATAGTTATTATTTACACCATTATACGCATCCAAGTAAGTTGGTGGAGGAAAAACTGATTACACCATGGCGTGGAGACAATATTCCATACGTACGCATGCGCGGTGATTTCGTTTTCCGTAGGATGGATAGAAGGTGAAATAGGTTTGTTTAATATTTATAATAACATATAAGTATATAAGAAATACCTATGCTATTACTTTATAATGAAACAACTAAATAATAGGTAGTATAAGAAGAAAGAAACTTGAAGGAGTCTGTAGAAGAGATTACCTCTTCCTCGACAAACCTCCTTTAAATTTCTTCTTAGGTCACTAGATTTGGAATTTAGAGAAGACCAGAACCTCTATGATATAACTAGAGAGTTTTATAAGATTAATTTTCTGGGGTTTTCCAAGCCTAAAGGGTCATGGTTGTGTAAAGAGGAGAGGGAGGAGGTGCCCTTTTATAAGGGAGGAGAAAGGCACCTTTCAAAAAACATAAAATATTATTTTATAATAAAATCATATTCGGTTTATAATAGGTCAAAATTGATTTATTTAGAAGCTAAAGTAGGAATGGGTTTAAATCCTCTCATCCAATTTTTTTAGACATGATTAGGTTACTAGTTTAACTTTATCATTTAGATTTAACTCTATGTTAAATAATTTAACTTTTACCGCGTCTTCTTGTTTTCTTACACTATATGGTTAATAAACATACTGTAAGAAGACAAAATAACCTCAAGTGGTTTATTATTAATATATATAACCTTATCTAAGTCATTTGGACGATCCATAGAGTTTTAGGAAGAAAATATCAATTAATAATATAATATTTGTTTTATAAACTATTTTATGTCAATTTTGACACTATTTGATAATTGATTTTTTTAAAATCATAAATGCATGATTAGTTCGAATAAAGTTAATTTAATCAATAATAACATGAAAAATTAACCTATTTTTTTGGAATTTATAAAAGTTCCCAAATTACATTTATTTTGGTATTTATAACATCAATTATGTTAATATTTCATTAATAAGGTAATTACTACATCATCATTGTGACATAAATAAATTAAATTATTTTATGTCTAAAAAATATAAATAAAATACCATTATGTTGGAAACATTTTAGCTTTCTAATTAATTTTTATAGTCGAATATATCTTATTTATATCCCTATATTAATAATGTTTTCGTTATTAATCCTCTATTTTAACTATTTTAACTCTTCTTTAAATAAAATATTAATAAATGTACTAATCTAATCCAAGTGGACCTAAATGATAAGATTTTATTCCTAAGGTTTTTTTGGTCTAATTAAACTTATCCAATAGAATTTGGACATGTGTTAGGGTAATAATAATATCATTTTTATCCTTAATTACACTATTTACTATTAACCGTGGTAAATAAAAGTAAAAAGTTTCTATTCAGCAAAAAATATTTTAATCTTATTGAACCACATTTTACTACTTGATGTTAACCGTTTCTCTCAAATATTCAAAATTATACTCACAGAAGTGGTAAAATTATGTTTTATGTAAATTTTCAAATTCTCCTAGGATATGGGTAAAAGATGGTGAAAAGTTCAATAAAATTTTTATATATCTAAAATAATTATAAAATGACTTCAATGAATTACATTGAACTTATATAGGTATTATGTATCAATATTTACCTAAAATAAATTTAAATAAAATAAATAAATATTTAAATAAAAAGTCGGTTTTTAAATAGTAACATAGTGTTTTCACTATTCATTATAAAATTGAACGTTTTAAGAGAAATACCAAAAATTCATCCTAGGATAATTTCGATATTCCGAATACAAAAATGAATTCCATTTTGAAAAATAAAATTTAAAAAAGTGGGTATTACTATTCATAATAGCTAGTTTATATAATATTTTAATAACATATCGCTGTTTAGTGAAACTCGGTATTGCGAACAACACACGCTATCATGGAAGGTCACGATTGCGTGTAAAGCATGCCAAGTCAGGGTTTTGTGTAGTGCAAGATTCCTTTGTTGTTGTGTATAATAGAATCCAACCATATTTCATTTATACATTGAATATATATATATATATATACAATCAATGTGGCGTAGAATAACTTATATCAAACGAATTTGACATTTAGTGGAACACGATCCAATAATAGTGTTGTGTATATGGTGTTTTTTATAGAACAAGTTAATTTTGGTGTGCCGTAAAACACAAGACATCAATGAAATTAAAAATAATAATTCTCATAAAATATCAGGTTGTTACATTCTACCCCCCTTAAAATGAATTTCTCCCTCGAAATTCATCATGGTTATAAATGGTTTACTACTTGAATGTTTCTTTCATAGAAACCTACATCATTAAAAAGAATACTAAAACTTCATTTTAAAGAGGAATGCTAGAATAATAATGGTCACCCAAAGTAACAATGCACTAGGTTTCCACAATGACAACATAGGTTAAAATATGGATATTGAAGAAAAATATAACCATTAACTTCGGATGAAGAGTGGTAGAGGACATGGAAATGAAAAAGACAACAATCAAAAAGCCATAAATTTGTGATGATCTAAGGTACCATCTGATTCATCAGATATGTGGGAAATATGACAACATTTTTTGTTTTCAAGATCATATCCTGAATGTTGAAAAAATTGGAATTAGAAGAAATAATTTCTTGATTTTAGTACAATCTCACTGTTGGTCGTTCCTTGAACAATTTCCACTTATTCTCTTAAAGAAATGAAGACAGATTTGTCTTCCGTGAATTGTTTGTGGATCATGCGATAGAATGGTAGGTCATTTCATCTATCTCAAACATAAGGTTAGAAAAAGTTATATACATAAGTCCATCTATGGTGAGATTAATCGTATATAGTTCCAAAAATGGTCTTATACTTCGTCTATCATACCACTTAATAAAATAAAACTAATTTCTACAAACTAGAGACTTCCTATAGGCCAGTAGTAGGAAATAAAGTCCTGTATCACTTCGGTTGTGGGTTTGATTCCGGCAACCCTATCCGACATGACGAGTTGTCACCCGTCCCGCGGGTTGTCCTTTTTCTAAAACTACACTATTATAACATTCCAGAAATAATATCGAAAAAAGGTTCTATCCTTAAACAATATTTTCTTTTGTCCAACATAATCCATTTCAAATCTTTAGATATACCCAGAATACTTCGTCGAATCTCATAGTAAAAAGAAAACAATTACCAGAAAGGTCATATAATAGGCATGTAAATACCATCATTTATCCCCCATATGTCATAAGATATATCTTGTTGGTCCAATTCCAAACATGTGAATACCTAACTCATGTATTCTTTTAAAAAAATGAATACCCATTGAACATTAGTAAAACATGAATGCTGTCAAAAGTTAACTCTTTTCACATACCAAAATCCCAAAAATTTAAATATACTCAAACCATGATATCACTTTGTCCTTATATCATTCATGAGATCATGAATACTATCAAACATATTATTTTCTCCTTATCCCTTCATTATGCGCATATCATCTGATTTCCAAATATATTTCAATCACTTTTCATGGTTATTGGTACCATATAATTTTTTTAAAACCACAATGGACCAATACATAAATATTCCAATATACCATAAAAGTACCTAAAACACATTATTCATGAATACCAATATATAAACACTTAAATCCATTCTCTTCAATGATTTTCATGGAATAAGTCCTTCCTTGATTTATAAGTGACCTCTTAGGTCAGGGCATTGAGTTGGTTAATGCCAATGTTCTCCATAGATAACACATTGAACTCCATAACAGTCTGTCACTATACGACCCATCTCTCCACATAGATAACATCTTCCCCTCCATTTGGTTTATTCATCATGGTTCTTCTTCCCGTGATTAAAAATATCAATCTTCCCTTATCTATGCTCCTCACCATGTGAATATGCATAAAAGTCCATATTCCTCTTATTTTATGAATTATGAATACCACTAAAGTTCACCTTGTTAATCATATATCACGATGATAGATTCTGCATAATCAAAAAATCTTTTTTTCTAGGAATTACACAATTTCATTTCCCATAGTCACCAATTTGTCCATTGGATTCAATGTTGACCCAATTCCTTCTAGTTCCCTCCATTGACTAAAATTAAAAACCATGGTGTAAGAAACAGTTAAAATAACAAGGAAACACATAATCATAAAAAGTCACTTATGGGATATCTAACTTATCACACATTATTTAATCAATGATACCCTAGGTCAACCCTAGGTTTTTTCAGGATCTTCAACATAATTCTTGGACAGTAACCTATAGTTATAATAGATCATAAGGACATCCCTAGACATACCTTAGAAATATCTATAGGGATCTTACTAAAGTTCTCCCATCCTAGATTTCAAATGTTGACTAAACCATTCCTCGGATACCAACTTTAGATAACCAAGATTGACACACAATGAAATTACATTACTTTTGCGTAATACTTAATACATAACAGAAACTAACACTCAAGGATCGTAATAGTTTAGTGTCTTTGGAAACTCGGAACATAATCTCCTAATCATGGTGAAAGATGTTCAACATCTCCCATAAATATCTTCCCCTTTTGTATTAATACCTAAAACCTTTCTTTATATCCAGGGGAAAAGGAAAAATATAAAGGATGAGCTCAAATGATTAGTATGGGTAATCATGGATAAAATAAAACAAACCATATACATTTGAACATAAAAACATTAACATAATGTTTAAACATCAAAATATTGAGCAATGACATAAAACGTGGCCTTATGTAAGGCATAAATCATAATGGATCATCAATCATGATAAAATAGCTTGGAAATAGAACTTGTAATTGTGGAAAAGTATTAATCCCATGATATGATTTCCATAGTATCTTGGGAATTGATTCCAAGACCATATTAGTGGACAATGTCCCTTTCTGAATCGAGTTCACTCCTCCTTTCAGTCCTGTAACACTGAACCGGAGTAACTTACCATTCACCCATGTATATCTCATGAGATATAAATCATTAACCAATGAATTGGAGGGAGATATAGGTCCCACCCATATTATAATGAAATCATTCTTATGTGTGCCACAAAATAAACATAAATCGTACATCATACCCCAAAGAGTAAAATGGGTTTTATAAACATCACCCCATCATAACGTAATCCATATAAAACAAATGGATATCATTTCATATTAGAAAGAATCAAACAATGTAAATAATAGAGAAATTATACATGAATCATAATCATACTAAATAATGTCATCTTAGATGGAAAATAGTTTTGACAAAACACATGAAATGAATTCTTGAAAAAAATATCCTTTCTTCTTTAAAATCATTTTCTTATCACAAAATTCCATTCAATTTTAAGATAAATTGATTTTATTGAAAATAATCTTGTAATCTTGTAGTGGAATATTAATGAAAATTAGGAATTATGAAACCGTAAAAATCCATTCACGCTGTACAAGTTAAAAAAACATTCTTCTTGTACTTTTGTTGGAAAAGTCAAAAAGTACCTCGTATGGTAAAAAAAAAAGATTCCATCCATACGATTTGGTGGAAGTCAAAAAGGGTAAAAAATACATTAAACATACATGGAAGAAATGTAAAAATTTTATGAAAACATTTTTAGAACATATGGACATAGATAATAAACATAACCCCAGTAAATACTTACGAAAAAACAATCTCGGATAAGAATGAGATTGGAATAATTATCCCTTACCTTATGTACAATTTGTTCTGTATGTATTTGAGACTCCTGTATAGTGGGTTTAAACATATTATTAACTTGTAACAGAATCTTAATAATATTTATGATATCATATATGATTCACTTACGACTTTATATTATCTTTTAATTTGTCAATTCTACGTTAAAGCAGCATTTTGGGTAAAATCATTTCATTTATCATCTATGTTTTGACAATTAATTATTAATATAATTACATAGATAATGATAAATTAATTCAAGAATATAAAAAATTATTTATATATAATATATATTCCAAATATAAATATATATAATAGATCGATAAATAGAAAGAAATACACTGTTCATGGAGACGGTAGGCCGTACGTACGCATGAACGTTGTTTTCTTTTCCAAATTAAATTGAATGGAATTAAGTAGTTGACATACATATATATATATATACATAAATATAGTATCATTATTATGCCATATATTTCATGATTACTTATTATATATACTTTATAATCATTCTTGAATTGTTAACATGGAAAATGAATCTAATCGCGTCGTGGAGATGACAATCCATACATATGCACGACCGATGATATCATTTCCATATTTATTGAATGGATTTAGAGTGGATGATATAATATCTTAGAATCAGTATGATGTTATAATAATCATATATATTTATACTTTACACCATTACACCCATCCAAGTAAGGTGGTGGTGGAAAAACATATTACACCACGGAGTGGAGATGGTATTCTGTACGTACGCACGCGCAGTGATTTCTTTTTCCATAGGATGGATAGAAGTTAAAATAGGGTTGTCTAATATTTATAATAACATAACAGTATATAATTAATACTGATGTTATTACTTTATAAATAAAAAACTAATGAAGAGTAAGTAGGATAAGAAAGAAACTTGAAAGAGTTGGTAGAAGAGATTACCTATTCCTCGACGCACCTTCTTTAAACTTCTTCTTAGGGCACTAGAGTTGGTCTTTTGAGAAGATCAGAACCTATATGATATAACTATAAAGGTTTAGAAGATTAATTGGCATGTTGTTTCTGAGCCTGTAGGCTCGAATATGTGTAAAGAGGAGAGGGAGGAGGTTCCCTTTTATAAGGGAGAAGAGGGGAACCTTTGGAAAAACCTAAATAATTATTTTATATTAAAGTCATATTCAGTTTATAATAGCTCCAAATTGATTTATTTCGAATCTAAAGTGGGGATGGGTCGAATTCCTCTCAACCAATAGTTTTTATACAAGTTTAGGTTACTATTTTATCCTTATCATTTAGATTTAACTGTATGTTAAATAATTTATCTTTTACCGTGTCTTCTTGTTTCCTCAAACTATATGGTTAATAAACTTACTATAACAAGCCAAAAGAATATTAAGTTGTTCATTATTAATATATATAACCTTATCTAAGTAATTTGGTAGAGCCTTAGATTTTTAGGAAAAGAATAACAATTAAAAATATAATATTTTTTTAAACTATTTTATGTCAATTTTGAAACTATTTGGTATTTGATTTTTGTGAAAATCATAAAATAATGATTAGTTATAAAAAAGTTAATTACATCAATAATAACATGTCATATTAACATAAAAATTTAGTTTAATTTATAAAAAGTCTCAAATTACATTTATTTGGGTATTTGTAACATCAAATATGTTAATATTTCATTAATTAGGTAATTACAGCACCGTCATTGTGTCATAAATAAATTTAATTATTTAATGTCTAAAAATTATAAATAAAATACCATTATATAGGAAAAATTATTAGCTTTAAAATTTTTTTATAGTCGAATTTATCTTATTTAAATACCTATATTAAAAATGTTTTAGTTATTAAACCTTGATTTCAACTATTTTAATACTTCTTTAAATAAAATAATAATAAAGATCCTAATCTAATCCATGTGGACCTAAATGATAATATTTTATTCCTAAAGTTGTTTTTGGTCTAATTAAATGTATCCAATAGAATTAGGACATGTGTTAAGGTAATAATAATATCATTTTTACCCTTAATTTCCCTATTTACTATTAACCATGGTAAATAAAATTAAAAAGATACTATTCAAAAAAAATTATTTTTTATCTTATTGAACCACATTTTACTCCTTGATATTAACCATGTCTCATATATTTTCAAAATTCCACTCACAGAAGCGGTAGAATTATGTTTTATGTAAATTTTCAAATTCTCCTAGGTGGTGGGTAAAAGACTGTGAAAAGTTCAATAAAATTTTTATATATCTAAAATTATTATAAAATTGATTCAATGAATTACATTGAACATATATAGGTATTATGTATCATTTTTGACCTAAAATAAATTGAAATAAACTAAATAATTATTTAAATAAAATGTGGGTTTTTAAATAGTAACCTCGTGTTTTCACTATTCATCATAAAATTGAATGATTTCAGAAAAATTCCAAAATTTCACCCAAGGATAATTTCGATATTCCGAATCCAAAAATGAATTCCATTTTAAAAAATAAAATTTCAAAAAGTGGTAATTACTATTCCTAATGGCTATTTTATATAATAATTTAATAACATATTGTTGTTTAGTGAAACTTGGTATTGCGTACAACCCACGCTATCGTGGAAGGTCGTGATTGCATGTAAGGCAAGCCATGTCTGGGTTGCGTGTAGTGCAAGATTCCTTTGTTGTTGTGTATAATATAATCCAACCCTATTTCATTTATACATTAAATATATATATATATATATATATACACTCAATGTTACGCAGAATAACTTCTGTCAAATGAACTTGAAATTTTGTGTAACACGAGACAAGAATAGTGTTGCGTATATGGTGTTGCATATAGAACAAGCTAATTTTGGTGTCGTGTATAACACAAAACATCAATGAAATTAAAATTAATAATTCTCATAAAATCTCAGGTTGTTACATTCATACCTCATGTTCCCATTCGGTATGTTAGCGGTGTGAATCACTATCCAATGACGGCGTCGTGTGGGATCGTCTATTTTGGAAGACTCCAACGCTTTCTTTTTGTGGAGGCATAGTTTTGGTTCGAAGATCGAGTTCCAGATGCCATGGCCTGGGGTTTCTGTCGCGTTTCGTGTCGTGTGTGGGGGTTTTGGGAGGTTCTGTTCTCTCTGCGCAGGATTGAAGGCGGTGGCGGGATCCGTGACTCTGGTCCTCTGCAAGTTTGATTCTTGGAGGGTTGTTAGGCCTTGATGGTGTCTTTTTTGTTGGTGAGGCTATGCGGTTTTTGATTTGTTTTGAAGTAACGATTCCTTTTCGAGGGCTTCGGATTTCTAGGGACGTGACGATGACGAGGAGCGTAGCGATTCTGGCAGCGTGCCTCGAGGAAGAACTCAAACCAAGGCGAAGCCTTCTATGGTTTTTGAAGGATGGATCCTGGTTTTTGATTTTGAAATCTGATTTTGTGTTTTGTTGTTTTGGGGTGAATTTGGTGCCTGGTTTTGGTTCTCGCCGGCACTGTTGTTTTTTTGGAGGTGATGATGAATGGTGGTGTTCTGCGGAGGAGGTTCCGGTGACGACGCTTCTGATGGTCTCGCTGTAGACCTAAAGTGATGGATGTGTTCGGTCACCGGCTCCGATGATGGGCGGCAACATCTTTGTCTTCCAAGGTGATGTTATTTTCGTAGCTCTGCTGATGTTACTAACAGTGATGATGGCGTTGCAGGCACAGCCCGAGGAGGCCAATCGTGGATACACATCCCGAGGTGCTTTGCTGGCCACATTTTTGAATTTGGATTCAATCATGATTTTGGTCTGCGCGGTTTTTGGACTTGGTGTTTCGGTGATGTCGTGTATGGTTTTACACTCACCCAAAAAAGAATTTTTAAAAATAAAATAAGAAATAATTGTTAGTCTAAATAGTGATTTTCATTGATCATTATACATCGTTTATGATATTTTTTAAATTGGTTTTTATTTTTGAACAATATATTTTTTTTATATTTTTTTCATTAAACAAGTTAGAAAGAGTTGTTGAAGTTCGTAGGAAATTTGTACTAATGATGGTTAGGAAATATTATTAACATGCTGTTGAAGGTGGTGAATGAATTTCTTCTTTAACTATTATAAGAGAAAATTTATAAAGTCATATCATGGTAACATGATCACATGCTACAAACATCATGAATTATTTTATGATCTGACCTGAAGTTTTATGCTTTCATACAATGTCAAGGAAGTAGAAGTTTGTAACCATACACAAATCATTAGATAGACAATACACATTTTTAGATTAATATGAATAAAAGAAATTTCATTGAATAAAATGTGTAAAAAGGGAGAAAAATCTAGGATTCTAGACACAGATCACTGAAATCATGTTACCGTACATAGATTACCAAATATAGTTCATTGGAAAAATAATTCCAAATTCAAACGGATATACCAGTGATGAAGTTTTCAAAGATATTTTTTCTGAGAATATAATTTTCAAATGGTTGTAAAATTGTTGTGTAAAGGTCTACAATTATTTGTGTAAAGGCAGATTCCTTAAAAATCAATGTATGGATCACCCATAATTTCTGAAGCCTATGTAATGGTCCCCCTGAGATGATGAAGGTTATATAAAGGTAATTCATAAAATAAATAATGGGAGTATACACAATACATAAAGGTAAGTAAATTGCAGAGGATAAAAAGACTAGATTAAGATTCCAGATAGAACATAGTTGACATCACCAGATGATGATTTCTAAGAAGTATGTTTTACTGAGTTTGTACAATTTTATAAAATTATAATAATTCAAAAGGAAGAGAATGTAAAATCACTAGATAAAATAAATATTTTAGAGGTGGTAAAAATTTTATGATGAAATAATTGATAAAAGAGAGTATCATCTAGAGAAGACTTCTGTGATATAAGCATTTATAATTTTAAAAAATGTGATCCAAAATAAAATAAATCTTTTTTTAGATAGTGGATGATGATGTTTATAGATAAGAAATTAGTATTTCATTCAAGTGGAAATTTTATATTAGTTTTATGATGAATGAGGTTGAAAATTCATGAGGGATGATTCTAAATGAGGTCCATTAGATTAAGTCCATCTGATTAATATATATTGAATGACCATCCATCATATCAATGAACATCAGACCAACATTCACAATGTCATAAAATGAATGATTCAATGAATTTTGGTATGATTATTGTTTTATTGAGGTGGTGTGGTCTGATAGATGGAAAATAAGTAAGATTCAGAACGAATATTATTAATGATGTCATTAGAAAAACATAGATCAAATAAATTTTTTGAGAAGATATTCATGAATTTATAAATACCCTGGACATTGATGATTCTATATTGATTTATAAATGTTTAAATTTGCGGTGATGGTATTCTTTTTTCTTTTTCTTCATTAAATTATTATTTGTGATGAATTGGTTCAACATGTGTGATGGTTTCTGCTTCTTTTTGGATTTTTGGTATTTTTATGGATCTTCAGCTTTGGAAAGCCTTGATTCCTCACTAAAATTGGCATCAATGGTAGCATGTTGTTTTTTATGTTTTGGTAATCTCTAAGTTGGATAGAAAAAAGAGGCTCCTTTTATGGTTGTGAAGCTATGTTTGTGATTTTGGTGGAATGCTAGCGATGGTGGATTGTATTTTGTGTGAATTTTGAAGTGTTAATTGGGATGGTGGTTGTTGTATGTTTGGATGGTCTATTTTTTGATGGTGGGGAGTTTGTGATACCAGATTCAACTTCCTGCAATAGACTCCAGATGTGGTTTTAGAGCTGTCAGTTTATCTTGGCGTAATTTTTTTGATTTGGTTTTTTGAGAGGGTATGGAATCAAACATCAGATCGGGATTGTGTTTTGACACATGACACTCTCTTGCCAAAAAACCTTATAATGTTGGAGAGACACATTGTTCAAATGATCATAGGAGCTATAATATGTTGTCTTTATAGTTTTACTCTTTCTATCCTTTGATTGTAATTTTCTTTTGTCAATGATGTCTTTCCCGGATTTCCACCACCTTCATCCCTAAAAAGGGGGTTTTATCATTTATGATAAAAACAATTATGGCCTTCAGGATGTTGGATGGATTATTCACCCACGCTAGGGAAAAACCATATAAATATTCTGTTTATCACTTTAATTTTATTTCCTTTAATGATTGTGATATTTTAATAAAATAGTTGATAAGGAAGATAACTTTAGCCAGATTTAAGGGATAATTTCATATAATTGAAATTGTAAAATTATCATAAAAAAATTCACCCCCACCTTCATAGATGTTCTGATGATCCTAAAAAACATTGATTAGAATTAGATCTATAATTTTCATATTTTTTTCGTATAATTGAGAATCACAACTCATGGAATGTTTTAATTATTCCTACCTTATATGGAAAAAATTATCATGGTTGTAAAAATAGATCGATGCCCAATATTTTTTTTCTTAGGCTAGAGGTAATTGATACAATTTTATGTAGGTTTCCATCAATCTACAAAAATTACCCTATGATGTATGTTGAAATATGAAATATTGAGGTTGATTGGAAAGTTATAAATGTTTTTATTATGTCATTGTAAGAAAATGTTTATATAGTTCTTATGGGTGGCAACATAAATATAGAAACTAGGGAAGAAAATGAGTGTATATTTGATGAAAATACCAAAGTAACGGATGAAAAGTTACAACTATAGAAAAGAAAGTTCAGATATATTACAATGGGAGATGATGAAACTATTGATGAGAACTGCACTAGTGTTAATGAACTTTTTTACAACATTGAATTAAAAGATGTTTGGAATATTCCACCATTATTAATAACTCATGAGAAACATTCTCGATAGGATTAACTTTAATATATCTACTTTAGAAGATAAAGAAGATTTATATCTTAATTAATTACATAACATTCTTATTGGATATGAACTAAGGAAATATCCGTCAATCAAAGATAAGATCAATGATTAAATGAATTATCAATCTATGATAATGGTTAATATAGAAAATAGTGATATATTTTTTCCTCAATGATTAGAAAGATAAATAGAATGATGAAATTATTGATAAACGCATGTCTCTTGTCTATAAAAATTCTTGAAGAGTTATTAAAAAATATGGAGTAAAACTCCCTATCAAATGTTTCAAGTGTGGATATAATGGCCCAGACCTCTCTGGCCTATTTCACTATGAAAATGTTATGTTGGAGGTGTTCTGGATGGTCAAGGTGGCTTGGGGTGCATTTGGGTGGACCTTTATGGAAATCAAAAGGGTTATGGCCTTCGCACGAGAAGTGCACGGTTTGGCTAAACCGTGTGGCCAAACCGTGCAAGGCTAGTCTTGGAGGTAGTGGCTAACGCACGGTTAGCGTACAGTTTGTCTAACTGTGTGGACTAACTATGTGAGGAGTGATTGTCGAAGCAGAAGCTACCGCATGGTTAGCGCACGTTTTGTTAAACCGTGCGGACTAACCGTGTGTTCACATAAAGTTAGAACCTAAAATTGTAAATCTAACTCTTTTTTCCTTTAATCGCCTCGTTTAAGCCCTTAATTGGCCATAACTCGGGATTACACTTCCTTAGAGGTGGAAGAACCTATCCCAAGAGTTTTGGAGGTGACCAGGAGGCTTCTCTTCACGAATCGAAGCCAGTTTCTTGATATATGTGGTCGTTCATCCTCATTCTAGTTTGGTTTCATAGATCAACTTAGATATAATCCTCGTCTTCTCTCGATATCTTAGATATACACATGTTATAGGTAGATCTAGGTGTGTGGATGTCGTTTGTGATGAGCTTTGGCATTGGTTGAGTTAGGAGAGGTGATCCAAGGAGGATTCGTAGAGAATCGACCTGGTTTCTTGGGTGTTCATTGAGTGTTGTGGTTTTCCTTGAAAACCCTTGAGGTAGGGGATTTTTGGATTCTCTAATTGTTATGTGAAATCATAGAGTTAGCATGATTTATCCCTTTGGATCACAATGGAACTGACCAAATTAAATATTTGAACCGGATTAAGAAATTGTATTGAACGTATGTTGTTGCCTCATATTTTCTAGATAGGGTGATATATATATGCCTTTATTGTTAGCATGTTGCTCATGATGGAAATTGATAAAGAATATAAATCCGGAATTAATTGATAATTAATTGGCTAATGATAAATCGGCATGTAAATGAATCTGGTTGTTGTTGTTGTTGTTGTAGTAGTTTTTCTAATTTTATGTTGATCAAATTTGGCCTAGTAAGCATGTTTAATCTTCAGTGTTATCTTACTGAATTGGTTCATGATGTTGGAACCAACGAATTGAATCTGTTAATTCAAGATGGGTTAAATAACTTGATTGTGTTCCATGAAGGGTTTGGAGTTAACCTCTTGTTGTGAAGTAGGGATAAAATACCATTTGATGTGATGGTCTGTGTTTGTTGTTTGAAGGTCGGATGCCCTGTTAATGGGAAAAGAGCCCATTTATTGAAATGATTGTTTTCCTGCTGCTTGTGTTGTGTTGTGACCCTTGAAGGGGTGCTGTGATGTTTTGTGTTATTATGTGACCCTAGAGGGGTCTTGTGATATGTTAAGGCAGGGAGGCCTTGTGGTTGTCGCAGCGGATAATGCCTAGAGTGGCGAGATGCATCGGTTTATGCATGTGGGTGTCATGGAGGACACCAGGGATGATGGTATGGGATGGATGTGCTAGCTGAATGTTTTGTGGTTTGATTGGTTGTTATATGCTTTACTTTTACCCACTGCTCGAGGAAGGTGGTCTTGCTTACCCTTCTTCCAAAATGGGTGATGACGCGTGGGGTATTCCACGTGCTTTGCGTGTTTAGCCTCTCGAGGGAGAATGGGCCTATGCCCTTTCTATATATGGCAAAGACTCGACAGGTAGTATATCAACTCACCGTGTTGAGCCCCCTTTTTTTGAATAGCATAGGATGATTTTCTAGAATTCCTTGGAATATGGGAACGTAATTCTGTAATGAGTGTTTTGATAAATGATGTTAACTAATGGGATTGGAGTTTGTTGGAACTTAATGATGAGATTGAGAACTTTTGAAGGGACAGTGGTTTTTGGATGTGATGTTAGTGGGATTTAATGTGAAAAATTGTTGGTGGTTAACTAATGTTGGAAGACATAATTAATGTACAGTGGAATTGATTAAAAAGGGAATGAATTAACCTAATCAAGTTCTTTATTTGGTTGTGTGGTTATAGGATACCTAGTCTTAGAAATAGCATCCCGGAGTCTGAGAGATGTTAGCTACAATTGAGGGTAAGACTAGGTTATTCCTATAGTGTGGTTGTGAGTTATAATATATTCTGTACTTTTTGTGTTTCTATACGCTACTCCACCCAATCAGTAAGGGAAACTGACACGCTGGGGATTCTAAGCCCTGTGAGGGTGTTTTCCCCAACATTCTGGTGGGAGGATGAATGTCTTACTACCCCCATTGACCCCACTATCTTCACTTTGTAGATACTAGTGCCATTAGAACAATGGTTAGTTTTCCCCCTATATGTGTGTAGAGGGCTGTAATGGCTTGTGGTTATTTCCACACATATATTCTAGACATAGTATCCTATTGACTACTATAGGTGTAACGTGTATAGGATGTGATGGCTTGAGGATACTTACTCTGTGTATGGGTTGTAATGGCTTGAGGTACAATACATGATGTATGATACACGTTATGCAGGCTGTGGTGGCTCCTGGAACCTACCTGGTTACTTTTGGTTGTGAGGATGGTGTGGAGCTTAGCCCAGGAGTCTACGGGAAAGCCTGTGTGGTGCACATGGTGCAGATTGTTGAGCTTAGCCCATGTTTATATGGGTAAGACCTTAGAGAGGGATGCACAATACATATGTTGTTGGGGAAAAGCGACAAACCAATGGGGAAGTAGTATCGGGGGTAACCTTGATATTATTTATTATATGATATATTCTTGTATGCGTTACATGGTGAGAGTAACCATGGTGAGGTTGGGAACATAGTATACCTGTTTAGGTGACGAGTTAAATTCACTTGTTGTTCACTGTGATTTAGCATGCTTTCTTTACTTTTTCACAAGAGGCATTAGGGAGGATCCTACTGAGTATACTATTATACTCACCCTACTTATATATAATCTGTTTTCAGGTCACATGGAGCAGGTTGGAGATCCACCTGGTTACTACTAGCTTGTGGTTGGAGGAGCTGTTCGGGCTTATTGTCGCTGCTATTTTTCCTTTTTTGTGTAATTGTTGTTTCCCCTTTCAATTGTTCTACTTTTTTCATGTCATTACATATATGCACTTGGATTTCCTTTTACGTTTTGGTTTTGAGATGGAGTTGGTTGGTGTCTATCTTATCTCTCTCTTCCTCATGTGTTCTCATAGAGGGTAATGCCTCCCATATGTGTGTTTACTATACCCTCAGTGCCAGTCGCCAACCCGTGACCTACTGGAGGTGAGAATCAGGGGTCATTATCTCCCTTCTCACATTGCCTGCCCAGTAGGGGTATACTTTGTGGGGAGGGGGTCATGACAGAGTGGTATCAGAGGTTTGGTTGAGGGATAGGATTGAGTTTGGAGCTAGGCACATGTGAGGATGCATGGGTTAGTAGGGAAACAGTGTCATTCATGTTTAGAAAGTGGAGTAAACACTGGATACCAGCAGAGACATAGGCGTTTAGGGCCCCCTATGATCTATTCCATAGACCTTCAAGTTTACAATGGCTACTAAACAAGGTGATTTGGTTGTAGGGTAGAGACCTAGGAAAGGATCATGCATCATTCTTCTTTGTTCTTATGTTTGAATGGGTAGACCTTGGGATAGGTTAACCTAAAATTAATGAAAGAAAACAATAAATTAATTAACCTTGAGTCTTCCATATTCTAGGAGTAGGATCTCTAATTGTTTGTTATTTTGCAGGTATGGATCCAGGCCAACATCCTCGTCAGGGTTGCGTAGAATCTGTCCAGCTAGCTGTCCAACAGATTGCCATAGGGTGGAGGTCGACGATGACAACACTTGGAGGAAGACACTCCGAGAGTTTCAGCACCAGAGTCTACAGAAGTATGAGGGCTCCGTTTAGGTTACATTCATGGATGACTTGTTAGAGGAGGCATGTGCGAGGCATTTCAAGGAGGCTTTGCATCCAGAGCTCCAGCTCCAAGTCACCCCATTTATGCTGAAGACATATCTTGAGTTGCTGGCAAGGGAGAAGGTTGTTGAGAGGACTTTGGCCAGGACTGGATCATCATGAGATGGGAGTCATCATGATTCCTCATGAAGCAGAGTTGTGGTTCAGGGTTCTTGGTTTTCAGGACAGAAGGGTTTCTGTTCCGTTAGGGGTAGTTCCCAGACCTTCACAACTCGTTTCTCTGGAGGTAGAAACTCTCGGGCCTATGCTAAGGGATCATGCACTTGTTTCTCGTGTGGTAGTCGTGTTCATCAGTAGTGGGAGTGCCCGACCTATTAGGGAAGTCATCGTGCACCGGGCACTCCACTTTAGGTTCTGCCGTTGAGGAATTTTCAGTCGAGGCAGCAACAGTCAGTTGCACCAGCTTTCGATCAGCAGAGGGTAGATGGGGAAGGCATAAGAAATCCCGATAACACTACTCTTCCTCGGAGAGCAGAGCACGACCGTGGTGGTGGTCTTCATCAGGGTCAGAGAATCCATGGAGGATGTCGTGGTCAGCTTCATGACCTAGCATTACCAACCCCAGATGAGCCATATGTCATTCGAGGTATCCTTTTCTTGTTTCTACCTTGGTGTATTCCTTGTTTCATTCAGGAGAGACACACAACTTCATATCACCTACCCTTGTCCATGCCTTGGGATTTGAGGTAGAGAGGCTTCCAGTGCCCTTGGCGTTGACTGCGCCAGTTGGAGATCAAGCTAGCTTGTTTTATATATGTAGATATTGTGTGCTAGTGTAGGGTCAGCACCAATCTTGGGGAGATTTCCTTTGTTTACAAATACAACCATATGATGTCATCACCGGCATGGGTTGGTTGTATTCGGTGCATGCTATTGTGGATTGCTTTAGGAAGAGGGTTGTTTTTCTTTGTTCCAATAGAGTATAGGTGGTGTTTATTAGTGATAGAGATCCTCGGATGGGTCATAGGCACGTTCCATCCTTATCAACCATGGCGGCTGTGTTGATGCTGAGTTCTTCGGAGGTTCAACAGTTGGGGTTTCCTAGGGTCATGGAGGAGTACCCTGATATTTTTCCAAAAGAGGTTATTGCCTTACCCCCTCAACGAGAGATCATGTTTGGGATCGAGCTACAACCAGGAGCATCTCCTATCTCAATGTATCCATATAGGATGGCCCCTTCTGAGTTCTGTGAGCTACATATATAGCTTGATGGTCTATTGCAGTGTGGTTTTGTTCGACTAAGTGTGTCACCATGGGGTGCACCAGTTCAGTTCATGAAGAAGGCCGATGGCAGTTTGCAGTTGTGTGTTGATTATCTTCACTTAAAAAAATTGACAATAAGGAACCGCTATCCTCTTCCACAAATTGATGACTTGTTCGATCAATTGAAAGGTGAAATTTCGTTCTGAAAGATCGACTTGTGGTCAGGATGTCATCAGATGCATGTTAAGGATGATGATATTTCGAAGACTAATTTCCACTGTCATCATGTGCATTATGAGTTCGTTGTAATGCCTTTTGGTGCGATGAATGCTCCAACTGTGTACATGGGTTTGATGAAATCTATGTTCCGTGAGTTCCTAGACAAGTTCGTGGAAGTTTTCATCGATGAAATCCTTGTATAATCCACATCTGAAGAGGAGCGTACAGAGCATCTATGAGCTGTTTGGGAGTTCTTCGTCAACATCAGTTCTTTGGGAAGTTGTTGAAGTGTGAGTTTTGGGCTTAATAAGTCCGTTTCATGGGGCATGTTGTGTCCCATCATGGAGTAGCTATGGATACTTCGAAGATAGAAGCAGTTGTGTCTTGGGTAGTCCCCAAGACAATTGCAGAGGTGTGAAGTTTCCATGGGCTCGTGGGATACTACCGGAGGATTTTAGCCAATTTCTCACAGATTGAGACCCCTATAACAGCTTTGACCTGGAAGGATCAGGCCTTTGTATGGACTGATCAGTGTCAGGAATATTTTGATTATCTAAAAGAGAAGTTAGTAAGTGCTCAAGTTATTTTCCTTCTGACTGAGAGAGTTCAATTTGATATTTTCTACGACACTTTATATCTGGGACTAGGCTACGTTCTTATACAGCGGGGGTCAGTTGTTTCTTATGGGTCTTGACAGTTGCGTCCCCATGAACACAACTATTCCACTCATGATCTTGAATTGACAGTCGTGGTGTTTTCATTGAAGTTGTGGAGACATTACCTCATTGGTGAATGCTTTGGGGTTTTAAATGATCATAAGAGTTTGAGGTATGTTTTCTTCCAGCATGACTTGAACTTGTGACAGTGTCAGTGGATGGAGTTCTTACAGGAAGACGACTTCTTAATATCCTATACACTAGGAAAAGGGATTGTTGTAGCTGATGCGCTGAGCTGAAATTCCCGTAGTGATGTTGTGTGTGAATTTGGTGATTTATGGAGAGTAATGGAGGAACTATCAGCATTGTATATTGACATGGGAGAAGTTGGGGGTAGAGGTTGTCTATTCCAGATGACGTTGCATTCATCCCTGGTGTATAAGGTGGAAGAGTCCCAGTTGAGGGATCATGAGGTGGAGGTCTGGAGAGACCGAGTTGATTGTGGTGAGGCCCCTGATGGTCAGTCTGAGGATGAACAACATAGAGTGTTATATCAAGGAAGGATTTTTGTTCCCTTGGCGATGCGCAAGACGGTTCTCAGAGAGTTCCATAGTTCACCTCTAGAAGTACATCCTGGTGTGGCAAAGATGTACTGATCCTTGAGGATCCAGTTTTGGTGGCTTGGGATGAAGCGTGCATTTGCAGAGTTTGTGTCTCGATGTTTAGTCTGCTAGAAGGTGAAGGCCGAACACCATGTTCCTGGTGGACTTCTCTAGCCATTAGATATTCCTCCATGGAAGTGGGAGGACATCTCAATGGACTTTGTTATAGTTTTACCTCATGCTCTCGGAGGATATGATGATATTTCAATGGTATTGGATCACTTAACGAAATCACCCCACTTTATAGCAATCAAGGAGTCGAGCATAGTGGATTTTTTGTCAAGGTAGTATTTGGAGGAGGTGGTGAGACATCATGGAGTCCCTAGGATGATAATTTCTGATCAAGATCCTTGTTTTACCTCCAGGGTGTGGAATGCTCTCTCACATGCTTTCGGTTCTCAGCTATGTCATAGCACTACTTTTCATCCTCAAACAGATGGTCTGATGGAGCGAACCATCCAGACTCTTGAAGACAAGTTACGCTCTTGTGTTCTTGATTTTGGAGGCTCATGGGTGAGGCACTTACCCTTGGTGGAGTTTTCATTCAATAACATTTTTCACTCCACCATCAGTATGGCTCCATTTGAAGCATTGTATGGCCAACCTTTCCGTTCTCCGTTTTGCTGGACTGGGGTTGGAGAGTCAGAAATTCATAGACTGGAACTAGTGCAAAATATAACAGAGATGGATCAGGTGATTCATGAGAGGATGAAGACAGTGCAAGATCATCAGAAATCACATGCCAATCAAAGACGGAGACCCTTGGAGTTTGATGTTGGGGATCATGTGTTTCTGAAGTTGACTCCCCATCGTGGGTAGTGAAATCATGGTCGTGGGAGTAAGATTTCTCCATGCATTGTTGGGCCTTTAGAGTTGTTAGCTTGTGTTGGAGTTGTGGCGTATCAAGTAGCACTTCCCCCACAGATGAGTCGGATACATGATGTTTTCCATGTATCACAGCTCCATCATTATCTTCATGACGACTCTCACATAATAGATTGAGGAGAGACTGATATTTATGATGTTGCCACTTTTGAAGAGTGACCAGTGGAGATCCAAGACCGCAAGGCAAAGGTGTTGTGTAGACATTCTATTCCTTTTGTTCATATCTTATGGCGACATGGTGGCATGGAGTAGAGTACTTAGGAACGTGAGTCAAAAATATGTACCCAGAACCTAGAGCTGTTTGAAGTCCTACTCTTTTCATGTATCATTATAGCTAATGTTGTTTTGAAACCTTTATGTTTATGAGAAGGCTCCCTTTGTTGCTTTGGTGGCTTTCTCACTTTTGTGTGGTATCTCGATGGGTGGTTGTTCAGACCCTATTACGTTTTCTCTTTAGGTGGGTTTTGGATTCTCAAGGATGAGAATTTTTTTAGAGGTATCTGATGTAATGGACCGGACCTCTCGGGTTCATTCCTATGTGAAAATGTGGTGTTAGAGGTGTTCTGGAAGGCCAGGGTGGCTTGGGGTGAGTTTGGGTGGACTTTTAAGGTAATATAAAGGGTTATGGCCTTCGCACGGGAAGCGCACGGTTAGCCTAAATCGTACGGTCAAACTGTGCAAGGCTGGTCTTAGAGGAAGTGGATAACACACGTTTTGCGCACGGTTTGTCTAACCATACGGACTAACCATGCGAGGAGTGATTTTCGAGGAAGAAGCTACCGTATAGTTAGTGCACAATTTGTTAAACCGTGTGGACTAACCATGTGGGCACTTAAAGTTAGATCCTAAAATTGTTGATCTAACTCATTTTTTATTTAATCACCTCTTTTAAGCCCCAAATCGGCCATAACTCTAAATTTACCTTCCTTGGAGGTGGAAGAACCTCTCCCACACATTCTGGAGGTAATCCGGAGGCTTCTCTTCACAAATCGAAGCTGGTTTCTTGGGGTGTGTGGTCGTTCTTCCTCATTCTTGTTTGGTTTCTTAGATATGCTTAGATCTAATCCTCCTATTCTCTCGGGATCTTAGATCTACGCATGTTATGGGTAGATCTAGGTGTCTGGATGTCGTTTGTGATGAGATTTTTCCTTGGTTCTATTAAGAGAGGAGATCCAAGGAGGATTCATGGAGAATCGACATAGTTTCTTGGGTGTTCATCGAATGTTGTGGTTTTCCTCAAAAACCCATGAGGTAGGGGATTTGTGGATTCTCTAATTATTATGTGCAATCTTAGAGTTAGCATGATTTAGCCCGTTGGATCACAATGGAATTGACCTAATTAAATATTTGAACCGGATTAAGAAATTGTATTGAACATATGTTGTTGACTCAGGTTTGCTAGATAATGTGATATATATATGCCTTGCTTGTTAGAATGTTTCTCTTGATGGAAATTGATAAATAACGTAAAGCTGGAATTAATTGATAATTAATTGGATAAAGATAAAGAGTCATGTAAATGAATCTGGTTTTTTCCGTTGTTTTATTTGTTCTAATTTTATGTTGATCAAATTTGGCATAGTAAGCATGTTTAATCTTCGGTGATAGCTTACTGAATTGGTTTATGATATTAGAACCAATTAATTGAATCTGTTAATTCAAGATGGGTTAAATAACATTATTGAGTTCCATGAAGGGTTCAGAGTTACCCTCTTGTTGAGAAGTAGGGATAAAATCCCATTTGATGTGATGGTTGGTGTTTGTTGTTTGACGGTCGGATGCCTTGTTAAAGGGCCAAGAGACCTTTTGTTGTAATGATTGTTTTCCTACTGCTTGTGTTGTTCTCTGACCCTAGAATGGGTGCTGTGATATCTTGTGTTATGATGTGACCCTAGAGGGGTCTTGTGATTTGTGAAGGTAGGGAGGCCTTGTGGTTGTGGTAGCGGATGACGGCTAGAGTGTCGAGATGCATTGGTATATGCATGTGGGTGTTGGGGAGGACACCGGGGATGATGGTATGGGATCGATGTGCTGGATGAATGTTTTGTGGTTTGATTGGTTGTTATCTGCTTTAATTTTCCCCTCCGCTCGAGGCAGCTGGTCTTGCTTACCCATATTCCAAAAGGGGTGAAGACGCGCAGGGTATGCCACGTGATTTCCGTGTTTAGCCTCTCGAGAGAGAATGAGCCTACGCTCTTGCTATAGGCGACAAAGACTCGACAAGTAGTATATCTACTCACCGTATTGAGTCCCCTTGTGTTGAGTAGCATAGGATTCTTTTCTAGAATTCCTGGGAATATGGGAAAGTAATTTTTTAATGAATTTTGATAAATGATGTTAACCCATGGGGTTGGAGTTTGTTGGAAATTAATGATGATATTGAGAACTTTTGAAGGTAAAGTGGTTTTTGGATGTGATGTTAATGGGATTTAATATGAAAAATTGTTCATGGTTAATTAATGATAGAAGAATTAATTAACGTACAGTGTAATTAATGAAAAAGGGAATGAAGTAACCTAATGAAGTTCTTTAATTGGTTGTGTGCTTATAGGATACCTAGTCCTAGAAATAGCAGCTCGGAGTTCGAGAGACATTAGTTGCAGTTGAGGCTAAGACTTGGTTATGCCCATAGTGTGGTGGTGAGTTACAATATGTTCTATACTTTTTGTGTTTCTATACGCTACTACATCAAGTCAGTAAGGGAAACAGACACCCCGGGGATTCTGAGCCATGTTGGGTGTTTTCCCAAACATTTCGGTGGGAGGAGGAATGACTGACTACCCCCTTTGACCCCGCTCTCTTTTCTTGGTAGATACTAGTGTCGTTGGCACATCGGTTAGTTTTCCCCCTATATTTGTGTTGAGGGTTGTAATGGCTTGTGGTTATTTCTACACATATATTCTTGGATATAGTATCCTATGGACTACTAGAGGTGTAACGTGTATTGGCTGTGATGGTTTGAGGATCTTTAATTGGTGTACGGGTTGTAATGGCTTGAGGTACAATACTTGACATATGATATACATTATGTGGGTTGTCGTGGCTCCCGAGACCTTCCTGGTTACTTATGGTTGTAAAGATGGTGTGGAGCTTAGCCCAGGTGTCTGTGGGAAAGCGTTTTTGGTGAACGTGGTGCAGACTGTAGAGCTTATCCTATGTTTATATGGGAAAGCCTTTGGAGAGAGATGCACATGAAGTATGTCGTTAGGGAAAAGTGGCAAACCAGTGGGGACGTAGTAGTGAGGTACCTTTGAAATTTTTTATTATATGATATGTTCTTGTATGTGTTACTTGGTGAGAGTAGCCATGGTGAGGTTAGGGACTCAGTATATCTGTTTAGGTGATGAGTTAGTTTCACTCTCATTTACTATGCTTTATCATGCATTCTTTACTTTTGCGCGAGAGGCTTTGGGGAGGATCCCACTGAGAATACTGTTATACTAACCCTACGTATATATAAATTGTTTTCAAGTCACTTGGAGTAGGTTGGAGATCAAGCTGGTTACTACTAGCTTCTGGTTGGAGGAGATGTTCGGGCTTCTGGTCGCTGCTATTTTTCCTTTCTTTTGGGTACCTGTAGTTTCCCCTTTCAATGGTTGTACTTTTTGCATGACATTACATATATCCACTTGGGTTTCCTTTTACATTTTGATTCTATGTTGGAGTTGGTTGGTGTCTGTCTTATCTCTCTCTTCCACATGTGTTCTCTTAGAGGGTAATGCCTCCCATATGTGTGTTTATTATACACTCAGTACTAGTCACTAACCCGGGGCCTACTGGAGGCATGAATTGGGGGTCAATATCTCTCTTCTCACATTTCCATCCCAGGAGAGGTACACTTTGTGGGGATGGGGTCGTGATAGTGGATGAAGAATAAATTTTTATATAAATTTTCTTAAGAATAAATTTGGTTTCAATTAATTTGAATTTTAATAATCCCTTAAAGGAAAAATTGGGGAAAAAATCTAAAGGAGATAATAAATCCACTTTTTGTAAGAAAATGATCACTAGGAATAAAAGAAGTTTGTTATGTAATAAATTTTAGTATGTATCTACTAAACAAATCCTTTGGAAGATAAAAATCTATTGATTTTTATAAATTTATATAAATATGTTGAAAAAACTAAGATTCCTAAAATAGTGAAGAAGAAAAATTTGAAGAAACTTATATAGAACATCAGATGTGATTATAAATTGTGGTATGTCTTGAGAAAAACATAAAACTCAACCAATAAATCCTAATTTTGAAGAAAAAAAGTTTGAATTATATTTTAATAAGGGAAGATATTCTAAAGGAATAAATATGTGTACACTGAGTAAATTAAGAACCTAAAACTGAAAGTTTCAAAATAATGAATGATGGTTAAAAACTTTTTCCACAATCATATTTCATAAAGATTTTAATGAAATTATAATGATTTTCATTTTTTTAATAAAAATTCATCTGTATTTCAATGTTTTATTTTAAAAGTGGGAAATTACATGTAATGAAACCAGAATCTATTTAATGTTTTTCAAATGTGTTATATTAATATTATAATAAAATTTAAAAAAATTAATATAAATTCATTGTGTTTACAAAATTTTAATTTTTAAAAAAATGGACAATATTAGCCATCCCATGAACCTGTGGAAGCCAACCACTTGGAAAACCCGAAAGGGGCCATCCTACCAAGAAACCCCTGGGAGCACTGGTATATACCGTAGGGGTGAGAGCCACATGGGGGGACTAGTGTTGAGTTGCATGTGAGCCTGTGGGGTTAGCCACATGCATAGGTAAGATTAAGCCTGCTTATATTGTGAATGTGAGGCGCACAAATTTAATTTGTTTGATGTGTATCTATGATCACACCTTGATGCAAGAATATATGATGAATTAGAAATAGGTTTTATTATAATAATTAATGCCTCTACATCTTCGCCCTGATGTGGTATGTGTTTTTCTTTAGGTACTATTCATATTAAGTAAAATTTCATTTGAACACCCTAAATTCATTTCCCCATGCTCGGATGCCCCAACACCACAATTCTCTCCCACCAGTAATCACTAAATGTTGTCCCACCTCCAATACAACATGAGGGAACCACCATGACCACTTGTCTAAAAGGTCATTTTCAAATTTTCTACCAATACTATAGATTCCAAGCTCAGTGGATTGACAAAAGAACATCATATGGCAACCATGAACCCATTTCAAATCATACAGTCACAATAACGGATTGGGAAGATGATTAGGGATAAATTTTCCACTGTTACACCTAAAAAAACCCTCACATCTTCTGGGAACCATTGGCACACCTTCACCATGCATGCCCATGAATATTATGTTCATAAAGAAGGCACTACCCAGCCGATGCCCAATCCATGTTGCAATGTATGAACACTGAATCTATTCAGGTCTTTCCAAATTATTCTTTATTTTTGTCGCAGGAGTTTAAAAATATAACTATATTCATATTTAAATTATGAATGTAAGTTAATTAATATCATGATTGGAGAATAAAAATGACCTATTTTTCCCTTAAAAGAACGAGGACTATTTATACTGGTAGAGCCAAACACCACTGAGGAGGAGACACCACATTTTCTTATTCTTTGTTCTTTTTATTTAATTTTATTTATATTTATGTTTTATTATTTATGTAATTTTAATTTAGTTTCATTAATAAATAGTACATTCATTCTATTTTTATTCTATGTTATTATCCCTTTTGCATTAATTAATATTATTATTATTATTATTATTTCCCTTATATATTAAAGTGTTTCGTTAAACCTGTTTTATTTTTTATATTTATCATTCTATTTTATTTTATATCCTTCTATTTTTATTATTATTCTATTTTTATTATTTCATGTGGTTCTTCTTCTTTGTATTTCAACCTCATTATTTTTTCTTTTATTCTTCTACTCCATTTCTCTTCTGTCCACCATGACCTATTACCCAAAATAATGAGGATCAAATCAAAGGTTTGGAAAAAGTCAGATAAGTTGTTTTTTTTTGAATTCTATCATAAATTCGAATATTTTATTTTTGTTTATTGTAAGAAAAATTGACATGCATGGGTCAAAAAATGGTGTGGTTTCCATGGATATATGTGGTTTATTTATATTTTATTATATTTTTACATTGTATATAATTTTTTATTATTTTATAAATTTAAAAAAAATATATAAAAAATATATTCTTATTTGGTTTTGTAATGATTATTTTTAATGTATGGAAAAATTACTCAGGTGTTTAGGGTGAAAATCAAGAGCTGTACAATGTTGTGAAGGCTCTTCTATAAATTCTTGATGAACTCATTAAGTTGACCAAGCATATATTGAATGGGAATAACACAATACATTAATTTCAAGATCTAGAAAACGTGATTTATGATATCAAGGGAGATTATCAAAGATTGGCGGTCATAAGGAAAGATCCACAAGAGCTCCCCACTTTTTCTAAATACATCCAGGAAATTGTGTCCAAACTCAAGGAGTATCAATAAACCAACCATTTGATGAAACATATCCAAGATTAACATGATGATCCGTAGTGGATTAATGAGAAGGATTTTTTTTTGCTGATCTATGTGTGGGATATCAATAAGATATGTGTAAGAACCCGGTTTTTGCTATAAAATACTTTGGAATATTTTTAATGTTATTCCAGAGCAGCGCCCTCAGACGGAGTGCGATTCTGAGCCCCAGTGTGGCCAGAATTAAATTTTAAGTACGTTCACATTGGGCACACAAAATAAATGAGATAACTCTTAATCAGTGACCCAGATCAGAAATCTGAGTGTACGGATGGATCCTAAATTGGGTTTTTACCCTAGGAATGACATAAAACATGTTGGTGCAGGACGTTTGGACCCCTCGCTCGCTATTGGAGTATGGAATGGATAAATTAAAAAATTAATTTATTCATTTAATGGATTAACTTAATTATCTCTTAGACGGTGACTTGGATTTGAAAACTGAAGGCACCGTTGAGTTTGGAATGTGTCATTTACCCTAGGAGGGGTATATGTTCCGCGGGTGCGGGTATTCTGTGAAAAATGGCCCTAGGGGCATTTTCATTATTTGGCGGCCTCAGTTGTTGAGTGTAATAACTTTTGAATTGGGCCTCAGATTAAAATTTTGAGACCACCATTACACTCAGAACATAGCGTTTACCCCAGGGAAGGCTTAATATCGACCTCGCTGGAAGTTCGTGTTCGAGCCGATGGGTGGGCATTTATGGGTGTTTTCTATTTAAACACTTAACCCCCTTCCTCTCCCCCCCCCCATTGTTCTCCTTCCTTGGCGCAAGGATCTCATCCCCTCTCCTCTACCTCTATGGTGAGGCACAACATCTCCGGCGAGGCGCGGCAGCTCTGACAGATCGTCGGTGAGGCTCTAGGCAACACCCAAGAGGTGGGATTTGTCGTTTTCGTTTTCTTTTCCCGCAAATTCATTGAGATCATTTATTTGCATAAAATTGTTGTTTGATCTTCAAACAAAGCACATGGTCATGTAGTATAAAGTCTGATCATTCCAACGCATCTTTCAGATTCAAAATCCGAGTTCTAAGGAGCTCACAAGCGCCGGGTGTAGTTTGCGGGTTTTTGGTTCTCCTGCATGTTCAAGCGGTGGCGTGGCGTCCTCAGGAGGTGGCAGTGGGGATCTTGGATGGCGGAGTGGGCCAAGGCGTAGGCAGTGCAGGCTAAGGTTAGGTGGAGGGGTCCCTCGGCAGTGGAGGTTGAGCCGGAGTGCGGCGGCCTCGGGGTAGCATGGCGGAGGCGCTGAAGGAGGCCTGCGAGTGCTGGGTGGAGGTGGCGACCATAGGGGGGGGGGGGGTCAAGACTCGCGAGCCACTGGACTTCCTTGACACGAGTGATGGAGGAGACCGGCCGTCCTGACCAGTCTGTTTAAATATTACAATAAGAGAAACCAGAACGAAGGCGGGTCTGGTGCGGCTGGAGCGGGTCGGCGATCTGGACCGGGCTGGGCGGTCTGGACAGGCCCATGTTGGGCCCCCTTGCATTCTGGGGGCCATATCTGCTAAAAGGTGCCTTCGTTTGAAGCGCAGTCTGTGGATGTGGAACCATATCATTGAGGTGGACTTTTTGAGATGGTTTCAGTGAATTTTAATTCCTAAAATGTGGAGATCGCGGGTGTGGCATGACCATTAAGTGGATGGGCATTTTCCCAAGAATCATGTTTTGGACGGCGCAAACACATCTGATGCCCGAATTGAGCACTGTCAGTGGCGTTGCGCTCCCGGAGTTAGGTGAGAGTTTTTCACTATGGTATCGGGTGTTGGAGCTGGAGTTGAGGTGTGGGCCCCAAGGGCCATCTTTCAAGTTGCACACAGCTTTTTGTAACTTTCTCATCAGACGTCCGTTTGGGGCGTGCGAGTAGTCAATTTTGGGTGTTTTTCCAAGGGAATTTCATTAGCGTAATCCACCCGCTTTAATTACACATAATGGTGCGGGCCCCATGAGGGTCATTTTATGAGATGGCATTGATTTCCAGCTTTATCACCGGTTGTCCGTTTTGGACAATTGATTAGTCAAACATGGGTAATTTTTCGAGAGGATCACAATGGTGTGATCCGTTCGTTGTGTTTCGGGACTAGGATGTGGGTCCCACAAAGCACCTCTTATGTGCTCTATGCCGTAATGCATCTTTATTGCAATCAAGTGAGCAGTCCTTTTGACGTGTTTTCCTGAGAGGTTTGCAATGGGGTCATGCCCCCGACTATATTCGGGGCTGAGGCTCGGGATCACAGGACGTCATTCAGGTGTAAGGTGGTTTTGGTGACTTTTCCATCGGGTATCCTTTTGTGGTGACTATGTAGTCTATCTCGCCTGTTTTTCCACAAGGTTTACAATGATGTAATCTGTTCAAGCGAGCAGGGCCTCCAACGTGATATTATTAAATGTGGAAATATGAAGGGTGTACCAGTGGTGGTTCTTCCTATGGTGTTTGTAGGGAACCCTTAGCGTGTGATCGCATCCACTCCTAGGAGAGTGATGTTGGTGTTTAAAGAGATGTGGTTGGCCGTGCCTCAACTGTTGGGGTAGCAAGTTGGAGTTGTTACATTTACTCCATCATGATGATGATGGGTGATGTGTGCATGTTATCCTTTAGGATGGAGATATGGAATAATCTGGGAGTAAGCGAGAATGCTGGGAGGTACATGTGGCTGGTTATACCTGAGAATTTTTGTGTGCTTGGTTGGGTTTGACTTGGGGTCACACGTCATGTGGGACGCATGTGCATGTCGTGTTCTGCATTTCGTACCTTTGAACTATCATGATTTAGAGGGTCTCTTTTTTCTCGTTTGTTGACCAGGAGGGATGAGTTTTCCCGACAATCTGTTCTTGTTTGTTGACTAGAAGGGTTTAGTTTTCCCCTGGTTCTATTCTCGTTTTCTGACCAGCAGGGTTGAGTTTTCCCCCGGTTCTGTTTTCCTTTGTTGGCCAACAGGGTTGAGTCTTCCCCTGGTTCTGATCTCATTTGGCCGACAGAGATGGTTTGGGTCCTCTGTTTCTTCAGTTATGATGGGTTTCAGTACCATTCCCCTTTCATCGAAATGTGACACCATTTGCGACTACATGTGGTCGTATAGTGTGGGGGGTTTCCCACTTTCCGGGATGAGTTGTCTCGGTCCGCTTTGATAGTGACTCAGTGGATTGGAGCATGATCGCCCTGAGAGGCCGGGGAGTTTCTCCCATCCCTTCGTGTTCCCTGGTAGAGTTCTTGTGGATTCGGTGTGACCAACACTTTATGCGGGCACCAATCCTCTACCCAAGAGGTTGTTTCCAGCAGGGCTGGCTAGGAGTTTGTTTCTAGCAGGGCAAGCCATAGGTTTATTTCCAGCAGGGATAGCTAGAGCAATACCATCCAACAGGGATGACTAGTGGGTTAACATCAAGCAGGGATGGCCATTACAGTGGTGTTCACAGAGCAGTACCATCCAGTAGGGATGGCTAGATTAGTTCCTGGTTTACCTCCAGCGGGGTTGGGAAGTGGTCCCCGATGACGGGTTTACCTCCATCATGGCTAGGAAGTGGTCCCTGTTGCCAGGTTTACCTCCAGTTGGGCTGGGATGTGGTCCCCGATGATGGTTATGAGCCTCCCTCCAGTGGAGTACCCTTTTACGAGACTGGGCAATGGGACTCATCGACGAATTTAGCCGGGTCTCCCTCTAGTGGAATACCCTTTTACGGGACTGGTTAGTGTGGCACCTGTCGACTCTATCTGTTTCATCCTCCATTGGGAACTTGTCGACTTCAAGGGATTACCCTCCAGTGGGGCTGGGCAGGGGGTCGCCTGTTGACTTTAAGGAGACCTCTTGACTGTGGGGCAGAGATGAGGTGTGGTTTAACGTTCCCCCAGAACTGACAAGTTTGAGGGGAGCTTTCCCCAATGAGACACATCCTTGTGACGCAACCTAAAACCTTGAGGGAAAGTCATTGTCACCCAAAGAAGATAGTATCAAGGAGTGGTGATTTGAGCCCATTGACTTGTAGTTCGGGGCAGACGTGTGGGAAGCTGGGCATCAATGCGTTTTACTTCTGGGACTGTTGTCTACTCACTTTCTTTGTCTGAGCTACGGGATGGAGATCCCCTTATGATCTTTTTTGGGCTTATTGTTTGAGCATATGAATATGTATATACCTTGTTCTAGTACCAACTTCTTGGGTTTTGGTTACTCTTTTTCCAGGAGAGGTGAAGACGCATGGGGTATGCCACGTGCTTTCCGTGTCTAGCTTCTCGTGGTTGGACAAGTCTAATCTCCTGTAGTAGGTAGAAAATACTCGACGAGAAGTTCATCTTATTAACATTTCCATCTCCTTGTGTTTGGACAAGTCTACTTCATCTCTCTTGATGAGTTGAGTTGGACTCTCTACTGTAGTCTTTACTAAACATTCAGTTGTACTCCTTTACATTCCCTATTTGACCTACTGTTCACCCTTCGGTACCTCCATTGTTTCTCCCTCGAGCCTTCAGCGTATCCTACTGATTATTTTTATACTCTCCCCTACATGGGCTTTGCCGCACTTGGTGTGACCTTGCAGATGATGGATAATTTGGTCCTGACTTCAATAGAGCTTAGGTGTTCGGGAGCATAGACCACATGTGGTGGTTGTAGTCAGGTTCTTGGTGGGGGACGCTTCCAGCTATTTTTTCTTTTGGTTACCTGTTGCCAGGTTATGGCATCTTTTCTGATTGGGTGTGTGTTTTTACCATTTTCTTTTTAGATACTTTCAGCACTTGCTTTGTACTGTTTAGAGGTCGATGCACTATTGTGGTTTATATATAGTAGTTGTCCTTTACTTTTCTTTCACTTTTACTCTTCACTTTTGCATTGAGTGTGCTGCGTGTGTGTGTGTACAGGTACTCAGGAAAAGGCCTCCCCGAGTTGTTTAGCCTTCAGTTTTTATTGCCAGCCCTTGGCCTATGGAGGCGGGCATGGTGTAGTTGCGGCTCGAGCCCGAGTAGGGTCGTGTCGTGACAATATGGATTAATTATAGAATTATTATGATGTACAAAATGACCTTGAATATCTAGAAAAATCACATATTTATATATTAATGGAATAGTAAGAATCCATCAAAGTTGTGTAATTTAAAGAAAAATTGGAGGATCCTGACTACATACATCCACTTCTGTTCTTCCAAATTCATGATAAACTCACCACTAAAGAAGAGATTTAAGATGAAGAAACATTAGGAGTTGTTATCATCTAAAAATCTCACTCATTTTATATTATTAAATATTAATTGAGTATTAACTCAGATTATATGGTCTTTTTATGCGAACAATCCTTGTTATGAATTAAGCGAAGATGATGGAATATCCCCTAAACATACTAAGGAACACATGGAGAACCCTATTATTTATGAACACGAATTTGAATATTCCCTTGAATAATTTGAAGAGGATGATCCGAGGGAAACCAAGATAGACATCACACACTATGAAAGGGATTATTTTCATGTTGGTAATTAATATTAAAATATAATTCAAAAAAAATCACCTTCTTAAATTCTCTTTGAATATTCAAATCATTAATCCCACAAATAGAATGAACTTGAAAATTAAGAGTTGGTTTCACAATTCATAAATAATAAGAAAGATGACCCATAATTCATTCCCCTTCCCCACATTTCATGTTATAATTTATTTTTAAGTGGTTGTATTTTTTATACTCTATCCATGGATTATTCCTCATCATCAAAGAAAATGTAGAGGATAGGAAAATCCAAATGTGGTGGCTAAAATCCATGAAACATTACCCCTCTAATGGTTATGGATGACAACAAGTACATACCTCTAGAGGCAATAAAAATCTATGGACCACTGGAGGGATGATACTAAGACTTATACCCATATTTTATTTCTAGTAATTTTTATTTAAATTTCATTGTTATAATTAGTTTATCATGCATCCTAAATAAAATTTCATTTTTTGAGCATTATGGATTAGTTCTTAGGATTATATGATTAATTTGATTTTATAGGTCTATGATTTCATAAGGACCCCCCGCAAGAACAATTTTAAGGAAGTGGTCTAAAATATTAATGAGAAAAGGGGGTTCAATTTTAATGTTTTTCTTTTATACTCCATATAGTTTTTATATTAAAACTTGTTTTTATATTTAATCTATAATTTTCATTCCCATACATGAATTTTTACTTTAATTGAATTATATATGAGACATTAGTTTCTTAGGAACCCTATGATTTCAATGTTTTAGATATAAATTATAATGATATTAAATGAGTAAAATGGAGGACTGAATGATTATAGTGAATAATTGATATTAAAATGATGAATAATGATTTGAGAGAATTAGTTGATTATTGTAAATGAAATTTCCCTATCATTTTTTATGCTTGGGATTTCCCAAATTTATATGAAATGATTTTTTATTACAATTAATTCCTTGAGTGATTTAGTAATTTCATATTTATCATTCCTGATACAATTTTTATAATACATATTTCTTATTTTAAATTGAAAATATTTCTTGAGTGATATTGGGATATAAATCATACTAGAAAATATATTGGAACTTTTAAAAGCTAATGATTCTAGAAAAAAATTAAAATGAAATAGGATTATTTTGAAAAGCCATTATCCTTGTTACCACCTTTACATGATTCCATGATTAACCCATAGAATCCATGAATAACCTTCTTATTAATGATCCATATTTCAATCCATATTTTCCCTTATTATCATACTCTTAGTATTTTTATAATATTTTGATGATGATGTGTGGGGAGGGGGGGTTCCTGGTAAAATTGTTGAAATTAATTCTAACAAAATATTTGGGGGATAATTGTGGGTATTAATAAATTTTTTTATATTTATTAATTATACTTTATTATTTTATTCTCTTAGAGAAATTAAAAAAATGGAACGTGTTGTGACTTTTAAAAAAACACCAATACTAGAGCATTTATTTTTAACATATGAAATTAGGTGGTGGATATGATATTCATTCTAAACAAAACTTGGAAAAAAAATTAAAAAATGAAAGTGTAATTTGATAAAAATTATAAAATTATATAATATTCATGAGGGTACACATAAATCATTATGATTTCATAATTAATGACCATTACTTTCAAATTGGGAAGTCTGTGTTATCAAAATTTGAGAGGGACAATATTATTGAACATTTACTTTTGATATCAGGATTTTATACATTAAGACATAAACCTCCTCCTCTGAGATTTAATTTTTAAACATCAATTCCTACAAACATTTATCTACAGAGTTAAATGTACCTTGATTGAAAATCTCTCATGATTTTATGTTACATTTGTACTTATAAGGTACGGAAAGTATTTCATTTACTAGTCTATAGATAAGGAGCATTTTATGAGGATATGATCATAACACTACAGAATTTGTATCATTAATGATGAGATAAATGATTCTAAATTGAGGTAAAAAATGATTTATAATGTTTAATAATAATTAATTAAAGATATTGAATTATTTTACGGAGAAGTTACATCATTTTAAATGGGGAAAAATAAAATTATTGAATTGATTGAGTCTATTAAAAATGAGAAATAAACTTGTTATTTTATGTGGAACATGAAATTTGGGATTACCATTGTTAATTTTTTTTGTTTTATTGATTTTATAATTGAATAATTATAACATTTGTGCTATATAAATTCCATGTTGATAACTAATTTTTTAGGAAAAGCATTATTTATGTGTGGTGATATTTGACACACTCACATTTCATGCATATTTTTAAATAAATTGAAATTATTTTTAATTATTTGTCATGAAAGTATCAATGTATATCACTTTTTAGTTTAAAAGAGAGAAATTATATGTAATGAAACAAAAATGTATTTAAATGGATTAAAATGTGTTTATTTTAATGTTGTAGCTAAATTATGAATTTTTATTATAAATTCACCGTGTTTATGAATTTTTTTCTATAAAAAATATGTTAATGCTCATCCTTCCCATCAACTAGTGGTATCCATCCACTTTGTTAGCCTACAAGGGTCCGATGAACTGTGAAAACATTATGAGGGCCAGAACAACTAGTTGGGATGTGAGGTACATGTTGTACTATACCAATGTAGTTTGTGAGACTATATGAATAGCTGCATGCATAGGTGAACCAAACCATACTTGGGCCATATAGGTGAGGCATGACCCATATAAATGTGTGATGTGTATCCATGATCCCACACCGGTGCATTATTATGATCCAACACATCTATAACTTATATTACAAACAATTATGCCTCCCACTTTTTAGTCCAATGTGAGGCATGTTTTTACTTGACTTCTTTTCACATTAATTAAAATTACATCATCACACTACAACTCTGTTGTCCCACACTCGAACTCCCTTGTGCTGCCATTCTCGACTTCCAGTCATCACTCGATGTCCACCCACCACCACTGAAATTTGTGGTAACATTCATGGCTAATGATGGATAAGGATAGGCTTAAGACGTCTCCCACTTTAACATCTCCAAACTTCCTTAGGTTGACACTATCATATTGGATGACCACATTGAATGAATTTTAGAGCAATTTTCCACTTTCAAGCTCAGAGGACACGAAAATGACCAACATTACTGATTTTTCAACTCAAACATCCTTCACCACTACTGAGAACCACTAATAGATGCCGCCATGAAATTCCATGCACACCATGTGCATGAAGAAGGCCCTGCACTACCAAGCCCTAATCTATGCTTCAAATTTAGAACATCAAAAATATTCAAGTCATTATATATATCTTACAATAGATATTTCTGAAGTATAATATATATATATATATATTAAAATTATAAAACAAAGATAATGAATGTTTGGATTTAAAAATACCGTGGAACCCTTTTGTCCTATAAAAGAATGAGGGTGAGCCACACCAAGAGAGTTGAATACCACTGAGGAGGAGAAGCCACTACTTCCTATTATTTTTTATTTTCCTTTTATGTTTTATTCTATATGTAATTTTAATTTATTTGTTTCAATAAATATTACATGCATTAAATGTTTATTTTATGTTATTTAAAAACATGTATCAATTTCTCTTCTTCTTCTTCTTCTTCTTTTTATTGTCATTTTATGTGTTCCATTTCTATTATTTTATTTTTTATATTTATATTATATTTTATTTATTTATCTTTCCCTTCCCCTTCTATTTTTATTATTTTTTGTTTTTATACTTATTACTATCTAATCCTCATTATTTTTGTTATTCTTCTAATCCCTTTCACTTCAATCCACTATGACCGCTTCCCCTCGATAATGAGGGGATAACCTAAGGCTTTTCATGGGGGATTTAAGTGGTGTTTTTGGAATTCTATGGAAAAATTATTATATTTTATTTATGTTTGTAGTGAGAAAGGGCTATGTTCATGGGTGTGATAGTTTTCTACCCTAAAACTAAACCCAAATTCAATTATATTGTTTTATTTAAATCTTTTTCTTCCTGTATAATTTAGATAAGATATACATACCATGGAGTTGAGTTTTCATTGAATAAAATAGCATACGATGGCGATGGGTCTTAGAAGGTGTCACACTCTGAATTGAGGTTTTCTATCAAACCTAATTATAAGATGAGGTAGAATCTAGTTTGACTAGGAATGGGGCTTTGTTCTAAGAGTTCTGGCCTGCATGGTGTTCTCAAATTAAATGACTGACCTTCTATTTCGTTGTTTCAGCTCGATGTGGATTTCAAACACATTTTAGGGTAAGTAGTTTGGGTTTTTTCAAGGCCTTTTGTGGCCTCAAGAAGGGGGACCCTTGGTCCCCTACTCTGTTCATAATCTCTCAAAATGCACTTTGTTGCTATATCATTCAAAACCTCAACATGGGTAAAATCATTCCTTATAATAACAGGAATTCCACAAGGAATATATCACACTTTATGTTTGACGATGACACCATTTTTTATCAAAAATATTAAAAGGTCAATGCAAGGGTTAAATAGGGTTCTAGGTGAAAACTGCATGTGGAGTGGATTGGTTGTAAATAAAAAGAAACGTCTTTTTTATAAAAATAAGAAGATCTTATTGATGAGAGGGAGGGATTTTGGAGTTATCATTTGTATGAAAATACGATCCATTTACATGGAGTATCTTGGGGAACTGATTAGTACATCCTATCTTCAGATTCATCATTTGGATAAGAACATAAGTAGAAATATCAGGGTTCATTTTCATCTGAAAAACACATTCTTATCTTTTTTAGGTCGCATTAATATTATGAACAATGTTCTGGTTTCAATTACCATGAACGTTGTTTCCACCCTTAAGGTTCCCAAGAGAGTGATTACCTACATGGAGTGGATTATAGTGTACATTGTATGGGATGGGAAGATGGAAGGTAGACATCATTGGGCATCGGGGAAACATCTTGATAGAGATCTCTCCAAATGGGGAATTAATTTGAGGAGTGTCTCTTCTAACATGGAAGGGTTTAATGTTAAACATTCATGGGAGGATCAGGAGGGATGTGCTTTTTAGGGAAGTATAATACAGAACATTTATGGACTAAACGTGGAAGAGAAAAGAACATGGCCTTCCCGAATACGGATCGTGGTTCATCCTTACATGGAGATTCTATAGTACCATTCTCGACGGATTGTGGGAAGAGGGAGTATCAATTTTTGGTAGCAGGATTGGGGGGTGGGTAGGTTGTGGATCTTGGGCTACCGCACACCAGACCTATCATTTAAGGAGGCAAGTGGCCATCCCAGATTCATTCAGGCCATTCTGGATGAGACTCAACTAACCCATTTCAACAGCATTTTTATTAGTGATGTTCTTGATTGATTCGTTTTCATGGGATCTATGATGGGTGCATTATCCATCAATGATTTTTTAGGTGTGAAAATATAATTATTGAATATAGGTCAGTGGGGGGAGACTCTTTGGGGAAAATAGATCCCTTTCAAATATAATCTTTTTGTTGTGTGTGAGGAACAATGCACTTCCCACTGATGAGAATTTTCAATGCATTGGAATAAACTTGGATTCTAGGTGCTGGTGCTACTATTCCTTTAACCATGAGTTATTGGGGGTATCTATTCTATAACAGTGAACGGGTGAGAGGGATTTGGAAGGACTTCAGTTTCTTCCTTGGCTGGGATGGGTCTAGTGAGGTGTATGAGAATTTTTACAGTTCTTGTATTGGAGTAGCTGGCTTGTGCGGGGCTAAGTGGAAAGTGAGGATAGTCATACTCATCGAGGGATGCTGGGCTTTATGGAAGGCCATGAATGAGTCGTGCCACAATAATGCTCACTGATCCGAGGCCAGTATGATTTTTAAAATGAAAAAGATGCTTTTGGATTTAGTTTGATTATGTCCCGACAATCAATCTATGGCATTAGTGAATGCTATATTTTAGAGGCTCTTAGGTGAAAATCAAGAGGGCATTACAAATCAGGGTTGATGGGTAAGATGGAGGCCTCCTATATAGGTGATCAAGTTGAATACATATGGGTCTTTACGAAAAGGGGGAGATGCATGGGGGAGGTGTTTTCATTAAGCAAGAGGGGTCTGTGATTGTAGCATTTGCAGAGACATATAGATGAGGGGATGTGTTTTAGGAGGTAGCTCATGTGCTAGTGGAGGGTCTGGAGATATGTAGAAAAAGGCATATTGTATTGAAGATAGTGGGGACATATTCTATGTCTATTTATAAAGCACTCAGGCAAAGGTAGCAATACCTAGAATATTGAATACATCATCTGTAAATGTAAAATTATTATGGGAAATTATATTGAGGTCTCTCACACATGTAGGTAGGGTAACATGGTTGCAAGTTGTAAGATCCACGTTTTTAGAAATGTATGTTTTGTTGTGTTTTGGGTTGAACCAATTGGTTTTGTGGCTTTAAAAGGTTTCTTCGAAGTGTGAGATGCCTTGGGGGTGTTCTGAGGTCTCAGGGCAGGGAAGAAGGGAAGTCTGGGCAAAGTAGACCAAGGCGCATGGCCTGCTCATGGTCAGCCAAACCATGTGGCCTACCCAAACTAAGCCGTTTGACCGTGCCTCCTCTGGACAGAAGAGAGCACACGGTTTCCGGAAGGTTTGCTAAACTGTGTGGAAAAATCATTCAACTTACCCTCCTTTGGGCAGTGGCATACGCACGGTTTGAGAACTGTTTGAAAAACCATGTGGCTAAACCATGCGGCCACATAAAGATGGAAAATTTACTAAATTGCCACTATGGGCTTTATAACTCCAAATTAGGATTTCCTCCATTTCCATCCTCTTCACCCTAGGAATGAACCGATTCTCCCAAGATCCCCAAGTGATTGATCTCCCTCATTTCTAATGCATTTTAGTGCCATTGGTTGTGGATTAAAGCTCCAGGTAAGGCTAATATCCTCCTTGGTTCTTTTCTTGTTTTAGGGTTTGTGTCTTCTCTCCCTCTTGTTCCGAAACCATAAAAACCTATCTTTTGGGTGAGTTCTAGGTTTGAGCTCCAAGGGTTGGTCAAATTGAGGTCTAAGAACTAGATTTAGGGTGCGTTCAACCGTGGATTCAAGGTAGGTAGTTGACAATGTTATATTCCATGGTTTACTGGGTATTTGTGCATGTTTAATTGCATTATTGTTTTCCTTTGGTTATGGTTAGAATAACCTAAGCATGTTTGGTAATAAAAGTGTTGAAAATGGAAAATGGGAACCCTCACGATCCCCTTGGGATGTGTTGGGTTAGACTCGACCTAATTTGGGGCCATCCCGAGATGTGCCGACTCTCTCAGGATTAGTGATTGATATTGAACAAGTGACTTTGTTGAAATGAAATGTGTAGCCCGTGATAAACGTGATGGCATGATTGGTTGAATTGGGAATAGAAGATTGGTGATGCAGCTAGACTTGCAAATAAATGAAGGGTTATTTGGAATGGGTTAAATGGTTGATTCATGGAATGATGAACGTGTTAAATGGGTTAATTTGTAAGATGATTAAAGACCATAATGGGATAGATTATGGGTCTAGTGTTAAATGCTTTTTGAGATAGGCATAGCACATGTGAATTGATTAAATGGATAAATGATGTTAAAAATGATGTGTTAATGGGTTAAGGCATAATGTAGATTCCCATGTGGGTTGTTGTGGATTATGATGCCCATGGGGAAATGGTTAGAATGGTTGATGGTTACACACACACACAAAGATATATATATATATATATATATATATAACCATGTTCACATGGCTTGGTAGAGTGGGGTATGACTTGAGGATCTACGCCCACTGGTCGAGCAAAGACTGATGTTCTGAACACCACCCTAAATGCACGGGCTAGGAATGAGGACTGAGGATCTATTCTCCTAACGTTGCATCTACCCAGACTGAGGCTTCAAGGTGAGGATATGGTTGCATCCACCCGGTCATAGGATTTGAGGTGAGGATATGGTTGCATCCACCTGGATTGAGGTTTCAAGGTGGGAATATGGTTTCTATGATGGAGTTAGTCCTAGTGAGATTGGATAACGATGTGTTTACCCTCTTGCATGTGATTGTTGGCCTTAGACCCATGTAACATATGGTATATGATTAACTCATGGAAAGGTGATGAAATGGAAAGTGATGTTAAATGGTGATAAATGGATGGTATAGGAATGGAAATGGCTTTGGCTCTAAACTAGTTAATGGAACTTTAAATAATTACATGGAATTTATCGTTTATTTTCCTTTTTCATGAAGAACTGTTTATACTGGATATTTTGTAGACACTGTTGGTGGTGTCCTACTGGGTTGTACTCACACCCTGCTCAGGCCTCCATTGGGTACTCGAGTAGACTTCATGTTTGTAGGTCAGGAAAAGGGCATGGTTCCTTTCTTGTTAGTTGAGTGGACATGGTTAGCACTTGGTAGAGGATCCAAACATGGAGTCAGGACCATTTCGTGGATTTTGGCTGTTGCCTTTATTTTTGGGCTTTTGTTCACTTTTGAACCTGTAGTATTACATGACATATTTATTGTTGGAAATGGTTATTGTACTTATTTCATGGTTATTGATTATTGTTTCCTCTATTTGGTTGTCTCTATTGTGGCTTAATATGATAATATGGGGGTATAGTCTCCGTACTTGACTACATAGACCCCCGCTGCTAGTTGGTAACCATTGGAATATGGGGAGGCGCACTTAAAGTCATGTAACCACCTGTCTCGGAGCACCAGTTTAGTGGATTCTGGGTCAGGGATGTTACAAAGTTGTATTAGAGGAGGTCTTTCTTCCCCGTCACTAAGGTCTTGTTATTTTGGATTGACAGCCAAGGGTTAGGATGTGTCAGGCCTTGGCAATGAGCTCGTGCTTGGGAGTAGCTAACCCAGGTACAGGAGAAAAATCCAAGTCACCTTGGGTGGGAATTGTTGTTCTTGGGTTTTGTTGTTATATATGATGATATTTCACCATTAGGTGATGCACATGTGGTTTGATGTGACTTTTTTATGATATTTGGCTCGTGGCCTTAACAACACAAGGAATTTCTTTCATGAATCATTATAGGCACCTTGGGAGATAGGGGACATGCATTGTGTTAGGCACACGCATGAGGTGGGTGTGTGAGGCAGGAAAATCAGGAAGCATCAAGCATTTCATGAAATCAAGAAATGATGAGATGAATGAAATAAAACAAGTGGGTGAATGAATGAAAAGAAAATGAGAAATTCTGTGATCAAGTTAATGTTTTGGGTTGTGATAAATTGTAAGGGCTGATTCTGTGTCCAAAATAAAAAAGGGGGTTTCATAGTCACAGTAAAATTGATAATGAATTATACCTAATGAAAGGTGTAAATGTGTTAAAATGATAATTTTAACATGGTGTGAAATAGAAAATGTGCCTAAGAGGAAAGGATCGTGTTGTGAAAGAATAATTGGTTTGAAGATGTGTTGATAAAAGGCTTGTGATTGAGTAAGTTGGTTACCCATATTGACCATGACCGCGGTAGGTAATGTGGGGGGTGGTGTTCTAAGTATGATGAAGGCCATTGGGGTAAATAATGATGAATTGTTTGTTTAAGGATTGATCATGTGGGATCTTTCCATTTGTGGGTAAATTCTATCTGTCATTCTTTCGATGTGCCAAGTGAATGGCATGTTCGGAATGTGACTATTTTAGTGGAAATGTGGGTATCCTTGGTGTGGTTGGTTATTCCCTTATATGCATGGGTTTGTCCCCTGAGAGTACCCTAGTGGAGATTTTGGGATTGGATTGTGAGGCCTTCCCAGTCATGCTATGGCCTATGTGGTGTGTTTAGGGAGATGGTATCGTTCAACCTTCAAGGTTACTTATGAGAGAGGTCGGACAAGGCTTCTAGTGATTTTGAGTGAGTGTCACACCTATGGATGTTTTTGACCTTGAATGTGGGGCATTGAGTGATGCGTGGTGCAGTGTTGTGACATAAGGATAAGTGGGATGGTTGGTGGTCTAGTTGTGCCCTGTTCTTTCATAAAGGCACCCTAGTGTTTTTGATAAGGGATAAGGTTTGTTTCAAATGGTTTTATCTCTTGAATGCATGAATCACCTGTTTGAGTGAGGATTAATGGAGGTCTGGAAGTTGTTTTGAATAGGAATGACAAGGGTGGCTAAAGTATGGTTATATACTCTCGCTCGATGGTGACAATCGAGGTAAGGGTGGGTCATGTGGCTGAACTTGTGTATGAATGGGTTGGTTGTGGAGAGATGGTTGAACCTAGTTGGCGATCACACCTGAGTGGTGATGGTTAAGTGTTGATGTGGCCCATTCGGCATGGAATCCAGAGATTCCTAGAAGGTCATGGTGTCCCATAGTGTGACATCAGAAACAGGTATGTTGGTGGTGGTGTTCCTCGATGACTTCATAGCATATCTCAGCTTGTGATGAGCATTCCAAACATCATGAAATCATCCAGGGTATGTTGAGAAGTTCTGGCTCTCGGCAAGAGACATGAAGGTGTTTTTTTGGATGATGTGCATCATGGAGTTTACGCACAAGGAAATGATATGTGTGGAGTTTGATGATGGGATGTACACCCTCAATTTCTTAGGGTGGAGACGCCGAGATGGGTCGAATGTTGAAAATTCCTTGGGATCTATTCATGGAGGCCGAGAACGGGACTAGGTGACGTTCATTTCCTTGTTTTGGAAAAAATGCAGGATGGCCATGTGTATGTTTGGGGTTCGGTTTGTGATCAGTTCTAAGATGCGGGGGTTGGAATTCCTCACGGTGAGCATAGGTAATGACACTCATAAGGCGGGGAGTGATAAATCAGCCTTGAATGTGTTTGAGAGAACCTCGAGACGACGCAATGGCACCGGGGTAGCAGTGAGGAACTAGTGAGGTGCATGTCGGGTTCCTTGGAGAGGCATGTGGGACTTGGATGTGTTGAAAAATGAGCCAAGTGTTAGCTTGAGATCAGGGTGGTTCAAAGTGACGCTTGTGAGATTTGTGCTTAGTCATGGGAGGATGTGGTTAGATATGACAATAGGTTGTGGCTAGAGAAGTTGAGGTCTTATAAGTCTAACAGAGATTGGGGTTAGACCTAGGTCAATCGTCCTTGTGTTGTTTTAGGATTCCGTGAAGTTGGGCGAACATTGGTCATGTGTCGTGGTGTCATGCCTTGGGTGAGGTCGATGACTGTTTGGAGGGTGGTAATGCCATGATAATGAATTCTACTAGAATTCAGGAAATGGCCTCCATGGGTGTTCTGGGGAAAGCAAGTCGAAGGTGGTCTGACCTGAGATGGTAAACTTGTACGGGTGAGGTGAGAGTGACCACGTACGGGCTTATGTTGTAGTGGAAATCACCTTTCGAAGCAAAGTCAAACCTAATATTGGTCATAGTGATCATAGTCATTGAATTGATGTTGTAGTAATGTATTCCAAATGGTTTTGATGGTGCCACTGGATTCCAAGGTAGGGTAATTATCCTATGGATGCTTGGGGCTGGTAAGTTAGAACATGTTAGGCAATGGGAAGGTTGGGTTGAGATCTGATGGTCCTTCATAGATGGAGGAGGTGCCAAGTAACCAGAAATGGTGGAGAGAACCATACCGGATTAATGGTCAGTTGATGACGTGACCATAGCTTCGGGTTGGAAGGACTCGAGTGGTCACCGTTCGGGTGAGTTGGCCCTGGTAGAGAGCTCTGGCACAGTTTAACTGGTTATGTAGCAGAGAGTTTTGATTTTCATTGGGTGTATAGTTATAGAGTGAGATCTTTGGGAAATGTGGTTGGAAGGGTCTTGTGTTTTCCTTCAGGTGACACCAGGTTGGGTCATCATTAGAGTTGGGTGAACATAAAATGACACCAAGTGATTTGGGGTCATGAGTTGTGCAGAGGATCAGGCAGATGAGGTGACGAATGGTTTCCCCATGATGATGAGAAGTTGTGTGTTATGATTTCGTGTGTTGTTAGTTAGGTGTTTCCACCTATGTTTTCCCCATGAAGTTCTCATGGTAGGAACAGTTGAAGTCGGTAGGAATTGTGATGTACAACAAAAACATAGACAGTGGGAAGTGCAACCTGGTTTGACAAAGATGTATCGTGATCTCTGATGGCAGTTTTGGTGGCCTGGAATGAAGAAGAAAGTTGAGGGATTTGTGGCACAATGTCTTACTTGTCAGTAGGTGAAGGCCGAGCATCAATGCCCAGGTGTTTTGTTGCATCCATTGCCCAAATTGGAATGTAAGTGGGATGATGTAACAATGGATTTTTTTGTGGGTCTTCCAAGGATGCCACAGAAGAACGATGCCATCTAGGTGGTTTTGGATTGGTTAGTGAATTTGGTTCATTTCTTACAGTTTCAGGAGACCTATACAGTCGACCAGCCGGGTGAGATGTATGTTTGGGAACTAGTGCAGTTACATGGGGTTTCATGGACCATAGTTTTGGACTGAGATCCACGTTTCATGTCGTATTTCTAGAAAGGGTTGTAGAAGGCACTTGTTACACAAGTGTTTTTGAGTATGGATTTCCACCCACAGATGGACGGGCAGTCGGAGCATACAATCCAAGTGTTGGAAGACATGTTGAGATCTTGTGCCTTGGACTTTAGTGGTTCTTGGTAGAGGCACTTCTCATTGGTTGAGTTTTCATTCAACAATAGTTTTCAAGCTACAATTCAGATGGCACTATTTGAGGCACTCTACAGGAGGCCATGTTGATCTCCGTTGTGTTGGCTAGAGGCCGGTGAATCTGAGTTGTTGGGGCCAAGTCTGTAACACCCCAAGCTTCTACGGTACGCTTCTTTTTGAATAATGTGATAGCGTGTGTTGTACACATCATCAAGTTCTAACACACCACAACCAATCAAACTAGCCGTTATGAATAGTAATACCTACTTTTTGAAATTTAATAAATTTTATCTCTTAAAATGGACTTCATTTTTGGATTTGGAATATCGAATTTATCATAGGGTGAAATTTTGAACTTTTCGGATAACATTTATATTTTGATGAATAGTGAAAATTACTAAATTTTAATTAAAAACAACTTTTTTAATCGAAATAATTTATATTGATAAATTTTGAATTTGAGTGGTTTTAAGGAATATTTAGAATATATTTTTACAATATAATACAATTGTGGTCATTGTACATAATTTTACAATTAAACCGGAAATAAACCAGTGTCAATCTTTTGATATTTATTATCTCTAAAAAACACCCTTTTTGTTTTAACAACAGAAATTAATTTTAATTTAATTTATGCCACTTCTGTGTTTTGAATTTGGAAAAATGGATTAAATATTTGGAATCAGGATTTTCAAATTTTGTAAATAGGTAACTTCTATTTTTAGACATTTTGAATAATTACTTTGGTTAATATTTTATTTACCATGGTCAAAGGTTTAATCTGGTAAAGAAGGGTTAAAAAATAATATTATAATGTTAAAAAATTACCCTAAAACGTGCCCTAAACTTATTTTTTGATACATGTCTGATAATGGGCATATTTGGGTCGATTTTTGGACCCCATGGAGCCACTTGTAAGTGATAATGACACTTTATATTAATTAAGTTAAAATAAATACAAAAATGACATAACCATATATCTTTTAGAAATTTTTTTTAAAATAGGGCTATATATGTTGGATATTAAATTATAAATATTGATTATAAAGATAAAAAGATTTCATACATAATAATATTTTATTTATAACATTTAGACAAAAAATAATTTAATTTATTTATGACACAATGATGATTGAGTAATTACCATAATAGTGAAAAATTAAAATAATTGATATTATAGTTTCCCAAATAAAACTAATTTGATACTTTTCATGAATTAAAATCATATTATAGGTTAATATGACATGTTAGGATTGACTTAATTAAATTTTATGGAATTAATCATTCTGTTATGATTTTCTAAAAAATCAATTATTAAATAGTGTCAAAATTGACATAAAAGAGTTTTTAAAACAAATATTATATTATTAATTGATATTCAATTTTCAAAAATATAAGGTTCTACCAGGAGACTAATATCATGATATGTGTATCTTTAATGGACCACTTTGGGGTATCTTGGATGTATATAGTATGTTTATTAACCATATAATATAAAAATACAAAGAGACATTGTAAATGTGAAACTAATTAACTATGAGTTAATACATAATGATAAGGTTAATATATTGACCAAACTTGTCTAAATTCTATTAGTTGAGTGGTTTTCAACCCATACCCACCTTAATGTTTAAATAATCCACTTTTGAGCCATTATAAGCCGAATATGAATTTATTATAAAATAATATTTCTAGCTTTTCCAAAGGTGCCCCTCACCCCTCTTATAAAAGGGAACTCCCAATTCTCAATAATTCACACCGTTAAAGCCTTTTGGTTTGGCCAAAATCTACCCAAATACTCTCTAAACTTCCCTCTCTTCATCCTAGAGGCCATCCTTTAGGTTTAAAGCCAACCCAAAGATCCCTTTTGATCAAATCAAAAGGAAGAACCCGAAGTAGAGGTAACAATTTCTCCACCCTTTTTCAAGTTCCTTTCTTCTTCCACTTCTTCTTTCTTTGTTATTAACACTATAAAATAATAACTCCAGTATCTTATATATAATGTGATTTTATTATAAAGATGGTACAACCATATTTAGTATTCTATCCATCCTTTGAATAACAAGTCACCATACGTGCGCACGTACAGCTTACCGTCTCCACGTCGTGGTGTAATTGTTATTCAATAAATTATTATTTGGATGGGTATAATAATGATTTGTAATTCATGTAAATAATAAATATAACATGATAATGATTCTGTATATATGATATAACATACAATTAAATATTATTTTAATATCAAAAGAATGATATTGTCACTCGTGCGTATGTACAGACTACCGTCTCCATGAACACGATGAGATTAATTCTCCATCGTATCCATTAAAATATAATTCACATTGGAAGATTAATAATAATGTTTAAGGACTAAATATAATTTTGGATATGAATAAAATACAACCTATCCATAAAAAACATGTCTTACATAACAAAACATATAAAATAAAATGAGCAAGTTAACACCCGAAACGACAATAATATTAAGATATTATTAACAAAGCAATGTTAAAAGATTGTATATGATATCATATCAATGTATACGATTATTGTATAATTTAATAATTATTATTTCACCATTTTACAGGAGGTTAACCTAACCCATCCAAGGAAATGTACATGGTAAGGGTTATTTCACAATCTCTTCATTATTTGAGGTTGTTTATACGTAATAATCCACTGGGACTTCTTTATTATCCACATCTATGTTTCTTAAAAATGTATTTAAAAGCATTTTTACTATTTACTAGAATATGGGTTAAATTCGTTTATACCCTTGTTGACTTCTATAAGTGGTTTATAAAGGAATATTTCCATCTTTTTCCAAACAAGGTCTTTTTTAACCTTTTCGACAGAATTAAGGGAAGAATTTTTTTTAACTTATACGGCGGGCGCGACTATTTTTCACCGTTATAAAATTGTCGAAGCTTCCCTTACAATATTATAATAATATTTTCAAAGAAAATGTTTTATTTTATAAATATATGACTCTTAAATGGTTTTAAAATAGAAAGATATATTTCTCTAAAAAGGGTTTTGATTTCATCTATGTCAACATCCTTTGATGGATTTTACGCTTAATTGAAGTTGATTTATTATGATATAAAACATATATATTGTATTGAAGGTTTTGTGACATGTTTGATTGTGGATGTGTTATTTTTATACCATTCATGGTTTATTGATGAAGTATTTACATTTCATATGCTAGTTTTAATATGAATGTTTATGTTATGGTTAAGCATTTTCTTATGGGAATGTATTGGACTTAATATGTGACAGGTGGAGCCCGCTATAGGTCCTCGATGCATCGGTAGGTCTCATGAGACAAATTAGTGTCTTGGCACAAGGCCTTGGTAAAATCTTATTTGCATTATTGGCACGAGGCCTTGGCTATGTGGTTACGATAGTCTGGGATTATGCATTCCATCATTATGAAAGTGGTTATTCATATTTCATGTGATTATTAGATTAGTAGAATATCCATGTGAATACGTAAATGAGATTATTTAATTTTATTTTTTCCATACTATGTTGATTTTCATGTTTAAAAAGATTTTTTTTAGCTATACATCTCATTAAATGTTTATTCTTATTTATAAAAGTTTCTGGTATATTGTTATCCTTAATGGGCATTTGAGCTCACCCCTTTTCTATGTTTTATTTTTCCCAGGAAGTGAAGAAGTAAATTATGAATGAACTGTAGGGATGATATGAGGGGATAAGAGTGTGGACTATGGATACTTTGTTGTTTTAGTTTTCATTTTTATAATGTAATTTAAATCTTTATGAATATATGTAGTGATTCCAAGGCTACTAAACTAATTGGTCTTACGAGATTTGATCTTTCTTGTGATCATGCCAATGTTATGTAATAATGTACTGAATCTAGGTAACTGGGGTCGAGGTGTTACCGTTGGTATCAGAAGAAGTTTAGTACAAACCTTGGAAGCTATATTTAGATAAACTATGATTATATCACCTAGACCTAAGATTGACTTTGAAGATTATTATAGAAGAACTTCCGAGAATTTTGGTATTGTAGAGATTTTGTGAGTTTTATAAGCAATACATCCCCGTCTGGATACGAGCAGGTAAAGGTGGCTCTGGAAAAGTTGTACCTCGGGGTAAAACCTGAAAACACCGGTTTGAGCTGGACTCGAACGGGAATTGGTGCACAACAACGGGCCTTGTGACACTCTTGGTTACGACACTCTCGGGGTATACGCTTAGGATAACTCTCATTTTCTATACAAATCATTATGAAGGGTTTATGAGTATATACTTCCACAAAAAAACATTTTTATGATTATGGATTATATCCATAAATAGTTTAATTTATATTAAGTGTTTTATAAGTATGGAATTATGTATTTTGATACATAAGCTGATCTAGTTTATGCCATTGTTTAGAAATGGTGCCTAGTGGAAGAAATGGAAACCGTATCAATGCATGCACTTCATGTTGGGATTTCCCTCCTTCTCAAGATAATTATAGTGTAGCTGGTGATGCAATTGGTGTTGATCATCTAATCACCATACTGGGACAACTCACTCAGGTTATGAATAATAACCTTACCCATATGGAGCACCCTGATCCGCAGCGTGGAGGATCAATGTTAGATCACTTCATGAGGGAACAAACACCAATGTTCAATGGGAGTACAAATACCTTAATAGCTGAGCAATGGATAAATTCCCTAGAGAAAATTTTTCAGGATTTGGGGAGTATTGAAAGGGAAAAAGTTATCATGGCAGTTTACTGCCTCAATGGAGATACTGATCAATGGTGGTCATTGATTCAAAACAAGAAGGAATATGATGAAGTATCAAATATGGAATGGAGGGAGTTCAAAATCATTTTTTAGAAAAATACATTCCTCGTGACCATCGAGCAGATATGGAAAGTCAATTTCTGAGTCTGAGACAAAAGGAGGATGAAAATGTCACAATGTATGAGGCTATCATTACAAGGATTGCAAGGTATGCTAGAAATTATATAAGTAACCCAAGAAGTAAGATTGATCATTTCATTGATGGTTTATAACCATTTCTCCTTCGAGCGTTAGTCTCACAATCCTTCTCGTCGTATGAAGACATTGTCTCATGTGCTATCAAGGCTGAAAAGAAATTATCTATGTCTTATGACTTTAAAGAAAAGCAAGAGAAGAAGAGATCTGCTGATCAATGTGGGAATGGAAATAAGGGGAATTAGAGAAAGGTTCAATATCCATCATTTGGTAAATGTGGGATGAAACACCCCAGTACTTGATTGAAGGGAATGAGTGTCTGTTACAAGTGTGGTGAAAAAGGCCACCAAGCTCATGATTGCAAAGGGAAGAAAGAACCTACCAATGTTCAGTGCTACAATTGCAGGGAGATGAGGCATTATGCAAATGAATATGCTAAGAGTCAGGGGAACTTACCTTAGAAAAGGCCAAGGGATCAAGGCCATGCTTATGCTATCACTACTGCTGAGGTAGAAGCTTTGAAAGACGTGGTGGTAGGTAATTTAATGGTTTCCTCAAGTTTAGCAAATGGATTATTTGATTCTGGATCATCGCATTGTTTCATATCTTCCCAGTTTTCTAAGAAAATTAGATATTTACAATTTTATTTAACAAGGGAGTTGTCAGGTAAATCTCCTAAGGGAAGTATCATTGCAACAATGTTTTGTGAATCAGTCCCCATTAGAGCACACAAATGTTCTTTATCCGCTGATCTCATCGCCATACCTATGATTGAGTTTGATATATTCCTTGGTAGGGATTGGATTTCAGACCATGATGCAAAGATTTATTATAAGAAAAAGGAGGTTACGATTTTTGATGATTATGATAAGGAACACCATATCTTTAGAGAAGAATCATCACCAACTAATTCTTATCTAGATCCACCCCCACTAGCTCAAATAAATTAAATTATTGGGGAGGATGAGAATGAAATGACTGTGGGTGAGGAAAGGAATGTTCAAATATAGGATGTACCTATTGTGAAAGAATATGTAGACATGTTTTTGGTTGATTTACCTGGACATCCTCCAGAATGAGAAGTTGAGTTTTCCATTGATTTAATTCCTAGATCAAGGCCTATATTGAAGACCCCTTATAGAATGGACAATATATAATTAGTTTAAATAGAGAAACACCTAGAGGAATTTAGTAATAATGGATTTATTCGACCTAGTGTTTCTCCATGGGTATCCCATGTTCATTTTGTTAAAAATAAAGATGGATCTATGAGGTTATATATCGACTATATGGAGATAAATGCTATAAAAATAAAGAAAAAGTATCCCCTACCTCGCATTGATGATTTATTTGACCAACTGCATGGAGGTCAATACTTTTCAAAGACTGACCTTCGATCTGGATACCATCAGTTATCTGTGAAGAAGGAAGACATTCTGAAGATAGTATTTCGAACCAAGTACAGGCATTATCAGTTTACAGTAATGCATTTTGGATTGACTGATGCACCATCTGTATTCATGGATCTGATGAATATAGTTTTCAAGGAATATCTCGATGAATTTGTGGTGGTATTTTTTGATGATATCTTGGTATACTACAAAAACTAAAAAGATCATGAAAATCACTTGCGCATTATCTTGAAGACTCTGAGAAGACATGAATTATATAGGAAGTTTAGCAAGTGTGAATTCTGGCTTCAGGAAAATTCTTTTCTTGGCCATATTGTCTCTATATATGGAATCTCTGTTCATCCTTCTAAGACCAAGGCAATCCAAGAATGTCCAGCACCTACAAGTATAATTGAGGTACGTAGTTATATTGGTTTAGCAGGTTATTATCGACATTTCGTCCATAATTTTGCCTGGTTGGCTAATCCATTAACAAAGCTCACACGTAAAGGGGTTAAATTTGTTTGGACAAAAGAGTGTGAAGAATGTTTCGATGAACTAAATAGAAGAGTAGTCCATGTTCCTATATTGACTCTACCATTTGGGAATGATGGGGTCGTTATTTATAGTGATGCATCGAGAAAAGGACTTGGTTGTGTCCTTATGCAGAGTGATAGGTTTATTGCCTATGCATCACGACAGTTGAAAATTCATGAACAAAACTATCCTACTCATGATATCGAGTTAGCAACTGTGATCTTTGCTTTAAAGATATGGAGTCACTACCTCTATGGTGAAAAATGTGAGATTTACATTGATTACAAGAGTTTGAAGTATATTTTCTCACAAAAAGAACTCAATATGAGGCAAAGGAGATGGCTTGAATTTCTCAAGGATTATGATTTTATGATACACTACCGCCTGAGGAAGGAAAATAAGGTGGAAGATGCTTTGAGCAGAAAATATCATGGAGTTTTGAACAATATGAGAATTGAAAGGAATCCAATTTTCATGGATCTAGTGAAGATTGACATGGGAATAACCAGGGAAGGTGAAACATCAGTGCATTTTCAAATGGTTGCTAAACCATCTTTACTAGAAAAGATTAAGAGTTCTCCGACCGATGATGAAGAATTTCAAAAGAAGATTAAAGATATGAATGATGGGAGATTGAGAGACTTTGTGTATGAAGATGGAATTTTGAAATTTGGGAAGAGACTTTGTGTTCTCGATATAACTGATCTAAAAAGATAATTGCTGGATGATGCTCAATGTTCCAATTTCTCTATACACCCTGGGAGCACCAAAATGTATAGAGACTTGAATGAACATTTTTGGTGGGACAACATGAAGAGGGATATTTCTTATTTTGTGTCAAGATGTATGGTTTGTCAACAAGTGAAAGTAGGAAGGCAACAGCCTAGAGGAGTCATGCAACCTCATCCCATACCAGAGTGGAAATGGGACAATATTACGATGGACTTTGTCGTGGGGCTACCAAAGACACCTAGAAGGAATGATGAAATATGGGTTATTGTTGATCGTCTTACCATGTCAACACATTTTCTTGCGATAAGAGAAGATCTACCACTGGATTATCTAGCAAGACTATATATTAATGAATTGGTGAGACATCATGTAGTACCCCTATCGATTGTTTCTGATCGTGATGCCTGTTTTACTTCAAGATTCTGGAAAAGTCTTCAGAAATCCTTGGACACTAAACATCATTTGAGCACTACCTACCACCCTCAAACAGATCGACAATTAGAACGAACTATTCAAACCTTAGAAGACATTTTGAGATCCTTATCACTTGATATTCAGGGTATGTGGGATCAATATTTACCTTTGGCAGAATTTTCATATAACAATAGCTTCCATTCGAGTATTCAGATGGCACCATATGAAGCATTATATGGAAAGATATGTCTCACACCATCCTTTTAGGATGACATTGTTGAAAGAAAACTTGTAGGCCCCAAAATGGTGGTGGAAACGATAAAAAAGGTGAAGGTAATCCAAAACCATATCAAAGCAGCTCAAAGTAGGCAAAATGGCTATGCCGATAATCAATAGAAGGATTTGGAATTTCAAGTCAGTGATCATGTTTTCCTGAAGGTATCTCTATGGAAGGGAGTCATACATTTTGTTAAGAAAGGTAAATTGAGTCCTACATACAATGGACCTTTCAAAATTCTAGATTGAATTGGGGCTGTAGCTTACCGACTGGTAATGCTGCCAAGTCTCTCCAAAGTTCATGATGTGTTCCACATATCTCTATTGAGGAAATACATTACTGACCCAATGGATGTACTCACCTATGAGGAATTAGAACTCAAACCTGATCTGTCTTATTGCGAAGACCTCGTCAGGATTCTTGATACGAGAGAACAAGTACTGAGAAACCGAACGACAAGTCTGGTAAATGTTTTGTGGAGAAACCATATGATGAAAGAGGCAACGTGGGAACCTCTGGAACTTATGATGAAGAACCACCCTATTATTTTCATGTGGTATTATTCTAAAAATTTATAGGATGAAATTATTTGAAGGAGGGGAGAATGTAACACCACAACTTCTACAGTAAGCTTTTCTTTGAATAACGCGATAGCGTGTGTTGTACGCAACATCGAGTTCTAACACACCACAACCAATCAAACTAGCCATTATGAATAGTAATACCTACTTTTTAAATTTTTTTAAATTTTATCTCTCAAAATGGACTTCATGTCTGGATTTAGAATATCGAATATAGCCAAGGGTGAAATTTTGGAAATTTTTAGATTACATTTATATTTTGATGAATAGTGAAAATTACTAAATTTTAATTAAAAGAAACTTTTTTAATAAAAATAATTTATATTGATAAATTATGAATTTTAGTGGTTTTAAAGTATAATTATAATATATTTTTACCATTTAATACAATTTTGGTCATTGTACATAATTTTACAATTAAAACGGACATAAACCAGTGTCAATCTTTTGATTGTTATTATCTCTTAAAAACACGCTTTTTGTTTTAACAATGAGAATTAATTTTAAATTAATTTCTACCACTTCTGTGTTTTGGATTTGGAAAAATGGAGTAAATATTTGGAATCGGGATGTTAAAATTGTGTAAATAGGTAAATTTTATTTTAATAAATTTTTTATAATTACTTCGGTAAATATTTTATTTACCGTGGTTAAAGGGTAAATCTGGTAAATTAAGGTTAAAAAATAATATTATAATAATAAAAAATTACCCTAAAATGTGTCTTAACATTATTTTTTGTTACATGTCCGACCATGGGCATCATTGGGTTGATTTTTGGACCCCATGGAGCCACTTGTATGTGATAATGACACATTATATTAATTAAGGTAAAATAAATACAAAATTGACATAAGCATATATCTTTTAGAAAAACATTTTTTACATAGGGTTATATATGTTGGATTTTAGATTATAAATATCAATTATAAATATAAAAATATTTCCCACATAATTATATTTTATTTATAATTTTTAGAGAATAAATAATTGAATTTATTTATTACATAATGATTATGTAGTAATTATCATAATAGCGAAAAATTAAAATTATTGATATTATAATTACCCAAATAAATATAATTTGAGACTTTTTTGAATTAAACTAATTTTATAGGTTAATATTACATGTTAGGATATTCTTAATTAACTTTTTTCGAAGTAATCATTCTGTTTTAATTTTCACAAAAATAAATAATTGAATAGTGTAAAAATTGACATAAAAGGGTTTTTAAAGCAAATATTGTATTATTAATTTATATTCAATTCCTAAAAATATAAGGTTCGTACAAGAGACTTATATCATGATAGTTGTATCATTAATGGACCACTTGGTGGTCTATTGGATTTATATAGTATGTTTATTAACCATATAATAAAAAAATACAAAGAGAGATTGTAAAAGTGAAACTAATTCACTAAGAGTTAATACTTAAAGATTAGGTTAATATATTGACCCAAACCAGTCAAAATTCTATTGGTTGAGTGGTTTTCAACCCATAACCACCTTAACCATTAAATAATCCACTTTGGAGCCTTTATAAACCGAATATTAATTTATTATAAAATAATATTTCTAGCTTTTCCAAAGGTTCCCCTCACCCCTCTTATAAAAGGGCACTCCCGCTTCTCATTAGTTCACACCTTAAATGCCTTTTGGTTCGGAGGAAATCTTCCCAAATACTCTCTCATCATCCCTCATTTTACCATAAAGGCCTTCATTTAGTCATAAAGCGAACCAAAGGGGCCCTTTTGATCAAATCAAAATGAAGAACCCGAAGAAGAGGTAATAATTTCACCACCCTTTTTCAAGTTCCTCTCTTCTTCCACTTCTTCTTTCTTTGTTATTACCATTCTAAAATAATTACTCCAGTATCTTATATATACTATGATGTTATTATAAACATGGTACAACCATATTCAGTATTCTATCTATCCTTTGAATAACATGTCACCATACGTGCGTACGTACGGCTTATTGTCTCCACGTCGTGGTGTAATTGTTATTCAATAAATTATTATTTGGATGGGTATAATAATGATGTGTAATTCATAGAAATAATAAATATAACAAGATAATTATTCTGTATATATGATATAACATCCAATTAAATATTATTTTAAAATCAAAACAATGATATTGTCACTCATGCGTACGTACAGACTACAGTCTCCATGAACGCGATGAGATTCATTGTCCATCGTATCCATTCAAGTATAATTCTCATTTGAAGATTAATAATAATGTTTAAGGACTTAATATCATTCTGGATATGAAATAGATAGAACCTATCCATAAAAAACATGTCTTACATAACAAAACATATAAAATAAAATCAGTAAGTTAACACCCGAAACGACAATAATATTAATATATTATTAACATAACAATGTTAAATGATCATATATGATATCATATTAATGTATATGAATCTTGTATAATTTAATAACAATTATTTCACTATTATACAGGAGTTTAACCTACCCCAACCAAGGAAAATTACAAGGTAAGGGTTATTTCACAATCTCTTTAATATCCGAGGTTGTTTATATGTAATAATCTACTAGGACTTCTTTATCATCCACATCCATGTTTCTTAAAAATTTATTTCAAAACATTTTTACTATTTACTAGAATATGAGTTAAAGTCAATTATACCCTTGTGGACTTTTATAAGTCGTTTATAAAGGAATATTTCTATTGTTTTCAAAACAAGGTCTTTTTTAACCTTTTCGATAGAATACGGTAAGAATGTTTTTTTAACTTATACGGAGGGTGCAGCTATTTTCTGCCATTATAAAATCGTCAAAGCATCCCTTACAATCTTATAATAATATTTTCAAAGAAAATGTTTTATTTTATAAATATATGACTCTTAAATGATTTCAAAATAGAAAGAGATATTTCTCTAAAAATAGTTTTTGTTTAATCTATGTCAACATCCTTTATTGGATTTTACACTTAATTGAGGTTGATTTATTATGATACAAATCTTATATATTGTATTGAAAGTTTTGTGATATGTTTGACTATGGATGTGTTATTTTTATACCATTCATGGTTTATGGATGAAGTATTTACATTTCATATGCTAGTTTTAATACGAATTTTTATGTTATGTTTAATCCTTTTCATATGGGAATGAATTATACATAATATGTGATGCGTGGAGCTCGCTATAGCTCCTCAATGCATCGGTGGGTCTCATGAGACAAACTAGTGTCTTGGAAGAAGGCCTTGGAAAAATCTTATTTGTAGTCTTGGCACGAGGAATTGGCTATGTGGTTATGATAGTCTGGCATTATGAGTTCCATCATTATGAAAGTGGTTATTGATATTGCATGTGATTATTCGATTAGTAGAATATCCATGTGAATAATTAAATGGAATTATTTCATTTTATTTTTGCCATACTATGTTGAAGTTCATGTTTAAAAGGATTTTGTTTTAGTTATACATTGCGTTAAATGTTTATTCTTATTTATGAAAGTTTTTTCTATATTGTTATCCTTACTGGGCATTTGAGATCACCCCTTTTCTATGTTTTATTTTTCCTAGGATGTAAAGAAGTAAATTTTGAATGACCTGTAGGGATAGTATGAGGGGATAAGAGTGTGGACTATGTAGACTATGTGGTTGTAGTTTTCATTTTTATGATGTAATGTAAAACTTTATAAATATATCTAGTGATTTGAATGCTACTAAACTAACTGGTCTTTTGAGATTTGATCTTTCTTGTGATCATGCCAATGTTATGTAATAATGCACCGACTCTGGGTAACTGGTGTCAGGGAGTTACAAAGTCTCATACAGGAGACTTCTGAGAAAGTTTATTTGATTAGGAAGCAGATGGCTAGAACTCAGAGTATGCATAAGTCATATGAAGATCAGAGGCGTAGACCTCTTGAGTTTGGGGTGGGTGATAAATTGGTCCTTCGGGTGTCGCCAAGGTTGGGTCACTGACAGATTCAGAAGCAGGGTAAGTTGGTGCCAAGATATGTAGGACCTTTAGATATGGGGGAGAGGATCAGACCAGTAGCTTACCGATTGGAATTTCCACAGTAGTATGGTGGGATGGATGATGTGTTTCAAGTGTCTTACCTTCTATGGTATCACACTGAACCATCTCATGTTGTTGATGTTGAGGATGTGGAGCTTGAGGTTGATGCGTCCTTTGAGGAGCATCCGGTTCTTGTGATAGATCATAGTGAAAAGGTCTTGTGGGGAAAGGTTGTGCCATTAGTGCAAGTACTATGGCAGAATGGGAATGTTCAAGAAGAAACTTGGGAGCAGGAATCAGATATGCAGGCTCAGTGGGCCGGACTCTTCTCTTCGTGGAGCAATGAAGTTTGGAAGCTCAGCTCGAGGACAAGCCGTTATAAGGTGGGGAGGTTGTAAGATATCGGTTTTTGGAAAGGTATATTGTTTTTGTGTTTTGGGTTGAACCCTTTGCTTTTAAGGCTTTAAAAATGTTTCTTGGAAGTGTGAGAGGCCTTGGGGGTGTTCCGGGGGCTCGGGGCACAGAAGAAAAGATGTATAGGAAATGAAGACAAAGGATCATGACTTTTGCACGGTCAGCTAAACCGTGTGGCCTACCCAGACTAAGCCGATTGACCCTCCCTCTTCTGGATAGAAGCGAGGGCACAATTTGGGCACAGTTTTCCATACCATGCGGCTAAATCGTGCGACTCCCCCTCCTCCGGGTAGTGGCATGCACACGGTTTGTGCATGGTTTTCCAAAACGTGTGGCTAAACTGTGCAGCCACATAAAGTTGGAAAATATACAAAATTTCCACTCTGGGCTTTATATCCCCAACTCGGGATTTTCCTCTATTTCTTCCCTCTTCACCCTTGGAAGGAACTGATTCGCCCAAGAGCTCCAAGAAATCAATCTCCCTCATTTCTAAGGCGTTTTTTGAGCCGTTGGTTGCGGATTGAAGCTCCAGGTAAGGCTAATATCCTCCTTGGTTCTTTTCTTGGTTTAGGGTTTGTGTCTTCTATCTCTCTTTTTATGAAACCCTAATACCCTATCTTTTGGGTGAGTTCTAGGTTGAAGCTCCAAGAATTGGCCGAATCGAGGTCTAAGGACTTGATTGAGGGCGCGTTCAACCGTAGATTCGAGGTTGGTGGTCTACAAAGTAAAATCCCGTGGTTAATTTGGTATTTTTGACTGATTAATTGCATTCTTGTTTTCCTTTTGTTATGGTTAGAATAACCTAACTATGTTTGGTAATTATGGTTTTTAAAATGGTAAATGGGAACCCTCACGATCCCCATGGGATCTATTGGGTTAGACTTGACCTAATTTAGGACCATCCATAGGATGTGCCGGCTTTCCCAGGTATGGAGATTGATATTGAAAAAGTGACTTTGTTGAAATGAAATGTGTAGCCCTTGATAAACATGTTGGAACGATTGGTTGAATTTAGAGTAGAAGATAGGTGATGATCCTAGAATTGGCAATAACCGAAGGGTTATTTGGAATGGGTTAAATGGTTGATTCACAGAATGATGAATTGGTTAAATGGGTTAATGTGTAAAATGATTAAAGACTATAATGAGATAGATTATGGGTCTTGTGTTGAATTCTTAGTGAGATATTCCTAACACATGAGAATTGATTAAATAGATAAATGATGTCAAATGTGATGTGTTAATGGGTTAAGGCATGATGTGGATTCCCATGTGGGTTGTTGTGGATTGTGAGGCCCAAGGGTCAATGGTTTAAATGGTTGATGGTTACATATATATATATATATATAAAGCATGTTCACATGGCTTGGTAGAGTGGGGTATGACATGAGGATCTACACCCATGGGTCGAGCGAAGACTGATGTTTTGAACTCCACCCTAAATGCAAGGGTTAGGACTGAAGACTGAGGATCTATTCTCTAAACGGTTGCATACACCCGGACTGAGGCTTCGAGGTGAAGATATGGTTTCATCCACCCAGACTGAGGCTTCGAGGTGATAATATGGTTTCTATGAGGGAGTTAGTCCTTATTAGATAGGTTAATTATGTGTTTACCCTCTTGCATGTGATTGTTGGTGTTAGACCCATGTAACATAAGGTATGTGATTAACCCATGGAAAGGTGACGAAAGGGTATGTGATGGTAAATTGTGATAAATGGATATTAATGGAATGGCAATGGATTTGGCTCTAAACTGGTTAATGCTAATTAAATAATTACTTGGAATTTATCATTCATTTTCATTTTGCATGCACAACTGTTTATACTGGATATTTTGTAGACACCGTTGGTGGTGGCCTACTGAGTTGTACTCACACCATGCTGGGGCTACCGTTGGGTACCTGAGAGGACTTCATGTTTTCAGGTCAGGACAAGGGAAAGGGTCCTTGTTAGTTAGCTAGGTAGACATGGGTAGCACTTAGTGGAGGATCCGGACTTGGAGTTGGGACCATTTTGGCGATTTTGGCCGCTTTCTTTATTTTTGGGATTTTTTTCACTTTTTCACTTGTAGTATGACATGGGATATTTATTGTTGGAAATTGTTGTTGTAATTATTTCTTGGTTATTGATTATTATTTCCACTATTTGGTTTTTTTTGTTGTGGCTTACTTTGATATTAAGGGGGTATAGTCTCCCCACATGACTACATAGACCCCCGCTACTAGTCGGTAGATTTTATTGTATGGGGAGGTGCACTTAAGGTCATGTAACCACCCGACTCGAAGCTCCAGTTTAGTGGATTCCGGGACAGGGATGTTACAAAAATTATTTGGAAACTATTCAAACCTCAAATAAAAGTACGTACTCATACATTAACCTGGGTTCTTTTCATAGTGAAGGGATAAAGTTTGTTGTTAATGAAGTGATGGGCTGCATTATTTTAGACCACTGTGATGTGTTTTTTGGTATTTTGTGTACATTTATTTATTCAAAAATCAATAAAAATGTTAACTTTTAGTTATGGAACCCATATAACTAACCATAAAGACTAATTTCATTCTTTGTTAAACACATTTTGTCTAGCATTACATAATAGTTTATTTTAGAATTACATCTATTTCCTCAAATTTTATTGTTTTCTTAGATAAAAAATAATTATATCTTCTCTTAATTTTAATTAGTAATTATACAACTATGAATCTTTCAAGTGCGATGAAAATGTTCATCTATTATGTTTCACTAGGAAAAAATTATAAATTTAATTTTTCAATGCCCTGTGACTCGCATGCATCAATATTTGTGTTATAATTATATATAATGAATATGTGTTTTTTAAAAGAAATTCTAGATTTATTGAGTTTTAAATTTACATAAAAATATGAGTGAAAATTTCAACAAGACTTCAAATGTAATATCTATGACATATCTAGTTACTAAAAATACCATTTTCAAGAATCAAGATATATATTTACCTAATAAACATAAAAGTTCATGTGTTTTTTATAACCATAAAAGTGTTATAATTTTTCTTAAATCAAGGATTTAGAATAACTGTGTGAAACACATCACATCTAAAAAACATGTAAATTTTTTTATAGGACATGGTTCTACACACCTGTTAAAAGAAGGTAATGAAAAATCTGTTAATCCTAATATAACATTCAATAAGGAAAAATTAATTTTCAATATAGGATTGATATTCAATGGGTTTTATTGGTTTTGTTTAATTTATTAGGAAAAAGTTTATAATTTTTGAAATAACATTTCTCTCATGAGATATAGGAATGAACTATATGGGATAAATAGTTAAGGGAAATAGACAATCTTACCTAGGCTGTAGTGAGAACGAAAGGTAAAATCATTTGAAGATAAAAAATTTCTATTACAGAACCCATTTGATTATCAAGAATAGTTTTTTGGAATATATTACCAATCAGATCATGTTATTGAATAATTTATGACACCCCTTCTCTTAAAATTTTAATATACTAGGAATGAAAAGGAAGCAGGAATAAATACTGTTGATGGAAGTGATTTTGTTATTGAGATGTATCTAGAAGATACAAAATGGTATAAACCATGGATTTTTGATAATAATTTTTTATCACACATTATAGGAGATATAAATATTTATATATTATTTTAAAAACATGGAGAATGATTAGTTATATTTATAAATTTTAGTTTTTAAAAAATTATAAAAATTGGAACAGCTGTGATTGATGCCCAGGAAAAATTTCCTAAGTTTTATACAATATTTTTTGGATGTTAAAGAAGTTATATTTATGGAATATTATAGTATCATCAAATCCATTAAATATGATTAATTTATTACTATGTTAGAAAAAACCAATGGAAATATTATCCAGATTAGAGATCTTTGAAACCCATGTAACCTATGTGATAAGGGTGGAAATAAGTTGTGGTGTCAAAGACTTGGGAATCATGGCTTGAATGGCATGATCACACATTCTAAGTAAAATGCTATAATATTGTTATCAAAACTAAATAGAAAACATGATACTATTTTTAAAACATTTCATATGAGAGAGATAGTTAGTAAAAAATATAATATAGTTGAAATCCAATTAATTATACCTCTAGATCTCATTCATTATAATTATTATGATATAATGAGAAATAAATAAAAACTAGGATATTTTTATTCATTTTATTGATTTATGACATCACTCAAGTAGTGATTTTTTTTTTCATGAAGCAAAATCAATGGTTAAAGAAATGTTTAGCAATTTTATAAAAGTTTTTTAAAGTGTGATGGGATCTTATGTGATGAAAATAGGCACAAGAAATAGAAAAAATTATATGAATGGTTTTACTAAATCTATCTAATGAAACATAGAATAAAACACTAATATATTGATCCATACACCACTCAATAAAATGGATTGTCAGAAAGGGTAATCATATGTCTTATAGAAATGGGATGTATACTGTTTGAATATAAAATTTTATGTTTTTTTGGAGAGTCATTTTATTTACTACTATTCATGTAAAAATAGATGTTTAATTTTGAAATAATCAAAAATAACATTCTATGAAATTTTGTATCAGGAAACAACTTTTATTGAAATATTTTATGGTTTTTGGGAGTCCTTTTTAGTAATTATATAAAATTAGGATCATGGAATATTTGATGAAAATGTCAAGGGATGAATTTTCATGGGTTTCTCATCAAATATAATAATCTATAAATATTGGAATAAGTTTCTAAAAAATTTGGTGGATTCTTATATTGTGATTGTTTTTGAAAATAACGCCCCCTTAATTTTTTTTTAAAAATTTTATAGAAGAAAAATTAAACACAGTAAATGAAGATAATAAAACTAAATAAAAATTTGAGCCAAAAAATATTCAAGAATCTTTAGATGAATAATGTGATGAATAAATTAATATAGGAATAAAATACATTAAATTTCATACTCTATAAAAAAGATTTATTCTGAAAACATCATTGGAAATTAGAAATCTTTCCATTAGACCATAAAGAAGTCAATAATATAGAAGCACACATCCCTTATCTCATAGGTTGAACTAGAATTGTTTTCATAGAATATTGAACAAAAATGATGGTTTTATGTTAGGAATGATGAGTAGATCAGATTGAAGAAATAACATCAAGGATCATGTTTTAAGAACATTAGTAAATAATGTTATGGGAACAAAGTGGTTGTTCAAAAACAAACTGAATAACTATAGAAAAATTTCAATGGAGAAATACAGACTTGTCATTAAAGGTTACACATTGGTGGAAGGTGCATATTTTGAAGAAACATTTACCCATATGGAGATACTATAAATTATATGAATGTTATTGGTAGTTTTTTCACATATTTGTTGCAATTATTATTAGGTAGATTTAAATTTATATTTTTTAAGTGGTAAATTTGATGAATTATATTACATTAAGAAATCTAGTGTGTTATTACTTTAAAAATATTGAACCATGTTCTCTAATTTGAAAAAATCCATACTAGTTGAAACATGATCCTTTTTCATGGTTCCTTAAAGTTGATAGTTTCTTAAAAAAGATGAAATTATCTAAAGGAAAATTTGATAGATATATATATCACAATGAAATGATTAGGGGTAATCTTATTTTAATTATTTATGTTGATGATAAACTTTTTTTAAGAGATAAGGATAAAACATGCAGAAAATGTTCTGAAGAAATGATGATTTTTTTTAAAATACCTTTGATCGTAGAATTGATATAATCTATTGGATTACAAGTTCAACAAAAGGAATGATATATTTTTCTATCATAATAAAATTACATCAGGAAGTTGCTAATTTGTTTTTGTAATGGTTGATTCCAAATAAGATCTACACACATATATGTTATCATGCAGATGAGAAAAGATGAAATTGGAGAAAGAGTAAATCATAATGACTTACAAAATTTGAATGGAAGCTTGCTCTATCTTATATCTACAAGACCATACATTGATTTTCTTTTTACCTTATATGAATGATATCAAAGTGATCCAGAGGAATCAAACATGTTTCAAGATAAAATAATTATCAGATATGTGAATGGAATATATTATCATAGTTTTTTGTATAAAATAATTTGTGATATAAAAATTCATGGATACAATAATGTTGATTGGATTGGAGATTAAAATTATGGAAATTAAATAACAAGATTAACATTTTATTGGGAGAAAATTGTGTGAGTTGGAATAGTAAAAAGGAAGGTTCTATACATTAAGTACTTTTAAGGAGGAATATATTTCCACCACTAATGATTTTATGTAAATTATATGGATAAAATAATTGTTGGAATATTTTAAAATGGATTTATATATATAATTAAATATTATATGTTATAATCAAAGTCTTATTTATCATACCATAAGTATTTTATAAAATTCAAGATTAAATCATATTGACATAAAAATCATTTCATAAAATAAAAAGTTTAGGGTTGAGATTTCATGATTGAATATAATTCAAAAAAATATCAATTTACCGATGTTTTCACCAAATCAATTCTAAGAGAAATATTTGAGTCTATAAAAACATTTTCAGCCTCAACCAAAGAATTCCTAATGTTGAAATGATGTTCAAAATAATTTCATGTTATTGAGGGATATAATTCCGTCTAAATAATTTTTTTATCTAGTAATATAGTGTCAAGAATCTCTCTTTGAGAAATGATGTCATTTTATAAAAGTTGATAAATTTTATGAAGTGTATTATTTTAATAAAATGATTTTTGAAAATGTTGATTTTATAAATTTATTGGGATTGATTCCAAAAAAATTCAAATCGCGGGGGAATGAAGATCGTTTGTGATGTTTTCTAACATGTTTGGTATTTTTTTTGAAATATATATTCTTATGAAAATTTTTATAAATAAGAGAGAATGATTTTATGAATATGTTATGAAATATTTCCTTATAAAGGTTAGGAAAATTTCTTAATGCACTGCTGAAAGAGGTTATGTAATTTTTTCCTTAACCGTGATAAAAAAAATTTCTTAATGTTAGAATATGCTAATCTAATCAGATGTTCAAAACCATATATTCAATTTAGTGAACTTAGATAATGTTTTATGTTTTCATTCCATGGGAGAGATGTAAAACATTGTATCTATAAGAAGATAATCATATGGAAAAAACAAATTGTTACCATAATGATAATTACAAGAAGTATAAATAATTAAATAAATTAAAATGGGGAGAAATTGGGGATTTCAAATGTAGAAAACCAATTAAAAAACATAAAATTCAACTAAATGGACATGAGATGATGATTTTAAAAAATGTATTTATAATAATTACAAGTTCGATATGATATATAAAATATGGGTAATGTTCCATCATTAGTTATGTGAAGGTAGATTTTATAAAGGCTCCTTAAGGTCAAACCAAAATTTCTAAATTCTATGAAATGGTCTTCCCCAATTTATGAAGTTTATATGAAGTTAACATATGTACTATGCAAGGGTAGTATTCCCTAATATTTAAAGGTGACTAAAGTTCATTGGATGATAACACTAGATTAATATTTCTATTTTAACATATTTTATTTCCCTAGATTTAGATTTTTATGAAGAAGGTGTTTCGGTTTTTTGCAGTTTTGACAAAGAATAATAAGTCTAAAGGAAGAGAAATTAAATTGAACCAATAAAATTAATGTATGATTGCTAGTAAAAAGATAAATATTCAATAACATATAGATACAATCACAATATAGATTATAATTCTATGACATAAGTCCTTTGATGTTACAAGAATATTATCTAATAAGAAACAACTTTGGTTTTATGGATTGTAGCTTATGTGTTTTTTAGATGGAAATAATTTGAGTAATTCAAGTGGAAAGGTTTTTGTTATATGATATATTATGTTTGAGGTTACAAATTCTTGAACTATACTACTGATGGTGGTACATCAAATTGAGTCTATTAGATGAATATCCATTGGAAGAACATTCTTCAGACAAATGAACATAAAAAACATTATTTCATCAGATGTATGATTCTATGATGTTTTTTAGAGAAAATTTTGAGTGATATAGGATGATTATGTAAAATCAAGAAAGAGTACAGTTAGATGAAATGTTATTAATATATTAAGAAAATAATATGTTAGATATAATTTTCACGAAACATTACATAACTTTTTAAATCACATAAGCATTGAATAATATTTTCTTATCTATAAATGTGTACATATCTTGATGAAATAATATTTATTGACGAAGTTATTTAACATCGAGCTTAATGAAGTTCAACGATGAATGGAGATACCAAGTTTTCATGAATCTTCATATTTATTCAAGAATATTGTAGAATACTCTACAATGATTCAGAAGCTTTAATCGAATTAAGATTTGTATATAAAAAGAATTATGCTTCTTGTATATTCTAATTTGACTGAATCTACATAAAAGTGTTGTAGGTACAACAATCATTTCATTTTTTCAGAAATAGAAAAAAGGATTTATTAATGATTTGAGTATTATGTTTTTTCAACTAAATTGGTATAATAAGATAGAAACTAATTTGTGTAATTAGATAGAGTTTCAGAGCTGAGATACCAGACATAGATTCCATTCAAATATATTTGATAGTGGAGTTTAGTAGAGATCCCTTACAATGATTACATAAAACAATGATTCTCTTTAGTTTGTGAGTTTTTCCAGTTTTGTTTGTAATATAATACACATGTTAGAAAATAGGCAAAATATCAATGAGATTCCCATGATAAATTATATCAGACAAAGGTAGGTCACACGAAACAGACACCTACAGAATGGGGGAAAATGGATGGAGATTCTTCTAGACTTCTCATCATGGGGATATATTGGAAAATTTCTTATCTTATTATCTCTAAGTTCGATAATCAAAAATATTATAACTAATAGTAGTCATTATAATAATATCTATTAGTATATAGAAGGAGTATTACTGGATTTGGATCATTATATTTCCATTTCTATTATATTAAATTTTCAGGGACCAGTGGGAATTTTCATGGTATGGATTTATTCACCGTTAATAGTGGTGAACCTTTTAAATATTGTGTGTATTACTATACACTCTTATCCTAATAAACATTAATAATCTCCTCCATTATGACCTATGCTAAGATCCTACATAATTTTAGATATCCTCATATGCGCTATGTTATTCATATCCTTTTTTATCATTTTCCAAAGTCCATGGAGGCTTCACCCATTAAATATTCATTGTTCCAAGAAATTTTAAGTCCCAATATCTTTTAATATATAGAAAAATTTTAATTCAAGACTTTTGAGAAAAATTCACATGACATTCAGTTGTGGTTGCATTTGAAACATCCTAATTCCACAAGTGGAATAAAAACTTATGCATAATAATTATTATTATTATAGGAACTCTTCTCCATCAATTTGAACTAGCATCAATTTTATCCTAACAATGGTACATCACAAGCGACATACTTGTTCTCAGATTTAGTTCTTATTTCAGTCATGCTTGGGTGACACTCGACTACGTTTTTATAAAAATTATCCTCTAACATTATTAAATTTTTTCAAGATCATATTTGGGTCAATAATCATATTTAGGGATGGTGTCAATTGATTTATGTATTTGGTTCATCAAAATCCTCTGTACTAGAACCTAAAATGAAAAAGGGAATTATCATACATACTTAAATATGTTTCTAAAAATTGGAAAGAAAAGTACTTATGGGAGAAAAAGCTTATAGGTGGAAACACATTAAAATCCCCTATGAATGTTCCTAAAAAATATTGAATGAGGGATCCCATTTTAAATGAATTATTCATTTTCTAAAAATATCCCCTACATAGTTAAGTTTTATGAAAATATAAATGTCCATATTAGGTTATGCAAAAATGTTTTTTACTGAGAGACATGAAAATATCATATTAGAATTGGAAACAATTATTTTATTAGACTATCTCATGATATGTCTTACTGGAATATCTAAAAAATTTCATACCTGGATACGTCCAAAATATCCTATGGTATTTTTTTCCAACAATAAAATTAACAGAGTAAAAGTCCACATAAAGGACAAAAGTAATACGAGAATCCCTCAGGATAAAAATAATTGTAAATTCATTACTATAAAATGATTTAAAAATGGAATATAAACTCAACAATAAGTAATATAGGAATATAAAATTTTCAGCAATAATAATTAAAAATATATTTCAAATTAACATAATAGAAATTTGGATGTTAAAAATTAAACTCCCGAAACACTTCACAAAAAATATTTTAATTAATGTTTCATTATAAAAATTGAAATAAATTTTTATATTATCATAAGCATGTGTTTGATAATTTTAAATGTGATATAATTTTTTTTTTCAATGTAAGTTATTTGGAAAATAATAATGGAACTTTGAAAAATGAATTCTTTTAAGATAATATTTTAATGTATATTTGATCGAAAAAACTAAAATATAGTTCTTGAAATATATGAGAATTTTAAATAATATATTTTTATTATTTATACAATATAATTCATCATTTTAGAAAACATGTTTAAATAGTTATAATTCCAGTATATAATGATCATGAATATATTATTTTCCATTTAAATCTCATTTAGGCAAAAAATAATTAAATGGTTTAAAAAAATTATGTGACAAACTTGAATTAAAATAAAGCAATGTCACATTGATAGTGAGTGTTCTTAGCAAGGATGCACTCTATGTTTGGATGTATCCTAGTCCCTCACCCAAGGATATACAAAGTGGTGTGGTAGATGGATCTACCTATTAAAGAAATATGTGAAATCAAACAGTTTCCCTAATGAAGGAAGTGTCCCAATAGGTAATAGTTTTGGTAGTGAAGGGGGTAGTGTAGAAGAAAACTATGATGGAAGTTATGCAAAACAAGGTTTTAAATGAATGTTTTTTATTTTTAATAATGGTTAAATAGTGATGTTATTGTAATAAATGTTAAAAATAATCTTTTTTATGTGATTAATTTTTAAAAAACACTAAAAAATACTTTTATTTTAGTTAAAAAATAAATCATCATAGAAAAAAGGAAGAAAGTGAAAAATGTGAAGTATCTTTCAGGGTTTTTATTATTTAATTTCCAAGACTACATTTGTTAACATATAATATATAATAAATGATTTGAATGTCTAATTTTTCTTTATTTTTCATGTCATTGAAAAAATAAAAATTTTAAATAATATTTTTTAAAATTATATTCTTTAAATTCATGACCCTATAGTAAATAAATAGTAAAAAGTACAAAAAAACAACACAAATGAAACCAAAATACTACCTAAAAATATATTGTCCTAAACAAGTATATCTCACCTTTGTTCAAATCACTTAAAATTTACATTTTAAAATTTAAACATCAAAATATATATTAAAAATTATCTTAAACATAATAAATCCTATGAAGTAATATATTTATGCACCTTAAATGCTTTAGAACCATTTTAGAATAAGATAGAGGGTTATAAGAAATCTAAAAATTATAATTAAAGCATTTATATTGAATTTTTAATATAATTATATGATAAATCACAAGAAATGTTATAATAATAATTACCTTCTTTAATTTATCAATTAAATCGATTAAAATTATTCCAAACATAAATATTAGAAAATGATATTAAGATTCCTTGGCTCCTTTTTGATAATTAAACTTTTATTTCAAAAGATGTTTTTAATTCAAAATAACATTCCAATTAATTGTATCCAAAATGTATTAATTATAAATGATAAGTCACCTTTGAGCACAAATATTTTTTATTTTATTTTCTTGTTCCTTAATTTTATATTAATGTAATTCCATGCCCTATTTGAAAATTATATGTATGAAATAAAATCCAAACTCACAATAAATAATATATTTTTGAATAATCAAAATGACACATTCAATACTTTTGTAAAAATTTCTCACACATCACCATGTGTAGAGAATAAAAAGTAAGTTGACTTCTCTTCTGAATAAAAACACACTACAAAAAATGTCCACTAATATTAAAAATATATAACATGAGAGGTTATTCATTTAATAAAAAATACACTTTAATAAATATATGTTTCATACCCTTCAATATAAGGAAGCATCCACAATAAATTGAATTATTTTTAAGCCTTTTAAAAATATATCCAATTAATTTGTATCTTTTGTTTCTCCATTATTGATGAAATAAATTGTTTGTAAAAAACCCAAAAAATAATTTCAAATCAAACTGAACAAAAATTATATAAAGATAACTAATAAAAAAACAAAGGTGTAATGTTTATTGAAATTAATATTATTTAAAGGCGTTTGAAAACAGACTTATATGTAAAATAATTACATTTTTTTGATGAATAAAAAATCACTAGATACATTATCCAATATATCTTTTTTTAAAATCATTATAGACATATCCAACAGATAAAATTTGGTATCCATTAGATGGTAATAAATTTCTAAATAGAAATATGAATATATTTATAATCAATCATTTCTAAATGAAATAGTATATGGATTCAAAATAGCATGTACTTGTTTCTATTTATAAAATAATTATTTACATTTAAATTATTCCTATAATATATATATATGTATGTATTTATATTTATTTAAAAAAAATAAAAATGAATATAAAATAATGAATATAATTTATAGATAACTTTGTAGTAATTTTATGGAAAATTACAGATGGGAAAAGTAAAAAATTGTTGATACATTTTCAAAATATTGTGAATATATCCATATGAGTTGACACATTTGATGGTATATCTATACTATCCTTCATCATCACTTTATAATGATCCACCTCGATCTGCTGATGATATATGGTGCCCCCAATATAATATATAATCTCTTATACAACATTATGATAAAAGGAATCCTCAACAAATAATTCAGAATAGATGGGAAGCTATAGATGAGGAGCTGCAGGAGTAGAATATACATGTAAATATATAGGAGTGGGATAAGAAAATTATGTTAGCAGAGTGGGTTATGTATCTTGAAATTGCCTTTTTATGTCTATAAGCATCAACTATATTGAATCATTAATCCTCTCTTTCATTATTTCACCCATCTTCTTAACATTAGATTCTAAATATTCTATTTTTCTATTACATAAATACTTAAAAAACCCAAAATTTTATGATATATTTTTCTTTTAGTAAATTTTATATCTTTAATAGCATTCTTTACATGAAATATCAAGTTTAACAAAACTCTGATATCATCATAAAATGTTATTATATATTTTGATAATTATTACCTAGTCGTTGGACTGGATGGTATGAATTAGATTAACATAATTATAAAAAATATGTTTAAAAATTATATCTAAAAAAAAATTATTAATTAATTATTTTTAGATAAGTATTTAATTTTCAGTAATGTCATTTTATGATTCAAAAATATGTTTTCTTAAAAAATTGTTATTATTTAATATTGTGTGTAGACATTATAATTAATTTTCTACACTTTAAAATTTAAATTAATAAAAATTATATCATTTTTAAATAAAAATATTAAAATTATCTCTCAGTTAATATTATTTAATTTACTAAAAAAATAAATTTTTGGATTAATAGTGTAAATACCGTTTTTAATGAAAATTTTCCATTCTTTTATAGTATTTTAAATGACAAATTTTTGTTTGTATAGGTTTTAAAATTTTATTATTTTATTATTTTAAATAATATTTCAATCTATACATTTTTATTAATATTATACTTGATCTTGGTATTAAAAACAATTAGACTTAAAAACAATTTTTTTCCAAAAACTATTGTTCATTATGTATTGTGGGTTTATTTTAAAATGTATTTCTTACACATATAGAAATTTTTTCTTTTAAAAATAATTAAGTATTTTTAATCATTATAATTAATATTATTTAATAAGTTAAACTTAATTTTTCTTCATAATAAATAGTAAAAAAGTAAACATTTCTCACCATGATAAAATGAAAAATAGGGTTAACAAACCTTAAAACTAAGTGAAAAATCTATAATGGTTCATCTTAATTATTATTTTATTAAGTTTTTTTACTATTATTACATTATTCTAAATATTTAATTGTTTATGGGACACTTTTCCATGAAAATGACTTAATAATATTTTAATCTTCTAAATAAATCATGGTGTTTCCCTCCCCTCACTTATAAACGGGCACTCCTCCTCTCTCTTCTTTTCAGCAATTTGAGCCACCAAGCACGAAAACAACCAACAAAATTATGTTAAAATATTCTACATACACAAATTATATGTGCTTTCTTCATAAAATACCATTCCACATGTCATTAATAAATTATGTAATGGTCGTCTACTGAATAATAGGTAATTATTTTTACCGACTCTTTAAAATATATTTCTTTTTCTACTTCCTCTAAATCTATTAAACCTATACTAGAATAACTAATAAAATTAAAAAATATTATTAAATCATTTTAATTATGGGAAAATAATTTTATACCTCTTTCTAATCATATGGTAATTGAAAACATCTCTCATGCATAAGTGTGGATTACTGTATCCATATAGAGAAGTAATTGTTCTTTCATCATAATTTTACTTAAAAGGTAATAAATATGGAGCTAATGAATATATATAATATTTATGATATAATTTTGGTTCTATAAATATCATATTACATTCACCTTTTTACCCTTTCATTTCCAAAAATGATAACACTTCTTGTTAATATGTGTGGATGACCACCTCTATGAAATGATTTTATGCAATTTTCATATCCACATTTCATAGATTTTTTAAATATATTTTAGAAATATATATTATTTTTATATGATGATTAATAACCTATATATAATAGAATTGTGACAAATATATAAGTACCAAAACCACCAATCCAAAACATACATGAAAAATGAACCAATTAACACACAGAAACAAGGATTTTAATAGAGAATTATTAATAAATAGGTGTTGGAATGTTATAAGTGGAAAATATATGATATTATAATTATTTATATTGTTATTTAATAAAATTAAAATAAATTTTAATTAAATATAAAACATTTTTAAACAACCTATAAAGAAAGTGAAACCTGAGGTAGGGGATTTCATTTACTATCTCAACTTATTTAGGGGTTGTTTATATTTAGGTTTCCATTGAAAATATTATATGATTCCACTATCTTAAACCACATATATTTTCTTATCCTATAGTTATGTTTGGATTTTAAAAGTTTTTTTTAATTTATTCTCTTATTAGATAAATTATCAATAAGTAAGTTACATGTAAGTTATTTTCTTTCAAAATTATTTTTTTGATGATTTATTTCAAACCATTTTTCTTCTATGTCAAGATATTATTTAATATGATATGAAAAATATATATAAATTCTTCAATGATTTATTAAATTAATTTTTATTCATGTTTTACATTATATAAAATTGGTTAAAAAATATTTTTTTTTCATTTTTTGAATGAGGTGCTTTTAGCCCAAAGTGTGAACCAAATCATTGTTTTGATATATAAAACATGAATATATTTTCCCTCCATCATGAATATTCATTAATTTAATGATTCCTTTATATTTTTCTATGATTATTTTAAAAAAACCAGTTTCCTAATATTCATGAAATTTTTATATTTTAAATAAGTGATTTCAAAATAAATTTTTTTATTTTCATAAAGAAATGTTATAGTGATCTTTTAAAGATATTTTCATCTACGAAAAAACACATTGATGTTACTAGTGATATGATACAATGATTCAAATTTTTATATTTGTCTAGATTGTTTATGATGATGAAATATTTATGTTCTATATTCTTGATTTAATATGGACAATTGTTTACTTAGATTTCATTTTGAGAATGAGTTTTATTGATCATTAAAAATATAAGGAATTCGTATGATGTGCATGTGATGGGTGGAACATATTTATAGACACACCCTTGATTCATCAACATGTATCACGATATGAAACCATATAAATTCCATATTAGATGTGTATTTATTTTCCCTAACCCATTTATTATGAATTTTCTCATGGTTGAGAGGCAATGATAGTAAGATTCGTGATATATTGGTTTAAATACATTAATCAGAAATGTCTAGAAGTATGAATTTTCTTAATTAAGAATTTATTTTTCATTATTCATATGTTTTATTTGTTGATAGTATCCATGTATGGTCATTGAGCACAAGTTTTTGACTTAACAAAATGTGTTTTGATTATCCACTCTTTTATATTGATTATTCATTATTTACTCGTAATAGATTTATCTATACATAACACTTACTAAGAATCAAATCTCAACATTTATTAATTTTTCTCACCGCGAGATATAAATAAGGATATAATGAATGATGTGAAAAATAAAAGAATGTTTATTATTATATGTTTTTATATTTCTAATGCAACATGGAAATCATGTAAGTATTTTGTTTTCCAAGACTGTTAAACTGATTGATCCTATGTAGTGAGATGACTTGTATCATGTACGAATATAATAAAGTAAAAATTATATATAGGTTACTTGGTTTATGTTGTTATATTTTTTTATCATTGGAAAATATATTTTAAATAAACAGAGCTAACATGAGAATTATAATAATCCATTACAGTGTTTGAGAAATTTTACTATTAAATAGAATTTCTGTGTCATAGTTATCATGATGATTGTGACATAAATCAATTTTTAGAATTATTTAGTTATTTAACCTATTGTAATAAATTAAATTAGCACATGTAGTCAATATAGAATCTTTTTTACTAAGAAAACCAGTAAATATGGTTTTAGAACTAAGAAAATCTTGGTTATATCATGGAATCAAACATAGGTTATGAAAAATAAAATTTTCTATATAGAGTGAATATGTATTATATATCATGATTAACCAATTTTGGATTAATTAATGTTATATTAGACTCTATATTTTAATGGAACTAATAATTTAATGGTTTTTAAAATTTTATTATGTCCCTCGAAAATATATTTCCAACATTGTATTGTGTTGAAAGTGAAACGGTTATTTTGGTAGTGTGTTGTTTGAAACAAGATATTGATAAATGGGTTTGATTGATCCAGAACACTAAATAGGTTGATGGAATATAAATCATGGAATGTAAAACATTTCATGTTATTTGATTCAAGAAATACTTCTCTTGAGTATAATGAGTTTAATGAGGAATTTAATAACTCAAAAGTATAAGGAATAAGAAGGCTTGTCGGAGTATGAGACTAAGTTTACTAGATTATCCTGGTATATTGTGGACTATATAAGTAATTCATAAATAAATAATTACTACTTATTTGATTGTTTAAAGTTGAGTTTTTGAAGAGAACAAGATTCTTATTTTTTTAATCATATGATGATATAGTATCATGTTCAATCAATATAGATAAATAATTTTATAGATATTATATCTTCAAGGGATGCAAAGAGAAGAATATGTTGTCCAAGAACCAAGAAAAAATAAATATGTTAATGAAGAATAAATTGAGGTTGTTATTTCCCAAATTTGATTATTGTTTAATGAAACCATCATGCACTTGATTGACTACAATAATTAAATTTTCAATTGTATAGAAAGTAGTTATAAATATCTTGAATTTAAGGAAATGAAATAAATCAACATTATCTAGTGATTCAATTATAATGAGATGGGGATTTATTCTAACATATTTCCTAACAATGATGGAAATTTATCATATATGAATCCAAGGGGAGGATTCCATGATTATGAAATTTATTTAGCCGAAGTGGAAGTTGATAGAAATGTGGTGAAATGTAAACGTATTATGCATTATAGAAGTGAAAATGGTTTCTTTTATAATGGTTTAAACCACTATTTTATATCATAATAATTTTATAAGGGTATCATATCACCACCTAAATGATTATATTTTTAGTTTCTAGTGAAAAATATTAATGATATGATAATCAAATTTCAGGTTTTTGATCATATATAATAGATGTTTATATGATTTTACTTCCTATAAATGTCATTATTCTTAACCTAGTTGAATTTTATTTAATTTATTGTATGTATTAGATCTCTTAACATATATCCCATATGAATTATCAAAGAAGGAAAGTAAAATTTGATATTCTAAATCATCCTATGATCATCTATTGGTCTGAGGATAAACCAGAACCCCCATTATTAATTACATCCATAGGATACATTTTTCTACATATTCATGAGGGATATTTATCCCAAATTATTGGTGGGAAACATAACATTGAAAATTTTCCAATTATTAAGGAATACACTAATGTATTTCTTGAGGACAGAATTAGTCTTCCCCCATCATCAAGTGTAATTTTCAATAGAACTTATACCTGGTGTCACACTAATTCCAAATACTCTTTATAGAATGTAACAAATTGTGTTTAGGAATTAAAGAAGTAGCTCCATGAGAATCTAGATAACGGATTCATTACACCCATTCCTCTACCATAGGGTACACCTATCATTTTTGTTAATAAAAAATATGGATAGATGTGACTTTTTTTTATTATCAAACACTTAATAAGGTCACTATTAATAAAAAATATACTCTACCATATATTGGGGATATTTTTTACCAATTACAAGGAGATCAATATTTTCCCAAGAATGATCTTCAATCTAGATATCATCAACTATGGGTTAAGATGGAGGATATACCCAATAAAAACATCCATACATGGTATGGTCATTAGGAATTTATAGTAATGTCATTTGGACTTATTGATACAACTTTTACCTTCATGTATTTAATTAATTATGATTTTGTAGATTATATTTATCTGTTTGTGGAAGTATTTATAGATTATGTTCATATATATTTAAGTAGAAATGAACAACATGAAAAAAATGATAGGATTATGTTAAAGATCCTGGGGTATGATATGATATATGAAAAATCTATCGTGTTCAAATTTTTGATTAAAAAATCTCTTTATTGAGTCATTTAATCTCAATGGAGAGTTTTTTGGTGGAACTATAAAATGGATGTCATCGAGTCATTATATAGACTAACCAGGATGTATGAGATCTATATAATTCAAGGGAAAAAAATTTACAACTGAATTTTTTTTGAGAAATTTATCAAGATGATCAAATACACTAACCAAGTTGACCTAAAATCCATCCATGTTCTTATAGATAGATGAATGCAAGGAGAATATAAATGAATAGAATTCAAATTTGGCTAGCACAACTATACTGAAATGAACATAAAGTAGATATGTTTTTGTGTTATATGGAAACAAAAAAAATAACTGGATAGTATGCATGCTATTTTATAATGACATGGCCCTAGATTATTCTTCTCCCCAATTAGAAATTCATGAAAAAAATTACCCAAATCATGATTCAGATCTTTCAGTAATAATTTTTTCAATGATGATATATAGGCATTATCTATATGGTGAATAGTGTCACATATCTATACTAATAATAAAATATTGAATTATAAATTTACATGGAAATAATTTAATATATTGTACATAACAGGGTTAGAGTTGATCAAATATTACAATTTGTCAATACATTTCTTCCCTAGGAAGGTAAAAAAGATGGCTGACACTATAAGTTAAAAATAATATACTATTTTTTCATTATGAGAATTTAAATAGATCCAAAATTTGTTGTTTTAAAGAATATAAATCCTGTAATATTAATAAAATGGGATATATCTTATCATTATCAGATTAATGTTCAACTATCCGTTCATGAGAGGATTAATAAGTCACTAAATGAAGATGTGGAATTACATAAGAATGTGAAGAATGCTCAAAAGTTCAACCCTTTATATGCTATAATGATAAGTTTTATTAACCAATTATGTGTTCTATCAATACTAGAATTTAAGGTGTTATTTGATAAATCTCATAATTAATAATTCACTATTATTATTATAAGTATGATGATGTGTAAAGGTTTGAAAGAGTATTTCTAGTTAGGCAATATGAAAAGTAATATTATAGTATTTTAATTCTGATGAGTAGTGTATTAGAAAGATAAATAAGATAAATAAATGTCTATGGGGATGTTACAATGATTAACCATACTAGAATGAAATTAGGAAAACATTACAATGGATTTCATTTTTGGAATCCCCAAATTATTTGATGGGAATAATATAATTTGGGTTGTACTTTATCACATTATATTATTTTTATTTTTATTACAATATGATAATATTTCTCTCTTGATCATCTTACTCAATTATACTATAAGAAATTTGTGAGATTTACTGAAATACCACTATAAATTGAATCTTATATTGATATGAGGTTTACCATGATGTTCTAGAGAAGATTTTAGGGAACTATGGATATTAATTTGAGTTTTAATAATAATTATCATCCTTATAAATATGGCCAGTCTTAAAGGGACATTCCAACTCTAAAACACATGTAGATAGATTTAAAAATGAATTTCAAAGGTTATATGGATCAACACCATCCTTTGGTGGAATTTTCTTACAATTATATCTTTCATTCAAGAATTTAGAATCCCCATAATAAATTCCACTATGGTAAATATTGAAGAAATCCTATTTGTTAGGATGATGTTAGAGATACAAATCTATTGTGTCTTTATATAGATTATAAAATTGTAGAAAAGGTTATATTCACTAAACAACACATAATAGAAGCTCAAGTTTAATAAAAATATTATTTTTCTAATCATCAATGAGATCAAGAGTTTTATAGTTGGTAGTAATGTATTAACCACAACAAAACTAGGTTTTAACATGGCGATTATAGGGCCTTTAACATCACTTATAATGTGTGGTCTATACAAGAACTAATAAATTGTTAGCATTAACAACGATGGTAAAAAGAGGTGTTAAAGGGGACCTTTAATAGCACTAAAAAATGTTGTTATGAAACGTGTTAATAGTAATTTTTTATCATTATCAAAGGACTATTTTTACAGTGAATTTTAAGAATCGATAAAGGCGTCACTATTAAAAGGGTGTAAAAATATATTTTTTCAAACCTCTATGAGCCCAATGCCTTTATCAGTTCTTCTGCGACACCTTTAACAACACCCCATATCAGTACTTTTTACCCCACCACCCTTTTTATCAGTGCTTTGTGAATTTCTAGCCTTGTGAACCCACCTAGATTCAAACCCTACACATCTAATTTGAATATGAAATGCCTCTAACACTACATCGTGTTGTTTTATTGTATCTTCAATGATATATATATATATCTATAATTCATATAATTCATATATTTATTTTTAAATGCATTTATCAAATATATTTGTGTGTTTTTGTGATATGTATATTTATTAAATTACATTTTTTATTATATTAATTTACAGATACTAGAATATAATATAAAGATATATTCGTTTATTAACACACATATACATGAACATATAAACATTATAAATATATTTGCATAATATAATAAATGGTTAGATATTCTTTTAAAAACATTTTTAGAATATTCATTTATTTACATGTATTATAATATATATATATATATATATGTTTTACTCATTGACACACACATATTTATATATAAAAATTAATTGTATACGTATATACATATATATTACTTTGTTTTTATAAGGAAAAATAAATGGGTAATTTTTTTATTTAAATAATATGAATTATAATTATTTATTTTATGCATTTAAAAATACAATTTTAATTAAATATATTGATATATGTATCTATAAAATTGAATTATTAGAAAAAAAAATATAAAAAAATGCATATATTTAATTATAGATAAATATAAATTATGAGAAATGATAAAATTTAAAAACAATAATATCAACAGGAATGTGATCCCAAGGTATAAATTTAGTCCTCCCTGAAAATGGAAAAAAAATTCCTGATAAAAAATACTAAAATTTCCTGAAATTTTAAACAATTGGGGTACACCAACTAAAAAAAAGTTTTAGCGGCCTTTTAGGTCATTTCCCCATTACCACTAAGGCATAGAGCACATCATAAACTTTGATTTGATATGTGGTTGAGCCAAACAAACACATGAATCAAAATTTATGGTCATTTAATGTGCAAGTTACATTGTAATCTTTTTTTAGATCTTTTTTTAAAATAATTGATTTCTCTATCTTAAAATTGATATTAAATGAATATTACTCGATAATAATTAAAAAAATAATTATTAAAATAAATTTGTTTAATTATTTTATAATCCATTTTTACTAAATATATTATATATTAAATGTAGATTCTTATTTAGCCTAATCTAAAAGACATTTGAAATATATGTATTATATTTATATATATAAACATATTTATAAATTAATATTTTTTAGTGAATTTGTTTTAAAAATATACACTTTATCGGTGTTTTTGGAAAGCACTAATAATAGTACCCCTTTAAGATTGTTTTTTATTACTGTTAAATACCCCCTAAATAGCACTACAAAGAAGCGTCGTTAAATATCCCCTTTAATAGTGCTTTTTTTATTACTGACAAAGGTGGTATTTAATAGTTCTTTAATTTAGGGTTGTTAAAGCCCAAGTGGTGGATAACCCCTATGTTTTATTATGAATTCATACTTATATCCCTTTAGGAGAAGGTTATTTTATTCAGAATAAAGTTCAATTTAATTCGTAGATATATCATTCCATTCGAATGGTTTTTTTCATTTTGGGATGGTGGCTTATCGCTTGGCACTTCCAATGAATATCCCTCATGTTTATGTTGTTTTCCATGTATCTCTCATGAATAAGTACATACATGATCCTTAACATGCACTAAACTTATATTTTATAAAATTGGATGGTGATATATCTAACAGGGAAAAACAAATAAAGATTTCCGATCATAGATAGAAAGTGATATAAAATAAGATAACTCATCTGGACAATATTTTGTGGAAAAATCATAAAATTGAAGAATCTATATGGGAACTTGATGATGTGATGAGGATAAATTACCCTTAGTTATTTTTATTAGAGTGACAGGATTTGAAGGGTAAAATTATTATAAGGATATAAAAAATAAGTCCATGCCAATTTTTATATAATAATCTTTAAATAATTTTTATTTCATTGATAGCTTTATTTACACACAACACCATGTCTAAACGAACCACAATATACAATTAAAGTTTTATTATTTAATGTCATAGTTATCTCCCAACCATTCGATGAGAAGGTATAAATAGTATTAACCATGTTATAAAAAATTTGTATAAATATTGAATTTATTAATATTTATTTATTATTTTTTATGAAAAAAGAACAAATTTTTTAGTAAGGTCATTTTCTTCTCCAAAAATATTTTTTCTTCAAAAATTGTTTTTATTTTATTTTATGAATAAATATTATAATTTATTATCCACATTTAAAAAATTACATTTATTAAAAAAATGAGGTAATTTTAGAACGCATCATATAGGAATTGGCATAGAGTGATTTTTTTTAATTTTCAAAAAAATATTTCTTGGAAAATAATGAAAATTGTTATCTTTAAAGAAAAATATTTTTTCATTCAAATTCTTTTTAAAGAAATTTTTTAATTTTTTTGGTTTTAAAATTTAATGTATTTATTTTTTTGAAAAATAATTCAATTCATACTTTTTGGATTAATATTATACTTTATTTTGGCATAAAAATACTTTCAGCCATAAAATGAAATTTTCACCCCCACCCCACTCTAAATCACTTTTTTAATTTTACAAAAGTCAATTTATGGTTTAGCGGTAACCTAACACTTTAAAATTCAAATACATAATAATTTTAAACATCAAAAACATAAAAATCAACATACATAAAACACATTGACCAATTGAAAAAAAACCAAGAGCCACCCAAGAGTCATCTGAAAAATGTCATCCTCACCATCAACCCATCACCATCATCTTCTCCTGTCATCTCATCCACATATTCACAATAGATTTCAAAAGCACCATATCTAAAATTAAAATCTCAAATAATTTCTATCATATCATTTCAATCGATGGTCCACATCACTCTGTGAACCATGATCACCCATACATATCGGCCTGACCATCAGTAGTGAGAACCACACATCAGAATCCCCTTCCACAATAGTATGACATCAGATCACCATAGAAAATCCTAGGACCTCTATACAAAGCAGCTCCAATGGACAATGTGTCTCACACCCACATATAATTTTCAACAAAATCACAATCATATTCACCGATGAATGAATGAAACACCATAAAATAAGAGCCTCTCATGGAAAATCTCAAAATCACCATCAAATCTTGAAACCAGAAACCCATTCAAGTGTATGGATTACCATCTCCATGTAGAAGTGTAATTGATCTTTCATCCACATTTTACGTTGATGGTTATAGATATAGAACAAATGAATATTTATGATATTTTTAAATTAATTATTTCCCTCAAAATATATGATTTCTTTTACGTTTTTACCCATCTATTTATTGAAAATGATAACACCGCTTGTGCATACATGTGGGCTACCACCTCCACAAAGCTATGTGATCCATTTTTCCTTCCAACATGTAATAAATTATTATAAATATGTATATTATAAATATCTTCTTTATTTATATAATTATTATCATTCCAGATATTATGAAATCATGATCATGATGCAATTATAGAAACCACCAACCCAAAACTTACATGAATAATGAAATAGTTAACACTCAAAAATGACGATTTTAATAAACAATTATTAAGAAATAGGTGTTTCCATGTAATAACTGGATCATATATGATATAATAATTATTCCTATAGTTTTATTATATAATTATATTAAATATAGATTTATTGTACAAGTATTTTATATCACTTATGAGGAAATTAAAACATGAGGTAAGGTAATTTTTTACAATCTAATTTTATTTCAGGATTTTTTTAGGTTTCCTTATAAAACATTATATAAGACTAATATATTTAGAAAAATATATCTTAATCTACATTATTGTGTTTGGAGATAAAATATTTATTTTTCTTTTTTTGGATCAACCATCAACAAGTATGTTACATGTAAGGTAGTTTTTTTAAAAATTATTGTTTGGAAGATTTCTTTCCAACCATTTTTATTCCATGTCTGTATTTCATTTAAAATGTGTTCAATAATTATCTAACTATTAATTTTTTTTTATGAAATTCATTTTTTCAAATTTTATTTATAATAGTTTAAAAAGGAATATTCTAGTCATTTTTAATGGGGGTACTTTTAACAAAAAGTATGAATGAAATATTTATATTAACACACACCACACAAACAAATTTTAACAATATCATAAAAAATATTCTCATTGAATCTTAAATTACTAGATTCCATTTTTATTATCAAAGAATATTATTTTTTGAAATATTAGTTATATTTTTAAATTTTAAATCAGTGATGTCAAACTATAAAGTGTATTTTTTCCACAAAATGATTCAGGGATATTTTAAATGCATTTTAATCTAGGACATCTCCCATTGATGTTACTAAGGATATGATCCAACAATAAAATATTTATTATTTACATGGATGGTTTGTGATAATGAAATTTTTATATTCCATATTATTTATTCAGTACTATCGAGACCCAAAATATTTATACATAGATATCACATCTTTTTAAATGAATATTAATTATATTAATAAGGATCCATGGCAGATTCATATATCTCTAGTGCCTTTGGAAAAAATGTTATATAAGAAACTATCCATAAAAGGTACAGATTGTCTCCCAGTAAGTTATTTATAACTTGAACCCTTCTTAGACATATCATACTCAGTACCTTTATTCATAATCTTAGAAAAGGAAAAATAAAAATGTGTACACTTAAATGATCTGTAAGGGTAGAAAAGGAGATATCAATGATCACTTGAGAGTATCATGGACATAACTGTTTGATAACATGAAAATAACATTTTAAAATTTTTCCATGTATATCATAGATCATAATATTGATTCATGTACCAAATCTTTCCATTTCAGATGACATGAATCATAAATAAATAAAACAAAATGATCTATGAGAGTATAAAATTGGCATAAGAATATAAAATCATTTCTTTAGTAGTCATTGATCACTACCAATACTGTAAAAGTGGAATGCGTTCACTCCACAAATAATCATACTAGTTAAGGTTAACTTCCAATACTATCATAGTGGACAAATTTCCTTACTAAACTGGGTTTACTCCCCCTTCAAGTCATATTTTTCTCATGAGATATCAATATTTACCCTATGCACTATAGAGAGATATTGGCCTCACCTGTTATCAGTTATAACATGATCACCATCCCATGTTATAACATAACAACCATCCTTGGTTATAATGTGACCACCATCCTTGGTTATTACATAACCATTATACTTATTTATAATGTAACCACTATATTTATTGTAATGTAACCACTGTAACATAATGAAGACCAAATATATGTGTGCCACAAGATCATAAAGCAGTTATCATATAAGAATCTAATAAAAGAAATGAGTTCCATAATTTATAATAATAATAAAACCCATGGATAAGGAATGTGTGTCATAAGAATTTCATCATTTTATCATAGCATAACTCATTAAAAATGAAAATTTTCATAAATCATTTATCATTTCAATATAGTATGACTTCTGGAAATGGAATCAGTTTATTAGACATATTATTATAAAAACACAACCATATAGAGAAATAATAATGATGGTATCCATGGATCATATCCATAGTAAATAATAATTGTAATAAAGGGGTTTTGTCTTTTATGAGGAGAAAGTTTTTTAAAATATCATTAAAACTATATTGAATAAAATATATTTTATATTTTCAAATTACATATTTTAAATAATAAAAAATTGAAAATGTTATAGAAAACTTATTATGTGAAAATAATGATATAAAATTTTAATTTAATCATCAAATCATTGAATGGTAAAGAAGTTGGGAAAATTTTCTCATGTCTATATGTTGTGTGAAAAAATTATTTTAATATTATTTGTAAAATGTTAAAAGGTACCACATGTTTTCCAATGAGAATATCACTTTTAAACCATTTTTTGAAAAGTCATACATGGAAAAAAGTGACTTTAAATATAAATTCTGGAATGGTCCAAACAATATTTATAATATTTTTAGAAAACCTGGATATAAAAGACAAGGGTTTTTCGATTAAAGAGAAAAATAAAGCATTTTTCCTTAAAAACATATTTACTGTCTCATGAGTATTTAATGGGAGGAAATTAAAATGAAAAAATGTATTCTAGAAAAAATAACCATAGGAGAATAAATTCATTATTTTCGAGAGTGGTAGATCATTATATTTTTTCACTGGAAATATAGTCATAAATAGTTTTATAAATAATGAGACTATAACATAAAACCCTTTTCTGATTAGAAACTATTGAATTGTATGATACATTAAATAAATAACCTTAGACGAATATATATATCCAATACTTTTATTGATAACAATCATAAAAGGCATTCATGTTCTTTATATACACCACACAAAAGAAAAAAGTGATGTATAATTTATGTGTGCTATAGAAATAAAAGTTAGACGATAATTCCTTACCACTTCAAAAAACATTGAATATTAATTCCCATTAAATAATAACTTCAAATGAAACATTAAATGCTGAGAAAAGAAGTTGATTCATGATATAACATGTCAAAGGGACAATATAAACACTAAAAAAATTTTAGTGGATATGGAAAATTTCAGCCAAAAATAAAATATAGACTAAAAATATTTACCTTAGATATGAATTCCATCATACATATCGGAACCTCGTCTACTTTAAAAGAATTCTTCTAGATATCATATTAAGGATCATAGGTTTGATATTTTGGTATTAAAAACACCTTAATGATGTTTATAGGGTGTTGGATAAGAGAACATGGTAGATTTTGGTTGATCTAGTAAATTCAATCTGGTGTCAAGAATAGAAAGGAGGGGTGTCCTTTTATAATTACGAAGAGGGGCCCTCATAGAAATTTTTTAAAGATTAAATTATATTAAATTAATTACCAATAAAAATTATTCTTAATGAATAAAATATGGGTAATTTATGACTTTTTGGTCCTTATCTTATCCTTATTTTACTCTTTAATTTGTTTTTTTATATATTTTAGAAATATAATATTTTCATAAAATATTATTATTTCCAATGTAGTCATTATTCATTTAATTTGAATTAAAAGTCATAGAAAAAGTTAGAGTTTGAATATAATTTATTTTAAAAACACTAATATGTTATATTAATCAAAAAAATTCAACAGACATATTAACCCAATAAAATTATATTACTTTTAATATTTTTAAAATAATTAATTATAGTTTTTTACTAATTAGAGAAAAAATACAACGATGTTTCATAAGAATTTTGTTCATTATATAATTTCTAAAAATGTGAAATCAATATATATAACTAAATTAAGTTCATCAATCTCAATATTAAAACTTATATTCATCAATACATTTTTTCCCTCTGTGGAAAGATAAGAAATATTTAAAAATAAGAGAGTCAAATTTTTTAACATTCTATTATTTTAATATTATACAGGTCATTTTTATGGAAAAGTTTCTATTAAACAAATAAATTTATATCCAAAGGTGATAAGGGTGTAATAATATTAACACAATAATAATTGGGATGAAAAATTGCATCCTTATCACTTATTTTGACCATGATTAATCTGATTCACCCTTTGTTGAGGTGATAAATTTTACCATAGTTTACATTTATATTACTATTAATAAAAGGGGACTATTTATCAAAATTTAACCTAATTATTTTAAATATGGAATCAAAATTTTAAAATTCAACACCTATAAGTGGAATAAATAACAATAAATTAGATTGTAAAATGTGATGAAAACATCTTTTTGAAAAAATACAATTTTTAAACATAAAACCAGATTTTTTCTTATCCCATTCCAAGAAAAACATTAGATTAATATTAATATATTTTATTGAGTATATAATGTATAAATATAGTAAATATCATTAATAAATAGTGATCAATTTAATTTATTAAGATAAATAAACACTGCACACAGAAAGATAGTTTTTCTAGAAAATTTCTTTTTACCTATACAACTATTTTTAATCTAAATTCAAAAATATTATTAATTCCAATGAAATTAATTGAATTATTTAAATTATAATAATAATAATTATACTTATATACCACTTTAAAATAAAATAGCCGTTTTAAGAAATAGTATTCAATAAAATGATCATTTTTTACTATTCAATAGAAAATAAAACTTTTTAGAAAAATATAAAAAAATTATCCTAAGATAATTTTAATAAGATTATTTCCAAAATGATGTTTATTTTATAAAATAAAATTTCTTAGTGTATCATAAATTAATCATAATATTTTCGAACAAAAACAAAATAAAACTCTTGTTTGGTGATAATCTATTTTTAAATATGAAAACTATACAACTAAAAATTCGTTGATTATTTACTTTGAATTTATTAACACATTTATATTGAGTAGGGAATTTATATATACCTCTTAAATTAGTTAATCAAATTCATATATTTAAATTTAATACATATATTATAACATTCACTTATAGTAACATTTTTATAGTAAATCGTGGTTAGTTTAAACACAATATTGTGTATAATTAATGATATCAAATGTATTAAATTATTTAAAGAGAAATATTTTATGAAATCTGAGTGTTTTACATTCTCACAGACCCAGTAAAAATTTTCCATGTAATATGAACTTGATCATAGTAATCAAAGGTTTAATATTAGAAAATTAATTTATTTAATATCCATATAAAATAAAGGGTTAATAAAATATCATCTTAAATAAGAGGTAACAGAAAAGATGATGTTTATATAGAATAACACAAAACTAGGACTTGGGATATGATAAAATTAGTGGCAAGTGAAAACCTGGATATAGAAGATAAAACTAATTCCTATGAACTGATAGAGAGTGATAAAACATATGGTTAGAAGAAATTAAAGAACAAAAAATACATGAATAAGTAAAGGGTTAAAAATCTTAAATTAATCTAAATTGAAGGTTATCATAATTATTTTATTCAGATACTTTTCCTATAGTTGAGTCATTATGTTACCATATATAATAATAACATGAGGAAATATACTCACCTGAAAGGTAGAATATAACCCTTTAATCAATTTCCACCCTAATATACTCTCTTTCACCAGACAATGAGTTGTTGAGATAAGAAAAATTATGCTTGAAGCAAAAAAATAAGCTTCAACATATCAAAAAAATGTATATCATGTTGTTCTTAATTTATTTAGGAATTAACCAAAATAAAAAATAGATAGAAAAATGTAATATAATTCCAACAATTAATAAACCTTCAAATAATATATTTTACTCAAAAAGTTTTCATAAAAAAACAATGGTTCTACTTAAATCATTTCATGAATTGTCCAATATCTTAAATAACCATAAAAATCTCAATAGTAAAGATTTCTTTTACCTGAAAGTTGATACCATAAATTTCATCTTACATCTTTAAAATTTCAATTTTATTCCTTTTAGTTAATTTTTGATGTTCAATCACTTGTTAAACATAAATATTGCATATAATTAAACCCAATGAAACATCACCAAAAAATAATTAATATCCATGATAAATCACTATATAATATTTTAATATAGTTAACATCACTAAAAAATCATGACTCAAATTTAGAAACATAAATGAAAATAAAATACATAACTTGACCATAAATATATCTAAAAATATCAAGTGTTAAATTTATCACATTTCAACCATCCAGATAATATATATCCAACTATCATGTTTTACATAATCAACTTATCATAAAATCATTTAACTAAAAGAAATGGTTATTTAAAACACAATAGATTTTTCTTCCTAATACCCATTAAAAGTTAGAAGTCACTTCAAAATCCCAACACTTTAAACAATAAAAAAATTGGTGTTAATGAATTTTAACTTATGATAAATCTTAAACAAATTATCCAATAATTTTTTACCTAAATTTTAAGTTAACCTCACTGAAGACATATTTTCTCAAAATATTAAAACAATCTTTATTCGGCAATAAATTCAAAAACTATGGAATATATTCTATAAAACATGAAAAATGAGATAAACATCATCATAGTTGACCTAAATCACTTTCTCATCAACTAATACATTTCATGGTCACCAATACCATCCTAACATGATCAATAATATCTCTATCCCAACTAATCATATGCTGTCAATTTATACTATGAAACAAGCTTTAGACATTTCATGATCCTTATATCAAAAATTAAACTTCCATAATATAATTGTGGAGTCAATTAAATAATTTAACTTCCTTATTTAAACATTAAATATGATTATTAACCTTATTCCAAAATAGTTTTATAAAAAAATGAAATATTAATAAAGTCTTCAGATTCACCATCCTCAATTTAATCATTATTGTTACTTTTCATAAAAAAATACTATTAAAATAGACTATACATTTCCTACATCCTTTGTAGTCTCTTCATCATCATTGGTAAAACCATTACCAATAAATAATAAATTATTATATTCTTGATATTTAACCCTAGGTATTTTATTTGTATAATTACTATACTTTACAAATTTAAAACATTAATATTTCGATGATACCGTAGTGAGACCATTATTCTCATCCAATTCATTACCCAAAATTTTCATTCTCACTTGTAAATTACATGTGTTGTGTCCCTAATTTACACAATAAAAATATCTTCCAATTCATATAAGACATTAATTTGAGTACTTATTCCCACATTATAGGCATATTGAAAGTAGAATATTCATTCTTCCATGGTATTTAGGAAACCACATCTTTATCTTTTTAGGTGTTTCCAAAAACTCAAAAAAATTTAGATTGTTAATCATATAATAAGATTAATGATAAGGAATAACAATAAAGTTTCATATTATTTATACTATTTAATTTGTTATTAATTGAGGAAAATAATTATATTGACTATTACCCTCAATATTAAGATTATTATTTCAGGTTCCAGCAAATGAAAAAAAACCAAAAATCATTGTGCGAGCCAAAATAATAATAGTAGGAATCCATGTAATCATGAAAACAATCATCTAAATGATATATAAAGTGTGAAACCATATTTTAATACACCAGAGGTTTAACCTACGTTATTCATTATAAGTACAAAAAATAGTATTTTTTCCAATACATAGACTTATCCCTTGGGTTCTCACCATATTTTTCTTATCCTTTTTTCCAAATTCTAATTAAACCTTGCTATAATACCATCTATAGAGACCCATAACTTTCATAAATATACATAACAAATTTTTAGATGAATATTCATTATATAAAATAATTATACATTAATATATTGTATATTTCTAGGGCCTTTGGAAACATGGACATATAAAAAAAATGGTTAATAAAAGATCTAAATTATCTACCACTAAGTTCTTCAGAACTAGTATCATTCAATTAAATATCATACTTAGTACTTTTAATCATAATTTGAGGAAATGAATCATATGAAATGGTTATCTAAGTATCATGGTAAGAGTTAAAAAGTAATATTTCAATGATTACTTGGTCATAACATGGACATCAGGGTTTTAGAACACTAGTATAAAATTTGAAAACCAAAACCTACATATCATAAATCATAATCTTTAGTCATGGAATAAATATTAGCAGTTCATAAGAAATGAATCATAAATAAATAAAATAAAATAATCCATGACAGCTTAACATTGTAATAATACATATGTTTTTTCCATACACATTAACATATAAAATCTTTTCTATGTTAGTCGTGTCTCACTTACAAGATTGTCATAGTATAATGGGTCCACTCCATAGACTATCGTAATAGTCATGGTTCACTCATAAGAGAATCATATTGGAAGGATTACCTTAATAAACTAGGTTCACTCACCATTATATTTTTATTTATCTCATGAGATATTAATCATTACCCAATTTAATGGAGGGTGATATAGGTCACACCCATCATTGGTTATAACAAGAACAATTTCCTTGGTTATAACATAACCACCATCCAAAATTATAATGTAAGAACTATCCTTGGTTATAATATAACCACCATCATTAGTAACAATTCAACCAATATCCTCTGTTATATCATATCAAACATCCTTGGTTATAAAGTAACTATCATTCATGTTAATAAAATAACTATGTTCCTTGGTTATAACATAACTACCATCAAATAATGAAAACCATACATATGTTTTCCAAAATATCATAAATCATTAATAATATAAAAACCCTTATAAAGGAATTTGTTTCAATGATATGTCATTATAGCATAACCCATGTAAAATGAACAACAATTATACAATTTACATAATATCTTCATAGTATTACCCATGTAAAAGAATTATGTTTCATCAAAATTTTATAATTTTATCATAGTATAACCAATTGAAAACGATCTGTATTAATAAAATTATTTTTATCATAAACATAAACCATTAATGTAAAGAATCAAGATGATATGCTTGGACCATATCCCTAGTATATATTAAGTGATATCAATATATTCTTTATTTGATGAATATAAATATAATTAAAATATCACTAAAACAATCTTGAGGAAAATACCATTTCCATTTTGAAATAACTTATTTAGTGTCCAAAAAATTTCAAAAAAAATTAGTTAAAATATTTATTTTGTAAACAACAATTAAAAAATTTTATGTAATATTCAAAAAGTTGAGTGGTCAGGATATTGGAAAGTTATTTTTCATACCGTATAAGTTAAATGAAAACAATGCTTCCAATTTTTGGTAAAAACTAAAAAAGTACCTTGTTTGGAAAGCAACGCGAATATTCCTTTTAAACAATTTTGTGAAAAATAAAAATTGATTCAAATGTCTTTAAAAAATCAATGGAGAATATAAAAGAGAATGATTAATATATTTTTAGAAAACCTAGATACATGATAATAAAATGTGATTGAAGATAAAAATAATGACATTTATCCTTAAAAATATATTTGTAGTCATTTAAGTACTTATGGTGATGAAAATATATAGGAAACACATACTATAAATTTATAAACATAGGATATGAAATTTATTGGTTTCTTTAGTTGTTTATTATAATTCAACCTCATCAGAATATTAATTACAAACAATACCTATAAATAACTGGATTATAACATAAAACCCTTACCACTATGGTATATTTTGAATCAAAAGACCCATGAATTAAATAACCTTATATGAATATATGTATTCCATATTTATCTTGAGAATAATCATAAAAAATATATTTAATATTACATACAACCTAATGAATAAATAATCGATGTATAATGAATGTGTCCCAAATAAATACAGATGGACGATAATCCCTTACCAATTTGGAAACTCTTGAATCGTAAGACCCATTAAAGAATAACATCAAATTAAAAATTAAATACCATTAAAATAATTATATTCATTTTATAACATGTAAAATGGGAAGTATATACTTCATTAAAAATGAGCACTGAATATGGAATATGTCTCCCTGAAATAAAAGGGATACTATAAATCACTTACATTAGGTCTGACTTCCTTCATATGCATTAGAACCTCCTATACATTAATATAACTAATTTAAATATCCTATTAAGTATCATAGGGTTAGTATTTTGGTAATAAAAACAGCTGTACAATGTTTCTAGGGTATTTTATCAGATATCTTTTTTGAGTTTTGTTGATCTTGAAGGAAAAAAATGGAGTGAAAAGGAGAAAAGAGGGGTGCCCTTTTATAATTGAGGGGAGGGGAACTGTTAGAATTTCATTAAAGATTTTAATATATTATAGTAACTATCATGAAAAATGGTTCCAAATCTACTATAAATGGTTAATAGATGAAATTTTATAAAAAAAATTATACCCACTATCCTATTTTAACATTTTTATGATTTTTATGTAAGTTTATAATATAGTATATTTTTAAAATATCATTATTATAAATTTAAACAATATTTATTCAATTTTACTTAAAATACATAAATAAATTATCCCTATTTGAATCTAATAACTTGATATGACACTAATATGTTTTATTCAACTAAAAAATTTGTGTCACACATTAAGTCACTCAAAATATATTACTTTTATTATTTTTAAAATCATTTATTATTTTTTTATTAATTGGAGAAATACTTCATTAGTGTTGCATAAGAATTTAATGTCATTATATAATTAAAATATAAAAATAAATTTAAATAATGAAAATAATTTTATTAACAACAATATATACACTTAAATTCATTAATAGCTTGATTTTATCCATATGTGGACATCTGTGATATATTTAAAACTAGGAGAGTCACATTTTGTAAAACTAGTGTATTGAAATATTCTATGTGTAATTTTCAAAGAAAAGATTCAATTAAAAAATGAAATTTGGATCTTATGGTTGTAATTTTATAATTAAAATCATCCAATAATAATTAGTATGAAAAAAATTCCCTTCTCAATTAGTTTGAACTTATATTTACCCAATCTACCGTTTTCTAGGGTGACAAATTTCACTATAATTACTATTTCTATTGACAAAAAATAAAAGGGTTATATTTACCAAATTAAACCTTATTGATTAAAAATATAGTATCAATTTTATAAAATTTAACACTTATGAGTAGAAGGAATTTATTTTTAAAAAATTTGTTCAAAACACGATGAATAAAACTTTTAGTAAAATATAGTTTTAATGTATTAAACCAGATTTATACTTATCTCATTCCTATATAAATACTATATGAATGTTAAAATAATTTATTGAGTATATAATATAAAAATTTCATTAAAATATATTACCAATAGGGTATAATTTAATTTATTATGATAAAATCATATCACGCTCACAAAAATAGTTTTTTTAGAAAATGACTTCTTAATCTATAAATATATTTTTATAATAAACTCAATAGAAAATGGATTACATTAGACATAATTTTATTACATAAAATATAAGAAAACTAATTTTACTTTTAAATTATTTTAAAACAAAATGGAAATTTTTTACATATAGTTTCTTATAAAATAACAATTTTGTACTATTAATTGAGAAATCAATCTTTTACGAAAATCCTAAATATTTATTCCTATTATAATTTTAATATGATAATTTCAAAAATGATATTAATTTTATAAAATAAAAATTTTAAATTTCCATAAATTTATCAAAATATTTTCACACAAAAAAAATAAATATTTTTTAAAGAAAACGTATTTTTGAAGAATAAAATAAATTTACTAATAATTGAGTAATTATTTTAAAACAATTTATCAATAAATTTATATTGATTAGTAAATTTATATATATTTAATAAATTATTTTATCTTTTCAATACCCACAAAATTAAAACTGTGGTTATAACTGTTAGAAATAATATTATTTTAATAGAATATCAATGTTTGTTTAATCATAATAATCCATATTACGAAAGCTATGAAAGAAATTAAATTATTCAAATAGAAATATTTTATATAAACATACTGAGTTACAAATATTTTAATATTTAGGGTTATAAGGCATTTTTAGAATGAAATTATCATTAAAAATATATGGAATGCATTGGGAATGCACATGATTGGTGGGGCCCATTTATAAAAAATACCTTTGTGAATAAATATGTATCATGAGAAAAAATGAAATACATTCCATATTAGATGGGTATTTGGTTTAAACCAACCAATTTATTAGTAGTGATTTCTTGGTTTAGAGGTCATGATGGTAATATTCATATTATCCTAGTTCAGAGGCCTCGATCATGAATGTCTAGAAATATTCACTTCCATTATTCCGAGGTTAGTTTTAATTATCGATGTGTTTTACATGTTTATATTAGCCATGAATTATCATTGAAACCATGTTGTTATTAAATTACATGTTTTTTTTATCTACTCTGTCATTTTCATTATACCTTATTTACACATCTTATCTATTGTTGTATGTAACCCTTACTGAGAATCTGACCTCACCTATTATTTATTTTCCAATCCCTAAAATATGAAATAGAATATTATGAATCATATCAATGATAGAAGAATGTTCCTTATGATATGTTTTTATAATTCTAATTTTATATGGGAATCTTATATTTATTTTGTTTTCCAAGAATTCTAAATTGATTCGTCTTGTATTGTTAGATATATTGTATCTTACAACATTTTATTTTAGTAATAAGGAGATCTAGGTTACTAGAATCAGTTTGTTACAAATCACCCCTTGAGGAATATCTATAATGAACAAAAACTTTTTTGATTGATAAACTCACCTCATATCCTCTCATATGTCCCATGTTTTCCAGATTTCCCAATGTAGTTTCTAAAATATCCTTTTTACTATCATGTGTGAAGGTCCCCTATATGATATACTCATTAAGGTATTAATGTAAAGAATATTTGGAAAATTTATCAGTGAATCAAAATATATAAGGATTTAAAATTTCTTACATAATATAAGTAACATAAACAACTCCTTACAACCCTATTAGCTCAACCATCAACTCTTCGGTAAGATGTGTTCTTTTTTTCTCATTCGGTCCCTCTTAGATTATTAATGTTTAGCTAGGGGTGGGTTTAAAATCTAGATCCTAAAGACTCTGATTTTATTTATTGAAGTTTTTGATACATCATTTGTTCTTCTAATAACATATACCCTACATGAGATAATGTCTTAGGGTATACATTTTTTGATTGAATCTTCTGATGTGATATCCTCAGTTATTAAAAATTAATTTAAAAAATCATCAATATGATCATTATTATAAAAAATATAAAATATGATATAGAACATAACAAGAATTAATTTTTTCATCGACATTAAACAAACTACGTACATATATCTTTATCTAAAAATTATATATTTTACATATATTTTCATTTTTCCTTCCCCCAAAAATAAAATCCAATTTGAGGGTCAATTTAAAATACTTTTTTGTTCTCTTAGAACATAATGGTAAAAATTTCATTCTACCTTTTCTAGTGTCACATATATCATATTTCATATGATAAAATGGTAAAACACTATATTAGTAAAAAAAGTCATGATTAGTAAAATAATAATATGTACCCTTTCCATAATTTCCTCTAATAAATGATATAGTGTCACTTTTTCTAAATTTATATGATCACAAACCAAAATTATAATTTTCAACTATGATTATACTTTAATAAAATAAATATAATGTTTTCAATTTTGACCACTATTTTTAATATAATAATCAAATTCAATGTATATCTTCTAGTCCTAGCTATTTTAAATTATAGTTTTGAAAAAAATGTACAACCATGTTTACCAATAATAGAAGACTTATGTTCCCCTTTGAAAGTAGATGTCTCATGTGAAAATGGATGAGGGGACTCCTTAGTATAAGTATAAATACATTCCTCCCTATAATCTCAATATGACATTATTGTTTTATCTGGATTTATCCTATAATTCAAATTAATAATTAGTAAAAATATATAAAAATCGAACTGATACAAATAATATAAAATAAAAATTGAAAAATGAAAAAAAAACTAAACTAAACTAATTTTTATTATTATTATTTGGTATAATAGTAAAATATAATGTTAAAAAATAAGAAATATTAATGATGGATGGAATTATTTAAATAGATGAAAATTCAAAAAATATATTATAGAAAACCATCTTTTACACAAAAAGTAGAATAAAAATTTTAAATGAAAAAAAAACCACCATTTATCCAATTCTTTTGATTACTTAACAACAAATTTTAAAAAATATTTACAAATATATGAACCATAAAATTAAATATATTGAAGAAAATAAATAATATGTAAACGTTTAAACAAATCCAACAATTACATATTAATTTGAATAATTTAAAAATAAAAAAAAAGTAATCCTAAAAGATAATATATAATAATTTTTTTTTATTAAAATAAATTTAATCAAATAAATTTAAAATTTTTATGAAATTTACAATTATAAAATACATACAAATATATGTTAAATATAATAGCAGGAGAATACTAAAGGATATTTTTTCAATATCCTTTCCTCATGGTCATTTTCTAAGGAAAATTCCATGTATACAATGTCTTCATCTCTATTCTCTTATAATCATTCTGTGCGAGTAGGGATCTCTCTTAAATCATCAATAAAGTCAAATTAATCCTCACCAAAATAAATTTTTTCCTTCTAAAATGATATACAACTTCCCATTTAATGGATAAATAAATTTTTTTTCTATATGTGTTTCCATGATAAAAGAATCAACTGTGTATTTCAATCAATTCAGTGTTACTAGTGTACAATGAATTCTTCTTATTTCACACAATTATTACCAAAAATCCATTTTTAGTTAATCACTAGATCTCTAGATTTAAAATAATCAACATCTTGTTTATTAGACAACTCAGTAATATGAACATGATGAATAGATTCATATTTTATCTTCTTCAATTGAAATAATGCATTTCATCTGTCAACACCAATACACAACTATTCTAATCTATGCTATTTTTATCCTAATATTCAGTATGAAATTTATAGACTTTAATTTCATACACATACCAAGTTATCAAATTTAAAATTCAGCTGATCACTAACCATCTGAATATTTTTAATTTATATGATCTAACATGATGGTTATCTTTAAACCATTCCAAAAAAGTTTTTTTACTCATTTAATATGCACCTATCATTATTTGTTTTATAACATTGTTTTGAAAATTTAATATTCTATTATATTTGTGGATGATAATTATCAATTTTATACAATATGTATAAGTGTACCTGATATAATTTTTCACTAATCAATGATTTTATTTTAAAATCATCGGTCATCCTTCCACCAAATTTTACTCGTTTAGAGGGAGATATTGGTGAATGGATGTTCTCTTCTGAAGATAAGTTTTTTTTTTAAATTCTACAACCTCATAAAAAATTAATTTCTCAATAATAGAGGATACTGATTGATATAGATTCCTTTTATATCGATTCAATATATCTATATACCTTTTATAGGGATACACTAAATGTTGATATACACGACCAAAAACAATTATTTCTCACAATAAATTAAATATTAAATACACCATGATATCAAAAAAAGATGGTCGAAATTCAATTTCCTATCAAAAAATTATATAAAATAAAAGCCTCTCAAAATTATTCAATAAATATAAATTAATCACTTGGATACAAATGTAATTGAAAAACATAACACACCTTCATGATAGTCATTGTGACATGGATTGGATGTATTCAACGAAATGGAACTCTTAGGATTTGTTGCATCATGACAAGAAAATCATGATATTTAATTCATTTTTATTTCAAAATTTTTACTCAATATTTTTTTAAATTTTAAGAACAAACTTGTGGTATTTTTATACAATGGATGTAATGGAAAATAAAATTTCCACCTGGTATAATATATCAAAATCTAGAGTAAGGTTTGTTTTTATTCATTTAGGTTTGAGATCTAACACCAAATGTATTCTCATTGATAGTAATTCCAATATTTCATTCAACCCATCTTTAATCTTGATTTCAATACCTAACATTGTTCCACTATAACTCTCACATATATTCTTCAAAATATGGTTAAAATAAATATTATGTTTAACCTCATAATATCTCTAATATGGAAGGTCTAAAAATATTTTTCATTTATTAAATATATTTACATAATTATTATATTTTTCAATCTATCTGAATGTGACATCAATTTTTTCACCCACTTAAAATATTGATTAGATGATAAAGGTTTTTAAGAATTATCAAATTCTTGTGAGCCAATGAATACCTTTTTAAAGCTTCAATAAAAGTTTCATATAGGCAAGAAATCCTTTGATGAACCTGGTATATTTGTTTTTTATGATGTTAGATTTTTTAATATGAACCCCCTTCTTAATAATTGGACAATATTTATAACCCTTAACGTTGTATGAAAACAATTACATATGTTGGGATTCAGTTTATAGTGAAATAACCATTTCATTCAATTGAAAATATACTATTTTATAAAAATCATAAATACTAATACCTTTCTCCCCTAATGGTTTAAAATTATCAATTAATGTTGATAAGAAAACATCGATATCATTTCCAGGATATTTTGATTTAGAAATAATTAAACTCAATGTGCTATATTTTATTTTCATATAAAATTCCTGAAATAAGTTATAAATAACAAATAAAATATACAATTAACTATTTTTACTAATAGTTTTTGATATGTACTAATGACATATATGAAAAGTCCATGTTTAAGATTTCCTACATCATTTCCAAAGGATAGAAATTATCGATCAATTTTATTCCACTGTGGAAAATAACATAGATAGCCAATTTTACCAAAAATTATTCATTAAATATATACCATATTTTTAACACCCCAATCTTCCACAGTACACTTCTCTTTGAATAATACAATAGTGTGTGTTGTACGCAACTTCGAGATTCTAACACATCGTGACCAATCAAAGTAGCCGTTATGAATAGTAATTCCCACGTTTTGAAATTTTATAAATTTTATCACTCAAAATGGACTTCATTATAGGATTAGTAATATCAAAATTAGCCTAGGGTGAAAGTTTTGAACTTTTCGGATAACTTTTATGTTTTGATGAATAGTGAAAATTACTAAATTTTAATTAAAAACAAATTTTTTAATCAAAATAATTAATATTGATAAATTATGAATGTGAGTGATTTTAAATTAAATTTAGAATATATTTTTACATTTTAATCCAATTTTTATCATTGTACATAATTCACATTTAAACCGGACATAAACAAGGGTCAATCTTTTGATAGTTATTATGTCTTAAAAACATGCTTTATGTTTTAACAACGAGATTTAATTTGAAACTAATTTCTATCAATTATATGTTTTGAATATGGGAAAATGGATTGAATATTTGGAATCAGGATGTACAAATTTTTTAAATAGGTAACTTTTATTTTTAGACTTTTTGAATAATTACTTCGGTAAATATTTTATATTCCATGGTTAAAGGGTAAATCTGGTAAATAAGGGTGAAAAAATAATATTATTATAATAATAAATTATTATAAAACGTGTCATAACATTATTGGTTGATACATGTCTGACCATGGTCATCTTTAGGTCGATTTTGTGACCCCATGGAACCACTTGTAAGTGAAAATGACACTTTATATTAATTAAGTTAAAATAAATACAAAAAAGTCATAAGCATATATCTTTTAGAAAAACAATTTTTACATAAGGTTATATATGTTCTATTTTCAACTATAAATATTCATTAGGAAGATACAAATATTTCCTACATAATGGGTTTTTATTTATAATTTTTAGACATTTAATAATTAAATTAATTTATGACACAATAATGATGCAATATTTTCCTTATTAATGAATGAATCAAATAATTGGTATTATAAATGTTAAAATAAATTTAATTTTAAAATTTTGATGACATAAATGAATTTTATTTTTTAATATAACATGATATTATTTCATAAATGTTTTTTTTAATTAATAAAGTTGTTAAGACTTTAACAAAAATCAATTATTGAACAGTGTCAAAATTGACATAAATGAGTTTTTAAAACAAATATTATATTATTAATTGATATTAAATTCATAAAAATCTAAGGTTAGGAAAATGTATTTATATTATGATCAGTGTATGATTAATGGACTACTTGGGGGTCTCTTGGATGTATATAGTATGTTTATTAACTATATAATATAAAAATACAAAGTGACATGGAAAATGTCAATCTAATTAACTAGGAGTTAAAACTAAAAGATAAGGTCAATATAATTACCCAATCCTATCTGAAATCTATTGGTTGAAAGTATTTGGACCCATACCCAGATTACACTTTTAATAATACCATTTGTATCCATTAGAAAACGAATGTGAACATATTATAAAGTAATACTTCAAGTTTTTCCTAAAGACCCCCTCCCCCCTCTTATAAAAGGACACCACTTCTAGCCAATTCTTCACACCTTCAAAGCCTTTTGGTTCGGCCAAACCCTGAAAAAATCTTCTCTCATATTCACTCACTTCATCCAAGAGAGTATATTTTGATCATAAATCCATCCAAAGGAGCCCTTTTGATCAAATCAAAAGGAAGAACCCGAAGACGAGGTAATGTTTTCCCCATCCTCTTTCAAGTACCTTTCTTCTTACACTTCTTCTTCTTTGATATTTCCATTACAAAATAATAAATACAGTATATTATATATAATTTTTTTTATTTTAAATATGTTACAACCATATTCAGTATTCTATCCATCCTTTGAATGACATTTCACCATTCGTGCGTACGTACAGCTTACCGTCTCCACGTCTTGGTGTAATTGTAATTATGTACATTATTATTTGGATGGGTATAATAATGATTTGTAATTCATGTAAATAATAATTATGACATGATAATGATTCTTTATATATGATATAACATCCAATTATATATTATTTTAATATCAAAAGAATGATATTTTCGCTCCTGCGTACGTACAAATTACAATTTCCACGACGCGATGAGATTAATTTCCAAGTTCACCATTCATCAACGATTATAAAAATATGTATTACTAATAAATATTTTATATATGAAATAATAATGCTACTAGATATATATATATATAATTATTTATGTACTTACATATATCATATTCACTTACTTCAGTTCAATACTATATGAAAGCGGAAGTAGTGTTTATGCGTACGTACAGACTACCTTCTCCGTAAACGGTGTTTTCCATTTCATATATATGTCTATTATACATATTTATATTCTCAATATATATGATATATAAATCATGTTTTATATTCTGGAATTTTTTAAATCATGATCTATTTGATACAATCAAGAGTAACAAGTTAAAACATGTACGATAAAGAAAGCGATTATTAACCGAAATATTAATATAACATGGAAATTATTGTTAAATGGGTAATATAAAGTCATAAATGAATAATGCATGATATTATAAATATTAATATGGTTTTGGTATAATTTAATATCAAACTATAGTCTTCATACAGGAGGTTAAACATACCCTCGACTAAAGGAAAGTTCTAGGTAAGGGGTTTCTTATCTCACTTTTAATTCTGTGAGATTTCCATTGCTCACCACTTATTTATTGCATGTGGTGTATTGTGTACTGCCATTTGATATATATTATCATTATCCTATTTATATTAATGATATTATATGATACATTTGTTGGTTATTGACTATTGTTCATATGACTCGATTGATTACAATGAGGTAAGTGTTTATTTCACAATCTCTTCATTATTCGAGGTTGTTTTTACGTAATAATTTACTGGGATTTCTTTATCATCCACATCCATGTTTCTTAAAAATGTATTTCAAAACATTTTTACTATTTACCATAATATGGGTTAAAGTCATTTATACAATTTTTTTACATTTTATAAAATGTTTTGAAAGGAATCTTTTCGTCATTTTCCAAACAAGGTACTTTATAACCTCTTCGACAAAATTAAGGTAAGAATGTTTTTTTAACTTATATAGAGGGTGTGGTTATTCCCAGCCATTATAAAACCATTGAAGCTTCCCTTACAAGATTATAAGGATATTTCCAAAATAATGGTTTCCTATATAATTATATGATATTGAAATGATTTAAAAAAAAGACATATTTCTCTTAAATAGTTTTGATTTCATCTATGTCAACATCCGTTGATTTATTTTAAGCTTAGTTGATGTTGGTTTATTATGATACAAAATTCCTATATTTTATTGAAGGTTTTGTGATATGTTTGACTGTGGATGATTTATTTTTATTCCATTCATGGTTTATGGTTAAAGTATTGACATTTCATAAGTTAGTTTTAATACAAATGTTTATGTTATATCGCAACATTTTCTTATGATTAATGTGTTGGACTAGTATGTTCTGGGTTAAGGATCGGTAAAATTAAGCCCTATGGGTTGGTGTCTGTTTATTAGAGGCACTCTAGGTTGGGGTCTAGTTATTAGAGGTGCTTCGGGTTGGTGTCCGGTTATTAGAGGCACTCCGAGTTAGTGTCCGGTTATTAGAGGCACTCCGGGTTGGAGTCCGATTATAGAGGCTCTCCGGGATGGGTTTCAGTTATAGTTAGCCCTTAGGTCTTGGTATGAGGCCTTGACACAGAAATTAAAGTTTGGCATTTTGCATTCCCTCATTATGAAAATAGTTATTACCTGTGATTATTTGATTAGTTGAATATCCATTTGCATGTTTATATGGTATAGTTTGATTTATTTTTTACCATATTATGTTCAATTTTATGTTTATAAAGGTTGTTTTTTTATTACACATGTTGCCTTAAAAGTTTTATCTATCGCTAAATTATTTACCCTTACTAAGCATCTGATCTCACCTCTTTCTGTGTTTTATTTTTCCCAGGATCCCAAGAAGTGTTTTATGATTAAGAGGCATTGTTAAGATATAGGAAAATGGTGTTCTCAAAGGATTATTTATGCTGTATTGTATGTTAGAAAGTGTAATGTAATGTTCATGTATGTAATCTATTTTCCAAGACTGTTAAACTGATTAGTCCTTCATGACATGAATCCTTGTAATTATACCAATGTATTAAATTAATGCACCGACTCTGGGTAACTGGGGTCGGGGCGTTACAGTTGGTATTAGAGAAAGTTTATCAATAAACATGGAAAATAGATTTAGATAAACTCTGATAAGAGAACATTACCCTAAGATAGACTTTGAGGATTAATATAGAAGGACATCCTAGAATTTTGATATTGTAGAGATTTTGTGAGTTTTTCAAGAAATACATCCCTGTCTGGATACGAGTAGGTAGAGGCGGCTCTGACACAGATGTACCTAGGGGTAAAACCCGAAAACACCGCTTTGAGTTTGACTCGAATGGGAACTGGTGCAAGACAATGGGCTCTACTACACTCTTGGATACTAAACTCTTGGGAGATATTCTTAGGATAATTCTTATTTTCTTTACAAACCATTATGAATGGCTTATGAGTATATACTTACTCAAAGAAAACTTTTTTTCGATTATGTACTACATCCATAAACTGCTTAATTTATGTTAAGTGTTTCACAAGTTCAGGATTATGTATTTCTATTCATAAACTAATCTAGTGTATGCCATTGTTTATAAATGGAACCCAGTAGAGGGAATGAGAACTCAAACAATACACATGATCCAAAGGGTAAGAATGATCTTATCTCTCAAGTTCTTCAGAAGGAATTTTGAAAGGAAATAGTCTCCCACATATTATCATCATATGAAGAAATAGTTTCATGTATTGATAAGATAAGTAAAAAATTCTCAGAGTCCTATGGCATTGAAGGGAATCCAGAGATGGAAAGCATGGTAGATAGAAGGACAGATAAAGGGAATAAGGTAAAGAAGGATTCTCCAATATGTGATAACTATGTAAATAATCACCTTGGGAAATGCTTGAAGGGAATAGGAGTATGTCATAAGTGTGCAGAAAAAGGACACCAAGTACATGACTACAAGGGTAAGAAAATGGTTTTAAATGTACACTGCTTCATCTACAAGGATTTTGGACACTATGCGAACCAATGTCCCAGTCATCAGACTATGCTGCAAATGATGATATTGGATAATAATCAAGTTGTGATACTACCACAAATGATGTGGAATGACTAGTATTCTTATGTTCTAATTTTGGAATTATTTCATTTAAGTGTTGTATCAATGATGTTCTGGAAATAAATAAAATTGTACTGTAGTAATATTTAATTGAGGATATTAGATTTTATGGTACTAAGAAAAGTGACTCTACAATGAGTTATTTTTTTTGGAAATTACATGGTTGAAGGAAATATAATCCTTAATATGGTCTTAATATTGAGGTACTGATTTTGGAATAATATATGGTTGATTTGGGTAAATTATATTGGAGATTCGTGAATACCTTGAAACTGATTAATGATTTTTCATCGTTGGTGTTTACATCATATTTGATAGAAGGATTATATCCAGTATTCTATAAAGGATAAGGGATAATGAATGTAGTCAATAAGGTTTTATGCTAATTCAGGATGTTTTAGTGTCTTAAAAATAATACATGCTGAAGGTATTCATATGTTATTACGTGGTAAAAAGGATCTACATTATGTTTAACATCCATATAAATTTTGGACTGAGAGTTTGGACAGAAGTATTTTCGATAAGTATAATGGTTGGAATGGAGTATATTTTACATTGGATACTGTTGTTAAGGTTATTTTTGGATATTTATAAAAGGGACAACATGCAGACCATGTGACAACCCGTCGCATCGGACAAAGATATGGGAATCAAACCCACAACCATAGTGAGATTTAGATTTATCACCTACCACTGTACTACGTGAAGTTCCTAGAGTGTATAATGTAGTTTTTTTATGTTTTGATAGATTAATTATAAATTTATTTTTGGAACACTATATGGTTAGGATAAATATATTATTTTTGAGTTTTATTACCTTTTGGAGTGAAATATGGGTTTGTGGTAAAAATTTATTAAGGAATGAATATATACCTGAAAAGTAAGTATATTTACTTACGTTCTTAGTAAATCTCATAAATAAATTCTTCAACTTTATGAAAGGTAACTTAAAAAAAAATTTCGATTAGGTTTCCCTACTGGGGAATCAAAGACCCTTTAACCAATCACAAGTTTATTATTTTCTTGAAGTTAAATTTCTTCTATTACTGTTTTCTAAAACACTCCATCAGACCTTGATGGTTTTTCCTCCTCCAAATCCATGTTTTCAAATAATTCTTAGTATGGGCTATCTCAGGTGACCTTTGTACTTTTCTTTCTTTATTTTAATGTTAGATTTTTATTAACCCTATTTCCGATGTGGGTTTTCCAAAAATGTATTTTCTATTTTAAACCTTTTATATTGAAAGAAAAATTTCAAATTGTGTGGATGAAATTTATTGAAGGCAGGGAGAATGTAACACCAGAATCTTCCACTATATGATTCTCTTTGAATAATAAAATAGTGTGTGTTGTACACACCTTCAAGATTCTAACACACCACGACCAATTAAAGTGGCCATTATAAATAGTAATACCCACCTTTTGAAATTTTATAAATTTTATCTCTCAAATTGGACTTCATTTTTGTATTCGGAATATTGAAATTAGCCTAGGGTGAAATTTAGGTACTTTTCAGATAACTTTTATATTTTTATGAATGGTGAAAATTACAAAATTTTAATTAAAAACAACTTTTTAAATCAAAATAATTAATAGAGATAAATTATGAATTTGAGTGGTTTTAAATTCAATTTAGAATATATTTTTACAAATTAATCCAATTTTGGTCATTGGACATAATTTCACATTTAAACCGAACATAAACAAGTGTCAATCTTTTGATAGTTTGTATCTCTCAAAAACACCCTTTTTGTTTTAACAACAGGAATTAATTTTAAATTAATTTCTTCCACTTCTGTGTTTTGAATTTTTACAAATGGATTCCATATTTGGAATCATGATGTCAAAATTGTGTAAATAGGTAACTTTTATTTTTAGAAATTTTGAATAATTACTTTGGTAAATATTTTATTTACCATGGTTAAAGGGTAAATCCAGTAATAAGGGTGAAAAAATAATATTATAATAATAATAAATTACCCTAAAATGTGTCCTAACCTTATTATTTGATACATGTTTGACCATGGCCATCATTGGGTTCATTTTGGGACCCCATGGAGCCAATTTTAAGTGATAATTACACTTTATATTAATTAAGTTAAAATAAATAAAAAATGACATAAGCATATATCTTTAAATATTTTTTACATAGGGTTATAAATGTTGGATTTTTTACTATAAATATTAATTTGAAAGATAATAATATTTTATACATAATGGTATTTTATTTATAATTTTTAGACATTTAATAATTAAATTTATTTATGACACAATAATGATGCAATATTTTCCTTATTAATGAAAGAATAAAATAATTGGTATTATAAATGTTAAAATAATTATAATTTGATAGTTTTGATGACATACATGAAATTTAATGGTTAATATGACATGACAGGATTTCATAAATTAATTGTTTTAGAATTGATAAAGTTGTTTAGACTTTAACATAAATCAATTATTAAATAGTGTCAAAATTGACATAAATGAGTTTTTAATACAAATATTATATTATTAATTGATATTATATTAAGAAATATTTAAGGTTTGGCCAAAGGACTTATATAATGATAGGTGTATCATTAATGGACCACTTGGGAATCTCTTGGATGTATATTGTATGTATATTGTATGTTTATTAACTATATAATATAAAAATACAAAGTGACATGGTAAATGTCAATCTTATTATCTAAGAGTTAAAACTAAAAGATATGGTTAATATAATGACCCAAACCTATCTAAAATCTATTGGATAAATGTATTTGGACCGATCCCCTCATTATAATTTTAATAATACACTTTAGAGCCATTAGAAACCGAATATAAATTTATTATAAAGTAATATTTAAGTTTTTCTTAAAGAACGCCTCCTCCCCCTTATAAAAGGACACCAATTCTAACCAATTCTTCACACCTTAGAAGACTTTTGGTTCAAGAAAACTCTACCAAAATATTCTCTAAACTTCCCTCAATTCAACCTAGAGGCCTTAGTATGATCAGAAAGCCAACCTATGGAGCCCTTTTGATCAAATCAAAAGGAAGAACCCGAAGAAGAGGTAATGTTTTCACCATCCTCTTTCAAGTTACATTCTTCTTCCACTTCTTCATCTTTATTATTTCCATTATAAAATAATAATTCATGTATCTTCTATATACCGTGATGTTATTATAAATATGGTACTACCATATTTAGTATTCTATCTATCCTTTGAATGACATGTCACCATACGTGTGTACGTACGACTTACAGTCTCCACGTTGTGGTGTAATTGTTATTCAATACATTATTATTTGGACGTGTATAATAATGATGTGTAATTCTGGTAAATAATACCTATAACATGATAATGATTCTTTAGATACGATATACCATCCAATTATATATTATTTTAATTAATTTTCATATTATATTGTTTTATATTATAACCAATAATAATAATGATATAATTATCATATTATTACATTAATTATACTTTTAAAAGCAATCATTAGATATTGTTTTTGAGAAATTAGGTGTGTTACAATCATTGAGATGTTAGGCCATATGTATGTATGAGTAATGTTTACATTTTTGAATAATCATTATTAAATGAAGGTATGTAATATATTATATTTACAGAATGATAATAATATCATATAAAACATATTATTTATCTAAATATAATTATATATACAATCTATGTGGGGTGGTATTGGGAAGAGAGTCACATCATTTTGTGAAGGTGGTAGTTGAAACGTACTCGAATGACGTTATCATATTTCATTGAATAAAATAAAAAAAGATATATATAATATTTTTAGAATGATAAATATTTCAATAATAACATAAATATTTATTTTATATCACATATATCATTAATTTTTTCCTTTTCCCTCCCCATTCAAAGCGTAAGTGAAGATCAATCACATCATTTCATGAGGAAGATGTCCACTGTACACATGAGAAACTTTATCGTATACCCTATGAAATGGATAGTAAAAAACAAATATATGATACAACGATTCAAGAGGTATAATTATGTTATTAATGTATTATATATACTTTATATGTATCATAATACCCGACTGTGAATGGTGGTAGTGGTAGACAAATGTCATTAGTTCGTGAGCTCGTAGTCCGATGTACACAAGAACGATGATTTTGTAACCCATTTGATAAAAGTGGAGCTGTTTTTAGTTCATGAACATATAATATAATTATATTAGTATATTTAATATAGTAATTTTATTATATAATCATGGTTTTATAATAATTGAGAATGTTGGTGTAAGAAATAAAATAAAATCACTCATTGAAGAACATTACCGCTTCTACAAGTATACACCTATGATTTTTAACAAATGCCTTCCTAGGTTTAATTTATTACCATGATAAACCTTATATGATTATATGATTTTTTATTAAAGTGATTTATGCATTTGTTTTCTGAAAAACCAGTTTCAAGGAGCTAATAAGAGAGGATAGATGGTGCCCTTTTAAAAGTAAGGTGAGTGGCACTATTGTAATTTTTGGAAAATATTCAATCATACGCAGATTTGTAACATGTAAAAAAGCTTAAAAAATGGGTTATTCTAGAACCTATAATATATAACGTCAAAATAGTACTATAAAATTGGATTTATATAAGTTATTAGTTCATTTTTATCCCTGACAATATTAGTTTATCCCCTAGTAAATCCATTTAAACCTTAACTATGGTAATTAATTTTTACTGTTTTCACTATTAATTTTGTAAAAAAATAAATTTCACCTTATTATAAATATAATATTATGATTATTACAGTTATATAATACATTTTTTATATTAAATAAATATAATAGTCAAATTTCAATTTTAAATTATCCCCACAGATGTGATGAGAAAGTAGGTTTTTAATATGAAAATGTTCAAAAGATTATAATGTTTTTATATAAAAAATAAATTTGAAAATAAATAAAATGATTTAAATTGGATTAATTAATATAAAATTGAACTAATTTTTCATTAAATTAAATTCAAAATAAGATTTTACATTATAAATTATCTAAACAAAAATGCATTTTCCATTAAAATCCAGTGTTTTCACTATTCATCAAAAAATAAATCAGTTCAGAAAAATTACAATAGTTCACCCCAATAATGTTTTTATATTATAATTTAAAAAATGAATTTAATTTTTTCAAATAAATTTGTTAAATGTAGTAAAAATTTATTTATTATTATATGTGCAAAGCATGATTAAAAATAATTTGAGTGAAATTTGTTTTTTCAGAATACCTTTATATTTATTCCAAATAATTTTTATTTTATTAATAATCAAATGATATAGATAATTTTAATTATTTATTTCATAAAATTTTTAAATTTCAATTTAATTACAAGTTATTCTTATCATATATAGCAATTATATTTTAATAATAAGTCATGTTTCATTTAATCTCGGTATTGCGTACAATATAAGCAAAACTCAGTGTTTGATGTGATTTGAGCTAAAAATATTGTTTCATGTAATGAAAATTATTTAAGAGATTGAATTTATTTAAAAATAAATATATTGTAAAGTCTCAATGTTTTAAATTTCATTTTAATTTTAGTGTTTCATGTCATAGACACAATCAAATACAATTTCTTATTATAGAATAATAGTGTGAAACATTCTCCCCAGCTTAAATAAATGGTGTCCTTGTAATTTAAACAAGATCTCAGTAATTAAGGGATTATCATTTAAATATACCATTGTTGTAAAAACCACATCGAAAAAGAGTACGAATTTCATATGGAATAAAACATAACTTGATTTTTAAGTATAGGAACATTGGTGGAAAGTGAAGATATGGACAAAGAATAAAAGGATAAATAATTATAGAGAGGGATTGTGTTCATTGATCACGAGGAAGTGAATACTCAATTAAAAGATAAGAAACTCAAAAAAACCAATCTATGAAGATTTAAAAGACCGTATGATTCATCATATTTGAATGTAATAAGATAAATTTTTTGTTTTGATATTCTTTTTCTTAATACTTTGGAATTATGTTACTCTCTATAAAATATAAAGAAATATTCTTGCTTGATACGTTTCTATTTCATAAGAACAATTTCATATTTTAGTTCTACATCGATCCATTTACAAATCACCACTCACTCTAGTAAATTAATATCCAAAAATGAATATTTATGCCTAAAAGACTAAAATTCACTTTTAAAGGATCATAAGATGCATAAAATAGAGATGAATTTCTATATGTCTCTAACTGTTTGAAAAAACCAATATGGTTTCCAAATGTTATCCAATATAATAAATTAATGTCTAAACCAAAAAATTAACACCCATGGTTCCTCATTCATATTGAATTTTTAAATTCTTTAACTAAAAATAAAACATATTGACCATGACATTATGTAGGCCAATGGTAGGAGCTAAACCCATATCATTCTTTGGTCATGGGTTCAAGCCCCATGCATTTTCCTAACGCGACAAGTTATAACTCAGATTTTGGTTTGATATTTTTCTAAATCGTATAAATATAATTCCTATAATTTTCTGAATATAATATCATGTAAATCCTTGAAATGAAATTAATCATTAAATAACCTTTTTACGAAGGATTTAAATAAAACCCCTTTTATATAATGTTCTATAATATCATCACCCAAATATTATAATTTCATTAATGATCATATTAAAACTAAATGTAATCAATAACTATAAACATATGTCTATGAAATTTAAAAGAATAATTCCTCAATTGAATTTTTTACATAAACATATACTAAACTAATGGGTTGTAAAACTATAAATTTTACCCAATATATCATCAATATTGTTATAATATCATCACATAAAACCTTAAAATTATTTTTTTAAGACTTATAAATTATGATATATACTAAAATCATAAAACCATGATGGTATCCATAACTCATAAGTTAATGAAGACATATAGGCTCTTTAAATATAACATAGTCATTAGATATTTCATTATTCGTATAACCAATGTACCATTGGGAAAAAATATACAATTTAATTACTAAACCCAAATACATAAATAATTCATCCAAATTATTTCAATATATTTCCTTAATTGGTCTAGGGGTTATCCTTTATAATAGGTAATTTCCTAAAATAAAAAATCATAGTGTGAGTATCAATAATCATGGTGGAAAAAACATATAATAATTTATAGAATTTCTAAATAATGAATTGTTCTTTTAAATATAAGAAAACTTAGTATCATACTAGGTCATAAATTGTCATCATATATTCAAATAATTCATAATGTTTTATAATTAAAATCTGAATTACAAGAATATCTCCAAAGGGTATCAAAATATGTACACAGTAAGCCGTGTTGTTGTGCACCAGGTGACATATATGGAGACAAGGCCAATGCACCAATTTCAGATCTATTTCCACTAGGTACATCTATACAATAACTATGTCCACTTATTTATCATATTAGGGATTAATTTCCTGGGAACACCATATAATATTAACCTTACCCAATCATTATAATTTTATTATTTACTTATCATCAAATTTTATCATAGGATTATATTCCCTAATCTATATTTAAAAAAATATATTTCCATTTTTTAAACTAAAATTACTTGAATACCAAATATATTGACCCCAAAACCATTATCCTAGAGCTAATGTTTTCATTATTACATTTTCATAATATATAAAGAATCATATCCTGAAGGAAAAAATTGTTTATAAGTCTTCGTAAACTAGAAAAATAAAATATTCCTGTATAAAATTTGAATAAAAATATTATATCATAATTTTTTTAGAATAACATTATTCAAATTATAATATACATTCATATCAATAATGATAAAATTCATGGATTCCTATGAGAGAAAAATATGGTGATATCCAATTCATATTAAGGGTTAAATACATTAGATTCTATGTCAAGAACCTGCCCAAGTCGACCCTGAACCGGTCACCCAGGCCAGCCCGCGACATGTCCCGAGAGGCATTCCCGATCCTCCTGGGATGGCGATAAAAACAAGGTCATAAATTGAGTACACAAGGGAATGATTTCTCCCATACAATAACAATCAAACAAATAGAAAAAATAAACATACAACCCAAAATGAATTTATATAAAAATTGAAGTAAACATTATTTGTTCAAGAAACTAAAAGTAGAACAAAAACAACAACTCATCTGAACAATCTATATGAAAAACTAACTCCATGTGACACATATGGTCACTCTCCAAAACAATGATCAAACATCGCCCAAGGTAATCGAACTCAATCTAAAACCAGCACAGGGGCTAAAAAAAGAAAAAGACTATAGGCATGAGTATTAAAACTCAGTAGTTTAGCCTGATATTCTATTCCCAATGAACTAACTTTAAAATAAAAGTTACATCAATTTCATGTTTTAAATAAAGATATAAAATTATGTTTTTCAAATGATGTTCTAGGCTATAATAATTTTCAGAAAAAAACTTTCATGTTTTATAAACCAAAAATGGAAGTAAAATTTTTTCAAAGCGGTGCAACTTCAAAATGAAAATTGTTTTAATGAGGGCTGCTTTAAAAACATGAAACTTTTAAATAAATAACACACACTAATGAATTTACCAAAAAAACACACCGTATGCCGACGGTGAGTAAAAAATAGCCAATGAGCCCAACTCACGAGAACACCCCTAGGTACTAGTCCGTTGTGAGCCCCAGGTACCTCGTATCTCGTTGAAAGTAACCATAATAAATATCTATTATCATGCACGAGCCACTAGAAGGGAAACATACCCAAAACCTAGTGGTACCCAATCATCATCATCATAGTTTAGCTAGTGATTTCATCGTCAAACTTGCTACGTGAAACAGGGGAAAAACCCCACAGAATCACTGGCATACTAGTACACGTCCACCCACCTAGATACCGAGGATTCCCTTTAGTTATAAATTAAGTTACACATATTAACAAATACACATTTCAAATCCAAATTCCATTCCACAACCATAAAAACACAAAAATACCATAAAATATTTCAAATTTCTTACACGAATCAAAAAACTGCTAAATATTATCGTAAAATAATTTCAAGAAGTGTATTGAGGCTTTGCACATAAAAATCATTCAAAAACACTATTTCAATTATTAACACACATAAAAACCATACCAAATCATATAAGGAAGCCCTAAAAACATTTAATAAATTTATTTTATGGACCATAAAACAATCCCAATTTCACAACATGGTATATACAAGTAAAACATAACTTTATTTTTAGGAAATGCCAAACATGCCTTTAAATATTTTCTCAAAACTAACGTTTGATGAAGTTATGCATTTAAACATTATTAAAGAGGTGTGTAAACACTATTTAAAGAATAAAACCACATTCATAATTCCCTTAAAACACTTAGGTGACATATTCAAAATAAAAACATTTTTATAAGAATGTGAAACATGCCATATTTCGGCAACTCGGGCCAAAAAATGCTGTAAACAAAAAAACCAATTATTAATAAAACAAAATCCAAATTTGAAAGCCATAAAAGGATCCCAAAATAATTTTCTTGCATGATGAAAATATATTTAAAAATCCAAACTAATTATTTTAAATTTTACTAGAAACAAAAAAGCTAACCGGGCAATTTAACGAACACATGGCATGCACTCTTTAACAAAAAAACTTATTTTATGCACTTTAAAAGGGATAAAACACGACTTTCATTCCATTATGTTATTCAAGCTACTGAGACATATTCAAAATACCATAATACAAGTGAAAAATCTAATGGAATAATTTATCAAACAAGAGGAGTTCGCATTTATACCCAAACAACAATATTTTTAACAAAATAAGTCATAGAACATAATTTGAAAACAAAACCTTTAGAACCAAAGTTTCACAGCAGAAAAAATCATATAAATAATGATATTATAGAGTTAAAATGATGAAACTTAAATGATAAAGGTTTGTGCAAGGGGTATCCTACCTCAAATCCTTAGCGTAACTGAAACGCACACCTGAAATCACCCGTGGCGGGTTTATAAACACGAAAACTCTGAAGACCAGATCTAAATTAATATATACTACATAAAGAACCATGGTATAATAGAACCCTAGGTCGATCATTACTAGGGGAGATTATAAAACCAAGAAATAACAAAAGGAGGAAGAAGAGGGAGGATAAAAGAGATGGAATCTCACCTTTTCCACAAGAAAACATTTTGTATTCCGTTAGATATGAACCCCTAGAGAAGTGGGAATGGGATGAAACTTCATGTAGAGTCTCTTATGGTCTGGAAGAACCAGGTAGAGAAATAATTTTTTTTGAAAAACACCACGGATTGAATGAGTTATGTGTAAAATAATTTACCTTATAAATTCTGTAAGACTTGAGATATCCTGATAAATTTTTCCTTAATCCACGACCATATGAGTTTCAAAGATGGTAAATAGACAATGGGGGAGATGGTATGGGTATTTGATTCGAGGGGGAGGTGGAATCACTGAAAAATAGAAAAACTTGAATTAGATATAAAGGAAACAAATAATTTTTTTTAAAACAGGAAATGGGCCCATGGGCGGACCCAATACCTAAATAAGTAACCCAAATTACTTATTCTTATGAATTTATCTAGGGTAAAGAAGGCTATTGAAGTTTTAATATGTTAGTATAGGACAAGGGGGAAGTTTAATGGGTGAAAAAGGATGAAAAAAAGAGTTATAAAAGAAACAAAATCGGTTTTTAATACTAGAAATGGGCTCACGGTTGGCCCAAATAATGAAGTAACCGCCATTTCTTCAAAAATTCCTAAACAAACAATGGGGAGCCCAAATTAGGGTGGTTAGACATATATTAAACTTCAAAACTAAAGATTCATCTCACCAAATACCCATGAAATGGATTGATATTTCCAATGGACTGGATCAATACAAAGACCAAAAAAACCGGGTGTGACAATTCTCCCCACTATTAAAGCTTTCCGCCACCTGAATTCCATAACACTTTCCGGCTAAAAAAATCAACACCTAAAGATTCCTAAAAAACATAATCCAGACTCTAATGATAATTAAATATCAATCACCAACAATTCAACTTAATAATCTTTCCCAAACAAAACTCCACTCACAACCACGTCCGGAAAATCAACGGAAAGATGAAGCCACCACCTCCACAACGAAGCCAAGAACCCGATTGTTGGGACTTCTCCCAATGAATCCAACCATCACCCAAACCAAAGAGAACTCACAAAAACCAAATATTCCAGGGGAGTCCATAATGGAGTCCCCACCATTAAGAAACACCTTGAACCAGAAATGTTCTTAGGATTAAAATCAAGGAGACCAATGGTGGGTCTCTCCACCATTAGAAACCAACTAGCAACAAATAGACAAAATTTCAACATGAGCTATAATTGGGCCTTACTCACACAACCCCAAAAAAAACTCCTACAAAACCCTATTATACCATGTTAATAGGGTTACAACATGGACATATAAACCACCCACTCCTGAACTGAGGGCACAAGAACTGGGCCATGACATTCAGCACGGATCTGGACCCCCACCACTTGGGGAGGGGAGGGAAGGAGACCCAATAATTAGGCCATTGAAACTACAAAAGAAACAAAGTAACTTCCCAACACTCTCCACCTATGAATAGGTAACACCTAGACTGCACTTGATTTTCATATATAGTCCACACAAGGACATTGATTGAAAACCCACATCCGTGAAGGCATAACCATAGACACTATGTGAGGGGTAAGTCCACCACAACTGTTGAGACAAAGGGAAATTAAAAGAAACGAGGAACCAAAACATTGAAATAGAAACTAACATACAAAAATAGAGGAGGAATGATCCTAATCGAGTACTCCACACCTCTAGTGATTTCCTGACTACGTGAAAAGCTTCACTCTGAGGCCTATGGCTGGAGCCCTGATTCTTGAAGCATCTACTGCACCGCAGTCAGGTTATAAGGATCACACCACTAAAAAAACTCACTTTCTCACCAATCGAAAAACTTTATCTAAATAGGAACTCATAGATAAATATCAAAATTCTATCTCACTCTGAACTAGGAGCATATTTGACAAGGAATACGACGAAACACATCCACATCACCGAACTCAACTGCTCTGTGCAAGAATTATCACAACCTAGAAGAACATTTAATAGATCCCAAACAGCTCTCTATTTCAACAAACAGGTTGAGGCATCATCAAAATTGGTGGATTTAACATTTGAAATGAATCTTTAGGTTTATCAGTAGGAAATATTTCCAACCGAGAACTATCCATGGCCACAACACAACATCAAACACATCTTTAGAAACCCAATGAAAATTACTCCAAAATCATGCCACCAATAAGATCTCATCTCATGATACAATAAGAGTATGAATTTTAGATCACAAGGAAGCTTACTAAATAAAAAACACTTCTAAGACATAGAAAAAAAACTTTCCACATAACCATTGGTTTATAAAAAAAATCCAAAATTTTTTAACTCCAAATACTTTTGAAAAAAAAACTATCTTTGTGGTTTTCCACATTCACCAATGGTGTTTCATCAAGTCTCACCACATGCACATTTCCATGCCACCCCAGGCAACTAACCACCATTCCATATAGTCCATCCTTCCAAATATCAATAAAACCATACATGTGATCACCCATGAAAACACCAAAGGCTAAAACAAAATAGCATCATTCAAAAAATTATTTACCTTCAAAAGTAACGCCATCCACCAAGTCAAAAAACCCTTTTCATATTTAAAAAAGAAACGACAATTCATTAATAACTATTTGCTTAAAAACCTACTCCTTTTCATTTTTAACAACTATTAAAATAACCAAGACACTCCAAACAACCCATTCCCATTTTTTTAAAATTCATCAAGGTATATTTTCATAAACCGAGGTCCATTGAGACCAATACCCTTTCTAGGAAAACTCTAACAAATCAAAAAAAAATTCCAGAACTAATTTATCCGATTCAAAAAATTCTTAACATCCCAAAATACCCCATTTAAATAAAAGATCTAGAATCACCTTAAAATGATTCACAATTTCAAAACATTTTATTTCAACAAACCTCTAGTTTATATTATTGATAATCCAATACCTTTATATCATTTCAACTTACCACCATTTTTTTCACAAAAAAAACCTTCAAAAAACATTCTTATATTTAATTTTTGAAAACCACCTTTTCAGTTTTCAAAATCTAATCATTTCTTTAAAACCCATTTTTACAATTCTCAGACATGGATTTTAAAAACAATAATTCTGAATTCAAGAATGGTTTAAGAGACCCAATAAAAAATAACTAGTGTCGGTGGGTGACTTGACCATATGTTTGGTGGCCATAGGTCAAACACAACACCAACACAGAGAGAATTATTAGGTCCATTCCCCAGCTCCACAAGGCATGCCAGGCCCTATGAGCTCACAGAGGCCATTAGTCATACTCCCCATGTCATATCCCAACACCAAACAATCAACCAGAACAAAGGACACTAATAAAATTGGACATCCCAAGGAAACATGAGGATTAGAATGAGGAAGAGTTGGCACCGCTCTTCTTTCACTTACCACTCAAGCCCCAAAAATCCTACTCCATATTCCTTGACATCCCCAAAATAACAAGGGCACTCTAAAAAGAATGGTCTGCTAAGAGATGAACTCTTTTGATACCATTTTTCACAAACCAGCCTAAGTTGACCCTAAACCGGTCACTTAGGCCAGCCCGAGACAAGTCCCGAGAGGCATTCCCGATCCTCCCGGGATGGCAAAAAGCACCAAGTCCATCAATAGAGTACACAAGGGAATGATTCCGCCTATACAAAATCAATCATACAAACTGTGGAAATAAACAGATAGCCTAAAATGAATTTATAGAAAAATTGAAGTAAACATTATTTGTACAAGAAACTAAAAGTAGAAAAAACCAACAACTCTACTAAACAATCCCGATGACCAACTAACTCCATGTGACACTTCTGGTAAGTCTCAAACACAATTATCAATCATCGCCCAAGGCGATCGAACTCAAGCTGAAACCTGCACATGGGCTTAATAAATAAGAAGACTATAGGCATGAGTATTAAAACTCAATAGATTAGCCTGATATTCTATTCCCAATGAACTACCTTTAAAATAAAATAAAAATCAATTTAATGTATTAAATAAAATATATAAAATTATTTTTTTCAAATGATGTTACATACTATAATAGTTTTCAAAAAACACTCATGTTTTATAAACAAAATATGGAAGTAATAATTCTTTCAAGAGGTGCAACTTCAAAATCAAAATTGATTTAATGAGGGATACATTAAAGATTGTTCACTTTTAAATAAATAACACATACTACTAAATTTACCAACCAAACACACCATATGCCGACGGTGAGTACAAAATATCCAATGAGCACAACTCACGGTAACACCCCTAGGTACTAGTCAGTTGTGAGCCCCAGGTACCTCGTATCTCGGTGAAAGTAACCATGATAAATATCCATTCTCATTCAGGAGACACTATTATGGAAAAATAACCATAACAGAGTGGTCACCAATCATCATCATCATAAAAGTTTAGTTAGTGTTGTCATCGTCAAACTTTCTACGTGAAACAGGGCCAAAACCCCACAAAATCATTCGCATACTGGTACACATCCACCCACCTAGATACCTAGGATTCCCATTAGTGCTCAATCTAGTTACAAATATTATCAAATACACATTTAAAATACAAATTCCATTTCAAAACAATAAAAACACAAACATACCATAATCTTTATTCACTTTTCTTACACAAATCAACCGACCACTAAATATTTTCGTAAAAAAATTTTAAGAAGGGTTATTGAGGCTTTGCACATAAAACACATTCAAAAACACTATTTCAATTATAAAAAAACATCAAAAACATACCAAATCATATTTTTAATCCCTAAAAACAACTAATAAAATCATTTTATAGACCATAAAACAATTCCAATTTCACAACATGGTACATACAAGCAATACACACCTTTATTTTTAGGAAATTCCACATAGGCCTCTAATCATTTTCTCAAAACTAATGTTTGATGATGTTATAAATTTAAATTTTACTAAATAGGTGTGTAAAAACCATTTATAGAATATGACCACATTCATAAATCCCTTAAAACACTTAGGTGACATATTCAAAACACAAACATTTTGATATGAATGTGAAATGGGCCATTTTTCGACAACACGGGCCAAAACATGTTGTAAACAAAAAACCCAATTGTTTTTAAGTCAAAATCAAAATTTGAATTCCATAAAAGTATCCCAAAATAATTTTCTTACATTCTTCCAATATATTTAAAAATATAAACAAATAAATTTAAACTGCACTAGACACATAAAATCCAACTGGGGAATTCACCGAACACATGGCATGAACTCTCTAACAAAACCACTTATGTTAAGCACTTAAAAAGTGATAAAAACCTATTTTCATTACATAATGTTATTCAATATATAGTGAAATATTCAAAATACAATAAACCAAGTGTGAAATCTCAGTGAATAATTTATCATACAAGAGGAGTTCACATTTATACCAAAACAACAATATTTTTAACAAAATAAGTCATAAAACATAATTTGAAAACAAAACCATTAGAACCAATGTTTCACAGAATAAAATATCATATAAATAAGGATATTATTGTGATAAAATGGTGAAACTTAAATGATAATGGTTTTTGCAAGGGGTATCCTACCTCAAATCCTTGGCGTAACGGAAACGCACACCTGAAATCACCCGTCGCGAGACTATAAACCCTAAAACTATGAAGAACAGAAATAAATGAATATAAACTCCATTAAAAACCATGGTATAATAGAACCATAGGTTTTTCATGACTAGGGGAGATTATAAAACTGGGAAATAACGAAAGGAGGAAGAAGAGTGAGTATAAAGGAGATGGAATCAAACATTTTGCAAAAGAAAACATTTCGTATTCCATTATATATGCACCCCTAGAGAAATGGGAATGAAATTAAACTTTATTTACAGTCTCTTAATGTCATGAAAAACTAGGTAAATAAGAAATTTTTGAAAAATAGCATGTATTGAATGAGTTATGTGTAAAACGATTTACTTTATCAATTCTGGGTGACTTGAGATATCCTGAGAACTTTCACCCTATTACGTGACCATATGAGCTTAAAAGAGAGAAAATAGACAATGGGGGTGAGGGTAAGGGTATTGGACTAATGGTGGAGTTGAATCACCGAAAAATAGTAAACATTGAATTGGATATAAATGAGACAATTTTTTTTAAAACAGGAAATGTGCCCATGGGCTGGCCCAATACCAAAGTAAGTAACCCCAATTCCCCATGCATATGAATTTATATGTGGTAAAAAAGGATATTTAAGTTTTAATATGTCAGTATAGGATATGTGGGATGTTGAATGGGTGAAAAAGGATGAAATACAAAATATTTATAAAAGAAACAAATTTGGTTTTTAAAACTGGAAATGGGCTCACGGTTGGCCCAAATCATGAAGTAACCACCCTTTCTTCAAAAACTCCTAAAAAAGAAATGAGGATCCCAAAATAGGGTGGTTATACATATATGAAACTTCAAAACTCAATATTCATCTCACCAAATACCCATTAAATGGATCGGGATTTCCAATGGACCAGATCAATACAAAGACAAAACAAACTGAGTGTGACATGCTTTCATGAACCAAAAAGCATAATTAATATGATAAGGTAAATAATTGAACACCCATTATAGGTTATCAATAAATATAGAAGGAAATTAATCCAGAGAGAATATCACTAAAAAAATAATATTGATAATAATCATTTAGGAAAGGTAAATAAATAAAGACACATTCCCTTTAATTCAATAAAATTACGGTCATAATAGCATATGGCATAATCAATATATAAAGGTAAATATATGGAAACAAATTCCATTTAATCAATAACTAATAATGATATTCATCTAGAGATAATATCATTGTCAAAATATCATGGATAAAATTAATTTAACTATTAATGATGGAAATGCTTACTTATTGGATGTTATGTCTCAGTAACTTGATACCTCTTCCATTAAGTCCTTTTTAAAGATAGATTAAACTACATGTAAAAACCAATTTTATGTCAGCTTACTTATTTTTATCATGAAATATATTAATACATCAAGATGGATATATAATACCAGGCCATACCCATCACCATAGGTCCAAAAATTTACTCATATATCAACTAATCAATTTAATTTAAATAACAATGTGTCTTATTGTAAAATATTCATATTACGTAATGAATATGAAATATTTCCCTAGATATACAAATAAATTACAATATAGGAAACTGTATGTTCAAATGATATATGGATTAAGAAATAACAATATCCACATAAAATTATATGGCTAATAAGGGTAAATTTAGTTTTCTATGATCACTAGAAAGTGGATATTTCAATTGAATGATAATGAATACAAAAATGAATCAATTAAGTGAATATCAGTACTATAATTGGTCAAATTTATCATATACATCCATTTGAATAATAAGGATGGTTCCAATACAACATATCCCTATTGAGGTATATCTAAAATAATGGGTTTTTATCATTTATGAAGAGAAATACCATAAAATGATATTTAAATAATTCTTGAGGAAAATATTCCTTTGATGTTCAAAATCACTTTTTATTACAAAAAATATATTTACAATATATTTCATTAAAAATTAATTTAAAAAACTAAGAATGTCTAGAATATTTTGAAAAATATTTTCATTAAAAATAACCTTGGAAATGTTAAAAGAAATATTTAAATAAATTATGTTCATGTTGGTAGGTAATTCTATATATGTCATACAAGTTAACAATAACAATCCATTTACAATATAAAAATGGTAGAAAAGTACCGTGTTCAAAAACTATAATAAAATTCATTGAAAAAAATAAAAAAAATGACCTTAATAAATCATTTTATAATGTTCAAAACATTGTTGAAAATAATTCTTGAAAACATGGTTTAAAAAAATAGATTTCCGATGATGATATATTTGATGTTGGATTTTCATAAAATCATTTTCAAGAACATTTCAAGTACAAAATATTAAAAATGGTACTATTACATTAAATTTTTATGAATAAATAATGGAGAAAAAAATTAAGTTGGTTTATTTATATACTAATCAAATACCAACAATAATAAATAAGTAATATAACATAATGAAAACAAATTGAGATATAAAAATCTTTACCACTTAGTAATTTTCAAGTCCAATCCCATTAGATGAAAAAAATCAAATTAAAATATAGTATTCCAGGAATAATGAAGTATTCAAGATATTAAATGTCAAATGGATTGTATAAACCACATATAAAAGAAACTAGATGCGTAACATTATAATATTCCTTAATGAAATAAAATTGAGATGAAATCCCTTTTCATCCTGATTTCATCAAGTTAAATATTCTTTAAAATCTTATATAGTGGCTTTAAACATGTTATTAACTTTTTCAAGAACTATATTAATATTTAAAATATCATTTATGATAGTTTTATAACATTTTATCACCCATTAATTAGGAAAAATTCATTATTTTCATTGTTTTAGGTGTTAATTGTCTTATTTTATTATGCATGTTTCATCATGAAATATATAATTCATGCACATATTATATAGTTTTATAACCTATAGATTAATACTAATTACAAATTATTTTTAATTTTTACATCAATTATATTTTTTAATCCAATCGTGAAGGAGGGTATTTATAAGTTACTACTTTACGATCATGGAGACTATATGATATATAATCCATGTGGTGTGGTGATAAAAAGAGAGTCACGTCATTTCATAAAAGAGGTAGTGCACATATACCCAAATGAACATATCATATTTCATTGAGTGAAAAGAAATAAAATGAAATATATAGAATTATATGAATAAAGATTATGTTTTCAATATAATAATTATTTCATTTATATGACATATAATCATTAACATTGTCCCTATAACCTTCCTTACAATGTTTTACTAAAATAAAAATCACAGTGCTTCATAAGGTATTATTCTGGTGAACACACGAGCGTCGTTATCATATCCCCTATTGGATGGATATTAAAAAAATGATATATTAAATATATAGGTTTAAATATGTTATAATGATCATATAAATACTTTATATCTACCATTATACCCAACCGTGATAGAAGGTAATGGAAGAACGAATGACATTGATTCACAAGTCAGCTATCCTTCGTGTACATGAGTGATGATTTCATAAACCATTTGATGGAATCAAATTTTTTTGGTAATTACATTGTTATAAAAATATTACAGTATATGGGAGATAATTATTTTGTTATATCATCACATTTTAATAGGAATTTAGAGATGTGGAAGAAGAAATAAAATAAAACCACTCGTTGAAAAACAATACATCTTATTCAAGTATCTTCCATACGTTTGCACCAAATTCATCCTGGGATGGTTTTATGCCTAAAATAAGTATTTTATGGTGATATAAGGGACATTGGTAAGTGATTTTAAAGGGATTTATTGAACCAAAATTGTTTCAAAGTTTTAAGAAGAGAAGATATGGAGTGACATTTTATATCTGAGGTGAGTGGTACACTTGTAAGTGTTTGAAAATATTCAGTCATACCAACATTTTTATCATTAGAAAAGGTTATAAAATTGTAAAGTTTATAAAATATAAGATATAATTTATAAATATGGTCATCCAACTGGTGTTGGATGAGTTTTTATGTCATTTTATCCTTTACCGTCTTAGTTTAACTCCTAGAAAAATCCATTTTTACCTTAATCATAAAAATTATGTTTTACCATATTTATTATTATTATTTGATAAATATTTAATATACCATATTATTAATTATAAATTATTATAAATCCAAATATGTAATCCACTTTTCCAAATTAAATTCACAAAATTTGAACATTATAACATAAAATTAGTCTCGCAAACACAATGAAAAATCGAGTTCTTAAAGATAAAACATTCAAAAGTTTAAAATGGTTTTACATCAAATTCAATATAAAAAATAATTAAAAGACCTAAATTTTATTAATTTAAATAAAATTTATCTAATATTACTTTAACACCAATTTAAATTAAAACTTTAGATTATGAATTATTTAAACTAAGAGACAGATTTCAATTAAAATTCAGTATTTAACACTACCCGTCAAAAATTAAAACATTTCAGAAATATATTAAAAATAACCCTAATACAATTTTTATATTCAAATAAAAAAATTTATTTTAATTTAATCAAATATATTTTCTAAATATAGTAAAAATTAGTTTTAAAATATTTTTTCAAATTATGATGAAACCGCCTTTTAGAAAAAAATACATTTTTGTAGAAAAATTTTATTTTATTTTAAATGAATCTTATTTTATAACTAATAACTATATATCCCTAATTTTTTAACATATGTAATACTATTAATACACTAAAATTTAATTACTAGGTATAATTTTTATTTTAACTAATGATATTATAATAATATATCATGTTTCATTTAAGCTCAGTTATGCATACAACACACGCTAAAATCATTGTTGTGTGAAATAAAAGATAAAATTTGGGATTAATTTGATGAAAGATAATGAAGTTGTTAAATTCATTTAAAAATAAATATATCATAATGTCTTCGGGTGTCATATTTTTTTATAAGGTTAGTGTTGTATATCATACATGCTATCGAATAAAATATTCTTATTTTAGAATTTTGTTATGTGACATCATCTTCATATGATTTAAAAACACTAATTTTTTATGTATCCATCTCTACATATAACATTATATTACCAATGTTTCATCCTAATATTTTTAAAACCCCAATTTATTTTGTATGAATCATAACATGGAAATATATCTTATTTATTATATTCCTATAGTATATTCCTTACATTTTGAAATCAATTAAATATTATGTATAATCTCAAGTGGAGAAAATATCATATATAACACTTTAAATTGTTTAATTTTACAAATGTCACACAACATAAAATTATGAATAAATTCCCCCTATGGGAAAATCAAATTCTATGTATTGCCAATGAAATATCTTATGTAGGATTCTTTTTTATGGGCTTTTCCAAATCAATGTCTCAATATATTATTATATATGAGGACCTCAATCATTTCTATATTTTCAATGGACTTTAATTTTTTGAATACTTATTCTATAAAGATCAATATAAATCTTGTAAATCAACATGACTAGTATAATTTTTTTTCAAATTAAGTCCAAAATGATATAATCAATGAAAATAAATTAATATTACCCCTGTTAATAGTTTAAATAATGAATCTAACATATTTTTTTAGTATTTTGAATGAATTAATAAACTTAATAAAATAGAAAAAAACAAATAATAAATCCATTTAACAATTCCATTACATTATCTCAAAAATATGAAAAATTAATAATTTCCCATGTTTTTATTAAATATGATGTTATTTTAGATTGAAATATTATATTAACATTTTTAAATTATTGGATATATTCACTCCACAACAAATTAACTATAGCACTCCTAGAAAATTAAAAGAATTAAAACTAATAAAAAATATTATTCTTCCTAGTCACACACACACAAACTAGTTAAGAATAAATCAATATTTAATTCATTATTGAAAATATCTTTCTATCTCCATGAGTTATGTTCACATTACCACTTCCATTTACTCTTGTATTTAACCATTCAATCCTTATCAATTCACTTCAGGTCTTATCTCAATAAGTAATTTTATATATTCACTTTAATAACATTTTAATTTTGATTTATGATCATTCTCAATGATCATTTAATATACCATATACTGTCCAAGGTCCTAAATTTTTTATATGATGAAACTAGTGTGATGCTCAAGAGGATTTACAATTGGTTATTGTGAGGCTTGAGGACTGGTATTATTTAATGCTTACAATCCAATGGAAGATGTTGTGTATTCAATTAACAAATTATAATAGAAGATAAAAATTCAGAAATTGTAAAATATTGAGTAGACTAAGTCAAACCCTCACATAAATATCACTCTCAACTCCTTGTTCCATTTTTTCCCTATGTATGAAATAGCCATGATAATGGATAAAATTATATTAAGTATATTCTCTTCTCAATTTTTCACTATTTTTAATGATTTTTTCATTAATTGTAAAATTTTGAATACAAAATTTATTTACATACATTTTTTATTTGGATAATGAGAGGGTAACCTGTATGAAACAATTATTTATTTTATACTTTGAAACCTATTTCCCAAAACATATTCTATGGAACCCATTCATTATACCCAAAAAAATTAATCTTGTCCATAATGTTTTGATTGAAACACCCTCTCCCTCGCACTTGATAAATGTATAAATAGAGATGTACACTGAAGGACCCCAGAACACCCTGAGAGGGGAGGGGTGAATCAAGGTGTCAACATTTTCTTTTAAACTGACATATCTTGTTCCCATATTAATAGGAACCTATTAAACCTATTTTTAAGAGTAAGTGATTAAAATTATCAATCACATGCAAAGAAAATAAACCACAATTTTACTTGGTTCACTACTAAGGGATACGTATAAGGAGCATGCTCCGACAGTGTGTTTATCTTACTAAGAACCACTAATCTTGAAATGTTGTGGACTATATGATTTTAGCACAGTAACTCTTTTCCAGGAGCACTTCCTTTACACGTTTTGGGGACAATACCATGAATCCCTCAGATCACTTCTGCTGTCTCCCCCATGCTCACTGCATTGAAAAAATCTACCTTCGATTTATTGACCTGAAGGCTGCTTCATTTGTTTAGAATTAAATCATGTATCCTAAACTATTAATGGATGATCTGTTGAAGTCCTGTAATCACTCACAAATTTAATTTATTATTTCATAAAATTATATGTTATGTAATATTATTTCACAAACTGATTTTTCCAATTTTTCATGATTCCTTGGGTGTTCTATGTAATGATAAAATTTCCATTTACCATTGCTATTTCCGCATACTATCCAGCTCTTCCGTGTATCGTCCAGCTCCTCCGTGAACTGCCCTTATCAGTGATCTACCCAAATCCACATACTACTCCTATCCTCTACGTACTATCCTTCTCTGCGTACTACCTTTTTCCGCCGCGTACTACAAGGGGTACCTCCATGAACCACACTCTTCAGCGTACAGTTTTCTTTATGTGGATGATTCTCTCTGCATACCATATTCTCAACCACATAGCACATCAAAATTCCGTGAACATCTTCCTAAAATTTCAATCCCCGATATCCTAATTTAACAAAGGGGAGTATTATTCCTTAAATAGGCCCATAACTCCACCAATTACGCTAAACTGATTTACCCAAACATTCAATGTGGGAAAATCTTAACTCTATCTGCATATGGTTATCCTCCACCGCATTCCGCTCTTATTTTACAAACCTCAACAATCCAATAAACCTTCATTATTCCGAGTACCACATACCTTCAACACGTATCATCGCTATGAATGATTTTTCAGTTCAACCATCAGTATTCAACATACTGAATTCATTCACAGCGTACTACTACTGGAAACTATTTTTGATACCATGCACTGGTCCGTGTACCATTCCCACTGACTACACCACGTATCACACACGATCATTGCATACCACACGCCTTCACTATATACCACTCACCTTCACTGTGTACCGCGCGCCTTCACCTCATACCATGTTCCTTCACCCCATACCATTACCAGACTACTAATTTTTTTGGCCCAAAAATATGAGAAAAACTGGGATACCGAGCCACCTAAAATACTTCTTTCAACCTCAATCATATGGCCTCATTCCTTCCAGACTCTCTAGTCATCTGTGTGAAGATTCACCACAAACACTAACCAAAATCCATTATTATCAACAAATAGCCTCGCTTCCAACAATCTCTCCCTTTGGGTTTCTTAGAAATCTCCAGATAAATTCAATGATTCGCCCACCATGATTGAAACTAGAATCATCAAGAAACATCTAATCCATCACTATATGTCTATGTGATCAATTCATGGTGTTGAAAACATGAGATAGGACATGAATTGTGTTTCCATTCGTTTCTTTTCTTTACCTTCATTGTTGTATTTATGGATTTTTATTGTATAAAAAAACAAATAAATTTTCAATTGGAATTCAATTTATCCATTCTCTCCCATTGGAAATAAATCCAATGACCATTAATTTAACATTATTTAACTTAGAATATACTCCATATGGATCGTATCTCCCCATAAACCTTCAACACTTCCACAAACATATTAGAAAAACTAAAACAACTGGGGAGAGGGGAATCTCGTAATCTCTTTATTCACTAGTAGGTGTCTGAACACCAAGAATCAACCGATGTTTCTCAAACATAGCCACTAATAGTGGCTTGGTCCTAATATCAGTCACTTTCTCATCAGTTCCCACTTTTTCCATTTTGATCATGTGTTGTTCAAATTTTTTCTTGATGATGTGATATATGATCTCAATATCTTCCATACAAGAGTGTTGAACATGATTATTCGTAAAATAAATTTCAATATTTTTATTACAATAAATCACCATTGGTTTTTTTACCTGATTACCTATGTCAATCAGTTGTTGGTTCATCTAATGTAACAAATTGCAATCTGTGGTAGCAGATATATATTCTGCTTTAGCAGTACTAACTAAATTACTTTCTTATTTCCTGCTTATCCAGCCCACACATTTCTTCACAATATAGAATGCTCCACCACCAGTGGAATTATTGTCCACTACATCTCTAGACAAGTCTGCATCAAAATATGCTGATATTTCACCATATCTTTCTACAACAATGTATATACCATAATTATCTGTACCTTGAATGTTTCTCATGATTATTTTCACTACCTCCATATGTTCATCCTTCAGATTACTCTAAAAGTGGTCCACAAGTAAAGTTACAAAGACAATATCAGTTCTTGTCCCCATCAGGTATAGTAATCTTTTAATGATTCTTCTATACATTGTGGGATCCACAAAAGTCTATTCCTCATGCTCTCTAAGCTTTGACCCAACTGAAATCAGAGTGGACATTTATCTGGAATCATGCATATTGAATTCATTCAGTTGATATCTTGCATAGGATTCATGAGAAATGAATGTGTAATACTTCATCTGAAGTACCTACAACCCTAAGAAAATTGTGAGTTCACCAATAATAGAAATTTCAAATTCATATTTCATGTAATTTTAAAATTCATCCATTTATCCATGTATACTTCCTCCAAAAATAATATCATCCACATATACCAGTAGCATGAACTAATCAATTGAGAGTTTTTCACATATATATTGTGATCCACTCCTTTTTTTTAAATCATATTTTTTTCAGATAAGATTCCAAATGAGAGTTCCACTCCCGTGGTGCCTATTTCAGGCCATAAAAATATTTCTTTATTTTTCAAACACTCATTTCATCATTTATAAGAAAGAACCCTAGGGGGTTTTCAATGTAAACTTATTCTTCCAATACTCCATTTTAAAATGTTTTCTTGACATCCATTTGATACACTATATAACCTCATTTGATTTCCATGGAAAGAAATATCCAAATTGACTCCAGTCTCGATATAGGAGAAAATATTTACTTGACATCAATGCCTTCGATTTTTGAATATCTTTCACAGACCAAGCTCACATTATTTCAGATCACATTTCCATGTCCATAAAATATTTTCATGAAAATCCCCGTTCTACCAGTCACATTATGATCTTTAAAACATTTAACAAGATCCAATATCTAATTTTTTAAAATTTGTTCAAAATCTTCCTTCATTGCTTTCTCCCATGAATCATCCTTTGCAGCCTATTCAAATGAGTATGTTTCCACAACAGATAAAAATTTACATTATACATTTTTACTCATTCTACTTATCTATGTGGGTGCATTCTAATCACTGATAATGTTGGACTGATCAATCTATTCTCTTCGATTTCTCCTTTGGGGTTCAACCAAACCCTCTCTAGTTATGGATTCTTCTTCTAATTATTTAGTGAACTTTACATCACTTAATTCAAAATTATTCTCATGTTCTTATTGAATCACTTACTGGCTTTGTAGTTCATTGAGTATCCAAGAAATATTCCCTTCTTTTTCATTGTCTCCACACTTCAATTGATTTCCTTCATTGTTTTGAATAAAACATTTTCTTCCAAAGACACGAATATATTTCAAATAAGGCTTCCATCCATTATAAAGTTTATATGGTGTCTTTTTTTTCACCTGTATATAGCCCTCTTTGATTTTTAATATACACGACATCTTGTACCGTATATTTCTAGTAATGTATAGGAATACAAAATTGAATCAGTATAGTTTTATCTATGTTGTAAACATTTCGGTTCCTATGCTCAATAATGACATTTTGCTGTGGAGTTCTCAAAGATGCCACCTCATGTTTTATCCTTGGCTTCTCAAGGTAATTTTCAAATTAATTGTATGTGTATTCCCCTCCGCTGTCCGACTGTAGGTATTTGATTATCCATCTAGTATCATTATCGACGATTCATCAATATGTTTTCATGCAATCAAGCACTTTTTGTTTGTTATGTATAACGGTCACACTTTCCATTCTACAGTAATCATCTATAAAAAGATAAATGTACCTATCTACATATGTTCCACCAACAATTATCGGGACACAAACATCTATATGGATGAGGTGAAGGATATTTAATGCTCTTTTCTTCATTGGCTGATAAGAACTATGGACCAGTTTCCCTCAGATGCAAGCATCACATGTCTTTTCTCATTCACGCTTCAGATTAAGGATATCCATGACTATATTTATCTCAGATATCTTTTCCATGGATTCATAATTGATATTACCCAATCTCTGATGCAATAAGTTGTCTTCTTCTCCAACTATAAGGTAGAAAATGTTCTCTCTATTTTCAACCTGATATATGTTTCCATATATTATATATCCTTCCATGATAAAATTCACAGACTTTCCTCTTCTAGTAAATCCATTCTAATTGAGAGTCCAAATAAGACCAGATTCACAGAGTTCACTCACACTAAGAATATTTTAATGCATACCATCCACATACAAGACATCACATTCGAGTTTACTTCTTAGAGTATCAAATTCTTTTTGGAGTCTCTTAATGGTCTTTAACTTCTCCTCTAGTCTAGGGGTAATTTCAAAAATGGAATTTTCTTGTTCTTCAATTTTGAGTGTGAGTTTCATAACATCATTAGTAATCTCAAGGATTTATGATTGTACATTCACTAGTATGTCTAGTCAATCAATCTCTAATTCCAGCTGGTCAATATATTCTTATAATTTATCCACCATTTCTTTCCACTTATTTAATCTCATACATTTAATCTCAATCTTACAAAAACCATTCTTATGTTGCAACTTGATCTAATCATTAATAGCTAGGTGATTATCTCTATCATTATCTAACAATGGTTTTGACTTCCCAATGGTAGCCATCATGGAGGCAAGGTTTCCAGTCTTAAATTTTGGTTATTCTTCTATATAGGCTTCATTATTATCATCTTCATCCTCATATATTAAACTCCTATTTTGTACCTTCTTTGAAAATTTGAAGAATCTTTCTTGATTCTTTTCCATGTTTACAACTTTGAACTATTCATCATAAAATTATCTTGAGCACTTAATGGAAATGTGCCCAACTCTTCAATAGTGAAAACAAGCCAGAGGTAGCTTGCCATCAATTTTCACTTTCCCTTCTTGAGAATCTTGTAAATGAGAGAAATTGTATCATTTTACTCATCATATTCATCACCACGGTCTCCCAAAACAATGAGTTTATCCATGTATTTTAATGCCATTGCCTTTATCACATGAGATGTAGCTTTGTCTAGTTTGATTCTCATTTCCTATGTAGATATATTTCTCTAAAGATCAACCTTTAAGACTTTCGAAAGAACTCTTTCCTCACGGCTGACACCATTGCATTATAAAGTGGTGGATGTCTTCTCGAGATTTTTTTCACTATGTGTATGTCTTTGATTTCTTCTTCCAGACCATGGATTGCTACTACAACATTAATAATTCGATTAACAAATGAGTCTACATTCTCATCAGGGTGCATCTTCAGATCATCAAAATTGTAGTGTAGTACTTAATGTTTTTCATCCTTCACTTTCCTATAACCTTTATAAATATTCTCCAATTTATTCCACATAGACTTGGATGTTTTGAGACTCATTACCTTTAGATAAATCTTATTATAAAGGTATATAGTGGGAGAATTATTTTCTCATCAATCAACTTAAATCAATTTTATGTCTGTATCTATTATTAATAGTCTTATAGGAACAATCACTAGTATTCCATGTGAAGTAAAAAATAAGACTTATATTCCAAGAGATTTTAGGTGAGAACTCATCCAATTTTTTCTTATTTTAAAATTACCTCCATCGAAGAGGGGAACACCCCTAGTATTGATTGGATACTCCATGATAGACAGATTCAAAACCAGCAACCTGGCTCTAATACCTCATGAAGGACCTTGGGACACCTTGATATGGGAGGGGTGAATTAGGGGGTCAAATTGTTCTTTTAAACTTATGGATCGTGTTCCCATGTTTATAGTAACCTATTAAACCTATTTGAAGAGGAAGTGTGGAAAATAAAAAACAACATGCAATGAAAAGTCTCAACAATTTTACTTGGTTCACCACTATGGGATACGTACAAGGGGTATAATCCAACAGATTATCAATCATATAAAAAACCACTAATTTTCATAAGATGTGGATTACATGTTTTTAGCATATTCACTTTGTGACTGGTGTATTTCCTCTACAAAGATCAGGGATAGCACAACGCGTCCCTCATATCACTTTGATAAACCCCTCATGCTCACTACATTAGAATAATCTTCAGTCAGCTTATCTACATGAAGGTCGCTATAATTGTTTAACATTAAATCATGAATCCCCAGATATAAATAAATGCTCTATTGAAGTCTCATAATCACCCACAAATTTCATTTATTTTCTCTTACACTAATATGTTATGGAAATTAATTTCCCAAACAGATATGACCAATTCATAAAGCATTCTTGGGTGTTCTGTGGACAGATGTTGTTTCCACGTACCACTGCTATTTTTGCAACTGTCTAGCTTCTCCGCTTACCATCTAGCTTCTCAGCGTACTGTCCAGCTCCTCCATGAACATCACTTCAAGGTGTAATTCCCAACTCTATGTACTGCTCTACTCATCTGCAGACATTCCATCTCTGAGTACTGCCATTCTTTGCCGGATCATGCAAAATGTACCTGTGTGAACCACACTCTCTTCCATGTTCTATTTTCCCTACACGGATGATTATCTTGGTGTACCGTCTTCTCCACCACAAACCACTTCGGGATTCACTAAAATTTTCCGGAAATTATAATCCAAAATCTCCACATTTATCATAGGTAATTTCTGTTTCATAAATAGGAACATAACTCTGAGTATTTCTCTAAACTGATTTACATAGACTTTCAATGTGGTATAATATTAAATCCATCTGCATATGTTTATCCCCCACCACATACCACTCCGTTTAGTGAACTGCTATAATCTCGCAAACCATATTTGTTACATGTCCCAAATACCCTCACCATACACCATCATATTGAACCATTTTTCATTTCAACCTTCAGCCTTCTGCGTACTGAATTCCTTCACCGCGTACCCCTGCAGCAAACTTTGCGTGTTTCCACATAGCAGTCCATGTACCATTCCCACTACCTCCACTGCACACCACACACCTTCACCACGTACTGCATGCCTTTACTATGTACTGCGTGCCTTCACTGTGTACCACACTACTTCACCGTGTACCGCACGTCTTCATCGTGTATCGGGCACCTTCACCGCATACCATTTCCAAAATCCCGATTTTTGTGGCCAAAAAATATTGAAAACATTGGGAATTTTCTAATCATTCAGTACTACTTTCAGGCTCAATCATATGACCTAATTCTTTGTAAACACTGTAGTCATCCATGTGTATATTGACAAAAAACACAAACCAAACACCATTATTATCATCAAACATCCTTGGTTTCAACATACACATATGTTGGATAGGAAGGGATATAATTGGGTTTTAATATTGATTACCTAATAGATATTCAATGGCTTCTACAGTGTAATAGGGGTAAAATGTTATGAAGTCTTGAAATATATGTTAATTATAAAAATTTATCTTCAATTGAATGAAAAACTCTATCTTAAATATAAAACACTTGAGTCTTATGGATTCAAACACGATCCAAATAAACTTCATGTTTCTCAAAATTACTCATGACTCCCTAAAATATATATATAAGGAAGAATATTTAATAAAGGCTTAAAATCTCTCTTAGCATGAGGATAAAAAATATAGATAGTAAATTCATTTGTGATTTATCATTTCCAATTTACTAACCTATGCTTGAATCAGTAAAATAAAAAAAAAATAACTCAACAGTAATATAAATTTATTAATTTCAAAAAAACATGAATTCAAAAAAACTAGAAGGGAATATTTCATTAAGAAATACATCATTACAACTCAAATTTCATAACCAAAAAGTACACAAAAAATAAAAAAAACAAAAAACAATATGAAATAATTAACTAAAAATAATCTTAAAATTGGTTGAAAATTATTCTATTTTTTTAAGAAATTGTTGAACCCCCCGTACACTATCTAACACTACTTTCTTAATCTCAGTATAATGAAAAAATAAATATTTGGTTAATAAAAATATACATGAGAAATAAAAAAAAGTTATTTGGGATGAGTACATATTAAATAATTCTTATTACTCATAAATATTTTGTCTTTCATAAAAATCATATGGGAAATAGAAATTTATGAAAATTTATTGAAAAAATTGTTAAGATAATAAAAAGGGAATAGAAACATAGAATATCCTAGAAGAAGTTATTAGGTTTTTACTACCTATAGAGCTCAGGTTTAGTGGTCATCCTTAATATGATTTTGGGTTGGGTTTCTTTGATAGAAAACTCCATATGTGATATTTTTCAATTTCCATGAGTGGACACTAGTATTGGAGAACATCATTGATATATCAAAAAATTTCAAAACCCAAATGATTATGAAAAATATATAGAAGGGGTGGGAGAAAAAGAAAGGGGACTATATATAGGATTCTTAGACCACTAATAGTAGACATTCATAGTGATACCAAGAATGTAGTTGCTTCTCTTTAGGTCTTGAATCTTTTTATTTATTTTTTATCTACATATTAAGTGGTATTGTGTTCATTGTACAAGGATGTTTAGGTAAAAATCCTTCAAAATGGTTAGTCCTTGGTTCTATTTCATATTACACAACCACTATTATATCAATATCTTGATGTTCTAAATCATTCTATCATGAATTGTGGTAATATTATTTTCTTTGCAGTCAAAGGTACATCACAACACGTACTAGCCTAAAAATTCAAATCAATGAGAGTGAGATGGATTTTTTTTGTAGAAAAAGATCAAAAGAATCATATTCAAGAGAAAATTCTACTTTCTTAGGTGTATTATCCATGAGATCCTACTCTTTAATTTTTTCCACATTATTTTTTTTTATAATAGAGGTAATTGGATCCATCATCCTTCCTTGTAGGTCTTACATCTCTTTTTCTTCAACTTCATCTAAGAAAAATCCATTAGTAATGAATATATATTATTACAATAATGAGGTATTGTTTTAAAAAGAATTTACAAAAATATAAAAATAATAATGTTATGAGTTAATTAATCCCCCTTTAATATTTTAGTTTTTATCATTGGTTCTTCATGTAGTGCCGTAGTAAATATCATTAAACAGCGTTGGAGTTAAGATTCTTCAAGTGCTGTTTTATCATCTTTAATATATTCTTGAGAAAAAAGATAAGGTTTCTCTAATTTTTTATAATGTTATTCTTTTTAAATGATTTATGATTTGTTGATGGACATCATATCCTTCATTTCCTTAAACTCTCTAATATCAATTTTTTCTCCCTCATTTATTATTCTAGAAACACAGATCCAATGATGAATTATTAGATCTCCTTTGGTGTTGGTTCATTCCCACTCTGATAGTATGGGGGTATGTGTAGTTGATGATGATTTTTTCTATTGATATAGTACAATTCATCCTCATACCCATTGGTGTGTACTAAATCTTCCGCATTCTATTTCCTAAATTATTTTTCCTTGCAATGCTAGGTGAAACTAAATTGATTAGTATTAAATTATTTTTCTAGGGGTGGTTTCATGACTCTCATAGTAATTTTTTTAATATATTGAAATTGGGATATATGTGAGGATCCATTAATGAATGGAACCACTTTAATGATCAATGTAGTTATAAATATGGATTGAATGAAAACGTGAATCAAAGAATAAATGAATGAAAAATGGTTAATTACATTTTTTCTAAAACAAAATTTTTCAGTTTAACTCCCTAAGAATATTGATGAGTTTGACAGTTGTTTTTATGGTAATGAATAAATAATCCCCTCTGCACAACATAGATAATACAACATGTTTTTTTCTCATGGATTTGATCCTATATTTAAATTATTATATAGAACTTCAGTTTATTCTTTTTTGTTTTATTAATTAAAAATATTAATAAAAAATATATTTTTAATTTTTTGGATTTTGTTTTAATTAAATTTAAATAAAAAAAATAAAGAAATATAAGAAGTGAAGTAGAATAGTATATGGTACTAGGGTGAATTTTAATGGTCTCTATAATCATATTCATTTTTTCTAAATAAAATTATCTAATAAGAAAAATAAATACCATTTATATACTTATACCAACCTATTTTCCCATATATAAGAATACAAATATGATAAAGTACCCACAAGAAGGTGAAAACCCAATTTGTTATAGTTGTGAGTGGGAAATATCACTTGTCAAATGAGAAAATTAACCCACTCGTACTCCTGGAAACAACCAAAGACCATTAATCTATTCAAACCACTAACATCTAATATTATATTGGGAGAATAAATTGGAATGAAACATTAAATTTCAATAAGATTATTTTAGTATTTTTTTATGTTAATTAAAAAATGATATAATCAATGTAATACTCTTAATATTAATCATATTGAATGTTTAGAAATTGAATATATATATCATAGTATATATATTCAATTAATTGCAAAAATTAATAAAAAAAATAAAATTTGAGATTAACAAAATTAGTTACTCTATATATTAAAATTTGTATAAAAATATGATAATTTCTTAGAAATATTATTATTTTTGAGGTTAATTTATTTTGAATGAAATATTAAAATCTTGACAATTTTGTCCCTCATCAATAGAGTATGAAACAATGATCTTAATTCTTGTTAGATATCACATAAGGTTACAAAATAAATCATAGGGTGATTAATGTTTAATGGATAGATTAATATCCCTCTCTTTCAGTAGTTTCTAAATGGGAAAAAACATTAATTTGTTGGAATTTTTTTAGGGGACTCCATATATTCTTATAGATATAAGAGATCCTATTCTAAGGGTGTTAAAATCCCTATTAATGATATTTATACTATGGTTAGTTTAAATGGGTAAATTTATACATCATTTATGTAATATATTACTACATCTATAGTAGCTGTTTCATTTGAATATGTTTGTTCCGACTTAATATCATATGGGATTTGTTCTATTGATTTGAATATATTCTAGAAATTAAAGAGTTTTATATGGTATGGAATTATCAATCCTTTAAAATAACCACTTTTGGAATGTTTTTTTTTGAAGGTGGATATATGGGTTTTCTCTATTTATGAAAACATTCAGATATTCATCTAGCTTTTCACCATGATAAAAATGTGGGTTTTCAAGAGGGAGAATGTGATGGGAATGTGTGTAGTATTTATATGTGTGAGGGAATGAGTTATAACAATGATGGGTTATAATAAACTTCTATGTACATAATACGTTATAATTATTGTTGATATATTGGGGTTATTAATTATTGGGAATTCTTATAAGGTGGGGGAAGACGAGTATTTGTGTAGTTCCATCCAAATTGATTGGGGTTTTGACCTTGGCCTTGAGGGAAATCTACAAAGGTGTAACACCATGTTACAAATCACTGGGTCAGGGTTGAGTGCTACATGACCTCATGTGCACCTCTTCATATACAAGTGTCTTCCGATAAGCATCAAGTGTCTAAAGAGTTTCACAGAGAGACTATACCCTTGGTAATAATGACCGTACACCATAATCAAAAAGATATAAATAAAACATCCCATAAAAACATTTTTAACAGAAACAATACCATAATTCCATAAAAATGTCATATAGATCACTCAATATAAAAATAACCAAGGTCCCCCTATCTAGTTATTCAAACCAAAAAATAAAAAAATGAAATAATAAATAAATAAGGACATTGCCACATCTATCTATATTCATTCCTAGTGCCACCTCCAAACACCAAATTATGAATTTTAATATTCCAATCACCAGGACCATTCCCTTCCCTGGATCGTTGATCGTGAATTTATCTCATACATCAATATGCCTTTTTTGGGTGTGAGTATAAACCCATGGGGACACCACAGATGCATCCTTAAACATTAGTTCGAATATATATAATGGTAAATGTCATGATAAATAAATAAATATTCACCCAAAAACAATTCATTTATTAGGTCATCATGAACTAACAAGGCTACAATGAAACACATCCAAACCATCTTCTGATCTATACGTAATGATTAGTCACAACTGGTAGTTTCATGTTTCAAATAATTCCAATTTTTCTCATATTGATTAGTTAACTATGTTGTTAAACTATTGCCTTAGTTCTACCTTTAAATAAAAATCCTCTACTTCCTTTAAATAATATCCATGATACACATTTATGGATTAGTCACCCAACTAATGCAACCATCCAAAGCATCATAGATATTATATTCACATGATTGTATGTCCACTTGGTACCCATAGAATCCTAAGAACCATCCCAATATATTAGGTTACCATCAGCATAATATATATATCACCCTAACTCACGTCATTGGCTCAACGATCATCACACTGCAACTCATACAATCATCTCAGTGTGCACCACATTTTGACACTTGTATCATTACATCTACACATGTCCAACCACTGTCGAAAAGTTTTACCATATCCAAACACTCATCATCATTTCATCATAGAGTCATTAGTCTAAAGTCTAGTACCAATGCTCTCCCTCTAAGGAGATAAATAGTCATCCCTAAGAAACCTAATATCATGTTATCAACTGTAATGTTCCCACAAGTCAGGAATCATCCACAATAATTCATGACATAGTAATGAACAAGTGAAATGTACCATGTCAATGTTCTCATGGAAACACATGAACCCAATTTTACATCAATAAATAATAGGTATGACAAGATAAAAACACACACCAAGAATTCATTATCACATAGAAATTCTGAAATACTATACATGTATGCCCAATCAAATCTTTCCAAACAATTGAATTAAATGAACCTATAAGTTAATTACTTCATACCTCACATGTTCTGATTCCCAAGGTCTAGAATAGACCCTTATATCATGTTTGTGCACCAATTATTTTAATAAAAATACCTAATTAATTCTAAGTGGGATTCTATAAAAATATTGAAGAATAAGAACATGATAAATGATTTAATTCAATTAGGTTTAACCAATGAGATCTTATCTAGTTGTAGATCTGGATCAATTCTAGTTAGATATAGAAATCCTAAATAAATCAAAGATTCAATCCATCAAATATCTAAAAAATCTCCTTTAGAAAACATAGGCATCCATTTGTTTCACCACGGATTCCCAGTTATTTGATTCATCCCATGAGAAAGAGGAATGATCTGGCCAGATCTAGAAGAACCGAGAAAAATGATCAGAAACCATAAATCCTCACATAACAATGCCTTTAGATCCAAAACATTGTATTTTTAAGGTAAAAGAATCACCAAAACCCACATATATAATCCCTAGGTTCATGATCCCTTAGTGTAATAGGAATGATGGATTGTTTTCATGATTTTTCAACTTTATAAAACAATTTTTTAGGTTAATTAATACTCCACAACTGTTTTTGTCACATAGTTTAATAAAACATTCACTAACCATGTGAGTTTCATTGTCTCTCCTAGGAACCCACATTTTTTATTAAACCATGCACCAATCATCTTTTTACCTCTATGCCAAGTCACACACTTTTCAAAGGAATGTAACACAGTTTGATCTAATCTTGCACCAATAGTGTTTGACCCATTTCACCTCCACAAAAATCCACATGGTTTAGTTGGGATAAAGATATGAATTTCCTAAATATTGATTATTTTTTTAGACCCCATTAAAAGATTATAAAATTCACTATGACCATCTAGAAGATAATCGAGACCTCACCCAAGAAAATCATAACACAAAAAACCATTACAGAATGGATAATCAATGCATAACGGGCCTAAAAAAATTGAGTTAGATAAATTATCTCCATATAAGGTCTTATAATCCTTGAGAACTGTCTCTATATTTAATTCTCAGACAACTAAGGAAATTGAGATCACACATCATATTATGTATTCCATGTATGCTATTGGATATCATCATTTACCCATAAAACATGAATATGGTAACCAAACTCCCTCACAACACCATCACACTTAAGTCCAAAATATGAACTAGTCCCTTGATAAATGAAGAATTTATTCCCAAGTCAATGTCCACTCAATCGATCAAACTTTTAGGATAGGGATTGTGCCTCTGAAGATGAGAGTCATGGAACATTTCATACACACAATGATATCATGGGGGACATTATACTCAGTAATAGACCACTTCAATAATATAAATGATAAAAAATTGTCTGATAATCTATGGAACTAACTTCCCTTACCTCCAAATATAATGAAGAACCAACTAAGGAAACCCTTATAAGAAAATATATTTTCCCACTACAAACTACAAAGTTCAACTCCTTTGGTTGGAATATAATTGTTGCATACTCTGAGAAATATCCAACCACTTCTTGATCAAATAAACCCTCACGAAGGTCTCCCATTCCATAATTATCCCAAAAAAATCTACCTCACCTTCATTATGAAAACTCAATTGGGAGAGACACAATAGACTGTAAAGAGAATAAAAAGTCCATACTATGAATTGAATCCCAGAAACATTTATTTTATGAAATTTACACTAAGTCAATGTGATCATCCAATGTTCCAAAAAAATATACAACCCATTCTAAAATAATATAATCTAGGATCTGGACTGTCCTCTTCATTTTCCAGTCAATCTATGGATTTTATGTGGTAATTAGTTTTAGATGAGTCCCCAAATCCATCTACAAGACTAGCTAAAACAATGGAATAATTTTTTTTACCAATCTGACATGATATTGGAACAAATTATATGAAATTATAAAATCTCATGAACATAAATATTTTCTAACACATCAAAAAAGTTAGTATCTCAAATCAACAAGAAGATTTAAACATTCATCTATTGATCAACTACCACCCAAATAGCATTACTACATATGAAGGTCCTATTATTCCCCTAAAAAGTGCATCGTCAACTTCTATCACATACACACAATCATGGAAATTAGATGATATAATCTTCATGGTCACTGATACCATATATTGATCTTCAGACATGTCAGAAAATGAGAGATTAAGCCTATAATGTCTTTCGTCATTCCCCACCGCAAAAAAGTGTTTCCTGATATCCCAATCCATCTTCACCAAACCTTGGTGCACTTTACACAAAATATAATGAGGTCAAATCATTATATCTTCCTATATTTAATCACAAACCATTAATATCCTATGACCATAGATTATGTCATCATTATACATCGACCATCCTGGAACTGGATCAGTTCACACCAACTATTCATGTGTTACTAAGAATTCAGAATCTGACTCCCAGTTATCCTTCAACTGGTCTGAAAATGTCAATATCATAACCAATAGAAAACATGTCATCACCACATTAGTCTTTATATTTATCCACCAACCACCTAAAAAAGATCATAAACCGTTATTCCTTTTCTAAAGTTCACTCTCTTAGATCTTATGTTTTCATACTGAGAGAATCTACAACAACATTAAAATTCCCTGGAACATAATACATTTCAAAATAAAAATTACATTAAAAATACACAAGATTATTGTACCATATATTCAATTCACACAAAGAGAGGATAAATCAAAAAATATTATAGTCTGTTTATATGAATAATCTCCCATGAATAGATGGTGGAACCGACACCTCAGGGTAGGGATCACTACGACCATCTCTACCCTTTTGTAACATGGGTTACCATCCAAGAGAATTAATTCTATCATGGGATTACCTTTCTAAAGCTTTGGTACTTGTGATTATTATCTCATGGATTCACCTCCTGAAATTTTTGTCTAGTAACCCAGCAACCGTGACCCATGGATTTAATCCTGAGTCTTAAAATTCCAATAACTTATGACACCACCCTTTCTCTCATTGTTCCTCATATGTCTACATTGAAAAAAATAGTCAAACTCCAAAGGATCGAAATCAATGTCTATTGGGTCCAAATTATCCCCCATAGTAATCTCAAAATATTTACCTACACAACCCAAAATCTCACAACATTTAATCACAGTCTAATCATAAAGGTGCCACCATGACTTTTTATCATTCAAGGCTACCTCCACCTAGACATTCTCGATGACCCATTACCATCCAAGGAATTTTATCCACATAATTGTCCCACATAATTTTGGAATAATTCCCTAAACTGATTTTCTTTAATTTATCCAAGTTGATTGACTTCAGATTTTAAAAAATAATATCACAGTCGTTCCACACTCTTCATAAGCCTGGAATAGGTTAAATTTGAACCAGATGATATGTCGTTACATTCCTCTATAACCAAGGTCAATAAGATCTCTAGAAACTCATTTCATTTCTTATCCAATGTTAGTTTAAAAAGTAACTTTCTAATAGAAATAGTACTAACCAAACATAATGTTATCAAAAAAAATATCCTAATTTATTTTTACACCAACAATAAAGACTCACCAGAAGACCATCCTCCAGTTTTCATTTTGACATCCCATGGTTTCTCAAACCATTGAATCCAAATCTCTGAATGTATTTCAATATGTTTTTTATCATGAGAACTATTTTCATTATCTCAGACCACCGTATCTCATACTGTTTTTACCACTAGATGGATTGAACAATAGTCTTGTCTCACTTGAAGCCCTAGCATTGGGTTCCTAAATGAAACTACAAGAAAAAACATTATCCTTATCCCATATTTCTCTGAATCCCCTAAAACTCTCATTGGGTTAAAATTATAACCCATAAAATTTCTATCATGTCTAGATGCTTGGTCCCATATTTCGCATGAACCGGTGAATAAGGATCTCACATCCTAGGACATACACAACAATACACATAGAACCAACATGCTATCTTGTTTTTCAGCTGACAAAAATGGAATAACTTACTCACATGCTTCCCAATGGTTGTAAAACCTGATCGTTGAATTCACCATTATAAAGCCTTTGAATTTAAAATGTATCCATCATCTGTACAATACTACTAGTCCCAATCTTACATCTAGATCCATATATCATTATTATAAGGTGATAGTTCACATTAACCCATATAATCAATGAGTATTTTCTCAAAACTACACCCCATTGGCTAAACGACTAAAAGAATTCCTATCACACTCAAGGTTCACAAAACCACCTATTTATCATAACCTTTCCCTACTCACTTTAGAGACACAACCATCACATTTTAAAATAATATGTCAACCTCTCCATTCAAATGTCCGTCACTAAACAATGCTCCAAGTCAAATAGGCCAACCTCTTCTATGAAAACCCCAAACTGAATCTATTCATCAAACCACACATTCACAGTATCAACACATAAGCCAATCTAAAATAAAAAAATCTAGACCTCCTAACACAACTCAAAATAATCATGAAAAGAAAGAGGCATTCAATATTTTTTTTTATTTTATATTATAAAAAACTATTTTCAAATGTGATAAAAAGGGCTACAAGGAATCTTAGTGTGATAAAATAATCAATTTATACCTTCAAATAATTAAATTTAAAACAACATCTAAAAAAATTGGGAAAATGTTTTTAAAACATTTAAAAACATAAGCCCCCATTTTCGCATTAGAATCCTTTAAAAACTTCACATTTCATTTCACCCAAATTTGGCCCCCAATAAAATTAAATACCATTTTTAAATCACAATTCATTCTTTATTTAACACATTGAGTAAAAACATCTATTTTTCACATATTGATGCAATTCAATGAAAACCCATCATTTTACCAAATTTATGACCCACGAGAGGACAAGTACACTTTAAAAATTAAATTCCATTCCAAAATTCCATTTAAAATTATCATCAACACTCAATATTTGAAAATTTTATTAGAAAATAAAACCCATTGAAATCCATCAAACAAATTTTATTTTCATTGAATGTTCTCCTTGAGAATCACATTAATGTCTCAAAAAACAAAATACATTTTAAGGGAAAAACACACAAAATACATTCCTCCTACTAAAAGCTCAATTATATGTCATCAATACTTATATGTTAGTCATAGTCACACACATATATAATAATGTCTATCATGATTTGGTACTGTTAAATAGTTTTTAGAAATAATAAATTAGGAAGTACAATACATATATAAAAACTGGGATACAATAATTGTAACTATTTACCACTGGAAATAATATGCATGAAATTTGAACCTATGTGCCTACTCATGATGCATGAACACACTAAAATCCTATAAAATATAATAACATAAGTTTACTCAAGATCAAAAATAATTTCAAATACAATAATTATTAATAGAAATCTCATCATAGAGAACTCATAGGTTTGTCACATAAGAGTTCGGTGGAACATACACGGCTCCCGTGAAAAAGTTCCATTTAACCAATCTACCTAATACCATTAATAAAACACCTTTAAGAAGAAATAAAATAAAACCCATTTTAGTACCATTTTTCAATGAACTGAGATGAATCAACAACTTGGGGCTAATGTGATACAAGACATCATGTGTGACTCTTCATATACAAGAGGCTTTGAACTAGTGGAAGGGTCTAAATAGTTCCATGCAGAGACTATCTATTTAAAAATATTCATAAAAACTAATAAATAATATATAAATAAAATATAACTATATAACGGTGGTAATGTGAAAAATATCATAATTTTAAAACAATGTCATCCCCGTTATACAATGTAAAATAAATCAAGTACCCCTTGTTTGGAAGGGCAGACCGAAGTATAACCAAATGAAATAGAAAATAATAAGTGAACTTAAAGATCTATCAGAAGTCCATATTGGTACCAGATTTGATAAAAAACTCCATCTCCTCAGTGACATACAATGAAGACACTATCATTACATGGGTCCCTGTTTATGAAGACTACAAATACACTGAGAGTTTGAGGTAGAGTGTGAATATAAACCAATTAAGACACCAAGAATGAATCCTCAAAGATAAGATTACATGTATATAAATGTATATTCCATTATAAATAACTAAATTTGCACATAATTATCATTCAATCATTGAGTCATCATGCACTAACCCCACCATCACGAGCCCTAAACATTCATATTTCATCTCCATACCAAAAGATTATTCACAACCAGTAGTCACAAATCTCATATTGTGCAAAGATATCACATATTGCATAGATCACTAAGGATTTGGCATTTAATTTTCATTCTATATTTAAGGAAAGTTCCTCTCCTACCTCTAAGGGATATCCATGCTTCCTCTTTTAGTAGTAGTCACATGATTGATCCAACTATCCATGGATTCCTGGTTTTCACCGTTTCAAGGAGGTGCATCCACTAGTTACCGATATACTCTTTGAAACCATATAAATGTACCAAGGTCAATCCCTTATTAGATCATTTTCTCCAACTCAAACTTGTACCATCGATACAATAGATATCTTACCCTAAATCAAACCATTATCTCAGAGATCATCACTTACTAACTCATACCATCATCTCAGTGTGCATCATGTTATGAAACATAGATATATACATCATCTAATGTACAATCAACATAAAAATTTGTATCATTTCCCAATAATCATCAACATTCCACCTTAGTTTTATCTGTATGAGATCTTGTACCCATGATCCACCTTAAAGGATTCAACCCTTTATCCCTATAAAAACTTATATCTTGATAACTACAACAACAATACCTCAATCTATGAACCATGCTTCAAGTATAATGAATCAAGTAAATGTTATAATGGAAACAAAAACAACCATATTCACTTCAATCTAGTGTAGGTCTCACAAGATACACACACATACAAACCATGTTTTATCACAAAAAAATTATCATATGATACACATGTACACATAATCAAATCATATCAATAAATTTAATACAATTACATTATATAATAAGTAATTCCAACCTCAAGAGTTTTTTGGGACATGGTATAGGATTTTCACTAGGATTACTATCATGTAGTAATGATTTCTAGAACCATCCCTCATTAATAATAAATGGTATTATATGATAGTATTCAATAATAATAACCAGATAAGGGATTAAATTATATTAGGATTACCCAAGGATATATATTTCCAATGGTTGGTATAGATCCATTTTGGAGAGAGAAGGTGATCCCTAATAGATTTACGATTCAATAATTCAATGATCTAAGAATTAACCATTGGATCACATAGAAATTCATAGATATAGACATAGGCTCTATGATATATGATTACTCCCAAGATAAATAGGAATGATATAGTGTGGTCCTGAAGAATAGAGATTAATGGTCACATATCTTGAATTATCATAGAACCAAGCCTCTGGATCCATCAGAATTAGAGTTTTTGAGTAGGTTAGACACCAGAAACCACAAATGTAGTCCTTGTATTTTAGATTCCTTGGAATATGAAGATAAATGAATATTTTTTTGGATGTTTCTATTTAAAAATTCAATTTATGGAAGAATTAATATTCTATACAAAATTTGTCCAAAGAGGTTACTAAAAAATGCACTAACCATGAGCAGCTCACTACTTCTTATGGGCACACTCATAGTTTAGATGAATGGTTTTGTTATCCATTCACTAATTTTTAGTTTTTAATATTTTTAGTAACATGTTTCTATGGGAAATATCAAATTGTTACATCTATCCATGAACCAACATGGTGCCACTCACTAACCCTACCTAATAATTAGTGTAGTTTCATAGGGAGAACCACATGGTTTTCCAGAACTGGGCACAAAAATTCACCCTATTAAAATCCCCTTAAATCCTTCAAAACCATAAATAAGTTACCTAAGACTTCACCATTATAATGTATAAGTCAATACACCATCAAATAATTTAAAAAATTCAGAACACACATAAAACTAATAATGTCCTTACACTATGTGATTAATTTATAATTAATGATTATTCTACTCATTATGATTTTTTTAGAAAAATGAGCAGAGACTTTTATATATATATTTATATCAAAAATGGAAAAAGTATAAAGAAAGGAAGAATAAATTAATGATGAAAAAATGGTAAAGTGGTCAGAAGGAATACCGAAAGAACCAAAGAATACCTTAGCATTTACCCCATTATTAGTAATACCATCAACATGATAATTGGTTTCACAATAAGTGTGAGGGATAATGTAGTTCATATAAAAGATCACACCCATGATATTATCTTATATTTTTCATATACACCATGAGACCTGATGCTTTACTATTCCTATTCCTTTTATAATTAATGTAGAGTCACACTCAAACCAAACCTTATTCTATTTTTGTTAATAGTAATGTTCAACTACTTTTATAATTACCATCATCTATGACTCAAGAGCAGTGAAATTACCCGAAGATCCATGAAGATACTCCACTACAACACCATTGTGGTTTTTTAAACAAATCCATATCCTCATAGTCTGGGATTTCTCCCTGAGGATCCATCTATTTTACAATTCAACCATATAAAAAAGGTATCTATAAGACCTCAAAGTTTCCCTATGGCTGACGGAAGTTACCCAGTAGGTTCAGAAATGTCTTGGTAATCATATACATTACCGAGTTATAATAGGTTTCAGCATGAAGAAGGTTCATGTTCTGGATAGCTGCAGTGATAGTAGCGATTGCAGGTTTTGGTATAAACCACTCCCGGTTTTGCAATGTCTGGTTCCGGCCATTCCAAAATATGTGAAAAACCTCTATACATGAAACTCTAAATGAGATTGCGAGTTTATTTGTGAAGTAGATGATAATAATATCAGGCATAAAATTATGAGCCGAGCCCATATTGTGGATAATGAACCTCAAAAATATCAAAAACATCCCTGTATAGAGATGAATAAGTTTTGGAACTCATGATAATGTGATTGATATAGTTCTAATGCTGATGGAACATAACCCATTTAGAACAATGATAAATACCAACATGTTTAATATTTTCATCCTGTAAAATTTTATTTGCATTGATCCACCAGAGATATGTAAACCAACAAGGAAGAATTCAATTTTTTTGGGAAATCACTAATCAATTTGTAGTATTTTTGAAAGAGATGATTATAGAATGATTTGGAGTCAATATTTCCATTTGGAGATTCCTCCAATATGAGAATATCCTTCTAGTTGATCGAATCATTGATTTTAATAGATGATACAACTTCAGTTAGTATCATATCCATGTTTTCTAGTTGCACCTTAATTGAGATATTATAATTATTTTCATAATCCAAAGAGACGACCCTATCCACCAAAGGCTCTCAAATCCATCTAGTATGATAAAAGTAATGTTTTGATTTCAAATTAACAAGCTAGTGAAAGTGGTCATCAATTTTCTGGAAAAAAGTTCTCTATCTTAGATAAATGGATGATTAAATTTATAAAAGCATCCCTGCAATGAGTTGTGCAAGGATTATGTATCTATGAAATTTGAGCGATGTAGATCTGTCTTTGAATAATCAACACATGAATTGAGATTGTAAGGATTGATGGAATAGAACCATGTTTTTATGCCAATAGCTCCCAATGTATATGCAATACAAAATTACTTCCAAGGAGAATTGATGAATTTCTTTTCCATTATGTTTCCACTCCAAACAATGTTTTTCATCATAGAATTATAGATTTTGATAATAGAGGAATGACAAAGGTAAACAATGAAATAATACATATTCTTTAAAGCTTCCACATCCATTGGAAGGAGAATTATTCTTTCAATTGGAATTGAATTAGGCTTCCATGATTCAATAGTTCATCTAGATTGTCTCAAGTCACTAAAAATGCATGAGGCATGTATTCTATCCCAGAACATGGGAACTCTAATATTAGTGAAATCGATGGATCCTTACCTTATTCCCAGATCACTGATAATATTTGTCTTTCTTGTGTGGGGATATTCTTTCAAAATTAAGTAAATGATTTGTTCCTGCTAACTTCTTTTCTTGAGACAACTTAATTATGTTTAAAATCATCTCGATGTTGGTAATATTATTCTAGTTATCCATAGTAATAATGATTCTGTCATTTAAAAAATATAAATGGGGGGGGGGGTAGATATACCTCTATCCACTATGATGGGTGCTAGTTCACCCTTGCCCACTATGTGAATAAAAATCATTTTTAGGCAATCCATTAAAATGGTAAATATAATGGCTGAGGGAGGATCCCCTTATCTCACTCCCTTAGAGAATCTAATGTATCAATATAATGTCCCATTAATAATAATGGATATTTGAGTATATCCATGAAGATAAATGATTCAATAAATGAACTACATACTAAATCCATGTCATCGAAGAACATTTCTTATGATGACCATGTGCATTGTGTCGATCGATTTTTTGATGTCGAGATTGATAGAAATGTTTCCAAACTTGTGGATTTTTGGAGGTGATTGACACACTTTGAATAAGTGAGCAATCAATCTTGAATACTCTATCCCTTCACCAACCCAAACTGATTATAGCATATAAATCTATCAGACACCTGAGAAAGTCTATTGGAAAAATATTTTTTTAGGACCTTATGAATAATGTTAATAAGAGAAAAATGCCTGAATTAAATAATATCATTGGTATTCTCGACTATTTGAATAAAGGAATGAATTTTAGAATTTAAGACTTCGGAAATGAACCCCCCCCCAAACTAAAAAAATATTTTACAAGCTCCCAGTCATCATTTTGAATACCATCAAAATATGTTTAGAAGAAAAAATTGTTGAAAACATCCAGACCAAGATAATAGTTTTTCATAAGACAAAAAATGGCATCCTTGATTTCAGTATCCATGTGAGTAGGTGTGGGAAGGGATTTATAGTCATTATATATTAAATTGTCAATAATGTTTTCTTTTAGTACTTCCTCCATTGGGGGGAATTAATAAAATTCATGTAAAAGAAGACAATGTGGTTTGAAAGATCATTTTCTTCCTCATTGATGTGGTCCACATTTTTTGGAAGATAAATGGGTATAAATGCACATATAAAAATTTTTATATCATTGAAAAGGTTGGTATTTGATTCACCATTCATATGCCACATATCTTTGTAAATATAGTTCTTGATATTATCACTAAGCCAAATAAGATTGTGGATCCTAGAATCTATCTATTCTTCCTATGAAAAATCACTATAGAATTTTCTCTTTGTTCTTGATTCTTGAAGGTAATGCAAGGAGCATTCAAGGCCTTCAATATCTCTATCAAGTGAGATAAACTTGACTTTTTCCCATTCCTTCACTCTAGAAATTTTAATATTGAATTTGGATAAGCAAACCAATGGTTTTCAATTACCAAAATCCAAGGCAAAAGAGTCTTAAATAATTTTGGAGCATTTAGGGAGATAATTCCATGCATAGTTATATATGAAATGTAGGGGAGGAGTCTTCACGTTGTTAAGAAAATTGGTCAATATAGGGTGGTTATTAGAGTTGGGCCTTGCTAGAGCAACACATGACACCGAACTCCATCTTCAAATAATGGCATTATTGAAAAAAGCCCTGCCAATTTTTATTTCCTAAATTCTAGTTAAGTGTCCCCTATACCATGTGATGTTATATACAGTATGATTGATTTCATTAATTATTACATCTTCAATACATGCTCTAAAATATTTTATACAGATGGAGCTGATGGTTTCTCCACATTTTTCATTCAGTTTAAGAATGGATTTGAAGTCACCTATGTTAGTACAAGGATCCAAAATTACACTGGACATGCCCTTAATTTACATCCATAAATGTATCTAGTAAATATAGTTATTAAAGGAATACATAATTCAGCAATACATTTTCTGACTAGGAATAGCAAAACTACAGGTGATGAGTTGATTGTCCTCTTGCATAATAATATGATTGTCAATGCTGATTTGAATAAGATGCTAGATCCTATCAGGACTGTAAGTATTGTAGTTTGTGCCATTTAATGAATACCCTCTATAGTTTAAAAAATATCCTTAGATTGAAGTAATAGTCTTTGTCTCACATATTTTAATAATTTTAGGTTTATACATACCTGTAAGGAGCCCGAGGGAAATTGTTACACAAGGGTTGGATAGTCCATATAAGTTCCAAAACAGAATCATCATTAAGATTTTGGTTTGGGGGAATTCCCAATTTATTATTCCCCATATGAATTTTTGGCTTCTAGGAAGGTTCTGCCTTATAGGATACAGATTTGGATCCTTTATATTCCTCTTAAAAAAATTATTGAATGAGAAGATGATTCCTCTTTCATAGGAATCATAGAAGAATAGTCTTCAGTGGATGAGTACCTTTCATGTTGCACATGAACCATATAACCGCCCTTCATAGAGAGTGGGTAACATGAATCAAAAGCCACAAAACCCCTTTTATAGAGGTGATAACAGTTTCATCCTAAATTTATGCAATTGACCCCATCTTCACAAGAGTAGTGATGAAAAAATCATACATATTTTTCACAAAATGCCTTTATCATAGAATGTAAGATGAAATGGTGACACTTAAGAGTATGAAAATTTTCATCAAGCAGAATAGCAATAGTTAGGTTATTAGATATAAAATCAACATTCAATTACTCAACCTAAGTAGAAATGTATGTGGAGAGGACATCATTGCACAGAGATTTTATGAGATAATTCTCATGTAATCTACTGTGGACATCATCCAAATCATTGTATATTGAAATCAAAATATTGTATATCACTTATTCCTCCACTAGATCTACCCATGAAGATTTTTTATGACATTATTATCAATCCTTATTCCCTTCAATGGATCAGGGGGATCACTACTTTCAATTTCAGCATGATTAACCCTCCTTCGTCTTGAAATTTCCTTCCAGGATGAAGTAGTTGAAGCTGGATTGATCATATTCTAAACTAAATGACAATTTTAGAGGATTTGACACACCATCAAGCAGTTATAACATAATTTACATTGGTTCTTGAATTCATAACTGATCTCCAATTGGTTCTCACCTTTAGCCAAGGAATTATTTTTTGTGGGAGGCACCTCCAAATTAATAACAATGAATACCCTATCTTAAATGCTAATAAATGAATTAATGGTGTGCTGATCAATATTCAATGTTGTTCAAATTCATGAAGCTAGATCATTTCTGAATTTGGTGTGTCATTAAACCCATGGTAGTCCATGAATTCTGGTCCAAACATGGGAAAAGGAGTGGCACTCTGAAAAGGATTAGAATTCGGGTCCCAATCTATGATTCGGAAGAACCCTAGTTTAAGGTTCAGATTTCGAATACACCAAAATCAATTGAGGTCCTCTTGACGTTTTTGTATAACATTGTAGAAAACCCTACCAATCATTATATGTCTCTATCATGAAGAGATCCAACAGTGGGATAATCGACCATTCAAATTCACATATGACCAGGGCATAAACCCTTTTTCTTAAGAGATATGACCTAACAAAGAAAACCTTCATAGAACTATTTGTTACTTTAGGGACACTAGATCAGCAGTTACAATTATAGAACCATCACCCTAATGGCTGATCCTAGGTGATGAACCAGACAAATCACTAGGACTATAAAGGACTTCCTAAAATGTGAATGATTTTCAAGAAAGAGAAGAAGTTCTATAGCCCGCTCAAGAGACATTCTAGAAAGAGTCAAGTGGCCTTTCCCAATTTGGATTGAATGATTCCATGTCTTAGCAAGATATTAAAATCAATGTTCATCATCAATGATTCGAGAAATGAAACATCATGCAAAGAAAATAGTCATCATCTTATCTCCTCCTCAATCCTTCTCCTAATCCTTCATTTGTGATCAGTTAAAAGGATCTATTTTACTTCTTATAATATAGTGAATAATTTATTCTACTTTTCCAAACCCAAGAACTTATTATACTATCATACAATGTAATTATATAATACCTTGGATTTTTATTATGAAGTATGTATCCACTAAATGTTGGATAAACCCTCATTAATGTTTCATTTTTGGCTTAGACATGAGAATAGTTAATTTCAGCACGATTATTCATTTTTTGGTAGAAGGTAGAAGACGGCTAGTGTCTAGATGCCAATCAAATACACAATGTGAATTAAATTCATTGAGGATATGTAAGACATGACATGTATGGCCTAAAGAAGATCACTATAAAGACCCTTATATTACAAGGAAATTTTTTTCTTAAATTCTTTGGGATTTTACGAGTACGCTGTTTCTGACGGCACTAGAATCCAAGGCCTGGTGTGCCCGAAATCAATTTCTGAAGTTTATCTTGGGTAAGTTCATTGAACAAACGAGTTGGTTTTTTCAATCTTTTGAACCAATGCTCGGAATTGAAATCCGTGGGCACCGATGAAATCGCATCGTCGGTAATTGCTAAAGAGGACATTTACCGAGGATGTGTTTGCTCGGGAGGAGTTGTTAAAAATTGTGGATTAATAAAGAATTGAATAAAAATTGTAGAACAATTTTTATTCTTATCTAAGTTGTTAAATCATACATGGTGTAGTTGGGGTGTGACCCACAATCCCCAAACTACCAGTGTGAGTATATTTGTGAGGTGGGGCCCACACTAGCCCCACCACTCACATTCCTTGAAACTACTCTAACCCCTCTCTTAAATTTTGTAACACATCATAACTTGTGAAACCTATCCTCTTACTCCCCTCTCTCTCCCCCATTAAACATTCAAACATATCACTTAATTAATTAGACAACTCATGGTTTAATTAATTAAGTGAATTGGATTTTTAATTTTGTAATTTGAAATGCATGGCATGGATTAATAAAATAAGGAGAAGCCTTATTTTATTTTGTTTGGTGGGATTGTAGTGTTGAGAGAAAGGAAAGAGAGATCTTGAGACTTGAAGAATTTCATCTCCTTTGTTGAAGAATGCCAAGACTCCGACGAAGAACATCGACTCGATCGACCCCAGATTCTTCTTCCTTTTTCGTCATCCATGGTAAGGAAGGAAACAACCATGCGGGAATTCATCAACAATGTCATGTTTTGTTTTCTTCTATCTAGGATAAAAATAGGAGACACCGCTTCCTCCTTAGACACTCTCCATCGACGTCTACAAAACCTCACTACGAGACGCCGTCAACAGCGACATTGACGTTCATCATCATTTACTAAGGTAGGTGTTCAGTTAAATTTTAATGAATTAAAATTGTGCTTGTTATATCATTGAGCATCTCGTATACTTTGGACGCTTTCTATCTAAATAATGGGAGAAGATCAGACCCCACAAACCCGGTAGATTCTCCTCCCTACTTTCTTGTTGATCAAGAGTTTATGTTTGTGGAGAATGCAACGCGACACCGTTGCACCGCATGGGAATGAAGAGGACCGCGACTAGAGCGGGCCGTAGAGGTTCTGCATGGCGCTGGCGCACCGCTTCGGAGAAATCAAGGGAGGCAGTGGCCAGAGCAGGCCACGAAAGAGGGGCGCGACGCCGTCATGCCACACCATTTGAGGACGATCTGTGGCCTTAGGCCACGACGGTGCAGTAGGGGGAGGCCGACCAAGCTAGCCATCAGCGCTCCAGGAAGCGGGACCCCCATGGGTCCTGCGGTGGCTCAACCGGACGGCCATAAAGGCTGGCCTTTTTTCTAGAAAATTGGGGGGTCGTAACCCCCCGAACTTCTTTTATGGTGGACCCCACTAGGGGGCCACTGTTTCCAAAAAAAGGGTCGCACCCCTCTCGAACGACAGCTGAGCTGCGACCGGCATCCGAGCCGGGCCATAGACCACGCTCGGTCGGGGCGCCCATGCTAGGCCAGGCCACCGTGCCGAGTCGGGCCGTGCTAGCCGGGTTGGGCCGTGCCCAATCAGGCAGGTCCCTGACCCGGGTCGGGTGGACCCAGTTCGGCCTGACCCAGGGGGTTTTGGGTCTGGTTGGACCAGACCCAAACCCCCTATTTTCGAGCCAGGTTCGTTAAAACGCCCATATCATGGGATAAAAACCCATGATTGACACACTGTTAGTTGTGTAGGGATACTTGGATCAAGATAGTCATTTCGGTATATTACACTTGAGGTTTCGGTGAAGTTTGTGTATGGCCGGGTTGGTTCGAACCCGAAACCAACAGGGCCCTTGAAACGGAAACGCTTATAACATAACGAATAGACGTCCGAATGATGTTCCATCAATTAAGTTGAATTAATCATGGTGACACAGTTCTTTTGGATTACTCCACTTGAGATTTGGACATAGCTGGACTACAGTCGGGTAGGTTTTAACTTAAAAACCAACCATGCCCCTAGGACGAAAAAGCCAATAACTCTCAGATCGGACGTCCGATTGATGCACCGTCTATCGCGTTGAGTTCCTATTGATGAGAAAAAACATTGTGAAACATCAAATCTAGACTTTGTGATAGTTGATTAATCGACCCTCTTGGATCGTGGAGCGGACCCTCCCAGAATTGAGCACGCTGTGTGCGGGAACCCAAGAGCTGGCTGCGACCGCGATGACGATGGAGATTTTACTTGGATCCTACTTGGGTTTGGCAGTGAGGACAACAATTCTAGGATCCTATGTGGGTTCGGCAGCGACGATGACTGTACATGGATCCTACATGGGTTCGGGAGTGATGACGACTGTACTTGGATCCTACATGGGTTCTACAGTGATGGTTACTGTACATGGATCCTACCTGGGATCGGCAGCGATGTCATTTGTGCTTGGATCCTACGTGGGTTCGGCAGAGGAGATGATTCAGAGGCTATATATAATCATCTCCACCCTTCTTTGTGAGTTGTATACCTGTGTGCGCTGAGTCATGACTTCCAATCAATATCATCAATATGATTGACTTGCTTTCCTGTGTGGATTGGGTTGTTCTTTCCTGTGTGGATAGGGTTGTACTTGGGATCATGACATGGAGCAGAAATGGAATTGTTGACATAGGTATATGTATGGGAATATACCTAAGTGGAGTTGGTTGATACTTTGTGTTTGTATCATTCTATTTTGGTTTATCCTTTGTGGATTCTGGGAGGCCTTCAGGGGTCTCGGGGTCCCTACTGAGTATAGTATACTCACCCCTGCATGGGCTCTGCCCTCACTACGTTGTGTTGGTTTTAGACGATAGACAACATTGAGCGTGGTTGATGCTTGTGGAGTGGAACTGTATCAGAAGGTGGACTATCAGGTGGGACGTACACGAAGCGGACGACCAGACCCGTGGATCTGAGGAGACCATATTTTCTAACCCTTCAGGTGGGATAGCCAGAGGATGACTTGGTGGTTGCTGATTTACTTTACTGCTGCTGTACTTTTTTTCAGATGTACTGTACTTTCAGTTGGGATTTTAATCTGGCCCATTTACTTTTCCGCGCTTACTTTTGTACTCAGTTTACTTAGTGTTTACTTTAGCTTGCATACTCTATTGTTTTTTTCCTTATATAAAGGCAATGCCTTCCCATTTATCATGATTTATTCCTTTGGTTCTAGTCGCCAGCCCCTGGCCTATGGAAGGTAGGATTGGTGTAGTAATGACCCGGGCCCCGAGGATGGGTCGTGACATTCACGTTGTGCATTGGGTTTTCTTGAGGGTGTCCTAGACATCACATACCATGTAAAATATAAAATTCGTGAATATTATATGATTATAGTAAAATGGGGAAGATCTCCTTATTTTGATAGAACCCTTATTTCCTTTTCTTGCACAACAACCCCAACCGTTTGGAAGTCCTCTTCCATTCCTAAGATAATTTCATTTGTTTTTTCTTTTCCCAAACTTCTATTGGAACCCCATTCATCACATTAGAATAATATGGTTAAGAAATTTAATCCAATTCCTTCTTTTCATAGTTTATCTCACCATCTTTTTCACTATTTTGGTAAAATACAATATTCCTTGTTTTCATGGAAGTTTTCTAGTTTTTCATTTTCAATTGTTCTATACCAAATCGGATGACAATACGGGATGAATACTCTTTTACCACCATAAGGCATGTTTTCTAGTGATTAACATTCATGTGTTGTTTCATTATATTATGTGTTGTGTTGTGATGCTTTGTAATGGAGACCTCATGAGTCATGATACTCTGATATAGCTTCCCTTGCTACTTTTGGAGACTATAGTTACTAGAAATGGATGCATGAGTTATGCCTCAGGTCTTGGATAACACTACATATGTGAATATATGGTGATAAGAATCATTATGTATATAGCACACACAGACACACATATATATACATTCATGAATATACCCTCAAATGTATGTGTTTATAATGACATTTGTTCAACGGTTTTTCTGGCATTGGACGAAGAATGTAGTGTCAGCCTGGTGTCCATTAAGAACATGAAATGACCATTTATAGTTTAAATTACTATTTTACCATTATTATATATTCATTTGGCTAATATTATATTCACTTGATTGATATTTATTGACATATTTGGTGGTGGCCTACTGAGTATATCTTACATCCTTGTCGGGCAATTGTTTAGAACCCAGACAAACATCATGGATGGATGTAGGAACATGGGAAAGCACCCAGTTGTTGATGCTTGATTTTTTTATAGAATGGGAGAGGGGGATCATAAAACTGAGCTATACCTCGTGATGATATATGGAGATAATATTTTGGTTTTTTGGGTTCTTTTAACCTAACTTTTTGTATGTGATCCATCTTATGTGTTTGACTTTTCATTTTTGTTTAAGGACAGAAACTTAAATCAATTAATATATAGTGTTTAATATTTCTACTACTGAATGTTAATTTTATCTATATGATTTATTCTATTCTTTTAGTTGACATTATTATTCCCCCCATTTATACATTTATTACACAATTTCATTACTCTGATAATGATGATATAGTGTTCCCATTTTTCCACCATTAACCAACCCACTAGTTAGGAGTCTATAGCATAAGAGGAGGCACAGTAGAGTCCATGTGACCTTCTAGGTTCAGTGAATTCTGAGTGAACTAGGCCTGAGATGTTAAAAAAAATTATGTAAATATTCTCGGATGTGTATTTATTGTGAGAGTATGGAAATATTATTTATCCATGTGTTTCATTATCATTTAAAACCCATATATCTAATTATTTATGATTTTTTAGTTGATGCATATAATTATTTGGAAAATCGTTAAATGATTTTAGGGTGAGGGGATGGAATGAGAGATGAACCCCCTAACTTAACACTAATGTAATGATCAATTCATCTAAAGGTATAATAATTCAAAGGATGTAGTGGAATCTTAATCATAGAAAATGATACGTAATCATTGTTCATGATGAATAAAAGCTACCTCATGAAGACTCAGAACATTATGAGTAATTCCTTGGTTACCATGAGAGTGTATTTAAGGAATATGTGATGTTTCATAACAAATTTTATTTTGATTTCACTTGGAATGAATTGAAATGATAAATTCTACTCTAAATTCAAAACTATTCATCAATTAAACCAATTCTCCAAATCACATGTTTATTACCTCTCACCCACCAACTCCCTCAAAAACATCTCAACCAAAATAAATATTTAAATAACACTCATAAGTATTATCTTGGGAAGCCCAATTCATTATTGTTTATTTCTTTGTATATAAGGCAGCTAGGGGATTGATTAACATCATATCCCTATATAAATGACCTGATTAATCAGCGACATTGCTTTTATATTTACTATTTATAGTGGAACAACACCAAATTAGTATGATATATATATATATATATATTTAATAATAATATATTATATTATATATTAAATTTATAATATATATATATATATATATTATTTCCTTATTTATTAAATAAATTTTTATGTTATATCAAATTAAGGATCTATTTGTGGGAGAGTGATTCCTATGTTGAGAAAATTATTTCATTCTCAATATGGGATATATTATTTTTAACCATGGAGGGTTCCACAGAATCATTATTTCATCATTTTCAGTCAAATATATGAAAAAAGTAGATTTTTTATCTGATATTCATTTGAAACAAATTAATAGTTCCTTATACTCATTTTTTCTATGTAGATCATAATTTTGGAACTTTGAATCTCATATGAGTTCACTAAAGGGTAAATATTAAAAAAAGACTAAACATTGAATTTTAAGATTTTTTTGGAATGAAAAATTTTGGGAGTGTGAATCAGTTTATTTAATATTTGAGTACAATACAATGATGTTTTTTCTAGGATATTTAGACTACCAAAAGTTAAGAATTATTTAAATAAATTTTCTGAATATGGACATGTGTAATTTTATGAAAATTTAGGTGAAGAATACATATGTGGTGATTTCAATGGGACCCTAAATATTGGGTAAGACTGTGATACTGATTGTGATATATGGTTTAATATAACCTAAATTTTTTATTATAATATTTTTATTAGTGATAAATGATCAATATTAGATGGGTCCATCATGTATAAAATCTTTATAGAGTTCAATGAGACATGAAAAAATTACTCTAGGTTAATCATTTTAGTTTGATGTGACATTGGATGTTACAATATTTGTTTACCTCGTGAAAAGGGATGGGTACCCAATTTTTTATGTTAAAGTATGTGTTTGATGATTGATCTAATTAAATGATGGGGAATTATCTTATTAAATATTTTATTATCCCATAATGATTTGAAGTTTTCATAATGACATTGTAGACTTATCATTATGATGAAGTGGTTTCTATGTTATGATATTATTGGTTTGATATGAAAACACATCATGTTCCATTCAGAGGATTCAGTTCATGTGAATTGACATCATCAATAATGTGGTCTCTGAAATTATTTCTAATTTATATTCCACTTCCCTATAATTGATAATGATTATCCATATAAATGTTTCTATGATAGGTGAATTTTTTTGTTATGGAATGATTTTTGGGACTGATTTAATGTGAGTTTTTTGGTGTTTCTTATTATTTCAGCAATTGTAGTACATTTGACCATCACTTAGAGTAATTCATGATGAGACTGTAACACAATAACTATATTTATAAAGGATATTTATTTAATTTGGGTAGCTATAGAGTCTGTATTAGTGTCACGAACCCGCCTAGGTACCTTGGTAAACCGAAATCAATGCTGACCCTGACATAGGCTGAAGGGCTTTCCTGATCCACACAGGTCAGTGACTAGAACCTGGAATCACAAAATATGCAAGTGGGAATGATTTAGCAACAAATAATGCAGAAGTAAAGAAACATGATATTATTCATAACAAAACAAACTCCACTGGGAGTAATGTACTAGAATAAAACAAGGCATAAAAATCCTAAAGCATCACAACCCTAGTTCCAAAATAAGGGAAAAAACCCATGTACTAGAGGACACAACACACCATGACCAATGGTCAATAGTTGTATCCACCTACAAGGGATTCATTCACCTTGCTCGATCCTAGATGAAGGAAGTATACAGACACCTTAAGGAAATAGTAGAGTGTGAGATAAAAATCTGAATAGGGTCTCACCGTTGATTCCATAATAGTTTCTAATAATTGATTAACCAACGGAATGATATCAATATTAAAGATAAAGTGGTTTGAAATTTTAAAGAATAATTAAACAAAACAGGTTATATAGTTCAAATGATGGAAAAATAATTTAACAAAAGACGTTGCAAAATATGGAATATTTCCAAAATAAGGGATTAAATAAAAATTTTATATAAAATACCTTATATAAATTCTTCAATCATGTAAAGTAGTTCAAAATCATTAGAATACATTTATATCTCAAATATAAATAAACAAGGGAGCCACATGGTCATCTTTCAAAAGTTACACTAGTATTAACCAACTATAGGATTCCGCACACTCTATGTGAACTCAAAAACTTGTTTATACAGACGTCCATATGACACTATCCGAAGGAGGATTATCACCTACCTTTTATGGATATCACATGCCACAAGTATGTTTTAGAATGTTGTCATAGCGTAGAGTGTATCCACAAAACTCACTAACTACCTAAGGATTGCATGCACTCTTACATGGTGGGTGACCTATTTTATGACTTCTAAAACAAATGATAAATCCAATTATTCAATTTCAAAAGTGAAAATTTATATCTATTTAAAACCAAAATAGGTTATATTAAAAACATGACTTTCCACTAGATAAAACCAATGGGTTTCTATAATATCATTTGAATCCATTTTCACTAGTTTGAAATCCACTCAAAACCAATTCTATAATTACATAATTTATTTCCCCAATTAAATTCAACAAATTAATTGAAATTATTTCCATCAAATCCATAATTTTTTATTAAAAAAATTAAATTATACAACTTCCAAAAACTCACCCAATTAAACTGAATTTGGGGTTTTCCAAATTTTCATGCCAAAACCATTTGAAATATCTCGATTCACTGGAATCGAGTTTTTAGCAATTTAATTGAATGTGGATTTGAGATATTAAATTTAAATAAATAATTGAAATAAATCAAGCAATAAAAGGACAATCATTTGGGATAATCAGAATGAAACTGCCTACCTAAAGGTCAATGATGCAAGCAGTAATGATAAACCACCACATGTAGTTTAATACAACTCCTCAGAACCCTATTATCATAAGCATCAACACAACAATGTTTTATGTTCATAAAGGGGTCCTAAAACCAATTTAATTTATTAAATTTCAAAAATAAATAAAATTTTACATGAGATAATACATTCTCTCTCCAAGATAATATCTAGATTATCATTTAATGTCAATGTATGTGCTAAAAATTATTGTTCAATTTTTTATCAAATTATATGTTAATAATTTTATATTCAATTAAATTTTCCTTAACATCCTAATTAAATAAAAAAAATATCCAACTACACACACACACACAGATATATATATATAACCTTCTTTTGATAATCAAAATAAATAATATTAGATAATTTTAAGTAATTATCCCATGTGTGTTTATCAATATATATATATATATGTATATATATATCGTTTGATAATTCATTATCTTTAGATAATCCAAATAATTATTGTTTTATAACATATTATACATTATCGTTTAAAATTTGAATAATTATATTCTAATAATTTTCCAATAAAAATTTCATTTAGATATCCTTTTATAATTTAGAAAAAAATATCCTTTGATAAATCATTGATATTATCATTTTACAGTTTCATTTAATTATAACATGATAATCCCATGTTATTTTCATTTTAAAAAAACTAATATTATATTAATATAATTTCGTGCAATTATATTTTGAAAATTTTATGAATTAATCATTCCCTAGCTCATTAAAATAATACTTTGATAATTTTGACAATCATGCCATTTGATAATTTCTTTACAATTAAACGTTAATAATTTTTATAAATAAAAATTGATAATAACATGTAGTTATTCTTTAAAAAGGTAATTATTATTTTCAAATTTAAATAATTTATCCAATAATAAATCACGAAATTACATATTAATAATTTTATTTAAATAAATTATCCCTAATGATAAAATGTGATTATCAATATATATATATCTATCAATAATTCATTTTATAATCATTTTTTAATAATTTTACATGAAGTATTCTAATATTAATGATGTTTAATTATTTGTTTTAAAAAATAAAATCACATTTTTATTAATTTTAGAATAAAAAATAATTGAGGAAAAAAAATAAAAATAAATCAAACCTGGTATGCATCACCATGGGAGAGAATGAGGAACTGTAAACACTTCTCCAACTCAAAAGAAGAAGCCGAGACGGTCAATAGAGGCACTCAAAATTAGTTTCACGGTCACCCGAGGAAGATAGTATAATCCAACACTGATTAATCGAATCATTCAAGTATTTCAAAACCCCAAAGCTGTGTAACAATCTTCTATTTGGAAATTTTTAACCAAATCTGCGAATCAATATAAAGATGAATACAGAGTTGTTGATTTCATCCGTTGAAGGTGCTAATAATTTAAAAAAGTAAAAATGGTCAACAAATTCGGTTCTTTGGAAGGTTTGGTCAATCAAAAATAAAGGTGTGGCATACATTGGTAGAAGATGAATAGAAACGATCGTTTTTTAATTAATTAATATTTTAATTATTTAACATAAAAATTAAATCACACCATACATATTTTGTGCACTATATTTATGCCTATTCTAGGGTAAACACCTCATTTTGGACAAAAATGTGCTCTTCGATTTCTCATTAGACGAACTATTTGAGAGATATTAATGAATTATTAATTAAAAATCAGCATAAAAAATAATTAAAATAAAAAGTGATTTTTTGTGAGCAAGTCATCCAAACGCAAGACTATTACAACTTTTATACCATGTCTAGGGTAAAACCCTCATTATGGACCAATTGGTGGTCTTAGATTTTCCATATGAAGCACCACTTTGGAGATATTTAATGATTTATTTAAAAAAATTGATCAAAGAATTAATTAAAATAAAAAGGGTAATTTTTTCAAGTGAAGCGTCCAAATTCCCAATGATAACAAACGTTATACCACATCTATGGTAAAAAACTCATTCTGAACCAATAAGTTTTCTAATATTTCCCATACAATGCACCATTTGGGAGATATTTAATTATTTTAAATAAATAATATATTAAATATTATTTACAAGCATTGTCTCTTGAGTGAGACATCCAAAATTCTGGTGTCATTGATTGTTATACCACTTCTAAGGTAAACACCATATTTCAGACATAATTTTGGTCTCAAATTTCACATAAGACATACTATTTTTGAGTTATTCAATTATTTTGATTAAATATATCATGCTTAAAAAATATATTTAATATGTTTATTCCGTCCTCCTCGAGACTTTGCAGTCCTCAAAAATTTAGACCTACTCAGTGTTTAACTCATAAAATATTTAAGTGAATATTCCATAGTATTAATTTGTAATTTTACCATTCCGGTACGTGTTTAACAAATAGAAAAATTTTCACTAATAAAACATTTTTAACATTTAACATAATAAAGTAATAATTTAATACAAAAGTATTTAAGAATACCCAAACACAGAAATAGGATGTTACAACCTCCCCACCATCGAATCATTCTGCCCCCAAAAAACCTATGAGGAAGCCTCAATGTCAAAAAAATGAGTTAAATGCTCTCTCATCAGTGCCTCTCTCTCACACGTCTTTTCAGAGTCATAACCATGCTACCATATTACATAGACCATAGATATAATTGTCCTATGAAGTACCTTGGACTTTGAATCAACAACTATGACTAGTTGTTTAGTCATAGGTAAATCAGGTTCTAATTCTAGATCACACCAAATAAAAACATGCGATAGGTTAGAGAAATACTTTTGAAGCTAAAATACATGAAACTCATTATGTATCGATGTCTGTTGTGGCGGTATTTCTATATGGTAAGAAACATTCCCCACAAAAACAAAAACCTCAAAAGTTCCCACAAAATAAAGAACAAGCTTCCCCTGCCTCCCAAGCAATCGATGAGCCTACAAGGGTGAAACCTTCAAGAATACATAATCACCAAAACTATTGCTTAAAGCCGTAGAACGTCTTAGTGTTCCCTAGGTGCACAAACCATTGTAAATTATGAAAATCCACTATTATTTAATTCATTGTTTCTAATGGTGCAACATAACAGTTTTGATAACATAGAACACCCTCTTTAGAGAACGACAACTGGGCATCAGTCTCCCCACCATAAAGAGAGTCTTTAATGCTTACAGAATTAATCAACAAGATTCTGTTCTTGAGGAATCATCTTGAGAAGAGAATATGTCATAGAACCATTAACATTCATGGAGGAGAGAACCAACACTGCCCAAGATGACACACATGGGTGAATAAAGTCTTTCTCAAGAAGATCATCCAATTGAGACATTAGTTCTTTCAATTCAATTATATCCATTTGGTAAGAGGGAAAATAAACCTTTTGAGTTCCAGACATTAAGTCAATAGAAAACCCGACCCCTTTTACTGGTAGAAAACCATAGATGTTAGAATGACACATGTTGGGGAACTCAAGGTTTACTGGAGGGAGATCACCACTCATTGAATCTCTATCTAGATCAAAAGTTATCACTGATATCACATTCACCATCTCTGTATAAGAGGTTCCAGATCATCTCGACCTTGGGTCCCATTTTTTATGAAAGACAAGAGGCACACCACCGAGTGTTTTAAGGTGGACCTATCAAAGATAACAGTCGATTATGGATTTACTGGAAAAGTTCCAAACCATAATGAATATGACATCAAGATATTTCTTTTTGAGAACTAAAAATCTCCATGTAAGCTCGAAATCAGATAGAGAGAAGAAAGAAGAATGACTACAGAGACCCTGCTCTCTCTTTGTACCAAGGGGTGTAGTAATATTCTATGAAATTGATAAAATCTTCATAGGTATATTCGTCATATTAACAATATGGGCTGAAATAAATGAGTGAGATGCACCAGTATCAAATAGAGCGATCACTAATGATGAATCTATAGTAATGGTACCTATCAAAGTTGCATGACATGTGTCTTCTACCTCTAGAGACTCTTCCACTATGTGAAGAAGCTCCGTTCTGGATGCATGTGTCTAGAACCCTTTTGTACAAGAAGCATTTAATTTCTCGATAGTTTTTGGTGGTTCTGATGATCTTGTTCAACTATGTGGAGTAGAGAAGTGATTGAAGAATCACTGTAAGATCCGTAAACGTTCGCATGAGCTACAGTTTTTTGGTTCCTCGTTAAAAACCCTCTTCTAATGTCATGAATTTCCATACTAATATCAAATCAATAAAGTCCCTCTTGGTTCTAAAGGAGTTCTAGAATGACTCTGTCATCAAGAACATCCCTGAGAAACGTCACACTTCTATTTTTCAGCAAAGGAACAAACACTGCCACTAGGAGGAAAAGGTACTCCCTTCAACCCTGACATTTCCTCCAGGTCCATCTCAACCATCATCGCCCTATGTAGCACATCATCATAAGTAGAAAGATTTAGTAAAAAAACTTAAGAACAAATATCTGATTGAAGCCCTAACTCTAATCATTGATCCTTCATCTTCTTAGTAGATAAAATATCAAGAGAAAATTGCACCAACACAATAATGAGACTTCTGTACTCAGTCACAGTTTTGTTGGTTTGTTAAAGCATGAAAAATTAAACAGCCTTATCCAATGCCATTGATTATATAGAGAAATTGATAGTGAAAATAATCTTGAAGTATTTCTACTCTAAACCCTCAAGTTTCCCAACCGTCTCCATCATGTCCCACCATCTCCTGCTCGGTCCCTCCAGAACGAAGGTGGTACACGTCACCATGATCTCATCCTGTGTCACCAAGAATACAAAATGACATTCAATCCTACCCAACCATTCTTCATCATGTTGAGGATTAGTGTATCCTTTGAAAACTGGAGTTTTATGGTTAAATAACTCTTGATAACAATTCCGAAGAGCATCCACATAGGTTCTACAACTAAAGCCTAAACAAGGACTAGAGGTGGTGTCTATCCCATAACATAGATAGTGCGCAAAATCAGCTCAACTAGGCTCAAGTCTATGGGAGGATTTTCTTGTAGAGTTTCATTAGTAGCCCCTTCCATGATCTAATTCACAAGTCTTCTAGTAGAAATTATGTTAAAAAAATCACAAGACAATAAATAATACATTAGCTAATGATCATACATAACATTGAAGGAAACTTGATCATTATAGAAGAAACATAAATGATTTTGATTTCACTTTATCCAAATATAAAAAGGGAAAATACTATAACTAATCCACACAAAGTCTTTATATTGGAACACAAACATTCTTTCCAGGTATATATTCCCTTTTTCTGGTGTTTTTGAGAAAAGTGGAGTTTCTAGAAATTTTTCAAGTACACGTAGTGTACATTATGAGTAAACGATATGTACTTTGTTTCCACAGGAGGCCATGTGCTGGCTGTGTCCTAGCCACACACACGATCATGTGGGGTGACCTATATACCACATAAAGTAGAGTAAAAAATTAGTAATTACAAGCCGTGTACTCTTAAAGTACATGCCATGTATTTTTTTTCATTAATCACAATGGGGTTGCGTCCGATGGACAAAACCATATTCTATTAGGTTCTGTTTGACCATGCACACCGTACAACTGTAGATCATAGACAATACCTAGATCTTGTGTCCATCCTCCAAATCAAACACTTTCGGTCGCATTGGAATAACATCAATGAGTTATTACTTCTCCCAGAGCATTGTTTTCCAATTCCTCTTTTTTTCCAAGTTAACGTGGGTTGAATGTTTTTTAATTTTTCATATATAAATGATGTAATAAAGATATTGATGCATATAGTTTCATGTATATCTATCACCTAATGCTAAGGTAGGTGATTTTTTCCTTTTTTTCAAATACTTTGAGTATTATGAGCAAATTCCACCAATACCCTTGAACAGGGTATTGTGTGTCTACTAGTTTACCCCTGTGGTTTTCCTTCCATTCTTGTATGCCTATGTAGAGGTAATTTGGATATGAATTGGGTTGATTTCTATTCTTTACAATAGTTTTTCCCATGAGTTGTTCTATTTACTACCATTTGGTCCTGTTTCGCCTTTGTCTTCTTTACATGTTTTCCATGCTTGTTGTTGTAGGATGGAGAGTTGTTTTTCTAAAATGTTTGATATGTTGTAGACTATTATCCAAGTAGTTATGTAGGTTTACGTTGGCCATATTACACTTCTTTGCTCGTTGACCTACATGGCTATGATAACCTGGTGTAGTAGACTATTGGGGGAATTGACCGGGTGAGCTTCCTCATAGAGTCATTGAACACTTTGGCTATAAGGGGGATTGACAGAGCGAGCATCCTCAGATAGCCTAGAAATACATGAGGATATAAGGGGAAATGACCGAGAGATATTCCATTGAATGTCATTGATTACAGTAGATTATAAGGGGATTGACTGAGTGAGCTTCCTCATAGAGTCTTTGTTTGAATTGAATGACCTAGACTATAAGGGGAATTGGACGAGTGAGCCTTCTCAGAGTTTCCTAGACCTTAGGGATCTAAGGTAATTGACATGCGATCTTTCTCAGAGATTCCTTGACTACCATAGACTATGTGGGGATTGGACTATGTGAGCTTCCTCAGAGAGTCTTGCTTTACCTAGACTGTACAGGGAATGGACTGTGTGAGCTTCCTCAGAGAGTGTTGCTTCACCTTTGACTATGAGAGGATAGACTATGAGCACTTCCTATGATAGTATTATTATTTTACTATCATAGAAATAGAGCTGTTTGGATGTGTTTACTACCCAGAGGGTTGTCTGTACTTCTTAGATATGAACATAGGGGATGGTTGTGAGTACTTCCTAAAGGGTTACCTGTTTAATATTTAGCTATTGTTTCACTACTTCTTGATATTGAATAGTGGATTGTTTACTTCTGAGCACTATCATGTTTACTTATTTATGTACTTTTACCTGCTATATATTCAATGAATTTTAGGCACAGATCTTCGAGGGGTTTCCTACTGGGATTTAGTCTCACACCCTGTTTGGGTCATGCTTTTGGTCTTAAAAAGATTGTACTATTGTCGGTATAGATAAGGGAAAGCACCCTTCTACTTCAGGTACATGACTTGCTGGGGAGCTGGAGAGCATGGAACCAAGCATATTCTTGCGATGCGGAGGAGCTTCTTATCTTTTATTTTGTACTTTGGTTTAGTACTATTTGTATTCTAGAATTGTAACTTGTTTGGCTCCTTTTCTAGACATATGTATCACGTATCATTTATTATGCATCACTCTAGTTGATTATTATCTCAATCTGGCACTATTTACTATTGAAGGATATTTCTTATTTCATATATTTTATGTATTTGTTTACTTCTACTATGTATAATTCTAATGAGTGAATTCTTTCCCCACTATCACACCCAAGGCCCTTGCTGGTAGTCTCCAGCCTCTGGTGTTTGGGGAAATGCACTGGAGGCCCTGTGACCAACCGGGTACGGGGTGTCTATGGGTTGCTTCTAGAACTAGGATGTTACAAAGTGGTATTAGAGGATTCTTTTCCCTTTACTTACTCTTTGGAGCCTATAGTCAGGGATATGATGGAATGGGTACATGGTAATAAGCTATGCCCGGGAGTAGATGACCCATGTATAGGGAAACGACATACTACCACGTTTATTGTAATTTTACTAGTTTTCAATTTTACAGTTGATTTGACTTTCACCATTTCATGACTCACATGTATTGTTCTTTTACTATTGATGATATTGATGTTCTAAATCTATCGCAACCCGATGAGATGAGGGTATGCCATCTCATGCATCATATAGGAACTTTCCAGAAATCACATGTCATGCATTCTTACAATGAAATCATGGATTCATTAGCGATGGCACGTTTTTGTGATAGATGTTGTGTATAATATGTATGTTGTTGTTATAGAGGCTTTGATAAAATACATTTTGTTTGATAGGGAGTTTTTGTGTCGTGCTTTGTTTGGATGAATGCAAGACTTTGGTTCTTGAGGTGTTATGGGCCCTCATGCACCGAAATTTGGTGGCTCATTTCATTTTTGTCTTGTTATAACTTAAATCAGATGCCATGATTTGATTCATGGGGTGTATGGGCCCTCCCAGATTGAAATTTGGAACTTTTAATGCCTGTTTCAGTGTTTTTCTGGGCATTGAAGTAGGTTCTGAGGATTAATGTCTGAAAAAACATAGAATACATGTTGTGTAGTTTTAAGTACACGCCATGTGTTCTTGTGTTTTGGATGAAATAGTTGTTTCTTAAGTACACGCCATGTACTTCATGTACACACAGTGTAGTTTCTGACCGGGTGGTAGGTCGTGAGGGCAGAGACACGAGAAGGGGAAATTCTGTTGGAAATGCGTCGGGTCCACACTAAAAACACCATGTAGTATAATCCTAGGAACCCGACCGTGTAGCTCACAACATGGGTCGGTGTTATCATTTCACATACATGCCATTTCGGGATTATAAACGCCCTATAGTCTGACCTCAGTACCTGGACGTATCACGAACAACATGGGTCAGTTTTATCATTTCTTAGTACACACCGTGATTGTGGGGAAAACAGAGTGTATGCAATCTTGGTACACTGGTCGTGTCACTAAAAACATGGGCCGGTAAATCTTGTCCAGTACAAACCGTGTCTACCATGAACAAACCGTGTCTACCATGAACAAACCGTGTGGTCTTATCTTGGGAGTGCCATGTGGATTAACCATGTAGAAGGACCTGGGAAGAGGAAGATGATTCAAGTACACACCGTGTTCTTGGAGAACACGCCTTGTGTTTGTGGTGTTACATGACCAGTTAGGGAAAGAGTGCATGCCCATGTGAATGACTTCAAGGAACACGCCATGAAGGAACTGTACATGTCGTGTAGTCATGTTTTATAAAACTTGAATGATTTCAGTATCTTGTTCACTTCTTACACCCCTTGTTTTCAGTCATTGATAATCTTGAATCTAGGTCAGAGTTTGACCATGCAGAGTTATGCCACCTAGAAGTCCTCTGGTTGATTGTCAGTTGTAGGGTAGTGATCAGATGCCTTATATGGATGATCAGGGACTCCCTATAGATCCTCCTATTGTACATTCCTCGGCACCAACAGTTATACAAATTTCATTCGCCGATGCACTATTTAGGGAGGGTTTTCTGAGGATGATGCAGACCTTTCAGGGAAAGCTTCCTCTTGCCCCGTCGATGGCAGATTTGATGTGAGACTTCCAACAATAACATCCTCCCACCTTATCAGGGGAAGGGGGACCACATGCTGCAGAGTCGTGGTTTGATGCCACACTGATGATCTTCGAGCATCTCTAGGTACCACTAGAGAGGAGGTTGAAGCTCGCAACCAACATTCTCCAAGGCTCTTCCAAGAGGTGGTGGGATGTCATCTCTCAGGCAGTACGCCATCATAATATCGCTTTGGAGGAGTTCCAATGTATCTTTTATGATTACTTCTACCCGGAGACCTTGAAGGTCGATCGAGCCTGGGAGTTAATGAGCCTAAAGAAGGGTACTTTTATTTGATGGAGTATTTCTCTCGCTTCACGGAGCTACAACGTTTCACACCTATTCTAGAAAAAAGATTAGTTGTTCCTGGCTAGGAAATTTGAGGACAAACTAATGCAGGAGATTCGTTCCCATGTGAGCATCATTAGGCTCACTTAGATATCCTCTATCATCAACTAGGCACTGATTACTAAGTGAAATATGAGGAATTTTTGGAGCTGTGGGTAGGGCGATTCATCATCCAGTGTTAGTGCTTTTCCAGATGATAGTATGATGCGCCGTAGGCACTAAAAATAAATGACAAATATAGAAGTGGTTATTTTTTACTTTAGAAGGGGTTATAACCCCTTCTAAAGACATTAGCAGTGGTTATGTGGAACCACCGCTACTATGGCTGCCTACTGTTAGTAGAAGGGTTTTTGAGGAAGCGCTGATAAATGCGTGTTGAATTTAGCGGCAGATACATTTGAGGGGGTTTAAACCCCCTCTATTGTTGTCCAAAATGTACAACATATTGCTTTTTTTAGAGGCGATTTTAACCACAAACACCTCTAATCTTGGGATTAGGGGCGGTTCAAACTGCCCCTATATGTTTCTTGCATTAGGGGCAGTTTTAGGCAATGACCCCTAATGCTTCTATTTTTTTTAAATAAAATCCACATCTGCACTGTGCATCCCCTACCGCCTCTCCTATGCATCCTCTGCTCCCGTGCATCCTCTTTCGGTGTCCTGACTCTCTTGCGTGTCTCATCCCCTGGTCTGTTGGTGTCCTGCCTCTCTCGTGCATTCCATTTGACAGTGTCCTACCCCCCTGTCTGTTGGCATCCCGCCTCTCCCTACTAGTTTCCTACCTCTCTCGTGCGTCCCTTGGTCTTGCATGCATGTCCCCACTCCCAGTCTCGGTGTCATCATATGTGTGTGTCACGCTCTAGCCACGCCCTTGGTCTTGCCCCCGTGCATGTCCCGCTCCCGCACCTGTTCGTGTCCCAGTCCAGCCCCGCTCCCAGTCCTACGTGCATGTGTGTCCCTATCCAGTCCCAATTCCATTACTTCGTGCGTATCCTGGTCTAGTCCCAGGTTCTTCTATGTTCGCAAATTCAGAGGGTTTTTTAAAAAAAAGATGTAGGTGGGATTCGAACCAAAATTCTCTTTAGTATGATATCCTTCACTGAAACCACTACCCTAATTCTATTTTTGTTTATTTAGTACATATATTATTCTATTTATATATACTAATAAGTTTATTATAATATAATTTATTTTCATATTATATTTAAATACATATAATAACTTTAATAAAATAGGCATATATATTAATAAATATATATATATTAACAAATTTAGACAACATTTAGATATTATTGTATTTATATATATATATTAATAAGTTTATTAAAAGAAACATTATTAAAACAATATATTTAAATTCATAGATTATATTTGTCAAAATACACATATATATAATAAAAAATGTACATATATAATTTATATAGAATTGTATTTATATATATTAATATGTTTATTAAGATAAAAATTATTTTCATAATATATTTAAATAAATTAAATAAATAACATGTTTATATATTTACATAAATATAAATATATATGTATATATATATTTTTTATGCACACCTCTATAAATTATATATCTACATATATTTTAATAAAATTATGTATGTTTGTATTTATAAATATATTTATATCAAACATACACAAACAAAAATATGTATTTATATATTTATTTATAATTGTTTATATTTATTTTAATACACGTATATGATATATATATACATATTTATATTTATATTTATATTTATATTTATATTTTACCCAAATATATTATGGAAATATATATATATATATATACATATTAAATTTATATGTACAAAATTAATATATATACGTATATTATATTTATATGAATATAATATATTATACATTTTATAAAAACATTCATATTTGTATAAAATATAAAAAATATATATATATTTATTATGATTTTTTTAAGAAAATAGTAGGGGTTCACAAACCCTTTGATCTCTTAAAATATAGGGGGTTGTGAACCCCCTATAATGTAAGACATTAGTAGTGGTTCTAGTGGGGGTTTGGAACCCCCACTAATGTCTTACTTTAGAGGGGGTTTTGAACCCCCACTAATTTCATACATTAGAGGGGGTAGGGAACCCCCACTATTTTGAAAAATAAATTTTGTATAACACACACAAATATGAAAAATCTAAAATACAACTGAATATATGTATGTTTGTGTATATATATAGATCCTCTAACTGAATATATTGTGCATGTAACAAAATATATATCCCAACTAATTATTAATGTAGAGATAGTTTTAATATAAATGTCTCTAAAATCTAACTACATATTAAAATATGCTAAAAATTTAATGGGGGATGTGAACCTCCTCTAAATTCGATGAATAGAGGGGGTTGTGCAAAACCCCCTCTAATGATTCAAAAAATGAATTTAGAGGGGGTGTGCATAACCCCCTCTAAATAACCCCCTCTAATGTACTGTTTTTTTTAAGTGAGGGAGGATTCATGGGGAGATTCGAGCAGGCAGAATGCAACTTTGGGTAGCCAGTTGGTGTGCTACCAGTGTGAGAAAAGAGGGAATACGAGGCCACATTGCCCGAGAGACCCAATGGAGAGAGAGGATATTGTGGAATGATGGGTAACTTTCAATGATTTTTTAGTTATTCTCACCAGCATCTGGTGAAAGGGGTTCCTCTATGACTTGTCATTTAGGAGTAGCACCACCAGCTTCTCACTAGTCTGGAAACTGGAGTTCTTCCAGCCATTCAGGTTGAGGAAAATGTCATGGATGTGGTTGTCAATCACCGGTCTTTCAATGACAACAATGTAGATCAGCTCAGATTGGTCAAGTAGGGTCACAGGGCTGCAGTGCAAGCCAGACTTTTGAAGTGGAGAAAATCCAATAGGAGTAGGATCCTGGACCCTCTACAGTTTGAAGTTCAATCTTAGTAGCCTCATTTTATTCTTCTGTTCTCTTTGATACATGTTAATATCATAGATTTATCTCTATTGCTTTTGTGGAGAGCCTTGGGCTTTGCATCTTTTCTTCTACTGATATATTGACATTAAACACTCCGTTGGGGACTAGGATGGCTAGTGTATGTAGATCAAGGAGTTCCCCCTATAGATTGATGGGTATCACATTCTATGGGACATCTATGTCATAAATATTACAGGATATGATGACATTCTAAGTATGGACTGGTTGGTTCCCTTCCAAGAAGTCGTCGAATATTATCGCCACAGTGTGAGCTTCATATAATCGGTGGGTTAAACGTTTCTTCATAAAGGAGAGTGGGGTGTACATGCGAGTAGAGAAGGACGCGAGCATCATGGTCAAGGAGGAGTTATATCCCAGATTTCTAGTATTTATCCGGATGACCAGTGGACATCACTATTATACTTTCCTCCAGTCGTGGATCATTTCAGAGATGTCTTTCCTGAGGTCTTTTCAGGTTTTTCTCTGGAGTGAGAGGTAGATTTATCAATTGATCCTTTTCCTGGATCGACACCAATTCCCATTCCTCCTTAGAGGATGGATACAACTGAGTTGCAGGAACTCGAGAAGAATTTGGAGGAGTTGTAGGCAAAGGATTTCATTCAACCCAGTGATTCTCCTTGGGGTTCGTCTATTCTATTTGTGAAGAAGGAAGATGGTACCCTACAGCTTTTCATGGATTATTAGAAGTCATAACATTTGATGGTTATGAACCAATATCACTTTCCAAGGATTTATGATCTCTTTGATTAGCTTTGAGGAGCCCAAGTTTTCTTAAAGATAAACTTGAGGTCCGGTTATCATATGTTGTGCGTCAGACCATCAAATATACCCGTTACATCCTTCAAGAGAAGGTATGGTCTATACGAGTACTGAGTTATGACGTTCAGTCTTATGAACACACCTGTAGTTTTTAGGGAACTGATGAACCGATTGTTCGATCCATAATTGGATTCCTTTTTTTGGTCATCTGGGATGATATCATGTCGTAGTCTCACAGTCAACGTGATTATGATACCCATCTTGGGATCATCTTGAGTACACCGAGGGAGGATCATTTATATGTTATTCTCTCTAAGTGCCACATTTGGATGGACTAAATTCACATCTTGGGTCACTTTATTTCAGAGACAAGAGTATCAGTAGACCCAGAGAAGGTGATAGCTATAGTTTCCTAGGAGCAGTCGAATAACTTCATTGAGGTGTAGAGTTTTATAGGGCTGGTTGGATACTACATGTTATTTATTTAGGGATTTTCATGATTAGTAGCACCATTGATAGGTCTGGACAAGAAGGGTGCTAAGTTCTTATGGTTAGATTCTTGTGAGTCATCCATTCAGGAGATGAAAGGGAGGTTGACTTCCACACTGATACTAGTCTTTCCAGAGTTGGGAAAGAGCTATACTATTTATTGTGATTCATCAGGTATTGGGCTGGGATATGTGCTTATGTAAGGTGATGGAGTCTTTGTGTATGGGTCTCGGCAGTTGAGGCCACACGAGAGGAATTACCTAACGCACGATCTAGAGTTGGCATCTGTTGTTCAGGCCTTATGCTGTTGGAGACACTATCTTCTGGGAGATCATTTTGTGGTTTTCACTGAACACAAAATTCTCAAGTACATATTCACACAGCCTGATCTGAATTTATGACAGCACAGGTTGGTTGAGTACCTACAATCCTTTAATTTCGAGGAAGCCTATATTTCTGGGAAAGGCAATGCAGTGACTGATGCATTGAGTAGGACTCTGATACCGGTAGTTCAGGAGGCCCGATGTGAGTGGCAGCTTGTGGATCTATTCCCAGAGATGCATTTGGAGGTGAAATGTAGTCAGGGGTAGATGTTTCTATCTTCTATAGTTGTTACCTATACTCTTATTGATCGAGTATGAATGAAGAAACTATGTGATTCTGAAAGCCTAGTCCTATGGGAAAGCATGTTAGGAGGGTACCCTATTCCTGGATGGACTATAGGTGAGGATGAAATCTTGCGTTTCCAAGGACAGGTGTTGGTGCCAACAAATATATATGAGGACCTGATTGTGGGATATTCATTCCTCAGTTTGGGAAGTTCATCCTGGAATCACCAGGATGTATCATGATCATCACAATCAGTATTGGTGGAAAGGTAAGAAGATGGACTTTTTTGGTTAGGTCATTACGTGTTCCACTTGTCAGTAGGTGAAGGCCAAGCATCAACGACCAGCATGGCTTTTACATCAGCTATCCATTACCGAGTGGAAGTGGAATGATGTTGCAATGGTCTTTGTGACCGGGTTTCCAAGGTCGCCTCAATTGAATGACATAGTTTGTGTGGTCATTGACAGGTTTACGATGGTCACTCACTTCTTGCCGATCAAGGAGACCTTTAGTGTTGATGACCTGGGGTGGTTTTCCATCCAAGAGATTATACGTCTTCATGGAGTTCAACACTCAATTGTTTCAAACAGGGATGCCCATTTTACTTCTCGGGTCTAGCAGGGGCTTCATAATGCTTTAGGTACACAAGTACATTTTGGTACAGCTTACCAACCATAGACATTTGGCCAGTCTGAGCGTACGATTCAGGAGATTGAGGACATTCTCCGAGAATGCATTCTGGATTTTGGAGGTTCATGGGAGAAGCATATACCTCTTTGGTGTTTTCCTACAACAATAGTTTCAAACAACATTTCAGATGGAACCTTATGAAGATTTATAAGGTAGGACATGCTGATCACGCATTTGTTGGCTGGAGGCAGGAGAGGCAGCTTTGTTGGGACCTTTTCTTCTTCAGGAGACCATTGAGCAGATAGAGTTGATTCAGAAGAGGAAGGATACTGTATCATCTCTTCAGAAATATTATGCTGAACAGCAGAGACGACCTCTTGAGTTCGAGGTCCGAGATTACGTTTTCCTACGTGTCACACTGAGGTTGGGACACAATAGGATTAGGAGGTAGGGTAAGTTTTCACCAAGTTATGTCAGGCTTTTTGAGATGATGGAGAGAGTTGGGACATTGGCCTATCAGTTGCAGTTACCTCAAAGGTATTGGGCTATGCATGATGTTATTCATGTCTCTTAGCTCTAACGTTACATTTCAGACCCATCTCAGGTCTTTCAACCCGAGGAGGTTGAGCTTTAAAGAGCATCCTATCCAGATTTTTGATCACAATACAATGGTTCTCTGTGGCTATTATGTTCGTCTAGTATGGGTGAAATGGAAGAACAGGAGGGTATAAGAAGAGACTTATGAGAGGGAGGCCGATGTTCGAGCACAGTGGCCAGAGCTATTTAGGGTTTCTTCTTTTACACCGTGCTAGGGAAATTTGGGGATGAATTTCTTTTAGGGGGGAAGTTTCTAAGAAACATGATCTTCTTTTGAATTATTTTTTTTCCTTTTTCTAGAGTTTTTCATAAAAGAGGAGTTTCTGTAAATTTTTCAAGTACACGCCGTGTACTTTATGAGTACTTGTCGTGTACTACGTTGCTGTATGAGGCCATGTACTGGTCATGTCATGGCCACGCACACGGTTGTTTTCAGTGATGTAGTGGCTGCCTAAAGCGGAGTATAGAAATATTAAGTACACGCCATGTACTCCCAAAGTACAAGCCATGTATTTGTTTTTCATTAAACGCACCTGGGTCATGTCTAACAGACATAACCATCTTTTTTTAGGCCTTGTTCAACTGAGAGAATCATATGACTACAGATCTTCGACAAGTCCCTAACCATGCATCTGTCCACTGAATCAAACACTGTCAGTTGTGTTGGAATCGAATCGGTGAGTTCTTCCTTCTCTCAGATCAACTTTTTCCAATTCCTTCTCTTTTCCATGTTATCGTGGCATGAATGGTTTATATGTTTTCATAGATCTATGAAATTCTAAAGAAATTTTAGCATTTATTTTCAAGTATATCGATCACCTAATACAAAGCTAGGTTTTTGTGCCTTTACGTTAGAAGTATTTGAGTGTTATGTTAAAATTCCACCAATAACCTTGAATGGGGTATTTCATGTTTACCGTTTCACCCCTTCTGTTTTCCTACCATGCTTGTATGCCTGTGTGGATTTAGTTTGGATATTAATTGGGTTGATTTTTATTATTAGGATGTGTTTTCCCCATGCACAGTTCTTCTTACGATCCTTTGGTCTTATTTAGCCTTTGGCCACATTACCTGTTTTCCATGCCTGTTGCTGCAGGATAGAGAGTTGTTTTTCTGACATGCTTGATATGCTGTAGAATGTTAGCCAAGTAGTTCTATAGGTTTACTTTGGACATATTACACTTCTATGCTCATTGTCCTACACTGGGTCGTAAGATCCTGGTGTAGTAGACTATAAAAGGAATTGATCGGGTGAGCTTCCTCAGATAGTCATTGAGAATATAGGCTATAACGGGGATTGGCCGAGTGAGCATCTTCAGAGAGCCTAGAACAACCTAGGTATATAAGGGTAATTGAATGAGTGAGCTTCCTTATAGAATCCATGACTACTTTATACTATATGGGGATTGACTGCGTGAGCTTCCATAGAGTGTATTTGATTGAATTGAACGACCTGTGCTGTATGGGAAAATGGCCGAGTGATCATTCTAAGAGAGTCTTATACCTAGAGGCTATAAGGAGAATTGACATATGAGCTTCCTTAGAGAGTCCATGATTACCTTAGAAAATTTGAGGAATGAACTGTGTGAGATTCTCAAAGTGTCTTTCTTTATCTAGACTATACGATGAATGGACTGTGCAAGATTCCTCAGAGAGTCTTGCAATGCCTTTGAATATGAGGGGATAGACTATGAGCACTTTCTCCGAGAGTCTTATTAAATCCCTATGACAGAACCAGAGGTGTTGGGTTGTGTGTAATACCTAGAGGGTTGTCTGTACTTTTAGATAGGACCAGCGGGGATGGCTGTGAGTACTTTCCAGTGGGTTACCTGTTTGAGATTTAGCTATTGTTTCACTGCAGCTTGATATTGAACTATGGATTGTTTACTGCTGAGAACATTCATTTTTACTTCTTTCTTTACTGTTACCTATCATATATTCACTGACTATTAGCCACAAATCTTCAGGTGTTTGCCAACTGGGATTTAGTCTGACACCTTGTTTGGGTCATGCTTTTGGGCCCAAACAGATTATATTGTTGGAAGTATAGATAAGGGAAAGCACCCATCTACTTCAGGTACATGACATGATGGGGAGATGGAGAGAATGGGACCGAGCATATGATTGCGATGCTGAGGAGCAGTTTATCTTTTATTTTTTAATTTGGTTTAGTACTATTTGTATTCTAGTATTGTAACTTATTTGTCTACTTTACTAGACATATTTATCATGTATCATTTATAATGCATTGCTCCAGTTGTTTATAATCGTAGTCTGCCGCTATTTACTATTGAAAGATATTTCCTTCTTCTAATATTTTATGTATTTGTTTAGATCCGCTGTGTACTCTGCCAATGAGGGCATAGTTTCCCCACTATAACACCCTAGAACCTCACTGTTAGTCGGCAGCCTCTGGCATTTGGGGAAATTCACTTGAGGGCATGTGACCAATCGGGTACGGGGCACCTTTGGGTGGATTCTGGAATTGGGATGTTACACTATCTCTAACTACCCCTAGTGACTGAAGGTTCATTTCGATGAGATCTATCTTGGAACTCAATCACAACTACCTCCAATGTCTCGATAGGAATAATAAAATTCATACTTTCATCAATGAAAGATTCATAACCTTCCTCTGATAACATTTTGTCTTGTACTAGCCCAGGTGCCCTGGTAACCTGATAATCGAGCCCACCCTGATATATCCCTAAGGTCATTCCTAATACCCCAAGTCAGCGACTAGCACCAAGAATCACACAACATGAAAGTGTGAATGATTTTGTAGCTAAGAATGTGAAACGAAAGAAACAAGAAAATATGCATAACAAAAGAAACTCCACTGGGAGTAACGTACCTGAATACCACAAGGAATAAGAATCCCAAAGCATTACAACCCAAGTACGCAAATAGGGAAACCCATCCCAAGTCTTTAAGGACACAACTCACCAAGATCAAGGGTCAATAGATGGATCCACCTCCATGTGATCTTTTCCCATTACTCGAACCTTGAAGAAGGAAGTCTACAAACAACTGAAGGAAAGAGTAGTGTGTGAGATAAAAAGACAAGTATGATCTCACCTCAGATTCCATAAAAGTTACCAATTATTATTTAACCAAAGGAATGCTTTTAATATTAAAGATAAAAAGGTTTGAAATTTTAAATCATAATTAAACCAAACATGTTACTGTGATTAAATGAAGGAAAAATAATATCAGCAAAGACTTTGCAAAAGATGGAATATTTCTAAAACGATGGAATAAATAAAAACCATTAATATAAAATAGTTTATATAAATTCAGATGGATTTTAAAGGAGTTGAAAATCATTAGAATACATTTATATCTCAAATATAAATAAACAGGTGAGCAACATGGCAATCTGCCAAAAGGTACGGTACTATTAACCGGCTATAGGGTTCCACACTCTCTATGCGAACCCATCAAAATGTGTATATACATGTCCCTATGGAACTATCCAATGAAGACTCTTAACCAACCCATCGATGATGTCACCCACTGCATGTATGTTTTAGAACATTGTTGTAGCGCAATGTGTATCCAAATAACTCTCTATCTAACTAAGACTTGCCGGCACACTTACATGATGGGTGTCCTATTTTTCAGACTACGTAAAAATATGATCAATCCTATTATTGCATTCCAAAACATCCACTTTCTATCTATTTAAACCCAAAAGTGGTTTTTTTAAAAAAATGTGCTTTTTCACAAGATAAAACCAATGGATTTTTATCAAATATTTTGAATCCATTTTCTCTAGTTTGAAATCCATTAAAAACCAAGTACATCATTATATAATTTATTTAAACAATTGAATTAAAAAATTTAATTGAAATACTCTCCATCAAATCCACATTTTAAATTAAACAATTTAAATCATCCAATTTCCATAAACACGCCCAATTCAATGGAATTTGGGTTTCTCCAAATATCCATTACAAAACCATTTCAAATATCTCTATTCACTAGAATTGAGGTTTTATCAATTTAATTGAATGTGAATTTGAGAAATTGAATTTATATCATTAATTGAAACAAATAAAACATTACATTGATAACCAATTTGGCTAATCAAAATGGAACCACCTACCCCAAGGCCGCTAATGTCAGCAGTAATGATAAACCACCACAGGTTGTTCAATACACCTCCTCACAACCCTATTATTGTATGCGTTGACAGACCAATGTATGATGTTAATCAATGGGTCCTAAAACCAATGTATGTTATTATATTTAAAAAATAAAAAAAATTTCACTTGTGATAATATACTCTCACTGCTGGATAATATTTGGATTTTCATTTTATATCAATACATGTTCTTGAATTTATCCTTCAATAGTTCATGCAATTACATGTTGACAATTTTATATTTATTAAAATTATCCTTAATTTCCAATGTAATTATAAAAAATATATATCTAACTATATATATAGACACACACACACACACATATCTTTTGATAATCTAACTAAATAACATTAGTTAATTTTAATAAATTATCCCAAGTGTGTTTATCGATATATATGTGTATATATATATGTTTTAATAATTCATTATCTTTTGATAATCCACAAAATTGTTGTTTGTTAATTTATTTTTAATTATTCTTTATAATTTTTATAACTATATTCTAATAATTATCCCTATATAATTTCATGTAGATAACCATTTATTATTTTGAAAAAAAACAACCTCTGATAAATCATTGAAATTATAGTTTTCCAATTTCATTTAATTATAACTTGATAATCCCATGTCATTATCATTTCATAAAACAAATATTATCTTTAGATAATTTACTGTATTTACATTTTGATAATTATATGAATTAATAATTCATTGGTTCTTCAAAATTATCCTTTAATGATTTTGACAATCAGGCCATTTGATAATTTCATTAAAATTAGCAGTTAATAATTTCAATATATTACCTTAGATAATCAAATGTAGTTATTCATCAAAAAAATATAATTATTATTTTCAAATATAAATAATTTATCCATTAATAATTCATGAAATTAGATGTTAATAATTTTATCTAAATAAATTATTCCTAAATATACAATGTGATTATTAATATATATATATATATATTGATAACTTATTTTAAATTTATATTTTTATTATTTTACATGAACTATAATAAAATGAATTATGTTTAATTATATGTTTTTAAAGAAAATAAAATCCCATTTTTGTTAATTTTAGAATAATGAATAATTGAAAAATAAAAAAATTAAAAAAAAATCAAACCTGATATGCATCACCCTGGGAGGGATGGAGCAACCAAGAACACTTCTCCAACTCGAAGGAAGAAGCCGGGGCGATCTAAATTTGTGTCCCAAAGTACTAATAGGCACCTGAAGATGATAGGATCATCCAACACTGATTAATTGAATCATTAGGGTATTTCAAAACCCCAATGCTTTGTAACCGTACTCTATATGGAAACCTATAAACAAATCTTTGATTGAAAATAAAATTGAATGTAGAGTTGCTGATTTCATCCATTTAAGGAGCTCCTAATTTTAAATAGTTAAAATGGTCCATAAATTGGGTTTTGGAAGGTTGGGTGCGTTATAAATGGAGGTGCGGCATACATTAGTAGAAGATGAATAGAAAAGGGTGTTTTTTAATTAATTAATATTTTAATTATTTAACATTAAAATTAAATGAGACCATACATCTGTTTCACCTTAAATTTATACCTAGTATAGGATAGAAGCCTCATTTGGAAACAAATGGTGGTCCTCGATTTCTCATCGGACGCACCGTTTGACATATATTAATGATTTATTAATTAAAAATCAGAATAAATAATTAATTAAAATAAAGTGGTTTTTTGCATGAAAGGAATCCAAATGCACTACTATTACGAATGTTATACCTTGTCTAAGGTAAACCCATAATTCTAGACCCATCGGCGGTCTCATATTTCCAATATGATTCACTATTTGGGAGAATATTTAATTATTTATTTAAAATAATAGTGAAAATAATTAATAAAAATAAAAGGTGTTATTTTTGTGAGAAAAACATCCAAATACCCAATAATAACAAACATTATACCTCATAGAGTGTAAAACCCTCTTTCCATACCCATTTGTTGTCTTAGATTTACCATATTATGCAATGTTTAGAAGATATTAAATTATTTTTAGTAAATAATATATTTAATATTTTTTATAAACATTATCTCATGAGCAGGACATCCAAAAGTCCGATGCATTTGAATGTTATACCACTTATAGGGTAAAATAAATATTTTAGACATAGCTTTGGTCTCAAAATTCTTATACAATGGGAAAATTTTTTATTATTAAATTATTTTGAATAAATTGCTCCTTTAAAAAATATTTAATATTTTTACTCTTTCCTCCTTGAGACTTTGCAGTCCTCAGAAACTCATACTTAATCAGTGTTAAATTCAAGAAAATATTTAATTGAATATTCTAAAGTATCAATTGGATGTTTTAGAATTCCATGATGTGTTTAGGAAAAACAAAAAATATCACTGAAAACCCATTTTTTCTATTTAACATAATAAATTAATTATTTAATATAAGAAGATTTAGGAATACCCAAAAATAGTAATTGGATTTTGTAGTTAGTCAATTGAACAACATTACCAATTATATTGACTGATCCTCAATAAATATTTAGTGTATTTTTTACACTTATGGTGATGTGAAATCCTCTATCAACTAATACATAGAATCAGGCATTCCTTTTCATCCTTTGAATCATTATATTAGGTGATCCACTATTATTAGATTTAGGTATTCCTTCCCTAGATTACATATGATATAATGTGATAGACCATTTATTTGATTATATTTCTTAGAATGAAATATGTTTGAGGTTTTGGGACCATATTTAGTGTGTGTATATTTGCATGATTTTTTAATGAGTTTGTTTATACTGAGCTCTGAACGAATTGAATATAAATAAAATTCTCGTAAAGATTGTTAATTTTTGTGGGAATATTATTTTGGTCGAGGATTTTTGATACCTATATAATCCAGTATTGAATGGTTGGCACTTAACAATTGGATCACACATGTAGTCACTCTAATTATTCGGGTTCCTTTTATGGCTTATAATGAACATATAGTGCAAATTTGCTCAACCCTATATGGGTACTTATAATTTCACCAATGCTCCCATAAAAATCAACTCTTTTAGCTGTGGGGGGGGATATTTTTGAAAATTAGTAGTTGATGAGGATATTATTTTGGGGGTTAACATTGATTCATCATTAGTTGGCCACATTGGTGATTCTGGCATCAAGTATTTATTTTCATCTATATTAAATGGGTTGGTATGTATATACTTTAGTTTTTTATAGGATTATAATATGATATTATATTGTAGAGTCAAATTTTATTTAGTAATGGTTTCTATTTTATACCAGTTGAATGTTATTTCAGTTTATATTGTAGATGAGTTTAGGTAGTGAACACATGATATGTATTTATTTAGAGACAATGACACCCATTTTATAATTGATGATACATCAACACTAGTCACTGGAACCTTGAATATTGGATTTTGGATTATGTAGATCCCCCACATGAACTGTTTATCTACCTAGGTGGGTCATAGTGATTCCATGGCATGAAAATTGGTATTTGAGCCTTATCATTGAGTTTAGAGTTAGGCACATTAATGATTTTGGTTTAGGAAATTACAATAAAATTGGTCAAGGTATTACAATTGGTTAATTTGGCCACATGACCCAGCATTATGGTAGGGTGGTTGAAATCATCATATACAAGGACCTTGATTGTCTTCAGACTATCTTGAGAACATAGAACGTTGTTTTCAGGGGATAATTATGTCGGAGATTTCATCATGCATATTCGAGTTATGATTATCTGCAAATGTTTGACTTCGAAAAGAGTTTATGCATGGAAAACTAATGGGTTTAGATGACATTTCAGGTCATATACCATGAAAAAATTTAATGATTTTATATAAAAATGTTTTCAGTTAAAGTAAAAAATATCACTTAAATAAAGGATGTTTATGAATTTTTTGAGATATGTTGTGGAGGTTGAGATGCGGCTAAATTTGGGAGATGAGTGATCTCTATTGTGAATTATATTGAAGAACTATTTCCATATCATGTGTTTCATAATTTTTCTTATGTTATATTTATGTTTAACATTTTTTCCAGTATTTATTTAAAAAAATTACATTATTTTCAAGAACATGATTTATATGGAATTTCATGACTTTTTTTAGGGGGTAATTAAATGACTATTGAAGTGCATGTTTGCTTAATGTACATGGTGTTTTATCTTTAAGGTTCATAAAATCATTCATGAATATGAGTAATAGGGACCTACATATGAATCCATGCTGAGGATTGTGCCCCTTTTAAGGATTGGAGAACTTTTGATGATGGAAATTTAAATAGATTTTTGATGATTAATGATGCCTAATTGTTGGGGTATTCTTGAGTCTAGAAGGCAGAGACATGGTGGCATAATATTAACATGATGGTTCCCATGATAAGGATACCTATATATTTTTTATATTTATCCATTTAGCTATAATTTCTCAATCATAAATTCAGAGGCAGAAGATGTTTCTTTTTTGTCCTAAGATTGAGTGAATCTCACTAAAGAAATAACATTTTACCTTTTTGGATGGTGGAATTTTGTGGGAACTTTATTACTTTTGAAAATATTTATTGGAGGATTTGGAACATTACTATTCTATATGACAGATTTTTTAATTTTTAGGGGGTTTTAATTATTGTTTTTAGAGTACTCAATGGTGTGAATATGGTTTATCAGGAGAAAATAAAATTATACACACACATATTAACTAACCTCAACATATATTTATGAGTGATTAAGATTTATATAACATCATTGGGGAATAAATCAATAGCTAAGATATGGTTTTGAGTTGCAATTTCTTAAATTCTAAGGCCTTTACTATGTCATAACTATTCTTGATTTTGATGGAGTAGATTATGGTTTAAATTTTAGGGATGTACTTATAATGGGTTATATCTGTACGATAGATTTCATGGATGATTAATAAATATATTTCCATAATGAATTCTTATGATTTCATGTTCATCATTGGAGCCTCTAAATGAAATTATAGGTGATCAAAATTATTTGAATGATATAATCATTTTCGAACGTGTTAATAATCAATCTATATTTGGTAGGTGTAATCCTAAGATCTGATGTAGAGTTATCATGATAATTTAAATATAGTTAAGACTATTATATTTAAATATTACCATATAGGTCCCCTATAGGTTCTTAAAAATTTCTCATATTTTTTGGAGGATGTTCAGATGTGTTTGAGTGATACACGACCTCCTATATAAACACATCTATAATAGAGTTATAGTGTCCTAAACCAATTTCATTGAGGCTATTGATGAAAAAATATGGGTCATTGTTAGTTTTATGAATTATTGAGTTGATGAGGATTTGAAATGGGTAACGTGGATGTGATTTCACATGTCATCTTAGTTTTTGGGAGGTATATAATTGATACAAGAGGATTGAAGTTTATCATTAATCATTGAACTGATAAGATAAATTTGGTTCCTTGTCTAGTGATGATGAATGAATGAGATGATCCAATAGAACATTAATTTTAGTATGGTTGATTTGTTGATAAATTTTTAATAACTGTGATGATGTAAAACACTATGTGAGATAGATGTAAATGGTTTATAGATGTGTAGCTGGATTATAACCAATTTAATGATATCAATGGTGAGTGGTAGTGTGATTTGGGGTAAAATAGTTTTTTCCATAAATATGGATAGAAACATGTTATCCTTAGGACGAGAATTATAACACTATTATATAAATAGGGATGAATTTGAATAATGTTTTTCTCTTTTTATTTGGTTTTCACCTTGAGTTTTCAAGGTTGTTCCTAGAGTTCATGTGATGTCATCTTAGCTGGGAGTGTATGTATCATCACATTGGTATTAAAGTTTCTTACTTGTCTTAAAGTGTTGGTGGAGTTGTGAGGTATTGTATAATTTATAAGTCATCCTTTGATTGTCTGACGATGGAAATCTGGTAAACTATTCAAATATAGTGAGTTCTAATGATGTTCAAACAGATCATTGCTCAATGAAGTATTTTTCATGTTTATAAGTTTTCTAGGAGTTATGTATCATGGGATGTGTATCTCCAATAATGCATGATGATATAAGAGGTTCAACATCAACATGGATTGGTGTAGAAATGATTTTTCTATTTTATTCATTATTCAATGGAGTATAATGGTGTTCTAAACACTTGATCTTTAGATGAATTCTTGGATTTAATATCCCCCTACATCTAAGTGTGTTTTGCCTTTTGTTGATGAAAAGTCCTATGGGTGGGGTTAATGTTGCTTCCCAAGAGTTTCTTATAATGACATATTTTATGATCGAAATTTATCCCTAATTTTTATTGTATTTAATTAATTTATTCATATATCTATTAAATATTTTCTTGGGGTGATTTAATTTATCACCAAGATATGTTTAGATAAGATTAATGTTACTGGGCATCAGGCCCACTGATAGGATAATGTCATGGACCATAGTTTGAGAATGAATTATCTTATGATCATTATTTAGAACTCATTTTAATTTCATCAGATATGTAGGTGTCTATATTTGTTAAATTGGTCTTTTAGATGGTTTGTTTTGATTTCATGTGATGTTTCGAAAGTGAATGCACAAATTAGGCATATGAATGCACTAAGGGGAATGAATATAATATTATCCATAAAATATTGTCATATATTGGATTAAATATCAAAATTAAGTTTATAATGATGATATATTATTTGGGTGATAAGTTTCCTCAATCCACAATTATTGAAAATTAAGGTATGTTTTAAAAAAATATTATATCATATCATATTAGATTATATTATATGATAATATAATATAATATAATATAATATAATATAATATATAATATAATATTATATTATATTATATTACCTTACAAAAAATTACATTCCATTACATTGTATTATATTATATTATATTATATTATATTATATTATATTATATTACATTGTATTATATTATATTATATTATAAAATATGATATGATATGATATGATATTATTTTATATTACCTTACATTATGTTAATTAATTTATATTTAAGTGCTATATTTAAGTGCTATATAGGATATCACATTTTATACTTCCTCAAATTCTCTATATCTACTTAAAGAAGTTAGCCTTATCGGAGGAAGGTGATTTACCAATTTTGGATGAGGCCCACTGGGATTGAATGTAGAGGAATGGTTATTTTACTGTGACATCATATACCCATAGTATATGTAAGATGAAATAATTTTTGCAGGTTTAATTTTTTTTAGGGGATGACTAAAGTCATCATGTGTATGTGTCTGAACATTCCAAAATGATCATCTTGGTGAGAAAAATTTGTAGACACAATTATTCTATGATCTGAGGTATGGATGGAGGGAAATCATAGGGAGACATTTGTGAGGATTTTGACTTCTCTCAAGAATTTGGTGGCCTTAATGTTTGAGTTACTATTAACGATCCCCATTTTTTGGAATCCTCATGTTGAGATAAACCTACTACTAAAATTTAAAGATGATTGGTATCGATCTCTAATGCCATCAGACTATAAACATGTTCCAGTCAACGGAGGGTACCAAAAATAGATGTGTGTGAAGAATCTCTTAAAATTTGCATTGATAATTATTTTTCTATTTTAAAATAATGATATATATTATATATTATATATTATAATTATTGTGTTATAAGTATATTATTATACCCAAATATAGTGGCAGACTTGGGGAATGTGAATCATTATAGTATTCAAAAAATAGTATACCTACATACATACATATATATATATATATATATATATATATATATATATATATGTGTGAGAAGCCGATGGGGATGGAAACTCTTAAAGTTGAAGCATGAGTAGGTTGGCAGAGAAGGAAGAGGTACAAAAAAATATATAAATTAAAATATATTAAAATAGAGGTCACCAATGATAAGATGTGATATTTATGAAATTATTATTTGTGATTTTTTGAAAACAAATCCCATTTTCATGTCAAAATATTGAGGAAAACATGTCTTTCATGATTTTTTAGCAATTTTTGATAAATAATAATAGAATAATAATTTTTTGGAATCCAATGGGAAATTTACTTGAAAGTTATTAATGTGGAATCTTAAATATTATTTCTATAATCTCATATGTAATTAAAGAATTAATTGTTTGTTGTTTTAATTAAAAAAACAAATTCAGTTAGATTTCCCATATTATAAGCATTTTTTTGATTTTACGTTGTAAAATGCATGTGCATTTTTATTCAAAATTGTATTTAAATCCAAATTTTCAATATTGGAATTTTTTTTGTGGTAAATTGTATAGAATAAATTTGTAGGGTTTTAATTATTTTTTATTTATTTTATCTTAAATACATTTTCTTCTATGAAAATTCGTGTTACTAATCTTGGAATTGGGTGAATTTTATAAAAAAATTCATTAAAAATTTATATAATCGAATCATATATTTTTATTTAAAATTCATATTGGAATTGGAAGGCCAAGTGTTTAAAGAAATTCATTTTTACTAAATATTGATTCTCAGTCTGAAAACATATGTGTTAAATTGTATCAATGTTTTTTATCTAAAATCTCTTGGATGTGAATTTTTTATTCAATGTTTGAATCGTATATCATTTAAATTCATATTAATTTTTTTTTTGAAATTGTTGATGACTTGTCATTTTTTTCGGTGTATATAGGACCATGTTAAATGAGTGATCACATATTCAGTTTGTGGTAAATTCTGGAGGAGATGATGCCATCATTGGATCTGGGTATGAGTTGAGGGGTTCTGACACTGCCCTGGGGTATCTCGGTAACATGGTGTTTCGACTCAGGGGAGTTGTTGCTGTAGGAGATTCTCGGTTGAGGTATGAGTGGGTTTGTGCCCCTTCTCCTCAAATTTGAGTGAGGATAATACTATACATAATTAGGTGTGGGATGCTTGGTATCCAACTACTACATCATAATGGGTCACCACTGGTACTTCTCCCAAAGAAAGAAGATCTCCACTTAGAGAGGACGATCATAGTAATAATTACCATGGATAGGGTATTATAATACTTCTCATCTATATATTGAAACCATGGATTTGTTTTTTTTCCACCATGATCCCCAGGAATGATTCTACAAGGATTCATTCCACTTTATCCATTGATGGTGAGGCCAAAGAAATTCAACAAAATATATTTTTACAATATCCAACCAAATGTCCACTCTTATGAAGGTACCGAGACATGCGATAGAATCCAATGAACTAGATATTTTCAATTTTTAAAGGGTGATCAATGTAACTATTTCATTTCTGATGAAGCGTAAAACCATTAAAGATCTGAAGATCCCGCATGATAAATTTTTAGAAAAAATGAAACAAAAAATTACCTATTTTGATTGGAAACAACGATCGACATCTTGTCATCATTGTCCATCGTTGCTCAAAGTAATCAATGTCGATTCCATAATAATCATTTAAAATATCTTCAAATGTCCACAAGAACACCGATAATAATCTATTGAGTGCTAGTTCTATGATTCGACAAGGCTTCAAAATCCCAACGATCGCCACGATGACGATCCATCGATTAGACAAGAAGAACATTGATCTAAAGATAAGATCATCTACATATCTCTATAGGAAGAGGGAGATAATAGAGATCATCACAACCATTGTGAGATGAATAGTACATTAGATGATAGTCTTCTCATCCTTTTATTGCGAGGATCTAAAATACCTTGAAAGGGACCCAACTCGTGAATATTTCTATTATTAACTATAAACAACATGTTATGAAAGCATTAGTGAGTCATTAATATCATTTCTATTTTGTTACATTTCTTATAGATTAATAAACAAATTACGTGGTAAAACTAGTACATTAAATCAACTTGATATTCCGAAAAATATTAAACGAATATTGAATATTAAAATAATATTCGTTTGTATAAAATTATTCAACATATTTACTTTAGTACTTGTAAATACATTTAATAAATAAATACAATGCGAATTATTCTGAATTTGATTAATATTATTTTTTTATTCTATGGTGATCATATATCCTCAATCATATCCCAAACCACATGGTGGTACCCATCAAATCCTAAAATCTTATTCAATATAATATTTTAGAGAATTGAATACGTTTATTGTGTAGCCTTCAAGACTCTTATCATGATAAAAGTGAATACTATTTACAGACTAGGAGCAGAGTCTAACAAATCATCAAGACCCCTACAGAGATAAAAAAATCATATAAATGAAGACCTTCCTACAAACACAAATTAGGTAATCTAAGCTAGTTTTCCAAAGATATCTCATATTGTAGAAATAACACTTTCTGTCACCATCCATTCTTGCTATATTAGATGTTTATCTTACTAGAAAAACACATCTTCTTCTAACATGGTCATTGATTTAGTGAAGGTACTATAATCCTACTCAACTCGGCTCAAGATATCTCTTTATTCCAGAATCAATTAATTATATCTTTATTATTCAATAAATGTCATACTACAAATGACACAACCAACAAAAGTTACCTGACTACAACTTCAATTCAATAAATTTTCAATTTCATAAAAGCACATGATCAAATTTTATACATTGATAATAATCTCAATTTAGGAGACCATTACATGTGTTTGTAGATATGAACTTCCTATGACTCCTAAATCATGTGGTGTTAAAATTGATGGGTCAGTCCTCAAGATCTCATTTATATGATATCACCACATGCAAACTTAATGGGAAGATCTCTCAATTATTATGAGCCCCCAACACCTGATAGTCAAACATCATTTACGTCTAGTAGGTATGATGTAACTAGAACATAAGACATATGTTTATGATTAATGTCATAGCATCTCAGGATTTTTATTATAGTATGATAACTAATATATCATTTTGATACACAATATAATATACGGAGCATACCATATAAATAGTGGATGCAGAAATATCAGAACTATTATGGTAAAAATATATCATGTGTAACTCATTGTATACAAGATATGGTAATCAAAATGTACTGTTTAAGTTGGGGATAAGTAACACACTATTATAACCCTCACCTGCGCTTGGACCATCTTTCTAAAAAAACTTTTATCTCTCACATTATAAGATCATGCTTCAGTTGAGTTATGGATTTAGTTACTAATCCTACCTTGTTTCCACTACTTGGATATTTGTCTACATGTGACTTCATCTCCTTGATTAAGATCTTTAAGAGATGATATTCTCAAGTATATTCATTTTTTACAGTATTCAAACTTGACATGTTGTTCAGTTATAGTTGTAGGATTATCATAATATATTTTATGATAAAACTTTTACATACTAGGAGTGATTCAAAATACTAGAACATATCATTATGTATTTATACACTGGTTTTATAGAAGCATTAGAAGCCATGACCCAAAAAATATTTGTATACATAGATATAAATATATTAAATGAGCTTATCTTTCTCATTACCTTTGATAGATTGTGATATTATATTGTACTGATACGAATTAAGAATAGTTAGTTCCCCTTAATATAGTTTCTCTTCTTCTCAAAATTCCACAAACATATCTTTTATACTCTCTAAAGTACATAAAGATTGTTCTAACTTATTCCCATGTAGTTTTCCTAGATAAAAATAGTATTTTCTAGGAATTTTGTATATGATGGATATATTATAATTTTTATATAGTATGATATATGTGATTAATCTAGCATTGAAGCATATGAAATTAATCGCACAATATTAATAACCTCTTATGCGCCAAACCTTCTTCTTTGAGTGATTTATTTCATGTGAATTGGTGGCAATTTACCTCGAATTGTTCTAGATTTTATTTTATCAATACATTGTCAGTATATGTACTATTGAAAAGGATTAAAAAATAGTTAGATCTAACTGAGTTGTTTCCATTTCATAGAACTTAGGTTTCTAATTTAAGCCAACTTTCGAAGTGTTACTTTTATTCTCATCTTAACAAACTATAGGACTAATATATGGTTTCCATATGTTATCAAACATATTTCTATTGGAAAATAGTGGTTCACTGATTAACCACTTATAAACACATGGAAAAAATCCATTCAAATTGAATATTATAGGATTGTGTTTCTTACATAAATTCAAAACCATATTTCAGTAACTTGGATCCATTGTTTGAATTCTATTATGTTACCAAGCCTTTCTGGTTTCATCGTATAGACACCTTCTAAGACTGGTGGTCTTGGTATCCAATTCCCATTTAAATTACCAAAAAAATTAGTTATGATAAGTAGAAAATTCTAATGGATTTATTCATAATTACTTGATATTACAAATCAAGCCTTACTGGTATTACTCCTGTTCCACACTTGTATAGATTCACTTGAATACACACCATAATATTCAAAATATTAATCATATTTAGAATAATATAAAGAATCCATTATTGAATTTTAATTTAGCTTTTCAATATTATATAATTTCCATAAAATACTTACTTGTAGGATTTATTTTTCTAAATTAATAATACATCATCAACGATAATGACCTCAATACCAACACTATGGATTCATCCTTCCTATGCAGTATGTGTCACTAGAACATTAATTTTCAACAATCTCTTATTGAACTTATTTATAAGCCAAATAGTTGTGTATCTACAACCTTGACTTAACCCAAGTCAATATTTCTCTCATTATATCAATGAAATATGTTCACCATTTAATATAAATATACTATATCACTTGACTATAACTTTTCTATCATACTTATTTCAGTAGTATCCTTTGATACAATATGGATAATTTCTTTAGATTCATAATGTGTCTTTCTTGATTTATGTTTTGTAATATCCATATGAAACTCTTTGTATAAAAACACATGTTGTCATGTACAAATGGATTCATATCACACTATAACTCATTTTTATCAAATTTTCATTATAGTGGGCATATGTTTATTTGATAATTCAGTAATTAGTGAAGCACTGAAAAATAATTGATGTATATGTAATTCATATACGTTTCATAATTGATGCTATATTTACTAACATCATGACTTTTATGTGCATAAGGAAATTCACATTTTGTAATACCACCTTGCAACATTTTATTAATCATTGTTATAATGAAAGACTCACCATCGATCCCCTATACCAACATCATACCATTGATGTGTATTAGGTAATGCATGTTTAGTAATAACTCCACACTACATTACTATGATTGATGAATACATGGTCAAGATATTTTTCAGCACACATGACCAAAGTTACTCATATATTCTAAAAATTAATATTCTATATCTCACAATCACATTCCTTAATGTTCTTAAAATAAAAACATTAAGTATATTAATTTAATTCTAGCTCCTCCTTAGAAGAGTTCGCTCTCTCCAACTGAAATTGTTTATGAATGATTTATGGATTACCTTTATTTATATATATTTCTCTATCTAAAACATAATAAGTAAATATGAAAATAACACCCAAGGTGTTAAACTCCAAAGAGTCCAAAAACATACTTGGTATATCCTTGAAAACTACTTAGTTTTGGTTGATAAAGATTTATCTTTTCAAAATTGTGTTTAAGATTGTTACACCTATATTCATCAATTATTTATAATGGTTCAAATATCGTTAAAATATTATTTGTGTATTATACACCAAAAAAAGCATTCATTCCAATAATGGAAAAATGTATTCCTGTGTCAAATGAACCCATGAGATAAATGTTTCGATTATAATAAATAAAAGTTCAACTAGAATCATTCATCATTGAAATTGGAAGTTATGTAAATATCAATGCTGACTTAGGAATCACCATTCCTCAACTTCCATATAATTCACATTACATTGTATCATTTTTTCATACATGGTTACGATATTTCAATACACATATGTGATGGACATATTTTATTTAATATCAAAGAATTATGATAGAAACATCACTTATAAAGGATTAATATACCTGAATAAGAAACGAATACTTGATTCTTCAATTCAATTCATATTATTTAAACTTATATAGTCTAATATCATGACATGAAAAGAAAATAACCTCCTGTATAATGGGATTCCTCTTTTCATGTAAGGATGTTTCAATGGTTAATTCGGGATCAATCCTTCATTTTTTCCTTTTCTCATTTTCATTCAACATGTTCACCATGATAAATAAAGATTAATATTTCTTTATGTTCATATTTTCATGGATAATCTCACCCAAAAAGAAATAAAATGTTTTCTCCACATTGTTCATTTTGAAATAGTAAATTAATTTGGATTAATTGCGTGAATATGACATAAAAAAATGATATATTCAGAGATTGTGACCCATATTCAATTTTCACACATCCACTATAATCATCAACCTATACATGTCTCACTTCATTTCCCCCTTAAAATATTCTCATATAAGAGACAACATGTAAATTCATCCATGTATCAATTATTTATCTGAAACTCTCAATATATATTGATGATAACAATATGATGTAAACATCAATTGATCCATCCATGAGTCTCTTGTAAGAATCTTTCACACCCTACATTTTAAGGTGAACATACCCGTATTGGATACTCAATCACCTCAAATTTAACATATTATAGAACTTTATGCAAAAACATACAATAATATTTTTGTACTCACACTGGTACAAACAGGTTCTTTTTAAAAAAATAATCATAGGGTATATGGGGTATAACATTCCATTTTTCAAAAAAATTAAATCTAGATGATTAGTACATTTATCATTATTTCCAATCATACATTATCGATTAATTAAATCATTATATTCATTCCCCTATTTCATCAAACCTGAGTATCACCCTCTACTAGATCCAAAATACTAAATTTTCATAAAAAAGCATATGTGAAACCTGAATCGATCCCCCTAAGTTATTCCAATACAGGTCCTGAGAGGTGTTCTCGATCCTCCCAGGATGGAAACTTTTGATGGGGAACCACTCGAGAATCCATGGGAAATATTTCACCCAATATAAATAAATAAAAAAGCATAAAAAATAGAGAATCAAAATATAAATAAATATCCTAACTGATAATCATTTATACATAAACTAAAAATGAAACAAAATAAGAACAAAAAACCTGTATTGAACCTGACAAACACAAAGTGTGCATGTAATCCCAAGGGTTAATCTCCTATTCACAAACCAACAATCACACACAAGGATTGAATCCCTACTAGAAAATTTAGTAAAATATAAAAACAAAAAATAACTATAGGCATTAGTATTACAACTCAGTAAGAATGCTGAAAAAATAAATTAAAAATTCACTTCCTTTAGATAAAAGTATTATCCAATTTAGTTTTGAAATACAATATATAATTGTAATCACTAAAAAAATTTCTTTAATGTAAGACATGATGAATTTCCCTTTTTCCATATAAAACCACAATCCTCTCTAATGAGGAACCATTTTCATTTAAAAATATAAAGGATGATGCTTTCATTAAATAAGGGAAGTAAATGAGTGAAAAACGTTTTAATTTTTTTTTTATAAAACCTTTGAAAACACCACATATCTTTTTTAAGTGACAATATCACCATGAAAGACATGAAAAACCATAATCACATCGAAAGTCCAATAAAATATTGATCAAAGGAGAAAAAACAATCAAGTATCTCAATCACCCACCATCAAAAATTAAGTGCGAAATGAAATGGTAGAACCATGAAGATCAGAGGAATAATCTTGAACATACATACATTTGACTCATCCTGAAGTAATTCCTCACTCGAGGACATCAACTCACCCACACACTTGATTATATTTTAATTAGTCTAAGCGAGGGTCACTATCATAAAAAGAAAAATTTCCATGCTAAGAGAAACTACCCAGAGGAAAACACTACGATAGTGTAGAAACATTTCAATGAAAATTCATTAGCTATGACATGTTACCATATTTAGAAAAAATAGAGGGTGAGCCCAAAAAATGCCAACCCAACATCGAATCACAAGAACATACATCGTACATAAGAAACTCGCACAAAAATTCACCCTAGAGACACCCCAAGGAATAAAATCCATCCTTTATAATATTGGATCACAAGGGAGTCTATCAAAGTAGGAATACCACGACATTCATCATAAAAAAGGAAATAGAATTATCAAGGGAGACTTTTCAAGACACCCATTTTCACAAAAGATCCCAACAGGCCTGAATCACCTTTTATAAAAAACACTTTCTTCAATGAAGTAAACCCACCTTTCAAAAAGGTGAAGACACACGGTTTAAAAATTGAAAACCAATTTTGGAATATTCCATTTCAGCACTCACAGAACATTTACAAAAAAAATCCACTTTCATCAAAATTTGAAACGGGACATACACCATCATCTAATGCAAAACCATTTTCAAATCATAAAACATACACCACTTTCAAATACAAAACCATTTTATAGAAACACATTTAAGAGACCAAAATATTATTTTTTAATCCAAATACCTATACCAAACAAAAAACAAGATTCAAAAATCACAAATCGCTTTCAAAATACAACTAGGCATTTTATCAAACACTTGGTTTGAAACACAGAACAAAAAAACACCATATATATAAATATAACATGAAAATCTCATCATTTTATGATAAAAAATTATAACAAAAATTATAAATCTCTAATAAACATGTAAGGAGTGTGAGAATATAAGAAACCAACAATTATTTAATTTTAAACAGTATGTGAAAAAAGAAACCTACCTCAAACCACAAGCGCTTCAACAACTCCAACCCAAACATACTCCACAAGTATTGAAAGGGGCAAGAACATCCAAGGGAAACCTGAACCATTCCAAAAACCTAAATAATACCCTATAAAACATGAATCCTAGATCCAAAATACAGTGGAAGTATAATAACTCAAGATAAAATGGAAGGAGGAGGAAGAGGAAAAATAAATTTGGAGATTAATATAAATATCTATCCCCAAAACAAGATGAAGTTACCTTAGAATCACAATGAAAGGTGTTGGGAGGTGTGGGGAATATGATAGGATCCCCCTAGAGTCATAAGAAGGGAATGTGGGTGGAATGGGGCGTTTTGGAGTTAAAATCATAAGAGGTTAGAAATGAAAAATCATATTTTTAGGGACCTGTACACCACACACAATTAGGCTATGCAGTTTTCCAAACCATGTGACAACTGTGCACCCCATAATTGACACACCGGGAACCGAAAAATTTTGGTCGCACAATTTGGTAAACCGCGGAACAAATGTGCAACATGGTTTAGTCCATGTTTTTATAACCATGAGCACACCTTGTGCATGGTTTTTCTAACAATGATTGGGATGTTCACCCCCTAACCAGAGACACCCCAAGGCTCACACTGTTTCTTAGGGATGTTTCAAGGTTTCCTATTACCTTTTTCCAACCATGTTCCACCTGTTTTTATTACCATAACATTCATTTTTTCACCCAAAAATCATTGGAAATCTAAGGAATAAATAAGGGACCAAAAATAAACAAGGGAATGCGTTAAAAAAATCACTTATGGGATAAATCTCCCCACCATTATGATGTCTAACACTAGAAATCCATAACATCTCGAATTGATTGATCGAGGAAAAAGGTCCAAACATTGGGATGATCAAATTTCCCAAACCGAAAATCACCTATACTAACATAAAAACAAAAATACATACTTATTACTAAAATAATCCAATGAAACACAATCCACTACTGAAAAAACAAAAAAACATTAGACCAAAATCCAAACACCGTAAAACACCTAAAACCACCAAATCATCCCCTAAAGACCCATAATTTACCCAAGATATGATAAAGAAGAAATGTCATGAATGGAAACAAATATTCACTACATTCAATATAAGATTTCAAAGTGGAATCCCCACCATTTAAAACCAACTGGAACCGATCGTCAAAGGAAACCCAACATATATTAACTTTGATATTACCAACATAGTTCAAAACCCATCCACAAGGGGGAGGGGTGATGATAAAAATCGAGATCCAATGGAAAACTAATCCCTGATTCATTTCCTCCACATGATGAAACCGTTTACATATAGAAAAAAAATATATTAAATCATATAGTCTAACCACAAAAGTAAAACTAATTCAATATTCTTAACAAAAAATATACAACTATCGAAATTTCTACAAAATGATACCACAACAGCTTGTTAAAACCAAATATAATCCTTTAAACCATAGGTAAATCAGTAAGGAAATGATCCTGCTATGCCTTTTACCACAAAATGAGGCATTCCAAGTCGAAGACACTACAACATAGAAACTTAGACTATCCCCATTATAAAAATCAATAAAAAAATAGTCAAAGGTCCTACACACCCCTAAATTTTCTGAATGTGAGAAAGATTCACTTTGATTCATGTGGTTTGAGCCCTAATGTCTTGAGGAATCCACTATCCCAAAATTATAAGCTGATAATCACCTTTCATAAAACTGTCTTTTTTTAATGAACAACCACATAACACCCCAGGTAAAAACAAAGGAACACGAAACACCAAGAGGCTAATTTTTATCCAACACAGAACTTTCAAAAAGATAGGTATATAGAAGATACACCACCAAACTCTTCCACACCAAATGAGGGGTAGTAAAAACTAGACACCCAATAGAACACACCTACACTCAATATGAAAAATTTTCATAATTTCAAAATGAATAAACCATTCCATTAAGATAAAAGATATTAGGAGGTCCACAATATCCAATTTTACAATTTAATGAATATAAATCACTAAAAACCCCACATTACACAACCATTACAAAAAATAGGAATTACATAGAAATGGAATTTAAACTTAGCTCGGAACAACACCATAGTCCTACAAATATATTTGGGTGTCCTATAAAGAGGTAGAAATGGCATCACATTTCCTCTTGGAAACACCCAAAAAAACTATTTCAAGTTCACTAAGTTTCCAAAGGTATTATAGTTCTCTAAATCACATGAAAATAATGAAATATTATGGCCATGCTTGACACACTAATAGAACACTATGATTTTGAACTTACAAGAAGTAAGAAAAAGAACTAGATGCCTTTTAATTACGTGAATAATCCCTAAAAATTTAAGACAATTTTTCATATCCTTACTAGAATTCTCATCATTGCTTCTAGAGAATGGAAGATGGTTATCTTTATAAAGCACTCCTTCTAGAACAACTTCAACACAAACTTCTTGTCTCACCACATTAGCAAATAAGATTAGCCCAAAATCTGACTCCTTAGACTATAAATTAGAATCAATCATGTTCTCAAAATCCCAAGTCTTCATGAAATATTCTGCATCCCACTAAATAAGATAAGGAACCATATCCATTAAATGGAAAACAAACTCTAACACTGATCCATCACCTTTCTATAGACAACTTATCTTAATCCCCTTACTCACCTTCACAGCCTTAGAGAAATAATTTCTGATGAACGGATCCTTGATGAACTCCTAGGTAAGATCATCCCAAGGTTTTGATTGAAAGACTAACATTAAAAACCTTTTAATTGGGCCTTCTAGCATAATCGTGGTGAACATAACTTAAAATGAGTCAGGAAACTCAAATAAACTAATGTTTCTCTCAATTTTCCACATCCACTCTTTCACTTTGAGTTGATATTCAATACCATAAAGAAAGGAATGTTTAATTTTATGAAATCAATAAGGAATTCCTTAGGTTGATAAACTTGAGGTTCCACTAAAATTGAACCACCCATAGCCTCAACTTGAATATTCATCGAATCCTTAATGGGAGTGTATTGTGATATTCAAGAAAAACCAGAACTCAACAAAACGAAATCACTATCAATAACTAAAATTATAAACTCCACATAAAAAACATTTACATGTCCCAAGGAAACATGATTCATAATCAAATATAATCAAAACATCCCACGATTTCCTCTCAAAATGAAATTTGGAAATGTAAAGAAAGATGTATAATATTGGAATTCTTAAAAAATATTCCATAGAACCTCACACATGAAAATCCCCATGCCAACACGACAACACTTTCTACCATTCCATCAATCATCCAATATTCATCAACATCTTCACATACATCTATAAAAGTGATTTCTCTTTAGAATACCAATGTTCAAAGAAATATTTCTCAATTTCCAAAATAAAACATTCAACCCATGTTTCCAATTATCATTCTACTTCACTTTTCAATTTTCAAAAAACATTTTCAAAACATCACTAACAATCAAGTCAAAAATCCATTTTCAAACTATACACATCATTCCATTTAATCCCATTATAAAATAAAATCCCTTGAATTCCACACAAGAACCCAATTCACATCATTTAAAAAAATTATATCAATTCCATACTCTCATTTAATAAAAATACATTTAATGAAAAACACATTTTGTCAAAACAATTTATTTTTTACATTTTTTTTCCAAAACCCACTTTAAAATAAACATCTACTTATAAACTGATAATTTTTCATTTCCACAAGTTTTTGTTAATTGAAATTAAATATTGGTAAAATAATCCCTATTTTACCCTAAAATATTCTTCTATAAATCCATTTTATAGGGATTTATTGAAAAAAAATTAAAATTCATTTTTTTCAATCAGCAAAAAATCCGAACCATTACTAATTTAAATCTATTCTTTAACAATTACAAAATGAGGGGCATGAAAACATCTTACAAAATCAAGTAAGAGAAAAAAAACTGGAAATGGATTGTAGTGTCAATGGGTGACTTAGACATATTGTTAGAATCGACATTCCAATCACACCATTATCATGAATAGATGTTCAGGACCATTTTACCGCATCTACATGGATTTCCAGGCCCTGAAATCTCAATTTTACTATGGGCACAAATTTCATTTCGTTTTCCCAAACACTTAACAACCCACAATTACCAGATAATTCAAATGATACCTAAAGTCTGATAGAAACTTGAGGATTGAAACAAAAAATGGTTTCCGTACACTTACACTTACCTACAACAGATGTTCTGATAGTCCTAATCCATCTCTATTGACATCCCAAATTACAGAGGGTGCTCTCAATGATTAGTCCCCCAATGAACCCAATCTAATGTGATATCATTTTTTCATGATCCAGAAAGGGATTAACCCTAACAAATCACCCATGTCGTCATATGACAAGTCCCGAGAGGCATTCCAGATCCCCCAAGTGAGAAACATTTTTCGAGGAAACAATAGAAAATTCAAGGGAACTATTTTTTCCAATATAATTATGTAGAATATCAGAAATAAATAGAGAATCCCAATATTAATAAATATCCAAAATGAACATCATTTATACATAAACAAAAAATAATACAAAATCCGAACAAAAAAACTCAAATTGAACCCGAAAACCACAATGTATCCATTTGACCTCATGTGTTACATTCCGATACAAGAAAAAAACCATCATCAATAACGATTGAAACCGAGATGGAACCAAAACCAAAAGATAAAATTAACAAAAGAACTATAGGTGTGTGTATTAAATTTTATTAGGGGTTCCAGGAAAAATTTATTCCTAATGGACTTCCTTTAAGATAAAAACATTATCTTTTTGTTGGAAATAAAATATATATAATTATGTTCTTCCTGAAATTTTTTATTAAATAAAATAGATTTTATTTACCATTATCCATTTAAAATGACATTCATTCCCAAGGAGTAACCATTTTTATTTCAAAATAGAAAAGATGATGTTTTCATTCAAAAAGGAAAGTAAAAGAGTTAAAGGCGTTTTCCAATTTTTTTACGTATCAAATTTGAAAAATACATAAATCTAATTTAAAGGAGAAGATCAATAGGATGAGGGAAACGACCATAATCATGTAACAAGTGAAATGGAATATAGAACAAACGAAAAAAACCAATAAAAATCTCAATCATTCGCTATAGATAACTAAGTTCTATAGGATATGAGAGAAACTAGGATCATTGAGGAATACTATCAATCATACATATATTTGACTCATCTTTATGGCATGTCTTACTTGATGACATCAACTCTCCCATATTCTCAATCAAACACCACGTGGTCTAACCGAGGGGAACTGTCCCAAAGTGAAGAAATTTCTATGATAAGGGACAATAACTATAGTGAAATCACATGTTAGTGAATCAAAAATTCAATTAAAATCTTCTAGATATGTTAGGTTCCCATATCGACACAAAATAAGGGGTTAGGAAAACAAATTCCAATCGAGTATCCAATCCCATGAAAAAAATTATACACAAGAAAATCACACAACATTTTATTAATGAGCCACCCCATGGAACAATCCATTTACTTTATACCATTTGATAATAGGGGAGCCACTTATCATGGCCCCCAAAACATTCAACATTACTAAGGAAAGAGAATTATCAAAAGAAAATTTTCAAGAAAACCATATTCATAAAAGTGACAAAAGGTCCTCAGGAACCCTTTATAAACCCATCCTATTCTAAAGAACCAAATCCACCTTTAATAGTGGTGAAAACAAACCATTTTAAATTTCACAACTATTTTTTAAAAATTATATTTAAGAACTCACACCACATTTGAAAACCAAAATAATATTCAAAAATATTCTTTATGGGCCACAAAACATCATCACATTCCAAACCATTTTCTAAATCATTAAACATACACTACGTTCAAATCCATAACCATTTAAGAAAATCCCATTTCAGATACCCAAAGAATCATATTAGAATCCAGATACCTTTAATAATCCACAACCATGCTTCAGAAATCACAAATCACTTACAAAAGAGAATGAGGAATTTTATAAAACATTTTCTATGTATCATTTATCAAAACAATTCTATATACATCAAAACAATAAAAAAATATCTTATTTTTATGCTAAAAGTTATTCCAAAATTAATACATCAATAAAAAAAATTTAAGGAGGGTTCAAAAGTAAGAAACCAATTATTATTAAATATTAAAGGAAATGTGTAAAGGGAAACATACCTCAAACCATAATCGCTTTGATAAAATCAACCCAAAAAAAATTCACTAGGGCTCAAAGGGGCATGAAAACCAAAGGGAATACTTAACCAAGAAAACCCCTTAATTAAAAATCAAATATAATTGAAACCTATATAATAAATACCATGGAAAGAGAAGAACTCAAGAGAAAATGGAAGGAGGAAGAGGAATAAGAAAGGAGTAGAATACCTATTCAATCTAGCCCCAAAAAATGAAGAAATCACCATAGAATCACCATGTAAGGAATTGGGAGGCATGTGGAAGAAAAGAGGATCCTCTTAGGGTCCTCCAAACTGAATTGGGGAGGAAAATGGTTGTTTTGTGGTAAAACATGAAGATGATGGAAAAGAAAAATAAAATTTTCAATGACTATGACATCACACATGATTAGGCTACATGGTTTCCCAAATAGCGCACCAATTTGGTTCCCCTTACGGGACACACTGGCCACCCACATGGTTTAAGTGCATGGTTTGGAAAAACATGATCCAACTGTATGACATGGTTTTGACCAAATTTTCTTAACCAAGAACACACCTTATGTATGGTTTGTCTAACTGTTCTTTGTCTATTCACCCTTGACCAGAGACATACTAAGGCTCTCACAGTTTCCTAGGGGAGGTATCATAGTTTTTTCTAATAATACACCAACTGTGCACCACCATATTTCATGTCCAAAACCTCCACTTTTAACCAAAACTCCAATGAAAACAAATTAAAAATCATGTTACCAAAAACCAAATAAAAAATACCAAAAAAATTAAAATCATGGATGTGAAATTATTCGCTATAGTATTTTACAGGAGAGGATACATGAAACCTCTAATCATAGTCCAAGCTAGGACTGCACCACTACTCAAAGTGTTTGAATGAAGGTGTCTAATTTCCCACTACATTAACCTATAGTTCCTTGAATTATTGAATTATGTCACAACATCTAGAAATCATAAACATGATTTAATCAAAATTGTGCCTATAAAAATTTATAATGTTTTCTATGATACTTATTTTCATTCGTCATTAGTTAATTCATCCCATCATTTTCAGAATAAATATTCAGTAGGAGGAGGAACCCTCAACTAGGGTTGGCGAGCACCCTATACACACTGTTTTGTTCAAATTAAAACAATGGAACAATTTGATAACTTAATATTAAGTTGAGAGTTATTATTATTTACAGAAAAATTAAATCATTTTCTATCGGATATGCACTTACTGTGTCACTACAAACAAGAATGACTATGAGATATTTAAAAAAACATCTTGTATTAAATTGATTTTATCTAGGAAACTTGTTGATTATTCTATGTGATCACCAAAACATGCACATACACAAAATAATAAAAAACCATTCATAAATAAATATATACCATGACTGATCATGAGTATTTAATATTGGTTGGTCCATTTATTCTTAATGCATCAACTATGACCCATTGGGGTAAAATACCTGAGTCACCTCTGACTTGTATAGAAGCTCATACCTCAATCCAATGTATCTCCACGTGATCTGGAATGCCATCTCATCTCTGTGCTTTATGTGTCTTATATTGTTCCCACCATAAAACATAATAAATAAAGATAAATTAATTTTATTTGGGCATAATTTCCCTTATACATATCAAATGAGAAAAACTGATGATGCACATACTATATTCTTTAAATAATAAATTACATGAATCAAACACCATTGAAATAAATAATTAAATAAATAAAAACCCATACATAAATTGACATGTCATTGCTTAATATCGGTTGACATTAAATATTAAATGTTCAAAGAAAATAAATTTTCAACAAATTCATGTTAAGGGAAAATATATATATCAAAAATAATTTTTTGATTGAAATATAATATATTGAATGGTCCCAGTTATTTTTTATATGAATAAATATATATTAATATAAATATATATATAAATATATCTATGCTTTCAATTTTTTTAAATATACATTTCAAAATTTTAACTTATATATATATATATATAACATTTTTGATCCCGGATCTAATGAAGGTACTAGGGAATGTAGATAGAGCCAGTGGGCCGAAGATATAAAAGTTTTCATCACTATAGTGATGAAATATGATCATATCTGATGATCATAGCTTTCATATTATATGATGATCTCATTTCAATTATTCAAATCATTTAAATAAAAATATAATGAGTACCACATTCAAATTTATGTGTGCTCATATGTCTTTCATATTCGGTTATCATTGATCAAATGATCTGAGGTCGAACCCCTCTAGATCGTTCATAGAGGCATCAAGAATAACTTCAGATTCTATTCATTGAATTTTGGGTAAAATATCATATCTTAAAAGAATTATTTGACATTTTGATAATCACCACGATCCTGTCTGTTCAATCCACAAAGGCATTCTTGGATTATTTCCTAGGTTGGACTGTTTATATATGTATTATTCAGGGGGAGATATAATTTATATTTTCTAACTAATGAATAGTTCATGGAATGAACATCCCCTAAACTTATAGAGTTTATGTAGGTGTTTTTCAGTCATATTACACCAATAAATATTTTTCCCCTTAAAATTGAAGTATAGTGGAGATCACAAAGTTGTCTCTAGTGGAGGTTGAGACTAAGATGTCAAAATTTCACATTGTTAATATTCATTTATCAAATGTGAGAAATAAATTAGGGATTAAATTGATTAAAATTTTTTTAAATTAAACAAAATCATAAGAAATATGTGTTAGTGAATAGAAATAAGAAGCAAGATGATCAAAACATTCAAACTAAAATAGTAGTAGTGGATATGATTTGATCCTAAAACACTCCATTATTCATTGTATACCAATGTATTCAAATTTAATTACCCAATGTATGTATCAAGACCTTAAAAAGTAACCTAAATTAACATGAAACCAAATTTATATCTCAAATATGGGTGATGACCACCTTATGAAGGTTGTCTCATTACCCAATTAACTCTAAGAAAACAAAACTGATAAAACCCATTATTCTCAATAGAGTAACATCATAAATGAAATTTAAACAATGGGTGTAACAAAATTAAATTAATAATATGGAAAATATATTGAACAATTTAGATGAAAATTCATATAATAATGAAATAGACCTCATTCTATCAAGATAAATGATTCCAGAATGATTCAAAAGTTAAATTTTTTCTATTAAAATCACAAATGAAATAGGGTAAATTCAATGAGAACATTGATGCCCACAACTACTTAGATTTTATAACTTCATGGATTAATTGTTTTCAATGTAACTTCTATTATTTAGAAAATATTATCCATTACATCCCCCTACTTCAACCAAACCACCATATGAAAAGATGTGTTGATGAGAATAAATAGTGAATAGGGGGATCCAAATGTTCTGTTCAATTTGTGTCCCTCAAAAGTTGAATCAATTTTTATCCCCTCAAAGCTTAATTTCTGAAAATTTCATTCTTAAATGTTTTTTAATCGTAAATAATATTTCTACATGCATAATTTTAGGATATTTGGAAATGTGGAGAAAAGGTTATACAGTAATTACTAAAGTGAATTTTGTTAATTTGATGTGGCTCTTCCAATTCCTTTAATTTCATTCAACCAATGACCATATTAGGGATTTATCATAATTTAGCTCAACACACATAAAAATTAAAAAAAATTATACCATTTCACATAAAATAAAATTTTTTAGGAGATTAAATATTTTAAATTCATGTAATAAATATTGAAAATATCATATCTATCAATAGTGGATGCCTTAAATAACAAGGTTGGGTTCCCCATTCCTCCTATATTTAATGTACACTAAATGATTAATAAATAAATAATTATTATTAACTAACATCATCATTAATATTATTTATAATTTATCACTTACTTGTAATATATATTAAATATATATTACATGAAAAACCCAAGTCATTATCTTAGGTCATAATTTCTACAATTATTAAATGTATCATGAATATTAAAATAATGTTTTTTATATAATATTATTCAATGTATTTACTTAAACAGCAGTAAATAAATTCAAAAAAAATTTCTGTACTCAAATAATATAGAATATATTTATTTTTAGGTGATTGATAAAACTTAGAAAAATATAAGACTCCATGGTGGGTCACACCATGTCTTATATTCCTATTCACTAGAATATGTATGATTATTGAATATGATATTATGTGTGACTTAGTAAGCCCTTATCTCAGTAGAAATTAATAGTTTTCATAGACTAGAAGTGGAGTCTACCAATCAATCAAAACCCCTAAAGAGATAATGAATAGTTACATAAACATCACATATCTAATGGATACACAATATGTAATATTATCTCTTGGTCATATGATATCTCATAAATCTAGATGCATACTTGTGTCACAATAATTTTTTGTTATATTATATTTTGATCTAATTATATGAACTTATTTTTTACTACTTTGACAATGAATTTATGAAGGTACTACAATCCTGATCAACCATTCCCAATATATCATCTTTTCATCTTGCATGAATTAAATTTTATCTTGATCATTTAACCAATGTCATGCCACCAGTGATGCACATAATAGAAGCTACTTTGACAAGACTTCAATGTCATGGTTTTTTCCATGAATAATGGTATGTGATCAAATTTAACATAATGGTACTAATTTAACATCAAGAGACTAATACACATGTCCGTAGATAAGAAAAAACAATTACACCTAAAACATGTGGTATTCTTATTGGTGGGTATCTTCTCATGATCTCAACCACTAGAGGTCACCATGTGTGAACATTACGAGTATAAGTCACTAAACTTATGATGTACCAACACCAAATAGTCACAAATCATCTTTTTCCAATCAGTATGATGTATTTTTACCATATAACATTACTATTACGTTACTATAATAAATTATCTTGGCTCTAATTATGGGGTATGAATAACTATAACCCTTTGATATGACATGTAACCTAATGATATTACCACAATTATGGTGTATGAAAATGTATTAACACTATTATGGTATGATATATATATATATATTAATTTGTATACATTTAATGGTAATAAAAGGATATACAAAAGTTGGGTATAGGGAACCAACTAACAATACCTCACATAACCTAAAAAACCCATGAAGTGGTAGAAGGTCTCACATGGATTCTAAATAGGTTAGGAATGTTGAAAAATACCATCTGTAAACAATTCTGTGTTGGGAAGCACCTACCTATAACCATATAGGGCTGGGCCAATAATGGTAGGGTGGTCCCTGGGGCCTTTGTACGGTGGGTACCGGCCTGGTTGATGAAGAACTATGTTGGTTCTATGAGTATAGTGATCTAGAAAAGTAGAGTTTACATGACTAAAATTTATCTACGTGGTAATACACAAGTTTGAGGGTGGTCGATCATGGTGGTATCTAGCATAGATGGTCATGATCTAGTCAAGAGTGGGTGTCTTGAATGGGTTGTAATAGTTCCATCAACATGGGCTACATGATAGGAAACTTTGAGTGACATGGATGGATTTTCCTTGGATGTAAATCAACAGAAAAACTCATGTGTGGTCAAGATATCTAACTGAGTTGGTTTGTTGGGGTTTGATGGAGCATGAGAGTCCATTGGGGTGGCATACTAGATGCGTGGTGGGGTGAACATGGTGAATTGGGTGGGGTGGGGGTGGGGGTTGAGACAACAACTCCCCTAGGTTTAAAAATATTATGTATATATATTGAAGGGACCAATAACAACCCCAATGTTCATTACTCTCTATTTTTTTTAAAAATGGGATGCTTCCCACTTGTACACGCCAATAAAAATTTTCACATAACACTTTATTCATTTTTTTATTTTTTTCATTTATTATAATTTTAAAAAGACAATATATAGAATTTTTTAGAAAAAAATTCCTGACATAAAATTTAACAACTAGTGGAATGATTACCCAACCAGGATATCTATTTCTGCCATTGAAATTTTCCTAAAACATCATTTTACTTGTTAATGCCTCCATTGATAGCCTTTGAGAAAAAATATAATATATTAATGTATATATTCTATTCAATTTAAACCTATTATTTTATTTTTATACATATTAGAAACATTTAATGGCAACAACATGGCCATATATTTTCTTATAGAAACATTGTTTATGAAATTAGGACCATTGTGATTCCCTTTATATTAATTTATTTCAAATTTAATCTTTATTAGATTAAAATTGTCATTCAATCACTCTGATACCAAATGATAGTACATGGGTATGTAGTGGAAGCCAATGAGATTAGTATTTGTAAATTTATACCGGTAATCGATGAAACTATATCATTGTTAGTGCAAAGAAACCTTATTATAGGCTCTAGGATTCCACTTGACAAATTTTTGGAAACAAGTTAAACTCAAAATTATCTATTTCGATTTGAAGTTGTGATAAAATTCTATTCGTCATCAAAAATTGTTTTTGAATGAAATAAAATTTCATTCCCTGTAAAACATAAAAAAGTTCATTGAAGGTGTACGGGAATATAGATCATCAAATTCTGTGTTCTAGAAAATATATTCAATGAATACTTTTATTTCCCATTGATCACTGTAATGATGATCCATCGATATGAAGAGATTAACGTGGATTAGAAGCTCAAATCAAGTTGTCCACTCTCTATGAAAGAGTAGAGGTGAGATATTCTCTCATCCATTGTGTGATGAATAGTATGTTACATGAGAGACTCCACCTCCTTTTATAGGGAGTTCTAAAAACCTAAAAAGGGTCCCCATCCCATGAATATTTTTATTACGAATTATAAATGATATATAATGATTTTATTACTGATTTATAGATACCATATAAATTTTTATCAATTTGTTTCAATATAAGCAATATATTACATGATATATTTAATCTATTAAATCAACTTGATATTCCCACAAATATTAAAGGAACCGAGAATATTAAAATAATATCATTCATATAATAATTTTAAATGTATTTAAATTAATATTTGAAAATAAATTTAATAAATAAATTAAATTCGCATTATTATAAAGACATATAAAATAAATTTATTTATTAATTGATGATTTTATATCTTCAGTTTTATCCCACACCCCAGGGTGGGTACCACCATGTTATAAAATCTTATTCTATAGAATAGGCCACAAATTTAATTACTCATATTTTGTGACCCTATTGGACCTTATATTGATATTAGTGAATAATATACCATGACTAGGGGTACAACAATCTAGGATTATCATACATGGACATTACATCATTTTAGATTAATATTTATTATATTACAAAAGTATATTCCCATGGACTGTAATACATTATTTTCCTTTGAAAAGTGGGACAAATTCTTATAACGTGGTAAAATATATTAACTGTTTCACACAAAGATATTCTTATTTAGTACTCCTATATAAATCATTTCAATATATCATGGAGAAAGAAATATAAGAAAATGTGATCTCAAATTCTCAGTAAGGGTAAATAAAGGAGACAAATATGTATAAATGAACATAAGGGTATGCGAACATGAGAAAAACAAATAAAGATCACAACCAGAATATCAATGATCATATAAATGAGTCATGGACAAAATACATGCATATCATAAGACATGATTCATAATGGAATCAAAGAGAATAATCCATGTGAGTATAACATATGTATAAGACATGAAATTGTGGAAAACACATAATCCTATGAAATGATTTCCATAGTAGTCAGGTCTCACTACCAAGGATATCTTAGTTGAATTTGTTCACTCAAAAAACAATCTTAGTAGTAAAGGTTCACTCCCATGACAATATTAGTACTCAATGTACACTTCTAATAGCATCTTAGTAATCATGGTCCACTCCTAAGACCATCTCAGTGAACAACGTCCCTTAATAATCCAGGTTCACTACCCATTATGTCCATTTCTATCTCGTGCTATATAAATCCTTTCCCAACATATTGGAGAGATATGTGAGTGCACCCATTATATAATATATGATGGTATCACCTGACGCTATATAGTTTACCCCATCATAAAAGCTGTAGTGGGCATACCCGGTGCCATCTAGGCTGCCCCATCATGTAATATGTAATTGGATTACCTGATGCAAAATGGTCCACCCAATCGTATAATCTATAATGAGATTACATGATGTTATCTATTCAACCATATCTAGTAATATGCAATGGGCTTACCTGATGCTATCTATGGAACTCCATTATATATTCTATAATGGGATTACTAGGAGTTATCTTGGTCACCCCATTATATAAGTAATGTCAATGAACTAAAACATGAATAATGTATAAATAGATTTCATATAACCATAAAAAAACATAAATAAAATATAATTTTATAGCCTGATTAACCCATAGAAAACAAATATTTTTTATTAAATCTCTTTGAAACATGTTTTAACCATGGAAAATAACTGAGTTTCATAATAGTCTCATTGGTACATTTTTAAACCATGGAAAATAAATGGGTTCCACAAACATCATAGCATTATAGAATAGAACATTTAAATTAATAATATGGATGGTATCCTTGCATCATATCCTCAATAAAACATAAATTATATCAATGGATGTCATATTAGATAGAGAAGGGTTTTGAAAGACCACATAGAACATTTATTAATGAAAGTAAGATTTATTTGAAAATTATATTCATTAAACATTATAAAAATCTATTTATTTGAAAATGACAATGTAATATTATAAATATATCATTGAAAATTCATTTGAAACATTTATTTTGGAAAATATCATTTTCTCTTTGAAAACTATTTTTAAAACAGAAAACATATTTCAAAAACATTAATCATTGAAAACAACTTTGAAACAATAAATTTACAGAATATTAGGGAAAATGTTTTCATGAAATATAACCATGTTAACTTTCGAAGGATGATTCAAATAAATTATGATCAATATGGTAGATAAATCAATACATGTTTTACATGTAAAATAAACTTTTCTTTTTCATGGTAGAGAGGTTAAAATAGTTTATTGATCAGAAAGAGATAAGATGATTCATTTGATTTTTTAAAAAATAAAAAAAATGTTCAAAATTAATTTAATAAATAATTTTGGAATGGTAAATAACAGTTCATAATTTTTTTTAATAACATGGTTTTGAATGAAAATATATATCCGAATGAAGAGAGAAATAATGATTGATTTTCTTAAAAAAAGTCATAATTATAGTAAGTAAAAAAGAGTGAAAAAAAGTTTCTATTACATTAATATATAATTAAGAACTAGAGGATAAGATAATTAATGATAATTATTGATGGATAAATCATAATATTTCATCTATGGTTGTATAATCATAAAACAATTCTAATAAAATATGAGATTGTAGCAATAAAATTTTACCATTTTAGTAATATTGAATCATAAACACCATGAAGGTAAAACAAGAAATTTAAACGTAAAATATAATTAGGATAAAAAATCATGATATTAAATTTTAAATGGTCTATATATGCACCTCTTGAAAGAATACAAGTGTGTAATATAACATATGTCTCAAAGAAGTCAAACTAAGAAAAAATCCCCTTACCATTTTGGTAATAATTTTACTATAAAAAATATGAAAGAGGGATCTTAAATTAGTTTTTTTAAAAGATAATAATAATTATAAGAATAATAAAATATATCCAATGGATTTATACACACCACATATAGTGAATAGGTGGTGAACATGGAATGTGTCACAATGAAAATAAAAGTGAGACAAAAATCCATTACTACATGAGTAAATTATAAATCATGTGAACCATTAAAAAATACCATATATTTAAACATTTAATAACATTAAATAAAGGTAATTCATGATATAACATGTAATAGAGAATTATATACACCACAAAAAATTAATAAGTGCTGTATATGAAAAAGGTCTTACAGAAATAAAAGTATGAATAGAAATCCCTAGACTTTAAATGTTGATTTCCTTCATAAATGTTCTAATATATAGTATACTAAATTTTGCTTTACTATATATGTACCACATAACCATATTTATATAATCATGCTATATATGATTTTATTATGTTATTAAATTACACATTTATTAAAAATTTAATGTTAAATTTGTGTTTTGGGTAATAACCACTTTGTTTTTCTTACATGTTTTGACTTTTTATTTATTTTTGTTTTAATTTTATCATGATTAAATTTTTAATAGAATGAAAACCATGATATTAATATAATATATATTAAATATATATCTATTTATAATGATCTATAAAATATATAAATAGAAAATGAAATAAACTGTTTATAGAGATGATATTACGTACGTACACATGAATGATGTTTCCCTTTTTATTGTCATATTCAACGAAATTAATGTAAATGATATATATATATATAATTATAGTATTATCATTACATCATATATATCCCAGATTGATATTAATACCATATTTAATACATTCCATGTGAACTGTGAACAAATCACATCACTTCATGGGTTTGTAATCTTCCGCACACACAAACGATGCCATCTTATACTTATAAAATAGAAATCCTGAATTTTTGTGTTGTATTATAATTTAAAAATGATAAATACATCATAAATTTAATATATATAATATGCAATAAATAAATAAATAATAATTCACAACCATGATAGGAGGTAATGGATGAATGAATGACATTAGTTTGTGAGGTAGTAGTTCGATGTGACCCTGAAGGATGATTATGTATGACATTTTTTTGGAAGTGTGTGATGTTATATCACATAATAATAAAATAAAAACGTATCATTATATTAAATATAATTATTTTACTATATAATTATGATATAAAAATAATTTATAGGGTTTGAGGAATAAATAAAACAAAAACATTTATTGATGAATGTTACCTATTCTTTGGGTTTCTACTTATGATTTACAGTAAAGAAATTCCTTAGTTGGAATTATACCCAAATTAAGGATGGTATGAAATATTTGAGATGTTTAGAATTAATTTTGGTCAGTATTTTATGAACTATTTTTTTTAATGTGTAAATAGAGGGGGAGAGGCGGTGTCCTTTTATATGTGGAATAAATGACACACTAGGAGTTTTAGAAAACAAAGATAGTTGTACCAACATTTTTTCCAAAAAAGGATTAAATAATTATAGTAATTATATAAATAAACTATTAAGGTATAAATATTTCCATTAAATTTTTATTGGAAAAGTTTCAAGGTTATTTTATTTATAAAGTTTCAATTAAAGTCCCTTGGTAAGCTCGTTCCTTATCTTAATCACCATCATTAATTTTAACTATTTTCATTAATCCCTTTCATAAAAAATAATGTTAAACATATTATAAATTATAAATTATGATTATTTCAAATTTGGAATCATTTATTCTAAATTAAAATCATATAAGTGTTAGAATGTACTTTAAATTTTATCCCCATAGATGGTATATGCCAATATGTTTTTAAAGTGAAAATGTTAAAATGAATGAAAGGTTTTCATATCCAATTTCAATGTTATATTGAATCAAAGGACTTAAATTGGATTTATATATCTATAATTGATATAATTATACTTTAAAACCGATTAAAAATATAATTTTACTATATGAATCAATTATAAAAAAAATGATGTTTTCAATTAACATTTAGTATTTTTCACCGTTCATTAAAAATTGAAACTTCTTTAAAAATAATGTTTTTACCCTATGGTAATTTTTATATTTCAATTTCCAAAAAGAATTTTATTTTGAATTTTTTTTATAAAAGCTGCAAAATTTGTTTTAAAAAATGTGTGACATTAAAAGGTTGTAAAACCACCTTTTAGAAAAATACATCTTTTTTATTTATAATATTTTATTCTTTTATTATCTGTTGTCTATAAAACAAAAAAAAATTAATTTTAAATAGCTCATTGAATATATAATATATATTTTCTTAATGAATTTCATTATATATGTGTTTTTAATTTATTTAGATAAAACCTGTTTGTGCATAGAAAAATAGTTTTCTGAAATGTGATTTTTCTATTTTCATATTGTTCGTATTTTAATTTAAAATTAATTGGTTACCACATAAGTCATTTTATAAAAATTTATAAACCATAATTATTTGAATTTTTTTCATACCCACTATTTGAATGGCTGGGTGATAACTATAATAATATTTTAATAATATGTCACATTTTATTTAAACACAGTTCTATGTATAATGAGAGTTTTAGTTGGTAATGCATATAAATAATGCTTAACTAGGTGTAGTTTGAAATGAAATCCTTCATATAATAATAATTTATTTTTATAAAAAATTGAAAACATATGGTGTCACATTTTACCCACCTCAAAATGATGTGTTCCCTCAAAATTATTCTTGGTCATTAATGGTTTAATACATGAAAGTTCATTTCATATAGAACCACATCATAAAAATGAATAGTAACATGTGATTTTAAAAAAATTAGAAACATAATGGTTACCAAAAGTAACTCAATACTAGGTTTCCACATTTTATAAAATGGGTGGAAAGTTATGTTCTAGACAAGGATGAAAAGCATAAATAATTATAGAGAGTGATAATGATCACTGATGATTAGAATGTAAGTGATCTAGATAATGTTAAAAATTAAAAAACCATAAACTAAAGTGGCATGAAAGTGGTTATTAATATTATAAAAATGATTATAATGGGAAAATATTATATTTCTATATCCTTTTACTAAATATGAACAATTTTCACTAGAAGATAAACTTACATTATCTCATTCAATTTTATATACACAGTCTCAACATATGGTTATACCTTGATCAATTTTCAGTTAATCTCTTAGGCCAAAAATTTTAGATGGATTTGTTATCCCTGAACCACTAATAGATCATAAAATCCATATATATAATGGTAATTAATTATTTCTATGTTCATTTTTTATAAGATATGTTTATAACAGGTTATCCAATAATTATAAATCTGCATATGGTGAAATAATACATTAATCAATAAAACCACATTAAATGTTAAACATAAGGAATTTCAAAAATGGTTACCCTTATAAATCTTTAAGAAGATAAAATCTATAAAACTGGAGAAAAAAAGGTGACAAAATTTCTCAAAATGTTCTTAAAATTGATCAACTTTATATCTTAATGTAGATCGTTGTTGTCACATACTAATCATGTGAATACCTTTATCATGTATTATTATGAGACATGGTAATAACATGAATTACCAAAAATCCTTATAGAAAACATTAATTATTTTTTATAATAATTTTTATTGGATATAGTCCATGAATCAAAATATTCCATAAACTCCATCCATGGTAGAATAAAATAATTTTTCAAAAGATCATTAATCTATTTACAATGTAATCAACACTACCCAATTTACATTATTCTTCTCAAAATATCTTTACAAAAACTAATCACTAATTTCTCAACATTAGGAACACATTTAGGGTTACCTTCCATTAATCATGCGTTTTCCATAAAATATAACCATTATATTAAATCATTTTTAAGTCATCAGTACCATTCAATATGCTATTTTAGATCATTATTGAAAATATTATACTAAAAAATACTTATATATTTCACAATTTATTATTATGGAATCCAAATACATAATCACTTAAATTATACTACCTCATCCATAATTCAATAAATAGGATTCCTCATATTCTTCTATAATAACTCTTTCTTTTCATATGTCATTCATATTATCTTCATCATCAGTAGTACAACCTTTTCTTTTACCACCTTTTTGACTATCATTACAAGCATTACACTCAGGGCATAAATTTACATCATGCATATACTTTTCATATCTAAGGAACTTAATTGGTTATACACTATTAGGTATACCATTATTCTCATCCATTTAATTTATTATAATTTTCATTTTCCCATTGAAGTTACATACATTGTGTCCTTATTTTCAATAGTAAAAACATCTTCCCATCCCATTGAAACATTAATTAGAGTGTTTCTTTCCATATTATTAAAGTACAAAGAATTAAATGTTTGTTTATGTATGGAATTCACAGGCTGAACTCACATCATAATCATTTCATCTATGTTGGTCGGAGTGGATACTCAAGAGGGGGGGTGAATTGAGATCCAATTAAAATTTCTGTTAAAAACAATTCCTATTAAAATCCCCCAATTACAAAAACAAATTAAACTGTAGTGAATTTATATAGATTATAAAGGTTCAATTAGTTTCTAAAAGATCAATTAGTTCTTAGTTAACTTAATCATATGATTAAATTAACTTTGGAAACTAACTTACTGGTTTACAATAAATATAAACACTTGCGAGTTTAACTATCAAAGCAGCTTTGAAAATAAATTATATCTCAAAGTAATAGCAGAGGAATATGAAAAAAAAATATAGTATGGATATAAACTTTAACTAAAAACATAGAGGAGTTAACCAAGAGGTTCAGTCTCAAGCCAAGACTTAGTCCTCTCAAAAGTTTATAAATATGATCCACACCCAGGATCGGGGTTCAACAATTTACAACTGTCCAGGTTCAAGACCTCTACCATTGTTATTCGTGGGAAACAAAACAATAGCATCCAGCTGTCCATGTCACACACGACCTCTACCACTATCCACAGTGGGCAATGACGTATAAAAAGGTTTGCTGAGGATTTACAAATCCTCCAGTTAATGTACAGGTGTTAGTGTGTGTGTTTAATACAGCAGATAACACACACTGCTCAAAATGTAGAATAAATGAATCAAGAGCAGAGATGTAGAGTTTAGAAATGGCTCTGGTGATTTCAGTGTAGATCTGGACTCTTTTTGGATTTGATCAGAAGTAATTCTGAGTCCTCTTCTCATTTTTGTTTGAGAAGCAGAGTGTCGTATGCTTCAGGTTCATAGGCAGTGAGATGTAGTTGATGAAGTTCGTCAATGTTATTTTGTATGCATAGAACTCTTCTTGAGTAGGCTTGATTGTGTATGAGGTTTTGTGTAATCTCTTGATGTGTATCTTCTGTTCTGCTTGGTTCTTCCTCCTCTTCCTTCTTATATTTTTTGTTGTGTTTTTGAATGTCTTCCTTCTTATGTCTCTTGTACATCAGCATAGTCTTCTTGTATTTATGTCACGTGCTTCGGAAGACAGAAAAGATTTCCTTTCCGCAGGTACGAGGTACGGTTTCTGACATCCGACAACCTTTATTAATTAATTGACAGAGCATTAAAATATACCTGATATGACCGTTGGTTAGATTAAATAAAGATAAAGATAAAGAAATTCAAACAATTGTTTTTGACTATCGATGAGTTCAAGTGATCGGTAGGTCATCAGCATCAGCATTGGTGTCTAGACATCAGTGTGTCCTGACCGGTGACTTAGATGATTAGCATCAGTGTGTCATTCGATCGGTGACTCATTTGCATCGGTGTATCATTCGATCAGCATTGGTGAGTCAGATTGATCAGCATCAGTGACTCATATTGATCGGTGACTCATTTGCATCGGTGTGTCATTCGATCAGCATCGGTGACTCAGATTGATCAGCATCTGTGAGTCATATTGATCAGCATCGGTGACTCAGATTGATCAGCATCGGTGAGTCATATTGATCAGCATCAGTGAGTCATATTGATCGGTGACTCATTTGCATCGGTGAGACCGTTGTCTTGATATTGGATCGGTGCGACAATTGTCCTCTGATATTGGATCAGTGCGACCGTTGTCCTATGATATTGGATCGGTGCGACCGTTGTCCTGATATTGGATCGGTGCGACCATTGTCCTCTGATATTGATCGCTACGACCGTTGTCCTGATATTGGATCAGTGCGACCGTTTTCCTATGATATTGGATCGGTGCGACCGTTGTCCTGATATTGGATCGGTGTGACCGTTGTCCTCTAATATTGGATCGGTGCGACCGTTGTCCTGATATTAGATCGGTGTGACCGTTGTCCTCCGATATTGATCGGTGCGACCATTGTCCTGATATTGGATCGGTGCGACCATTGTCTGTTTGATCCAGAAAACTTCCAAAAAACTTGTAAATCAATTAACACATAGATAAAAACATGATAACAGATTGACTAATAGATTGAGATTATGTTTATGAGAAATCCAACTAGATTAAGTAATAACAATTTGTGATTATTAAAACAACAATCATAGGAATGAATTCAGCAATCTTCCAGAGGGCTCAACAATCTCCCCCTTTTTGATAATCACAAATCTAAAAAAATATCAATAATAGAAGCATAATGAGATATAAATCTCCCCCTGAAATTAAATATCCCTCATAGATATTAATCTCCCCCTTAGTAATTATTAATTATCTCCCCCATATATATACATCCTTCTCCCCCATATATATACATCCTTCTCCACCTTTGGGATAATCAAAAAGGAGGGAAAACATACAAATACGAGAGGGAAAAAATATTTTCTAAAGTACAGAGGAGTACAAGAAACACATAGTTCACCCTATAAAAAAACAATACACAACTATTTCTGGGGATACAAAGGGGATTTTCCTTTGTCTTTAGGAGCAATAGTGGGTAAGTTGGAAGGCTTGGAGGTAGGAGGAACTGGGCGAATTTGAAGAGGTGGTAAAATGACTCTGGAAGTTGGAGGAGAGGGTGCCACAGAGGTTTGTTGAGTAACAGCAGCAGCTGGGTGAGAAGATGTGTGAGGAACTGGCCGTAGTTGAGAGAGTGCCTGAGCAACAGAGAGCTGATTTGGAGCTACATCAGAGGCAGGGAGAGGGTCAGCAGTAGGAAGCACAATGGCAGTGTCTTGGGCATTCAGATAAGGCTTTAAAAGATTTATGAAATTCTGAATAACTTCTGCACCATAATGCATAGCCTTTTCGAAATCATTATTGTTCTCCATGAACTGTGCCAAAGTAGGAGTAAAATCCTGCAACTGACGAACTTGAGCCTTGAAATCTTGAGTGACTGGAGGTAGTTTCAGATTCTCTGCCAACACCTTGAAATTTTCAGCCATCTCATTCTTTGTATAAATCTTTGAAAAGTAATGATCAACCTTTTCCTTGATCTCTTTCAGAGCCTTTTTGGCATCTGCTGAATATGCGGTTGCCCTTGCATGACTGTGATCGCAGTGTTCCTTCATTTTCATTAAAGAATCTAGATCAAGAACTTGTCTAACAGCTTCTAACTCATCATGCACAACCTCCCTTAGAGCCTCGAGCTCATAGGTAGTGATTTTGGTTACTTTGGCAGTACTGGCTTGGCTAACTATTTGAGTTATCTCAGCATTCAATCTTCTCAAATCAGACTTGTAGAGATGTTCAATTAAATTCCTCAAAACTTCAATCATACCAGAGATGGCTGATCTAAATTCGCTTGATAAAGATACTATGCAAGTGTGGAGATCCTTCATAGTCTGGTTTATAGAGGCTATGTGCCTGCCAATAAGCTCACCTGTATTGGCCAGGTCTGGCTTCACAGCATTCGATACGCTTTGTGAGAAAGCTTCCAACGATGCTTCAGAAACTGGCAGAGACACTTGAGTAAGGGCATTGGAAATTTATTCTCTGACTGTATCTCTCACAGCAGCTAGCAATTCAGTCTTAAACATATCAAAATCAGCTTGAGAGATTGTAGAACCAGGCAGATGAACATTGGCAGAATCAACAACAGGAGCAGATCTTGCTTCACTTGGGAGGTTCTTCTTCACAACTGTAGTAGATTCTGACATTTCCTCTTCTTCTTCAGAATACTCTAGGCCTAAAAGAGAAAAACCAGGGTAGTCATCCCAGACAGCTGCACAGAAGGTATATTTTGGTTTCTCATAACATGTTGTTCCACTGATTTCTAGCGATTCTCTATTGCCAGTGGCATCTGTTTCTGGTACATTTTGATGTGTTTCTGTTGGTGGTACAACAAGACCATCTATAGGTCGGTTAACACCATCATCATCATCACCATCACCATCATCACCTTGCTCATTATCACTCTTATCAGAGGCTTCACCGTCATATTCTTCAGTGTCATAATCTTCTTCATCACCAAGAATTGGTTCTGACTCAGGTAGGGCTAAAGGTGGACTAGTAGGTCCAAAATCTATTCTTCTTTTAGGGCTAGCAGTATCAGGATCACTCCTATTATCAAGAGGTGACACACTTCCATCTTCTGTGTCAGCTTCTTCGATTCTTTGAGCTTCGGTAGCTTCATTTATTTCATCCTCTTCCTCATCATCAGAATACACTGGTTCCTCATCTGCTTTCAAACCAGGGTCTCTCAAACCCTTAGGCCTCTTTCCATGATCTGTGGGATTGTAGGTTTCATACAGCTTGTCTTCATCAGTAACCCAACACCTCTTCCATGGATTCCAATTGATTTTCATCCTCTTGCAGATCTCTTTGTTGAGGTAGAAGGCATGATCTGTGTCAGCTACTTCATCATCTTCATCAACACATTCTAGATTCTTGAGCATGGTAGATATCATCTTGGAGTAAAATAAGGCAGTGGCTTTCTTGGATGGTTTCATAATTCCAGCTACGTGCACCATCACATATCTACACAAATTGATCATCTCATGGGTTTTCAGAAGAAACAATAGGAAAACATCCTGGTACTTTATAGCAGAAAAATCTCCTCTCCTAGGGAAAAGTTGGTGCTGAATAAACTTGAAAAGAAGTCTGTAGTCACCATCCAACTCTGAGGATGTGATTCTCCTTAACTATTTGTTTCCAGTCAGAAGCTCTAGAGCTAATTCATAAGAGAAGTAATCAGTGATTGGAGGAATATTCCCAGCATAATCCTCATATCGACCCTCATGGGGTACATTTAAGCACTCTGCCAACTGTTTAGATGAAAATGATATTTTCTTTCCTTTCACTTCAGGCGACATCCGGGCAGCCTCCACACCATCTAGAGTGACTTTCAGATTCATATATAGCTTATGTACCAGCTTCGGGTAGTCTACTCGTGAGTTGTCTGAAAACCAGTCTGTCCATCCTTGCGATTCAAGAACTTGCAGCAACAGTGACTTACTTGATAAAAGCCAGGCAGAAATGACTTCTCTTTCTATAGCAACAATATGAGTTTCCAGGTTCGGATTTATTGATCGTTGAGAGGAACTACTCGACTCGCCTCGAGCACGCTTTGGAGGTATAGGAATGTCTGATCCTTTGCTCGGTCTCTTTTGCTTAGCCATTCAAAGATTTTGGGGAAAGCAGGAGTTCGAAGGTTCGAGGTAGAAGAGAAGAGAAGTTGAAGGGTTCACCAGGAAATGAAAGGTCAAAGGTTTAGGGAAGAGAAATAGATGCATATCATTTATTTTATCATTTAGGGTTCCCATAAAAAGGATAAAAGAAATTAATTAATTAATTAATTACAACATAATAAAAATTAATTCAAAGAATCGGTTTGACAGACCGGTGTGACAGATGGGTTTCACAGATCGGTTTCACAGATCGGTTTCACAGATCGGTTTCACGGATCGGTTTCACAGATCGGTTTCACGGATCGGTTTCACAGATCGGTTTTACAGATCCGTTTCACAGATCGGTTTCACAGATCAGTTTCACAAATCGGTTTCACAGATAAATCATAAACAATTCTCGTTTAATAAACTTCATTCTTTCAGAGAATAAAGGCTTTGTTAAGATATCAGCTAATTGATGTTCAGAATTAATAAATTTTAGAGAGATATCACCTTTCCGATAATGATCTCTTAAGAAGTGATGTCTGACATCAATGTGCTTAGTCCTAGAGTGAGACACAGGGTTCTTAGATATGTTAATTTCACTAGTATTGTCACAGTTAATTGAAACATGTTTAAAATAAAATCCATAGTCCAATAAAGTGTGTTTCATCCACAAAATCTGTGCACAGTAGCTACCAGCAGCGATGTATTCTGCTTCAGCAGTAGATAATGCAATTGAGTTCTGTTTCTTACTACACCATGATACTAGCGATTTTCCATGTAAGTGACATGTTCCAAATGTTCTTTTCCTATCTAACTTGCATCCAGCAAAGTCAGCATCTGAATAACTAGTTAGGTCAAAAGATTGTCCTTTTGGATAAAACAAACCTAAATTTACAGTATACTTAAGATATTTAAAAATCCTTTTAACAGCCAGTAAATGTGACTCTTTAGGATTAGCTTGAAATCTAGCACACATACACACACTAAACATAATATCGGGTCGACTAGTAGTAAGATAAAGTAAGCTCCCAATCATACCTCTGTAATTGGATTGATCAACTGGTTTCCCAGTTTCATCAACATCCAATTTGCAGGTAGTACTCATGGGTATATCACTTTCCTTAATACTATCCAAACCAAAACGTTTTAACAAATCCTTAGTATATTTACTTTGATTTAGAATAATACCATCTTTAGATTGAAAGATTTGAAATCCAAGGAAGTACTTAAGCTCTCCCATTAAGCTTATTTCAAATTCATTTTGCATAACCTTTGAAAAATCAGAAAATGAAGAATTTTTAGAAGATCCAAAAATAATATCATCAACATAGATTTGTACTATTAAAACATCTTTTGAAAACCTTTTTATAAATACAGTGGGATCAACTATTCCTTTTGTAAATCCTTTTGAAATAAGAAAGTTTGAAAGTATTTCATACCAAGCTATTGGAGCTTGTTTTAAACCATATAAGGCTTTAGAAAATTTAAAAACATGATTTTGAAAATGAGGATTTGTGAAACCAGGTGGTTGTTCTAAAAAAACATCATCAACAATAAAAACATTTAAAAAATCACTTTTTACATCCATTTGATATAACTTAAAATTCAGATGTGATGCATAAGCAAGTAAGATCCTAATTGCCTCTAATCTGGTTACAGGTGCAAATTTTTCCTCATAGTCAATTACTTCTTCTTGATTGTAACCTTGTGCAACTATCCTAGATTTGTTTCTAATGATGTTTCCAGATTCATCTACTTTGTTTCTAAACACCCATTTTGTGCCTATGGTTATAGTGTCCTTAGGTCTTTCTACTAATTTCCAGACTTTGTTTCTTTCAAATTGATTTAGTTCTTCTTGCATAGCTATTACCCAAAAATCATCATTGATGGCATCATTGATATTCGTAGGTTCTAGCTGTGATAAGAAGGCTTGATGTTCAACCTGGTTTCTAAGAGAAGCTCTAGTATGTGTCCCTATATCAAGATCTCCTACAACAGCATCTAAGGGATGATTCCTCAGAATCCTAGTTGTTCTAGAAAAGGTAGGACTCGAGATTTCAGGTTCATCTACAGGTTGAGGTTCAACAGAAGCAGGGTCTAGAAAATTTCCAGAGCTGGATGTTTTAACTTCAGGTCCACTGTTTTTATCATTAAGGTTCAAACCAGAGAGATCATCTTCATGATTTTCAAGAGAGGTCTTAGGTTCATGTGGATCAGTTTCATCAAATTTGATATGAACAGATTCTTCCACACGTTTGGTTCTTTTATTGAAAACTCTATAGGATTTACTATAAGTAGAGTAACCTAGGAAAATTCCTTCATCATTCTTGGATGAAAACTTGTCAAGATTATCATTAATATTAAGAATAAATACTTTTCAACCAAAAACTTTGAAGTAGTTAACTTTAGGTTACCTATGGTTCTATAACTCATAAGGGGTCCTCTTAAGAATAGGTCTAATCAATAATCTATTAATAACATAGCAAGCGGTATTGACAGCTTCAGCCCAAAAATAAACAGGTAGGTCATACTCATTGAGCATATTCCTACCAATTTCTTGGAGGGTTCTATTCCTTATTTCTACTACACCATTCTGTTGATGTGTCCTAGGGGCAGAGAAATTGTGACTATAGCCACTGTGTGAGTAGTAAGATTCAAACTCACGATTTTCAAACTCACAACCCTGATCACTTCTCAGGGTCTTAATCATAATTCCACTAAGGTTCTCTACAGACTTGGAATATTTAACAAAGTAATAACAAGCTTCACTTTTGTGAGCTAGAAAATATACCCAAGTATATCTAGAAAAGTCATCTACAAGAACATAGACATAGTGCTTCCCATTTAAACTAGAAACTATAGAAAGTCCAAATAAATCCATGAGAACCAACTCGAGAGGTTGAGAAGTTGACACTTATTTCTTTGATTTGAAAGAAACTTTATGTTGCTTTCCCTTTTGACAGGGATTACAAACTTTGTCTGCTGGAAATTCAAGTTTGGGTAGGTCTCTTACTAAGTTCTTCCTAGAAATTTTTCTAAGTTAATGCACATTGCAGTGTCCTAATCTTCTGTGCCAAATCCAAGAATCTTTTTGAAAAGAATTTAAACAAGTAATGTTTTGTTTAGCCAAGGAATTTATGTCGATAGCATAAACATTTTCATTTCATAAAGCAGAAAACACTAAATCATTTTTAGAATTAAAAACATTGCAAGAATCATTTTCAAATATTACATAAAAACCACCATCACATAACATGGAGATACATAATAAATTTTATTTAAGGCCATCAACAAATAAAACTTTAGAAATCAATACTGAGTTAGTGTTACCAATCTGGCCTAACTCAATGATTTTCCCTTTAGAATTGTCACCAAAGATAACAAAACCTCCATCAACTCTGACTAAGCTTTTAAAGCATGAAAAGTCTCCTGACATATTTCTTGAACATCCACTATCCAGGTACCAGGACATTCTACAGGAGATTTTTAAGTAGGTTTCCTACAAAACAGATTTAAACAGGAAATGATTTTGGTACCCAGATTTTCTTGGGTCCAGAAAGGTTGGCCAATAATACTTTTGGTACCCATATTTGTCTAATGGGTCTTATATAATTTGTAGAATCACCATACATTGCAAGATAAACTTTATTTGATCTATAACTATGAATATAACTGGTTGAGGCATATGAAGTTCCAGATCTAGTTACATTCTGTCCAGATTTAGGAATAAATCCATTCTCGGTCAACTTTCTCTGTCTAGGTTTGTAACCTATTATAGTAGTGTATTTTGGTGCAACTTATTTTCCTAGCATTTGGGTTAGAGTCTCCTTTCCATTGGTAAATTTCTCTAAATCCTTTCTGAGTTTCTCATTAGATAATTTCAATTCAGTGTTCTCCTTTAACAGTTGAGCATTTTTCTCTTTTTTAATAGTGAGTTCAGTTTTAACTGTAGTGGTGAGATCATGTTGTTTCTTTAATGATTTGTATTTATCCTTAAGTTCATTGCATGTCTCTTATAACATATCACAATATTCAAACAATTCAGATTTAGACATGTTATCACATTCAGAATCATCTCCACAATAATATGAATTAGAAGCAGGAGTTTCTGAAGTTACCTCAGAAGTGTTTGTCATAAAACACATGTTTGCTTTATTTCTGTGTTCTATTTCAGAAACATCAGATTCACTAGAACTGTCCTCAGAAGCACTCCAAGTAGCCTTCATGGCCCTTTTAAACTTATTGTCCTTATATTCATACATCTTCCTGTATTTCAGCTTTGGACAGTCAGCTTTTATGTGTCCTTTCCTTTTACACTCATAACAGACAACTTCATCTGATTTATCATATTTCTTCCAGTCCTTTTTCAAATGTCCCTTGTTATCATACTTACCTTTGTAGTTTGGCTTCCTGAAAAACATCTTCTTCCTATAAAACTTTTTAAATCTTCTGGAAATGTGAGCCATCTCAGCATCACTGTCAGAGTCACTCTCACTGTCTTCACAGCTTGAGCTTTTGTTTATAGTTTGAAGTGTTTCCTTATCCTTGTTCATTGAGTTTGTAGTTTTGAAGGAAACAGACTTTCTTCTAGGTTCATCGTCTTCTTCTTTATTCACCTTGAGTTACTCTTCATACATCATCAGTGTTCCAATTAGTTCTTTGACTGGCAGTTCACCAATGTCACATGATTCTCTAATGGAGACAGAGGTTTCTCTCCATCTTTTAGGTTGACATCTCAAAATTCTCATGATTTGTTCCTTTGCTGGAACATCCTTTCCCAGAGAGGTCATTGTGTTGACAATTTCATTGAACCTGAGATACATATCAGAAATGGGTTCATCAGGCTTCATTTTAAAATTATCATACTTAATAGTATAGGTATTCAATATCATCTCCTTAACATTTGTTGTTCCTTCATGAGAAACAGCTAAGGTATCCCAAATTTCATATGCAGTTTTACAAGCAGAAATTCTATTAAATTATTCATCTTCTAGAGCATAGTACATGGAATTCATATCTTTACAATTATTATTGTAAGCAGTCTTTGTAGGTTCATCCCAAGTATATCTAGCAGTAATGGGAATTTTATATTCAGATTCAATAGCAGTCCAAATATCAAAACCTATGCTTTCAAGATGAATTTTCATTTTGAGTTTCCACTGAGCATAGTTGTTTCCATTGAAAAACGGTGGCCGGTTAGTAGCATCACCCTCAAGTCTATTATCCATGCTATTACAAAAAGAATTTTAAAGAGATAAAATATAGAAATAATAGAAGTTTTAAGAACTTTAAAATACAACTAAAATCACAGTTGAAAAGCATAGTACTTTAGAAAATATTTTCCAAACCTCTGATACCAAATGTTGGTCGGAGTGGATACTCAAGATGGGGGTGAATTGAGATCTAATTAAAATTTCTGTTAAAAACAATTTCTATTAAAATCCCCCAATTTCCAAAACAAATTAAACTGTAGTGAATTTATACAGATTATAAAGGTTCAATTAGTTTCTCAAATATCGATTAGTTCTCAGTTAACTTAATATTATGATTAAATTAACTTTTGAAACTAACATACTGGTTTACAATAAATATAAACACTTGCGAGTTTAACTATCAAAGCATCTTTGAAAATAAATTATATTTCAAAGTAATAGAAGCGGAATATGAAATTAATATATATATAGTATGGATATAAACTTTAACTAAAAACAAAGAGGAGTTAACCAAGAGGTTCAGTCTCAAGCCGAGACTTAGTCCTCTCAAAAGTTTATAAAGATGATCCACACACTAGATCGGGGTTCAACAGTTTACAACTGTCCAGGTTCAAGACCTATACCACTGTTATTCGTGGGAAACAAAACAACAGAAACTAGCTGTCCATGTCACACACGACCTCTACCACTATCCACAGTGGGAAATGACGTATAAAATGGTTTACTGAGGATTTACAGCTCCTCTAGTTAAAGTACAAGAGTCAGTGTGTGTGTTTAATACAGCAGATAACTCAGACTGCTCAAAATGTAGAATAAATGAATCAAGAGCAGAGATGTAGAGTTTAGAAATGGCTCTGGTGATTTCAGTGTAGCTCTGGACTCTTTTTGGATTTGATCAGAAGTAATTATGAGTCCTCTTCTCATTTTTGTTTGAGAGGAAGAGTGTCATATGCTTCAGGTTCATAGGTAGTGAGATGTAGTTCATGAAGTTCTTCAATGTTCTTTTGTATGCACAAAACTCTTCTTGAGTTGTCTTGATTGTGTATCAGGTTCTGTGTAATCTCTTGATGTGTATCTTCTGTTCTGCTTGGTTCTTCCTCCTCTTCCTTCTTTTATTTTTTGTTGTGTTTTTGAATGTCTTCCTTCTTCTGTCTCTTGTACAGTAGCAGAGTCTTCTTGTATTTATGTCACGTGCTTCGGAAGACATAAATGGTTTCCTTTCCGCGGGTACGAGGTACGGTTTCCTGACATCCGACAACCTTTATTAATTAATTGACAGAGCATTAAAATATAACTGATATGACCATTGGTTAGATTAAATAAAGATAAATATAAAGAAATTCAAAACAGTTGTTTATGACTATCGATGAGTTCAAGTGATCAGTAGGTCATCAACATCAGTATTGGTGGCTAGACATCGGTGTGTCCTGACCGGTGACTTAGATGATTAGCATCAGTGTGTCATTCGATCGGTGATTCATTTGCATCGGTGTATCATTCGATCAGCATCGGTGAGTCAGATTGATCAGCATCAGTGAGTCATATTGATCAGTGACTCATTTGCATCGGTGTGTCATTCGATCAGCATCGGTGACTCAGATTGATCAGCATCGATGAGTCATATTGATCAGCATCGGTGACTTAGATTGATCAGCATCGGTGAGTCATACTGATCAGCATCGGTGAGTCATATTGATCGGTGACTCATTTGCATTGGTGAGACTGTTGTCTTGATATTGGATCGGTGCGACCGTTGTCCTCTGCTATTGGATCGGTGTGACCATTGTCCTCTGATATTGGATCAGTGCGACCGTTGTCCTGATATTGGATCGGTGCGACGTTTGTCCTCTGATATTGATCTGTGCGACCGTTGTCCTGATATTGGATCAGTGCGACCGTTGTCCTCTGATATTGGATCAGTGCGACCGTTGTCCTGATATTGGATCGGTGCGACCGTTGTCCTCTGATTTTGGATTGGTGCGACCGTTGTCCTGATATTGGATCGGTGCGACCGTTGTCCTCCAATATTGATCGGTGTGACCGTTGTACTGATATTGGATCGGTGCGACCGTTGTCTGTTTGATCCAGAAGACATCCAAAAAACTTGTAAATCAATAAACACATAGATAAAAACATGATAACAGATTCACTAATAGATTGAGATTAAGATTAGGAGAAATCCAACCGGATTAAGTAATAACGATTTGTGAATATTAAAATAACAATCATTGGAATGAATTCAGCAATCTTACAGAGGGCTCAACAATCTATTATTTGGAATGTCTGATATTTGGTTAAGGTAGACATTATTAATCACGTTCCATGAAATATTATTAGGCATAATCTTAAAATTATTTTTTCTAGTGACCATATAAATTATCTTCTCATTAGTAAATCATATGTCACATTCAATTTTAACTCAAATCCATCTAGTTACCTCCATTGACTTAAAATAGAAATATCAGTGTGAGAAACACTAATAAAAGTGTAAAACCTAAAAATCATGAAAAATCAATAATACGATGTCTAAATAATAACATCTATTTTAAATATATGAAAATTTGGTTCATCCTGGGTTATTCATAGTCATCATATAATTAAATTCATCTAGATGGTTCATAAACAGAATGTGAATTTCCAAATCATATCCCCGAGGAGTTTCATACTAGGTGTGCAGTAAGACCCATTGTTGGGAACTTTTTCTTAACCATATATAGTTCAATATGGTTTTTTGGGGTTGTTACACTAATGTACATCCTTTGTCAGATCTAAATAAACTTATAGTATCCAAACATGGATTTATTTATTGGAATCCATTTTCAATATCTGTTAAAAAAATAACAGGACATTTTCCTAAACTATGATTCATCCTTAGTGTTACCCTTATAGAGATCCCTATCCATACCCTTAAAAATTACCTAGGAATATCACTAGAGTCTTCTCATCCTAATTTATAAAGGTTAACTATAACTTTCAATTGATACCAACTATAGTTTCCTAGTATTCTAATTCAATGATATTACATCATTTTAGATGAATATTCATTACATTGCAGAAGTACATTCCCAAGGATAGTAGTAGTTTAAAAATTTATAAATTTGAAAAAAAATATTCTGAAGTTGTGAAAGATATTAAATATTTCCCTCCAATATCATCCCATTTATAAACCTTCTTATATACAGTATATATCAACTGGGGAAGGAAACATATGAAAGGGTGATATTAGATGCTTGGTAAGGGTAAACAAAATTGATGAATAAGAATAACAATAACATATGTGAATTAGAACATGAGTATAAAATTATTAGATAATAACTAGCATATCAAAGATCATATAGATGAGTCATGGAATAAATATATTTAGATCATAATACATGAATAAAAATGGCATCAAATAGCATAATACATGTGATCCTAACATATATATAAGGCATGGAATTATTGAAAAATATAAGTATATGAAATTATCTCCATAGTATTCAAGGATCACTACTACGGCTAAATTAGTTGAATGATTTCACTCCCCAAACAATATTATTAGTCAAGGATCACTCCGAAGACCATCTTAGTAGTCAAGGATTACCCCCTACGCATTAATATATGTTAAAGTGCACTTCCATGACCATCTTAGTAGAAAAGGTTCCTTATAGAACCAGGTTCATTCCCTATTCCAGTCATCTCTATATCATGAGATATAAATTATTACCTAATGAAGTAAAGAAATATTGGTGTAAAAAATCGTTTAAGCTATAACGGGTTCACCCAACACTATCTGGGCCACTCCAAAATATAAGCTGTAACGAGATTACCTGGTGCTATCTATGAAATCCCATCATATAAGCTGTAACGTGCTTAAATGGATATATTAGGGCCACCCTATAATATATGTTGTAATAATATTAGGTGGTTCTATTTATGTCACCACATAATATAAGATGCAACATAATTATATAGTGCTATTTGGACACCACATTTTATAAGCTATAATGGGATTACCCATCTCTATCTTGGCCACACCATTGTAGAAGTAATGTTAATGACCCACAACATGAATAGAGTAAAAGATCCTGAATATCATCAGAAGAAATATGAAAAAAAATTATTCATTCATAGCCTAATTAAATGATAGTAATGAAAAGTGTTTCATGTTAATAGTTTTGAATCATGAATAACACATCAAAAAGAGATGATTTTTATAACAATATCCATAGAAAATGATTGACATGTGGTAACAAAACGGGTTCCATAAACCTCATTCCATCAAAACATAGACTATTTTATGGAAGAATACTAATTGTATAATTGGATTATATACCCAGTGAATCATTAATTATATCAAAGGATTTCATCTGAGATGGAGAATTGTTTAAAAATATCACATGGAAAATTACTTAAATAAAATAACCATTATTTAAAAATAGAATTGATAAAACATTTTAAAAATAATTTTATTTGAAAATAACATTGGAAACTTATAAATGAAGATATACAAAAAAATTGAAAAATTTCATGAGGAAAATATTCATTCCTCATTAAAAACCTTTTGTAAAACATAAATAATTTTGAAAAACATTATATTTTATAACTACATTAAAAATAATGAATTTCAAGAATATGAGGGAAAAAATTTCTTTAGAAATAACATTTTTCATCATTATAAAGGAATTTTTAATGAAAGGAAGGTCGTGATCATGGATAAATCCATACATGTCATATATCTAAAATAAATATTCATTTTTTATGGTAATAATTTTTTGAAAAGTTCCTTGATTGGAATATAACAAGAAGATTACTTCAGCATAATTTTTTTTAAAAATGGAAAAAATTCTAAAAATTCCTTTCAATAAATATATTTAACAAGATTAAAAACACTTTACAATTTTTTTAGAAAACATGGTTACGAATGAAAACAAATTTTGGAATGAAGAGAGAATACAACCCACTTAACATAATAGATCATAATATTTCATCAATTGTATCAGAATCATAAAACAATCCCAATAACTGATGAGACTATAGGAATAAAATCTTACCACTTTGGAAATATTGAATCATAAAACCCATGAAGAAATGATATAAATTGAATCTTATAATATTACGATGATTATGGAATTCAATATATTAAATGTAATATTTGATATATATATTTCATGAAGGAATATAGGTACATAACATGACATAGATATCAAAGAAGTAAAATTAAGACAAAATACGCTTATTGTTTTGGTAACATTTTAACTGTAATCCCCATGAAAGTGATATACTAAAATAGATACGTGAATAAAAATAATTATATTTTTACGAATCATAATATAAATACATGGTTATTATATATATTATAAATAAGAATTAGGTAGTGAATATGACTTGTGTCTCATAGGAAATTAATGTGAGATAAGAATCTCTTAAAATATCAGTAACTATTGAATCATGATACCAATGAAAGAATAACATAAATTGAAAATTAAAACATCAGTATGTAAATTTAATTCAGGATATAAAGTATCATAAATAATTACATACACCACACAAAATAAATGAATAGTGAATATGGAAATAGCCTCAAAGAAATAAATGAGAGAGAAGAAATCCTTTTAAATAAAGTATTAACTTGATTTTTACACATTTCGATATCCATTATAATAAATATTATATTATTTTAAATATATAAAATAATCACACTCATATATATAGTACTATATATGTATTTATTGTGACATTATATTACTCATTTATCTATAATTACTTGGAAAAGTTATGTTTCGGGTAATAATCGCTTTATTTTTTGTGTATGTTTTGACTTTTAATTTTTTCATATTAATTTGATCATGAATTAATAATTTAAAGACTATTAACCGTCATATGAATATCATATATAATAATTACCTATATATTTATAATAAACTATGAAATATATAAATTAGAAATTAAATACACCATTCATAGAGATGGTATGCCGTACGTATACATGAACACTGTTTCCATTTATTGGTCATATTGAACGAAAGAAAAGAAAATGATATATATACATATAATAAGATTATATTATAATTATTATTTCATATATATCACATATTTATATTAAACTAATCTTTATTACTTTACATGTAAAGTGTAAATGGATCGCATAGCTTTATGTGGAGGTAGTCTGCCGTATAGACGAACGACAAAATCGTATTCTAAAAAAAGGATCAAAATGAAGTAATCAATTATATAATAATTAAAAAAGAATAAATTCATCATATATATAATATATATAATATATAAATTATAAATCCATCATTATTCACAACCTTGAAAGGTGGTAACGGGAGAAAAAACGACCTCAGTTCGCATGGCGGTAGTCTCTCGTACACATGATGGATGATTTCATATCCTATCTGATAGAGGTGTTTAAATTTTTAGTTCATAACATTAAAATAAAAACATATAGGTATATAAAATATACTAAGGTTATTTTATAATAATTATAAAAAATTAAATGGGTTTTAGGAAGAACTAAATCAAATACATTTGTCGATGAACATTATCTCTTCTTCGAGTATTTCCATTTGATTTTCACCAAAGGACTTACCTTGTGGGATTTATTCCAAAAGAAAGGCTACTTTAATGAGAGGATGTATATGTATAATTTATTTTGGTAGTTATTGGAAGAACCAATTTTTTTTTAATGTGTGAAGATAGGGTGATAGGTGGTGGCGTTTTATAAGTGGGGTAGAGGATACACATGGAATTTTTTAGAAGAATGTTAGATGTACCCATAGTTTTACCCAACCAAAGGCTTGAATAATTATAAAAATTAGATAAATAACAGTCAAAGGTCAAAATATGGCTATAAATTTGTTATCGTACATGATTATAAGTTATTAATCCTTATGTTTAATCTTTAGTCTCTTGGAAAACTTGTTCATTCTCTTAATCATCTTGATGAATTGTAAATGTTTTCATTAATAAAAATTGTAAAAAATTAAGTTGTAATTATTAGCCATTACAAATTTTTAATATTAAAAAAATGGAAGAAATATTCAAATTAAAATAAAATAAATATGAGATGTTAATTAAAAATTTATTCTCGTAGATTGGACGAGACAACGTGGTTTTAAAGTGATAATGTTCAAAAGTCTTAAATGTTTTTATATAAAATTTGGAAGTTAAATTGATTAACATGAACTATATTGGATTTATTGATGTATTATTGATATTTTTATACTTTAAAACCCATTTAAAATAAAATTTATTTATATACATAAATTAGATAAAGTATTTTTTTTCAATTTAAATTCATGTATTTTCACTATTCAAAAAAAAATTAAACTGCTAAGAAAAATAATAAAATTTTCCCCAATATAATTTTGATATTTTTATGTCAAAAAATTAATTTAATTATTAAATTAAATTTTATTGAATGTTGATAAATTAGGTTCAAAATAATACACCGTTAAAAGGATTTACTTTTTAGAAAAATTCATATTTTTATGCATGAAATAAGAGTCTTTCATTATCTATTATATAAAAAAACATAATGTGAATATAAAATAACTGATAAATTAAAAAATATATATATATTTACTAAAAATATTTCAATATATTGGTTTTTATAATTAATTGAGTTGAAATTGTTTTGTGCATAGAAAAATAGTTTTTCAGAAATGGAATTTCATTGTTTTCAAAGAGTTATTAATTGAATTTTTAATTAATTAGTTACAAAATAATTCATTTTATAAAAATTACTGAAAAATAATGTAGTTAATCATTTTCATAACCACTAATATAATGGATTGGTGATAATTATAATAATATTATAATAATATGTCACGTTTCATTTAACCTCATTGTTTTGTGTAACAAATTCTTATCGTGGTGTTGCCCATAATAAAGATGAAATTAGTGTAGAAGAAATTTAATCCATAAATTATTTTTAATTTATTAGATTATAATAATTCATAAAAACGGAAGGTGTCACAAGGAGTAAAGTCTAGCAACCCATCAAAATGCCTGAAGTTATAAGATGTAGCCATAGATACAACAAACATTCTACAAATACACATCGTGTAATATAATATATCTATATCATGATATTTTATAAATAAGGAATCATACATTATTTCATCATATTTTATTGATTTATTTTCTATTTACCTAGTTGGATGGACATAAATCCTTCTTCCATGTCAATGGATTTAATTTAGGTAGTACTGTCTTAGTCAATTACACTACTAGAAATCTTAATAATTACGAAGGCCTATTTTTTATGGGATACCGTCACAAATAGGCTTGACAGATGGGGTCCCATCGCAAATAGCCCGTTGCAGAATACACTATTGCAAATAGAAGTATTTGCGATGGGACCATGGCAAAAATGTTATTTGGGATTGGAAAAATCAACGTTAAAAATAAGATTATGATTATATGTATTATATATACATAAGCATTTTCATGATGCGCCCATCGCAAATATATATATATATATATATATAACAGTTTCTGCGACGGGTCTGTCACAATAAATTATTTGCGACGGTCAAGTAGTACCATCGCAAATATGTTTTAAAAAATATTTAGTTAAACTATTTGTGACGGGACCCCGTCACAAACGGTTCCGTCACAAATAATAAATAAGATTTAAAAAAAACAAAATTTAATAAAATTACGATTAATGGAAAAATAATATTACTATTATTAAAACAATAAAAAATTAAAAAATATTAAAATTCTCAATATTGATAAAAAAATATAAAAAAATAAAAAAATATGAAAAATTAAATTATGTAATATTTTCACTGATATAAAAGAAAAAAAATGTAAATAATTAATATTACAATGTTAAATTCAAATGTTTCTGACATAAAAAAATCATTAGGGGTCGTCTTCTGGAGGAGGTGGAGGAGCTGAAGGAGCTGGTGGAGGAAACTCCATCCCAAAACTACGAGTCAGATTGTGCATGTACTCCATCTGCTCGTGATGCTGTTGTTGCCATCAACACATCTGCTACTCATAATGCTGCTCATGCTGTTGCTGCCGCCGACACATCTTTTCCTGCTGCTTCTGCAAAGTCTCTATATGCTCAGCCTGAGCTCACAACTACTCCTGATAATCTGATCTAAAAGATGATGCCCCTCCATGAGATCCTCTTGAGCAGGACACCGACATCGCAACAGTACCATTATAAGTATCAGGAGTCAAATGAGTGCCGATGCTAATTACTATTCATTTCTCAAACCCATACTTAGTTTCCTGCATCCATGTCGCCTAATCGAAATGGAGAGGCACTGGTCTGCTCAGTCATCTCATCCTGACCCTCAGTTTGTGTCTGAGAGGTCACAGCCTCATATGAGTCCCTTAATTCCAATTTAAAATTAAAATTGTCAAAATATTATATGGAGTCAATTGTTAAACTCATAAAGTAATACTAACCACAATATGATGTTGGCGATCACCTCTAATCTCTCTAGTAGCCGGATCACAATACATCCTCCAATAAACGCCGAACTCCATAATATCAGGATGCTTGACTACCTACAGAAATAAAAAATAAACTGTTTATATTTAAAGATATATAAAATATTTAAAAAAATATACGTACCAGATGCTCTCTATGATAAATGAATGTACGACTACCAGCTCGTTGTGTCACCTCTTGTCTACCCCGGTTCTGTCATACCACTGAATATCTCCTCTCAAATCCACAACCCAACCAGTTTAAACATTATCCATACCAAATGTGAGATGAAATGTACTCTGGTTGGTGGGCTCTACACGACTCATCAAATTCTGTCACCCCTACATTCTTAATAGCTTCCCTTATCTAATTGTGCAAAAACCGGTGGAAACAGTCACACATAGAAACCTGCCATGCCGCGTGGATAACGTCGCACATGCTATCCTTGATAGGATGCCATAAACCCTAAAAATAATTTATAATATCAAGTTGTTAATAAAATAAATTTCAAAATAAATATTATTTATTTACGTTCCAGCCAATTATAGAAAATGTCTCGTCACACATCACCGAGAACATATTCCCATGTGATCCATGGCTGAGAAAAATAATTACGCAATATTACACTCCCCTGTCCAATAACTAAATGCTTAAAACTGTGAAAAATGAATAAATAATCAAACAATTAGTATATATATATATATATAAATTAATGATATCTAACTAAAATATACAGGTTTCCATACCTCCGTGTGCGTGGATCGAAACAATGATGTTGACGTCGCTCGGGGATAGGGTCAAAAATCATCAGTCGCGAAAGACCGCACCCCCCGACATGTACCTCCGGAACAACCAGTAGGCTAAGGATCAGCTGATCCCACATCCTCATCATCCAAAGGTAGCTCAGCCTCCTCTTACTCATGCAATAGATCGGAGTCCATCAGAAAGACAATATGGTTGTTGTTAGCAGATAGTTAAAAATAACTATTATATATTGATATATATTAGTTATGATTATAACCATCATTTAACTATGTCAATGTTCATCATCATCATCTTCTCCATAGCTGTCAATGTCAATGTCTTCATCTTCCTCCTCAGAATTATCAATATCCATATGAGTGTCAGTTTCAGCATCTCTTTTCATTTCAAATTCATTTGTAACATCATTAACATCGTTATCACCATTGATCCTTAATTGTGGGGTGTCATCATCAATATTCATGTCTCTTTGTGAATCAAATGGATTTTGAGTCGTCTCTTGAAATATTTCAATTCCCTCCACATCAGCAAAACCACATTTAGTTTGAGTAAACTGATTTTCTTGAGATTTTATTTTTATTATTCTCCACCAATCACTCATGTCTCATGAAGTAGCACAGTACATTGCATAATAAATGTGATGTGCATGTTGAGAAAATAAAAATGGTTCATTTACTGCATGAATACTTTTACATTTAATATTGATGATTCCATGAGTCGGATAAACATGAAAACCTATCTCAGTATCCAACCACTGATATTTAAACATTGTTATGTAATTCTATCATTGATATCACAACTAAATAATTTCATCCAAAATGCCATAAAAGTCAACTTCTGTTTCTCTGTGATGTGATCCTGTCAAGAAAACTCCACTGTTCATTGTTTTATTTGATTCCCAATATGCATGTGTATGAAATCAAAAACCATTCACCACATATACATTTTAATATTTAACCATTTTGGATGGTGAGTTACTCAATATACACAGTTGCTTATCAATTTTATCAGCATATTGAGACACCTGAAAATTTTTAAAATAATTATCAATATAGTAAATAATAAACGGAATTGATATTAAACCATCAATAATTTATGTTACCAGTTTTTGAAACCATTGAGAATTTTTTTTGCCTGCGTTCTTCTAGAGCACCTGGTGTAATTTGTGAAAGTTGTTTCTTGATATGATTATCATATAACCTACAACTAAAATATTTTTAAATAATGTAACATAAATTATCGAATAAGTTATAGAAGAACTCACAGGACAACTGATTTCATTTATTCATAGTTGAGCAGAACATATGTATGAGATCGGTGATGTTCATCATCTGAAAGCCATCGTTCATGAACTCCACTAAAACCAAGATTTTACTGATTAAAAACTGTTAATTGATTTCCCATTTCATCATTAAAATCCCCCTCGTTTCATCTCATGTGATTCTATTTTGAGGTACATTGAGATTCCAAATAATGAGAGCAGAGTAAAACAATTTCCTCTTTCAAATAAGTTTCAACAATTGAGCCTTTAACAGATTCTTTGTTACATATTTTTTTCTTGAATTTCTGGATGAATCTCTTGAATGGTTACATCCATTGAAACTTTACTGGACCTCCATATTTAGCTTTATGTGGTAAATGTAATATAAAATGTTACATTGAGTCAAAGAATGTCGGCGGAAATAATTTTTCCAATTTACATATAATTACAGAAACATCTTCTGATAGTTTTCTTAGCGCATCGTAGTTTGTTCCTGCTACAAAAATGTCTAAAAAAAATTTTATATGTCTATTATCGAATCCAAAATAAAAGAATTCAACAAACCTCTTAATCCAACCAGCATAAGTATTTCCATTATAACATGAAAATCATGACTTTTTAATCTAGTAATATAACCATTCTTAACACATCTGCCCATATTAGAAGCATAGCCATCTAGGAGACTATAATCTATAATCCAATGAAAAAATAATAAGCTACTCTCTTTGGAAAATGTATAAGATGCTTTTTTCTTCATTAAACTATGTGATCTGACATTTTCAAATAATTCATGTTCTGGTCGCCTACAAATTTGGGCAAGATCTAATTATGCATTTACACTATCTTTGGCCTTACCTGGTGTATCCAAAACTGTATGTAACAAATTATCAAAAGAACTTTTCTCAATATGCATAACATCCATCCTATGGCAGACTGAAAAATCAGACCAATACGGATGATCCCAAAAAATTCTCCATTTTCTCCAATTATGTTCTTTCCCAAATCCGTGAATTTTTTGTTGGTTTACTGTTGGTCCAAATGTGATGGGGGTAATGAAAATACAACTGATTTTAACTTTGTACCTAAGATCATCTTTGGAGGTTCATCCCTTTCAAATGTAACTTTTCTAAAATGAGATTTGTGCCTCCGAAAAGGATGATCGGTTGGAATAAATCTACGGTAACATTCAAAATAGAAATGTTTTTTTCGATTGACCAGTATAAAGGATTTGTTTTCTTTCATACAGTAAGGACACGTGTTCAGACCATGTGTACTACAACCAGATAACATTCCATATGCTGAAAAGTCACTAATCGTCCACATCAATGCAACTTTTAATATGAAATTTTTCTTTGCAACAACATCATATGTATGAACACCATCACTCCACAATGATTTTTCCAATTCAATCAATGGTTCCAAATAAACATCAGTATACTTTTTTAGATGTCCTGGGATTAAAATAGTCAAAATGATATAAGTTTCTTTAATCAACATCCATGGAGGAAAATTTTATGGAGTTATAAAGACAGGCCAACATGAAGACTGACTACCATAAGAACCAAACAGACAAAAACCGTTAGTAGAAAGACCCAATCACACGTTTCGGGCTTCCATAGAAAAATATAGATGCAAACGGTCAAAATGTTTCCATGAATCATGATAAGATGTATGATTCAAGCTTTTATCAGTTAAAATCTTGGTTTTGTTCCCTGACATCATTGCCGCTGTGTTCTGAGACACAAATAAACTCTAAAACCTAGGTGTAAGGGGGAAATATCTAAACTCTTTTACTAGAATCAGTATAGAATTCCCTGGTTGAGCTTCATTATACCTTGATTGTCCACATGTGAGATATATATCCAATGACCCAATTTTCTCTAGAATATAAGATGCAATCATTTGGAAATGCATGAATCATACGATAATTAAGGCTCAAATTACGAACCAACCTCTTGCTCTCATAGTATTTTATTGTCAACACATTTCCTTCAAGTAATAGTGTCTTAACCAAAGAAAATATCTGATCAAAATAGTTTTTTGAGATTTCATTATCTTATTTAATAGCAATAAATTTTGCACTTCTTCTAATTTTCTTATCATTCAACCAGGATATAATGCATCCTCAGCAGACCTCAACAAATCATAAAATTCTTATGGTGCCATCTAAAGAGTTAAATTAATACAATTGTGAGTTTCAGTTTGTTGCACAGATGGACCAGCAATATCATGTAAATTTTTTTGAAATTTTGATGGATCTAGAATCATGTTATTATGATCTTATTTGGAACCACGTTCACCATGTTGATATCAAAAAAACATAATCTTGTTGAAAACCAAACTGGAAGAGATGTCCGCCAACCTTGTCAAATGTGTCAAATGTTCTCAGAGCACATTTTTTACAAGGACTCTTAATTGTTCCTTTTGAAACATATTCTTGTTTTGATGATGAAAATGATAAGAAAGATTCAACACCCTCAATATATATAGGATTTAAACCAGAACCATTTGGATTTCTATGCTAATTTATCCAAGATCGATCGTCTAATAATGATTGATGTCGACTTCCATGTTCCATATTTTTCTACATAAAATATAAAATCATCAATATTTTTGAATAGTTTGAAATTATAAAAACACTATCTGAAAAAGAAAATAAATAATTACCACTACTTAATAATTATCATTCATTAAGGGAGACACAATTTCCAATGGATTGACAGTTACTCTTTTGTCTGAAAGCTCGTTTAATTGCATCTTTCTCACAATTATTATTGCTAATTATTCCTAATTATTCCTAAATAGTATTAATTATGCAAATTATTACAAATTATTACTAATTGTTACTAATTATGAAAATTTATTACTAATTATTACAATTTATTACTAGTTATTACAATTTATTACTAATTTTTATTAGTTATTACTATTTATTACTAATTTAACAATACATATAAATACTTAGCAAAAGGAAAACTTCTTAAATAATGAATATAAATTTGGTGATCATCTTTTTGGAGATGATTACAAATTTTCCCTTCATTATCCAACCAGATTTCATTTACTAATTACTAGTAATAAATAAATTATATTATCAATATTTATGAAAAAACAATATTAATATTATTAAAATAATAAATAATTTATAAAATATTAAAATTATCAATATTCACAACAAATATTGTTTTATTTTTAACATGTTCAAATCTGAAAGGGTCGTCAATTTTCAAGTCATGCGCAATAAAAAGTTAGTGTCTGTCACGTCCAATGTAAACTTTATAATTTTACATGCATGGTTGATCACCTCACAAGTAGTGTAGCAATGGGACAACCAAAGTAATGACATTCTCTTCTCTGAGAATCATCTCACATTATACTTTACATATATAATTCTTCCTTAAAAATTTGAGGGGATATCATTATTTTTCACTAAAATTTTAAATGAAGAATGGTCTATGTAAAGGTTCATGTGAGATAATTCTTATCGATAAGAAGGGAATGACTTGGTTTGTCTGATTGCAACACTACTTGCGAGGCGATCAACCATGCAAGGAAAATTATAGAGTTAAAATTGGACATGGCTGACACAAACTTTTTATTGTGCATGACCTGACAATAGGCGACCCTTTAAGATACATGTTAAGAATAGAGCAAAGCTTGTTGAAAATATTGATAATTTTAATATTTTATAAATATTTTATAATTTTAATAATATTAAAAAAAAATTCATGAATATTGATAATATAAATTTTTTATTACTAATTATTGCTTATTATTTCTAATTATATCTAATTATTACTAATTATTACTATGTATTACTAATTACTACTAATTATTACTAATTATTACTAATTACTACTAATTATTCCTAATTATTCTTTATTATTCCTAATTATTTCTAATTTTATCTAATTATTCCTAATTATTCCTAATTATTCCTAATTATTCCTTATAATTTTTCATTATTCCTAATTATTCTTAATTATAGTTAATTATTCATAATTATAGCTAATTATTCATAATTATAGCTAATTATTCAAAATTATAGCTAATTATTCATAATTATAGCTAATTATTACTAATTATTACTATGTATTTCTAATTACTACTAAGAATTAATAATTATTACTAATTAATTTTAATTATAACTAATTATACCTAATTATTACAAATTATACCTAATTATTACTAATTATTCCTAATTATTCCTAATTATTCCTAATAATTACTAATTATTCATAATTATTACTAATTATTAATAATTATTACTAAATATTACTAATTATTACTAATTATTTCTAATTATTGCTAATTGTTCCTAATTATTCCTAATTGTAGAGAATTATAGCTAATTATAGCCAATTATTGCTAAATATAGCCAATTACAGCTAATTATAGAAATTTTTTACTAATTATATCTAATTATTAATAATTATACCTAATTATTACTATTTATACCCAATTCTTAATAGTTATACCTAATTATTCCTAATTATACCTAATTATTACTAATTATACCTAATTATTACTTATTATACCTAATTATTACTAATTATACCTAATTATTACTAATTATACCTCATTATTCCTTATTATAGCTAATTATTACTAATTATTCCTAATTATCACTAATTATTCCTAATTATTACTAATTATTACTAATTATTATGAATTATTACTAATTATTCCTAATTATTCGTTATTATTTCTAATTATTCCAAATTATTCCAAATTATTCATAATTATTACTAATTATTACTAATTATTCCTAATTATTCCTAATTATTCACAATTATTCCTAATTAATCGTAATTATTAATAATTATTACTAATTATTACTAATTATTCTTAATTATTCCTATTTATTCCTAATTATTCCTAATTATTTCTAATTATTACTAATTATTCCTAATTATTCCTAATTATTAATAATTATTCCTAATTGTTACTAATTATTACTAATTATTACTTATTATTCCTAATTATTCCTATCTATTCCTAATTATTACTAATTATTACTAATTTTTATTAATTATTCCTAATTATTACTAATTACTCCCAATTATTACTAATTATTCCTAATTATTACTAATTACTAAAAATTATTTCTGATTATTCTTAATTATTCCTAATTATTCCTAATTATTTCTAATTATTTCTAATTATTCTTAATTATTCCTAATTATTCCTAATTATTACTAATTATAGCTAATTATATCTAATTATTCTTAATTATTACTAATTATAGCTAATTATATCAAATTATAGCTAATTATAGCTAATTATTAACAATTATAGCTAATTATTTCTAATTATAGCTAAATATATATAATTATTGCTAATAATTACTAATTATATATAATTATTCTTAACTATAGCAAATTATTACTAATTATACATAATCTTTACTAATTATACATAATTATTACTAATTATACATAACTATTACTAGTTATACATCATTATTACTAATTATACATAATTATTACTAATTATACATAATTACTACTAATTATACATAATTATTACTAATTATACATAATTATTACTAATTATTTCTAATTATTACTAATTATTCCTAATTATTACTAATTATTCCTAATTATTACTATTTATTCCTAATTATTACTAATTATTGTTAGTTATTACTAATTATTCCAAATTATGTCTAATTATATCTAATTATTTGTAATTATTACTAATTATTCCTAATTATTACTATTTATTCCTAATTATATCTATTTATTCCTAATTATATCTATTTATTCCAAATTATATCTATTTATTCCGAATTATATCAATTTATTCTTAATTATATATTTTTATTCCTAAGTATATCTATTTATTCCTAATTATATCTATTCATTCCAAATTATATCTATTTATTCATTATTATATCTAATTAATATTAATTATAACTAATTATTTATAATTATTACTAACAATATCAATTTCTTAGTAAAACTAAATAAAAATAACAATCAATTGAAATCTAATTAAATTAGAACTAATAAAAAACAATTAAAATTAACAAAAAATATATAAAAAATATAAAAAAATATAAATACCTTAAACTTTGATATTTTGAAGATATTGACACCCTCTGATTGCTCTCTTATAAAACACTTCTACTAAAAGAAAATTTCTCTTTGAAACTGATGAATGAAGAGAGACGGAGAGAGAGAATGATTTGAAAGATTTGGGGAAAAAATGGCGGTATATATAGGTTAGATTAGTTGCAACAAGATTATTAGCGACTGGCTTACCATCGAAAATGGTGGTATTTGCGATGGGGCCCATCGTAATTATCCTCACCCGCATTAATTACATTTGGCGGTTAAAAGGTCATTTGCGACGGGACCCATTATAAATAGTACCTGATGACAGTCTTTTTGTGACGGGACGACATCGCATCGCAAAAACGTATTGACCGCAACCGAGTATTTGCGACTGGTCCCACCGCAAATACTCCTGCGTGGTTTTGCGCGCAAGCCGCGCGGTTTTGCGCGCAAGCCGCGCGGTTTGGCGCGCAAGTCGCGCCAAACTATTTGTGATGGGAGATGAAATCCCATCGCAAATAATTGGTTATTTGCGACAGGCTACTTTCCCCTTCGCAAATGGCTTCCTAGATGGGTTATTTACGACGATAAGAAATCCCGTCACAAATAACCCGTCGTAAATAGTAATTTTTTCCGTAGTGTTAGGCTCGATATATCACTTCATTTTGGAAGGGAAAATTCCATCTTGACTATTCTATCAATTTCACAGTAAAAATTACACACCCAATAAAATATACCTCACTATGCCATCAATGTAATAGTTTTTGACTTGTATCAAAGTACATAATAAAATATTATACACAAATAATTAACACTAGTAAGGATAACATTATAGGTTTTCTCTAATATGAACTACCCAAGACACATCAAACATGTGATATTTCTATTAGCGAGTCAATATTCATGATATAATCTATTCGTGATCAAAGAGTGAAAACTTCATGAGAAAAAGATTCATTTATTTTGAACCTGCGTCACCTGCTAGTCAGACATCATATGTGTTGTGTTAGTATGATGAATCTAAACCAGAAGTCATATGCTTATGGTTAATCTCATAGAATCTCAAGGGTTTCATTATAGATTAGGATCTTCTATAACCACTTGAAACATCTAGTAATCTATGAAAATCATCAAATGGATAGAGAATACATATATATAAATAGTATTATCATATGTATACATCATGTATAACTCATTGTATATGCGATATGGTAATCAAAAATGAAAATTTTAGTTGGGTGTAGGGAACACACTATTAAAACATACAAATCATTCCAACTCCATCCCCTTATCAAACTATAACCTTCCCACCAAACAATTCCTAATATCAAATCCCACACCCAATCCCTATGCCAAGCCTTCACCTTGCTCACCCACAAAACTCCATTAATTATACTCAAAACACACCACAACCTCTTCCCTCTAATGTCAGTCCCACATAAAATCTCTCATACACAACAATTCATCCCATGCAAGCACCACTCCAAATGCTCAACCAACTAGACCATAATTGTGAGGTTCACTATCCAATCACTCCAGTCCAAGTGAAATTTAATATAGGACACCCGATAGAGGAGTGAGGTCTGGGATGTAGAATAATTTTGCAATATTTTTATATAAACATTTGGAAGTTTCTTATAGATTCATAGGTTGCATCCATCTAGAATTAACATTATAATAAATTCCATTATCTATTATTTAAATAAAGGACACATTCCATTTTTAAAAACTCTAATAAATCCATCCTCTAGGAAATAACTTTGAGACTACTTTGTCTCCTTTTATAAACTAAAATTTCCTTTTGAGTGAGTCTTGTTACTTCTTTATATCATATACTTATGCTTCTTTATCTTCAATTTCTATATGAATCATCCTGAAAACAATTTTTTTAGTGTAGTGAATTTAAAATTTCTTCACTATTCTTAAGTTATTAAATCCCTGATGTCGTTCTTATTTATTTTTTGTTTGTTTATTATGGATAAATTATCTATTTCCCCACACTGTGGTTATTTTCTTGAGAATATACTATGTTGTTTTTTTGGTATTTTAGTGCTTGTTATTCCTATAGGTAGTGGGATATTATCCTTCATTATGGACATCATTATACACTTTTCTTTATGTTTCTCACACTTTTTAGTGTCACTTTATTCCTAATGTATTTTATAAAATCATATCATAATCTTTGGTAATAGAAATATACCCATATTTAGCTAGATCTATCATCAATAAATCAACAATAATTCAATGAAAAAGTTTTATGGAAATATTTTTTGGTACTCCATATTAAATAACCATGATCATTCTATTTATATTGAGGTTTATAGTTTCTTAGAAAAATAATTCACTCAGGAAAACCAAAAATTAATGTCAATAATGAAGATTAAAATGAGTTAATTTCAAATAAGTAGTATATATGAAATGAAACATAATAACATACTATGATTCAATCCTTGTTAAACCTACATGCATAGAGAAAAAATGACTACAAAGATCTTATTATGAAAAAAATAAAGCAATATAAAAAAATTTAGTAAAGTTCATGAGAAGCTTTCAGAGGAAATGTTCCCTAGTTATAATAGGCAGCAGACCTCAAACCCTTTATAAAGATATGGTAACTTATATTATTTGATAGATTCCATCCATATAAACTAAACATAAAATAATACATTTCAAATTGATTAAACAATTTTGGAAGATACTTACAATTTTAGGTCTCTACACCAAGTATTTGTTAAGAGCTAGAATGGTGATTTGATGTCTCTAAAATAGTCATGTGAATGATCTATCATGATAAAAATAATAGAACACCTCTGTTGATCTATAGTTGACCACAACATTAGAAACCCAAAAAAAATTTGTTTCACTTCTTTCAATGGATAATCCATATAAGTATCCTAACACAACCCCTCCCTCAAATTCACAACCTCTCATCCGATCGAAATGATTAACGATTCAGAATAGCCCAACCAAGGATGCTATTAAATATTTAAATCAAATTTACCAATAAAATATTATAGGAATAATAAAACCCTATAATTACATTAATAAAATTCCATAATGTGAATATAATTCAACAACTAAAAAAAATGAAAAATAGTTAATGAAATAAATAATTAAATTGAAAGTAAAATAATGCAACATACTAATTTATAAATCATATAATTTTTAATATACATTATTAATCAAAATAGTATTATCTAAATATATGTTAATATACTATAACTATATTTATTTAACTTATACAGATCCATAAATTTTATAATATAATTACTGTTGTTAAACTATTTTTGTACAATCAGATGTGTTTATCCTATTGGAATCCACTCTCTTAATTTAAATAACATTGGTAAGAAAATTCAACCTAAAATCTACGTGCTTCTACATACATAGAAAAACATTTTTTAGTAAGTATGAGGTTTTTGGAATCTCGGAATACACATCTATATTTATATAAGATAATTTTTTTATTTATTATACCTTTAAAAAAATAGATTATATAATGGATTTAGTTAAATAAATATTTTTTCTTTAGTGGTTAACAAGGAAACAAAAAAATTTCATGATACAATTACAAAAAAGTAGGCCACCGCAATAAATACAAACATAACCGATAATAAATTTTTTAGTACCCATGTTAGTGGCATTGTAAGGAAAAATAAATCCCACCATATCATTATAATAGGTTCTATTATTAAAAAAATTGAATGGTCAAAATAAATAGATAAATAAATTAGTATCCATTTTAATTCATAACAATAGGGTTTCCATAGGTTGACCATAAATTTACTTATTGTTCAAATAAAAAAATCAATGCTTTATATAGAGAAAATTATGTAATACATAATAATATCAACCATATTATCATAAATATTTTTATTCAAAAAATCCACATATGAATTATTTTTAGGGATCTATGATAGGAACAACATAATGTGCTGGACTAATGGCTTATTAGAAGGTTTGTGTTTCTCAAATATATAATGTTTCAATAACCTCTAATAGGAACATTGTGATAGATACAAAACATTAGATTCATTATTTATTATAATTTATATTCCTAATATTTTTTTGTCATTTCTATGATATTTCATTTTTATGAATTATAATGTTTGATTTTATATGTTTTATTACCCTAATTTTCTTAAAAATAAGAATCATATCATAAAAATATAACAATAAGTAAATAATCTCATGCATAACATGTATACAATTAACAAAGTTATCACACATTATTCTATTTAAATGTTTTCAAGTATTAAATAATCAATCAATTTGTTCAATTATCTCAAGGAATTTTTAAGTCCATACAATGATTTTCATAAAATAAATAATTTGTTTTCATTAATAAATTTTGAAAAAACTCAATGAAGATTCATATAAATTATTTCATCCTACATTCCATGAAAGTAAAAGTATTCATATCTAATATTACTATATGAATGTAATTACATGTAGAAAAAAAATTAATATAACAAATTATTATTTAACAATAGAGAACTAAATTTCACTACATTCAATTCCATCATATTAAAGGAATCATTTTGAAACTAAGTGATATTCGGATTTAATTTTCATCTCCCTAGTGTTGTCCTCATTCCATTTAAAAATAAACTCCAAACCTAATATTTAATTTTTTGGTTAGTTATTAATGTTTAGATATGATTTTTAACAAGGGATTCCATAACACATTTTACATTAGTAAACAAACGGTTAGATTTATTACATTTCATGGCTTATTTGATGGTTTTTTTGTTCATCACTGCTTATCTATAAAGTAATGTTGAATGCATAAATTGTCATATCTACATGATTAAACTAGTAAGGGGGTCAAATGATCCTCTAAAATCTATATCATATCAACAAATAGTCCATAAGGTCACTCTATACCTATAACAATGACACAATGTACAAGTTGGGTTCACTGTGAGTCGATGGAGAGGACCAATGGAAGGAGTCTGGGGTTTATATTGCTTCATTGGTTTTGAAAGAACCTACATGTCTATTAGTTCAGCAATACCAACATCATTTAACTCTATAAACTATTGTTTGAACATCAACATTTTAGTATACCACATTATGAGTAATAATCCACTTATAATAAACAAGATTTTCTACCAACAAAATGTAACCCTTGAGACCCTGAGGGTAACCAACATATACACACTCGACCTTGGTTCTATCTTATCAGTTCTACTATGAGTATAAATAGTATTACCAAAGTCTCATAGGTGACCTCAACTATGGGGAACACCTATAGACAATTCCTAAGGTGTTTTAAAAGTTATCAAACATGGGGGAAACACTTAATCAAGAACACTATAACAGTAGTAGCTTCAGTATAAAAGGACGAAAACATACCCAATTTTGAGGTCATGACTCTCACTCTCTATATGATGGTACAATTAATTCTTTCAAATAAACAATTCTATTATAGGTCTTAAAAACCAATAAAACTCATGAAGACAACATTAATGTTACAGTAATATATAAATCCATTCCGTAAGTACTCGAACCTATTATCAACTCTAAGGGTTTTCAAGTTCTTTCTTATCTAATTCTAGATATTTGAAATCTATCTCTAAAATGATTCAAATGTATTAGTTTTTTGTTTTATTTTATAGATTTATAATTTCCTAGATTAATCAGTAATATAGGTCAAAATTTAATGACCTCCACCATAAGAGGCAGCCCTAGATGGCCCCCATAAATCTAAATGGAAATATTAAATAAGAAAAATAGCCTTGTACATTGACCACTTAAAATTCACATGTATTGTTTTTCAAAACACAAAATATTAAAAAAGGGGAGGTTGATCAGGGTTATATCAATAAAAAACTATTTCTTAATATGTTTTTTCATTCCAATGGAATGTATATGTCTAGGTGGTCAATGCTAGAGCATAGTGTTATAAAATAATGGAATATGATTGGCATGAAACTGCTTCATGTGTATTTCAGAAATCAATACATACAAGACATTTACAAGATTTCCTTTCATAATGGTAGGAAATACACTAGAGGTACTAATATTTCCCAAATATATTATAAAGTAATATACCTTCCAAACCAACACTCCAAGTAAAATTATGTTTCATATAAATTCAAGTACGTAGATAACCTCTTTTAGAGTTTCTATTAAACCATCATGAAGTTATAATGATATAGAACCTATACCCATGATATGAAAAATTATCAAATATTCTATAAACACATCACAACACCCAACTTAATTCAAAATAGACTTGTAATTTTTATTTAGACACATAGGAAATGAAAATTATGAATTTAGGACACACTATCTATATATGGTACTCATAAACACATTCAAGACATTAGTAATATCGAAATTATAATCCTATAAAGGTGAATTATCATTGTTACCTTTATTATTATTCTTCTCAAGACAACCTCTTCTAATATAACCATGAATTTTTACACTAAAAAAAATTCATTACTCAATATAGTGACAGATATCGACACCTTGAAATTTTAATGTGATACATATTCTTATCATGATTTTCATTTCTACATATGAGATTAATTTCCTCCAGTATATTTTTAATGGGGACTTGTTTTTTATGATGATTTCTAATAAGAATGATTTTAATTTTTTCAAGAAATAGAGTATCCCTTACATACATCTGAGAATCCTTAAAATAAAACAAATATTCATTTAAGGATGGTACTAGAATGATTTTTAAGTCTTCTTCAATAATCATGAAATCTATATTAAACATATATAAAATAGGTTTGTTAAAATTATCAATACATGTCATGACTATAGTTAGAGGGAATATAATGAATTATATAATATCATTTATTATTTAATCATCCAAGCCAAAATTTAGTCAGATATAGAGGCTCATGTTTAAACCACATCTCTATAAGAAGTATAGTCATAAGTGACTTATAAAATAACCTTATCACCTAAGGACAACAAGATAAGTGTAACGACCCAAATTTTCATGAAGGTATTTATAGAGATCCTATCCTTTTACACATATCATTACATGATTTTAAACATATTTAAACCATAAATTACATGCCAAGGATTGTAGAGTCTATTGTCATTGAAGAATATGTAAATAAAACATAAAACAATGTACTAAATAATTTTTTTTATTCAATATTCAAAAAGAGATCATAAAATACTTTTATCCCTTACATCAACATAGGATAAACTGATGATTACATGAACAAAGGGATGAGCTAAAATACCAGTATGGAAACAAACATAAGAATAAATCATAGCACATGGGTTAGAAGGCATAACATAATGCTATAAAAAATCCAAAAAAATGATAAAAAAATAAAGAATAATAACATTTAGAATATAAGATCCTATAATATTGGAATAATATTAATGTAAAAGAAACATAAAATATGATTTCATCATGAGTCAAGGCAAGTTGAAAAAAGAGTACAACGAGTCTAACTGACCACCAATACTGTTGTACATGGGGCACAAGTCAAGGCTAACTACCAAGACCATTGCACATAATGTCTCATGAGACCAAAAGTTACCCAATGAATTAAAGAAAAATCTGGTAACACCCAACACAACATGTTTAGGAATATGTTTTCCACATAATTAATCTTACATAATAAAAAATACACAAACATAAGTATACCCATGGAATGAAATGGGTATCATAATCATGTGATAAAGAATAATAAAATGGTGAATCATACAAGAGTACATGAAATAAAGGAACTAAAAAATACATGGACATTAATAAGGGAAATTATGAATATGTCATGGTATGTGATTTTGAACAGAAGTGATAGCATGTAAGAATGGTATTTTTAAATTTTTGCATTAAAATATTTCAGTGCAGTTTTAACGAAAATACTAAAGAGAATTTAAAATAGAAAATGATAGAATATTTTGTATAAAATAAGAAATGAACTAATATATTTTTAATAATAATAATACTGATTATATAAAAACAATGGTGGATTAAAATAGATATTATATTGCACATGAAATTGGGTATGAATATGAGAGGTTCCTTTAGAATGAGTTTGCTTATCATGAAGAATTGAGAAGGAACTAGTTAAAAATTAGTATATTCTCAAAATATAATGGTGTGTGGTTCTAGATAAATGAGTTTGGAACATATATAAATAATATATAAGATTAAAAAAATAGATAAATTTATTTTGGTAGAAGGAAAGATTGAGAAACCCAAAGGAATAATGGATGTTTGGGTATAATCTCTTACCTTAAGTCCGAAGGTGTCCTGCACTTATTTTTAATGTCCTTGATAATCAAATTATATTCATTAATTAAAAATTATAGAAACTCTTCTACATGAAATTGATTTATTATAACGTTTTTATGTTCATTCATGTCCTTTTTGATGGGTTAAGAGGTTCAATTTTATTGTTTGGGAGTGTTTGTTTCCTTGGTTTTCTGGAGCTGTTTATTTATATAAATTTACGGATAATCATGTAAGATTATGACGACTAGCCAAAATTTAAGTTATATGTTATTATAGAACATCTATAATATTAATTGGTTATAAAATTAATTTTGTTATTCGGATTTAGGATGAATCGTTATATAAAACATTAACGATAATAGTTTGGGTTAATTGGATGTTTTTTGATCATAATGAAATAATTTTTTATAAGTTAATACCATTGGTAAAAAATTATTATAGAATATTAAATATGATATGTTACATACATAATAATCTGGTAAATTTATAATAATGGTTTCATGAATATAATTTAAGACAGAAAAATGAATTTGAAAACCCATCATCCTTAAATGTGAAAAATTGACACATCTCGAATGGTGTTTCCATTTCTAGTATAAAAGAAGGAAAAATTAGAGATGATAATAAATTATTACATTAGAATAATGAATTATAGTAAATGTAAGGTAGTAGAGTTATGGAACCATTTGGATCTGGAAAGGTGAGGATTGAAAAGAATACAAAGTAACTTCAACAGAAACTAAAAGAAAATGGAAGAGGGTTTTACCTCTTGATTCCTTCCCCTTGAGAAACTCATTAGGGGAGAGGTTTTAATATTTTATTGTGTCAATGATATTCTGGAAATGTTTGATGGGATTAGGAAGATATTTGATAAGAATTTGGGCAAGGAACAAGGCTTAAGTTTTCTGAGGAGAAAAGGTCTTGAGGTGTGGGTTTTAGAGGGGAAAGGAGGAGTGTTTTAACAATATTCAATCCATTAGTTTATTATTTTTCTCAAGACAAGAAATAGTAAGGATTATTTATAGTAAAAAATAGTAAGAAGATCATGTTAGTTTTAATAAATGGTTCTTACATCAACAATGACTAAATAAATAGTGTATTTAACATATACTGTATATATTCCCTAAATTATCATATTTTACTAGTCACCAAAAAATTAATGTACATTAGAGAAATCCCAAAAATTCACCCTAACCATTTTTTGACATAAATAATCCAAAAATAAACTCAATTATATAAATAGGTGAAATAAAATTTATAATTGAAACAATAATTTACTCTCAAAATACATTTTTAGAATAAAAAATTGCTTTTCTAACACATTAAAAATTTAATTAAGGTCTCGAAAAATATTATTATAATAACAATACATTAAAATAAAATTTTATTGATACATTTTATGAAATTAAATCTTATATTATATTATCCTAATTAATCATAAATTTTAAATTAAATACACATGAATTACAAAAATGTCAACACTTAAATAATATTTTTTTGAAATATTTATTTACTTTTACTATGATTTAATAATTTAATATTAAAACATATATGATGGACAAATTTTATTTAAACATTCATTGTTGAGGTTACTATTTTATTGGCCAATTTACTATTCTTAATGGTCACATTACAATCCCAATGGTCAAGTTACTATTACATCGGAAAATGTTATATAAGTTCTAGAGATACCTTTTATTTCACTAATTCATCATTTATAAAGTTTGAATTGTGTTCTATATGTAATATTATGTGATTATACTATAATACATTATTATAATATGGTAATTAAATTGGTAAAACATTGGTTAATTACATTCTTCCCCCACTTATTAATTTTCTCCCTCGAATTTTCATTTTACAATATAAGATGAAAAAATGTGTGGGTTATCTTCCTTAATCACTTCCCATATTTCGCATGATTCCTTTTCATAATTATCGTTCATCCATAGTACTTTGATAAAGTGAGTAGTAGTTTTTACATAGGAATCTATCTCTATAATCCACGATCTTCATTGTTTTCTCCTCATAAGAAAGATCATTCTCCTACTGTGCCACCTCTAATGATAGTACATGTGAAGGATATGGTATGTATTATCTTAAGAGGGATACATAGAATACATCGTGTAGATTAGTTATAGTAGGTTGGAGTTCTATTTGATAAGACATAAAATATAAATGATAAATAATCTCGAATGTGTCAATGTACCTAGGGAGTAGATTTCCTTTCTTCCCAAATCTCAATACCTTCTTATATATAGATATGTCAAGAAATACCTTGTCTCCATATTTGAACTCAAGGTCTCATTGGCGATTGTCTTCATAAGTATTTTTTTTTACATTGGGATTCCTTGATGTGCTATTGAATGTTTTTCACATTCTCTGCCATTTATTTGACATTTTATTGTTCGAGAATCTTATGCTCACCAAATTTATCCCATCACACTGTTGTTTTGAAATTTTTTCCAAAAAGGGATTCATTTGGAGCCATTCATATACTGGAGTGGAATCTATTGTTATAGGGTAAATCAATGGCTTGAATATGTTTTTCCCATCATCTTTTGATGTCTATATAAAATTCTCTCAACATGTATTCCAATTTATGAATAGTTTACTCAAATTGGCCATCGATTTGAGGATGATATGTCGTACTAAAGTTCAACGCAGTACTTAGAGCATGTTTGAGAGGTTTTCAGAATGTTGAATTGAATCTTGGATCTCCATAGAATATAATCAATAGTTGTACTCCATTCATCATTACAACTTCTTTGATATATATCCGTGAAGGTTGATTAAATAAGAATTACTCTAGAATTGTGATAAAGTGAGCGGTATTTGTAAGATGATCCACAATGACCCATATAGACTTGTTTTTTTGGATGTCCTTGGAAGTCTAGTGACAAAGTCCATGGTAATTTTATCACATTTCCATATTGGTATGGGAAGTGGTTGTATCATCCCCTGTGAATTTTTTCTTTCAGATTTCACTTGTATAAATACAAACAACATTGATGTATATTCAACTATATCCTTGTTTCAATTATCCCACAAATAGTTCTCTCATAGATCTCAATACATATTTCTTCTCCCGGTGTGAATAGAGAAGGAGGAGCTATGTGTGTAATTTAAAAGATCCTTCTTTATATCTGGATCGAATGGTACACATATTCATGACCCTAATCTAACAACTCCTTCCTCATTGATCTTTAATTTAGAGGATTTCCCATTTATAATAGGTTTCAACCTTTTTAGAATTTACTCATATTTTAATTAACAATACTTTATGTTCTCTATGAGGTATGGTTGAGCAATCATTTGAGAAAGGATTTTTGATGTTCCTCCCTTAATTATTTCAACATCCATCCTCTACAAATATATGAATATTGTATCCTTTTGAATCATCTTCATTGATAATGATGCATGATATTTTCAACTTAGAGCATCTGCTACCTTATTTTACATAAGATGGTGATATTTGATTCAAAAGTCCTAATCCACAATGATCCCTAACGATATTCAATGGTTCATTTTTTGATCATTATATGTGAATATATATTTTATAGTCTTATGGTTATTATATATCTCACACTTCTCCCCATAGAGTTAATGCCTCCTGATTTTCAACGCCATGATTGCAGCTTCCAACTCAATAACCTGGGTGGGATAGTTTTTCAATGAATTTTCCACTGACGTGACACATAGTCTATCAATGTATCATTTTTATTTAGTACACAACCTAATCCATTCTTTTAATCATTAATTTACACAAAATAAATAGTTCTCCACTTGTTAAGAGTGTGAGTACCGGTGCATTGATATGCATCTCTTTAAGATTCTTAAAGCATTCCTATCATTCTTGGGTCCATAAAAACTTCACTCCCTATTATTTTAGATTATTTATTAGGAGTTAAAATCATTATATGTTCTTCAAAAATTGTCTTTAATACCTAGTTAGACCAAGAAAGCTTCATATTTCTGTTACTGATGATTTCCTAGGCCACTCATTTATTTCCTTTGTCTTGGAAGGGTTTATAGATATCACATTTCTGGTCATAACATGTCCCAATAATGATACTTCAATCATTCAAAACACACATTTCTTGTACTTTGCGTAAAATTTTTCTATGCACAAAGTATTTACCACAATATTCAAATTCCCCTCATGTTCGTCCTTGATCATGGAGTATATCAGAATATCATTGATAAAGACTACAAAAAATTTGATTAGGTAATCTCTAAAGAAGCAATTCATTAAATAGATTAAAATTTTGGATCATTAGTGAGTCCAAATGGCATCAATATTAACTCATTGTGTCCATACCTTATTCAAAAAGCTGCCTTGGGAATATCTTCCATCCTCACCTTTAATTGGTTATATCGCATCTCAAGGTCTAGCATAACAAAATAACAAGCTGAATATAACTGATCAAAGAAGTCATTTATCCGAGGAAGGGATAATTTTTCTTTATTGATATTTTATTGAGCTCATGATAATAAATTAAATGTTTCCTTGATCCATCCTTATTCTTAACAAAGAGGACTGCTGCACTGCATGGTGAAGCACTCGGTCATATAAAGCCCTTCTCAAGATTATCTTGTATCTACTTCTTTAGCTCTTCCAGCTCTACAGTATCCATTCTATAAGGTGTATTTGATATAGACAAAAATATATGATGAAGTTCAATGGTGATCTCAACCTCTCTGTCAAGAAGAAGTCCAAAAAACTCTTCAGTGAATAACTTAGTGTAGTCCCTTATTATGTTCATGTCTTCGAGCATGATTCTCTCATTTGTGTTAATCATTTTAATGTCATACAGTTTCTCATAAGGAAATAGTTTCCAATCGTGAGATGATGATTCTAATGGGGATTCATCTTCCTCCATACAATTGTATCATATTGGAGGATGATCCATGATGTGAAGAGTGATATCCCATTTTCGATAGATGATGTTGGATTCGAATGGAGATAGACAATCCATGCCCAAAATAGCATCACACTCCACCAAAGGGAGTATGAAAAGATTTTATTGGAGTTTTAGCCTAAACAAATTAACCAAAGAATAGTTATATACTTAAAAACCAATAATTGGAACCTAATAAATTCCTTGTATTCTTAGAAGATGTTGCTGATTTCTTTTGATAACCTTTGTCTTATAGAAATTATTCACATAATTACCATGTTTCCTGTAGTTGTAACATTGCAATATAGTCTGAGTGATCATCTAAATATTGTTTTCTTCTTCCACGTAGTGGAATTAATCATATCCCTTTGGATTTTCTTAGCTTGATTTCACAATCTCCAACATTTTATGTAATTACCGGTTCCATTTAGTTAGTTCCCAGGATGTTTCTATCGACAATTATGACATGTTGGATATTCGGTATTATTACCATAATGGGATTTGATTGATGATACACCCATATTAGACTCTATATTTCATCTTTTTTCCACATGTACCACAAGAACACTGAGAGTATATATTATCCATTTCAACCTTCATGTCACAAAGGAAAACTACTTCATAAAATTCCATGTATCAAATCAAAAATTATTTTTTAGACTAAGCTTTAGTCTAATAAAGAAGTAATCATCCTTGATTTTTGTGTTCATGAAAAAGCCAAAGGCATACCTTTTATGACTAGTAAAGTTTTTTTCATAAACCTGATAGACTCATCTTCGTTATGCTTATGTCCAAGGAACTCTCATTCCATCATGAGATGGAGTGTTGAGGAAAAATATTTATTGGAAGACATTTTCTTGAATTCATCCGAATCCATGCAATATATTTCCTCCGTGGAATTCATATTCTCGACAAGTTTCAACCAATGTATAGCTTCTCCATTGAAACGATAGACCACCAGTATGAATTTCTTTTCTTATGAGAACTAGAGGATAAAGAATATCATGTCAATGGAATTATCCCACTATTCTATGATGAGGGGATTCGAAGATGAAGTAAAAGTATGAGACCTTCTCTTCCTGAATGATTTGATAAAACATTATCTTTCATTTGAAAAGGATGACGTTCCACATGATTCAAGTAATTATTCACAACTTGATCGAGTTGAGAAAGTACTATCATGAAGTTTTGAGCAACAATTCCCATCATTTTTGGAATATAATTTTGGAAATATTCACATTCCATATCACATTGATGGTTGGGACAAGTTCTTATATTTCCCTCTATTAAATGATAAAAGAAAGAGAAATTAGGAAGCTTGAATACTTAGCTAATAAGAATAAATGAAACACATCTCTTAAATGGATAATCTTGTAATAGAAAATTTTATCCTAACTTGTGATTCCCTAGGTTTAAATCTAGGTTATCATTGATCTATTTCATAACATATATTCTTATGGGCTCTCTTTTTGTTCCCTTAATAATTTTTTGGTAATGATCTTATGAATTGACCAAAGCATATCCCTTGGGGTGTCAATCAAGGATCATAGTAAGGCATGTTCTCGTGTACTAGGTTACCTCAATTTAAGATCAGAACACCTTGGTAGATTTTTCACTCTTTGGAAAAAATATCCAAAAACCATGACCATTTTTAGTATCCATACCGGGATGTCATTTCTCAAGAAACAACATTGGCTATACATACAAAAATTTTGGGATGTTTTCTTATACTTAGTTTTAACCTTAGGGTTCTTAATAATGTTCTATATTCCCAGTCTCCAATAATAAATAGACCGTCATTTGATACCCACTATAGAAACCCTAGAATTTTACACATATAATTAAGTGGTTTTTATTGTATTTATGCATCAAATTACATGATAAAGATCATAGAGTCTTGTGTCATTGAAGACATGGTACATAAAACTAAAATCATGGGACTAAATAAATTATTTCTTTATTTAATCTTCACAAAGATTTATTATCATCATTTAATCCCTTAAATCAGCATAAGATAACCCAAGGATAACATGAAAAAATGGATGAGATAAAATCCTAGTAAGGGAATTAAAATAAGAATAAAACTTATCATATGAGTTAGAAGGAATAACATAATGATATAAATTGGCATGGTACATGATGAAACATAACAAATCATAACATTTAGAACATGGTATTATATAATCATTGATTCATTGTAATGTGGAATTAATAAAAAACATACTTTATCTTTATTCAAGGATATTTTCACATAGAGTAGCCTGAGTCAAGGAAAACCACGATGACTACTGAACATGCATCATGAGTGAAGGCTAACCACCAAGACCGGTGCACATAACATCTCATGAGATTAAACATTACCTAATGAATTAGATCGATATCTAGGTTAAACCATAATAACATTTTCTTGAATATGTTTGATACATAAATAATCATAAATAATCAATCATTCATAAACATAATCATACCCATGGAAAAAAAATGTGTATCATAATCATGTCATAAATCCTTTTTAAAGGGAGTATCATAGAAGTTTCCCAGAAATAAAGATATTTAATAAAACATAGAAATTAATAAAAGGAAAATATGAATATATCATTATATGTGTTTTCAAATAGAAGTGTTAACATTTAATAAGAGTATGTAAGACATTTTATCATTAAAATATATTAGTGTCGTTTTATAAAAAATAATAAATAGAATTTAAAATTAAAAATGGAATAATCTTGGATATAATACTACAAGTGAACCATGAAATTATTCACAATATAAAAAATAATTTTATAAAAACAATGGTGTCTTAAAATTGATGATTGAGTGCACTTGAAATTTGGTAAGAATTCAAGATGTTCCTTAAAATGATCTTGCTTATCACGAAGAATTGAGAAGGGAACCACAAAAAAAATATGTATATACCCAAAAGATAATTTTTGGTGGATATTGATAAATGAGTTTTGAAAATATAAAAATAATTTTAAATATGTACATAAAATTATAATATATCTTCATTTGGGTAAAAAGAATGATATCAAAACATGAATCAATAATGGTGGTTTGGGTAGAATCTCGTACCTTATGTATGAATGTGTTACTCACTTGATCTTAATATTCCTGATAATCAAACTAGATTAATTAATTAATAATTCCCGAACAAATTATACATGAAATTGTATTATTATAACTATACTAAGTTTATTTATGGCTTTTTTGATGGGTTAAGAGGTTCAACTTCATTGTTTTAGAGCGTTTACTTTCTTGGATTTCATGATTGGTTTACTAATACACATATACAAAAAATCATGTTAAATTTGGATAGTTGCCCATAATAAAAGTTATATTTTATTGGAAATCATATATAAGATAAAATGGAAATAAAATTTATTTGGTTATTTTTATTGAGTATGGATCATAATATAAATCTTTAATGATAACCGTTTGGGTTAATTATTGGTTTTTTGATCAGAACAAACTATTTCTGCTTTTTAAATTAATACCATATGTAAAAAATGATTCCAGAAAATTTACTAGGATATATAACATTAATAATAATATGTTTTAACCATAAAAATGATTTCATGACAATACTTTATGTTGATAATATAAATTCCAAACCTGTCATCCTTGAATGTGATAAATTAACACATCTCAAATGGTGTTTCCATTTCTAGTAAAAAAGGAGGGGTAATGAGAGGTGATGTTGAATTATTCAATTAGAATTAAAAAAATCGATAAAATTTAAGGTAATGGAGTTGTCACACAATTTTTATTAAGATAGTTGAGTATAGAAAAGAATACAAAAGAACATGAAATTAAATTGAATGAAAACAGAAGAGGGTTTTACCTATTAATTCTTTCCTCATTAAAACATCTATAGAAGAGACGTTATTGGTATTTTTATGAGACTGAGAGCTCATAGAAATGTAATAGCAGCCTAGGGAGATATTTGAGTTGAATTGGGACAAGTAAAAAGGCTTTAGAGGATTGAGGAGAATAGGTGTTGAGGGATGGTATTTATAGTGGAGGTGATGAGTGTTTTTTCAATATTTAATTCAAAAGATTATTATTATCCCCAAGAAAATAAATAGAAATGATTATTGAGACTATAATAAGTAATTAGACAAATTATTAATGAAACAATTGTTTTTATATCATCCATGAATCAATAAATAATGTATTTAACATATAATGTATATATGTCGTAAATTACTATATTTCTCTATTCACAAAAATTCAAGTATCTTAGAAAAATACCAAAAATTTACCATTACCATTTTCTAATGTATAGAATTCAAAAATTAAAATACTTTATTAAAATAATTTTCTAATTATGAGAAATCTAATTTTTAATTGAAAGAAAAATATAATTAAAAAAATACAAATTTGAGAATTAAAAATGCATTACTAAAACATTGGAAAATTAATGAAGGTCTAATTAAAATATCTTATAATCATAAGACATATAAACATTTTTTTGATTACATTTTATGAAAATAAATTTTATTTTAATTTGTTGAATTAATCTTAAAATTAAAAATTAATATACATGACTTACAAAAATATCAACAATTAATTTGTAATTTTTTAAATATTTATTTACTTATCCTATTTTATAATTATATCATATTGATACTTATTAGATGGATAAATTTTATTTGTAATTTAATTGTTGATTTTACTATTTCATTGGTCAATTTAATATGCATAAGGGTCACATTACTATTCTAAAGGTCTTGTTACTATGTCATCGTTAAATGTTCTTCAACTTATCAAGATACATTTTATTTCACACATTCTTCATTTTATGTTTATTATTGTGTTTAATATTTAATATTAGGTTACTATAATACAAGACATAATTAAAATAAGGGAATTCCATTGATAAATCATTGGGTCATTACAGTATGGAACATCTGTATTTCAATTTAAATTCCACAAACATCTCTAATAATGATACTCAATCAATTTATAGGGGTATTAGGTGTGTATGGAGATCATTAAGACATTGGGGCTCTAAAAGGGGAAGAAAGGAATTGGTAGCACTATTAGTGAATACATTACAACCCAGCCCACATAGTTTTTATGAAACCATGTGGTTACAAATAGTGGATACCTTGGGGCCACATGTTTTGTATGAAATAGTGAAACCTCATGATCACGATCATTCAGTGAGTATTGGTTTCATGATAGAGACCATTTCATGGTTTTCACATGGTTAGACAAAATGTGCACCAAACCATACGAGGTTAACATCTATAGGAGTGAATGATGCACGGTTGATGCAAGGGTTTCCAACCATGCAGAAAAATTGTGTGCCATTATGTTTTGAGTAAAATGAAAATTTTACCCCTCTTTAATTATTTTATCTATTAATATCTTCCTTATACTCCCTCTAGTAGCGATTTTTGGGTTTTCTTCTTTTGTGAACTCAAAATCCCTTCATGTTAGGCTGTAAGATAACATTATGATCTGATGTCTGATTGATGACCCATCTAAATTTTTTTTTCTATCTAGGTATTTTATATAATATCATCCATTCCAATTGAATTTAATATCCTGATCCATTATGTTATTCAGGTGAAATATCATTTTCCTTATTTTCCTGGGAATTGGATCTTTGTTATATTTCATCTAAAATACATTAAATTTGATTCCAATATCAATTGAGGAGTTATAAACAACTTGAGTTAGGTGGGAAAACCATTTTCCCTTTGGGTTTTTATGTCTCAAAGATATGTCGTTAGGCCGGATGTTGAATTTTTTTGAGTGACACCTTTTAATTTAATACATTATTTCAAATTGATCCTTGATCCTTGATATATGCCAATTGACAATTGTTTAAGGAATTGGAGATTTTTAATCTCATTTATAGAAAACCCTTGAGTTTCCCATGTTGAAACAAACATATTTACTAATTCATCCAAATGACCAATATTATTATTTATCTTTCATCTTAGAATTTAAATTAAATTTCCCTTAATATATGAATGTTTAAGAACTTAAGGTATCTTTTAAGTGTTTATATCAACCTTCAATTGGAATTGATGATGTAGTAAATTTTCTTGTGGACCATGTAACCTTCTAAATGATTCCTTGAGACTTAAAAACTGAATTTCCTTATTATGAGAAATTGAATAGTTTATTGAGTGGAATGAAAGGTACATGAATCTTTCCCTTTTTAAAATGAATTTGATGTTTTAAATAGAATTACATATAAGGGTGGTATGAACACACCTAATGAATTTTCATAAAATATAATTAATTGTAATGTGAATCCTTGTTTAATTTTATGTCAATAAATTAGATTCATTAGAGGTAATTCCTCGTTCCTATATTTATAACCATGAATATGCCTTATTTACATACATGTGACTGGTTATTGAATTACATGATAGGTATTGCATCGTGCATAATATTATAAATTTTATCACAACATTCCATAGGAAATGATATTATGGTAAAATATTTTTTGAGAATGATGGTATCAGACTCCTTTACATCAGGTGTTTAGCATGATTTATTACACCATTCGAACTAGTTGGACATTGGGTTTAATGTGTCACATCCCTTGTCTGAGTATTGAAATGATGGCACACTCACCATATCATGGGATGATAATGACTTATCCCACTCAATATGAGATATAGGAAATGTAACCAATTTCTTTATCATATAGGATCATTAGACTTGTTATGGATGTCAGAGTTACACCCTGATCCAACCAACAATTAGTATTCTAGGTATATGGCCACTTACGTCCGCACCTAATTCGTTCATATAGGTGTATAAAATATATTATTAATCTATAAATATATATTATTACTATATATATAGCAGTTGATCAGAATTCCATTTAGGCTGTGTGTTAAAGATGATATAGCCACCAGGTGTCCTTTAGGAACCCGAGAAGGTGGAAAATTGATGATTCATCATTTTTAATTATTTATTTATTCCTTCACACTATTTTTTATGAGAAGTTCATGGATTTAATGTAGACACTGTTGGTGGTGGACTAATGTTGTTTTTATCCAAATCCATACTTAGATAGCCTTTGGTTACTGAGAAGATTATATGTCTGTAGGTATTTGTAATGGAATGTGCCATTCAACATGTTGTTGATATGATTATTTGTCCTAATGTCCTGAAGGCCTTATTTTTCTTATTGATTTTTGATAACCCCCCTTTCATGGGATGAAGGGGAACCCTTACAAGGCACGTAGGCTCAGAGATTTCAAGGCCTGTAGGATTAGGAGATTACATGCCTTAAAGGTCTTAGGGAATTCAACTATACTATCTATAAGGAACTACCCCTCCCCAGCATCCGCATCTTGACATTAGCCCTCCACCTTCGCATGAAAATCTGGATAGGCTTCTTGTGCGAGTATATTCCAATCCCAATGGCAAAGACATACCCTCTCATTTTGACAATCCTTTTGGCACTACATTAGTGAGTGCACCAGCTCTAAATCCTCTTCTAGGGTTGTCCCTTTTTTGTAGAGTGTGTCTGGGGAAACAGATTGTGGCTCGAAGGCCTTTAGGTCACTAAGAAGGTCTTAATGATGTCCCATAATTCCTACTAAACCAAAGGCCTGGGTGGCCCGAAATCTTTAAGGACTCCAAGCCCAAACCAATGCCCCGAGGTGAGTAGTTCCAGCTACTATAGTACCGAATAGTACCTGCTACAGTACCTGCTACAATGCTTGCTTCATTACCTGTGTAGTGTACAGTCTGCTACAGTACGACATAGTGTACAGTTCTGCTATAGTACCTGCACAGTGTACAGTTCTACAACAGTATTGCTATAGTGCATACTACAGTCTGTTATAGTACCCCCAGAAATATGCTGCTACCTAGTTTTGAACCTTGGTCTTGTGGATGCACTTTAGTATTCCTCACAAACAGGGTTGAGGCTTATGTTCTTGATATGCTTATTTGTAGTTGGAGGTTGGGATCACTGTACCGAGAACACACTCGAGATTCTAGCGAAGTATATTTTTGTTCTGTTTGTACTTTTCTATGGAATTATTGTATTCATGTTCCCCTATCCCCCTTTTTGTATATCAGCTTTCCATGCATCTATGTGTTGAAACAGATATAGAGGCTTTGATATTATCATCAACTAATCTATTCTATTTATTATTCTACCAATTTATCATTAATTATATCTATATCATTCTTCTATTATTGCATGATTATTTTTGTAACTACAATGACACTATGATAAGTTGGTATACTATCCCCATCGTAAAACCTTCACACTCATTCTACTAGTTGGAAACGTTTGGCATATGGTGAGGTGTTTTTGAGGCCATGTGACCCACTAACACGAGGAATTGTTTATGTGGGCCCGAGGTGAGGACATTACAAAGTTGAAATAGAGGAAATTTTCCATTATCATACTAAATTTGTATTAGATAAAACACTAAGAGTTTCTGGAATTTGGAATTGACACTATAATTGGGCATAAGTAACCCATGTGGAAGGGATAACAAAATGACATGGGATTGGTAATTGTGGATATTGATTATTTTATTTAAAACTGATATGAATTCACCGTTGTGTGACACACATGTCCTATGATGTTATTGGTATTGGTATTTTTGAAATGAAAATTATTTTAACTAGTCCCGATGAATAAGGGGATTATTATTCCATGCAACACTATAGGAATAATATTAATGATATGCCACAGATTTTTTGCATTTCATGTTTAATTTTAGCATGTATTTTCCTATTTTATATTGATAGTACCTTGAATATTTATAGAATTTTGCTAAAAATTATTGTAGGGATTGGAAAACATAAATGATACTTAAGGTTCCTATCTTAACGTAAGAGTGTTATCCTATGTATGCTAAAGAAAATACCTTATGTGGTAAATTAAGGCACGTTGATCCATGAAAAATTGGTCACATGGGATGGAATGTTCCATTGTTTCGATTAATTGGATTCCATATTTTGGTTAAAAAGGTGTTTGAGCATTGATCCACCAATGATTACAACAAAAATTGCATATGTGGCATCTATTCCTATAAATGATATGGGAACCAACACCCATTTATATGAGGAAATCTGATTTATACTTCAAAATATGAAATGTATCATTTAAACTGCCATGTGTATGGAATAGTTGACTTAATAATTTTATATGATGCATCCTCCCACCTTCTAGTTGGATAAAGGATCACATGATTCTGAGTTTGTGCTATAATATATCATTTTTATGTTTGATCATATAGATATTCATCTATAGAGGATGGATAAGATTGTGAAATATATGCTTCATGATTCTTTCCAGCAGTGGTGATATGTTATCACCCAAGAAGATCGACATCATAATTTGGTTTGGGAGAATTTTCAAATGAATTTATATGGATAATTCATTCCCTAGACTTTTAGAGAAGAAAGAGACAAAGAATTTATGAAACTATAGTAGTGATAAATGTTCATTATGGAATACTCATCTATCTTAATATAGCTGAAACTATTCTCTCGTACTCTAGTAGGTGATGATCTTATGAAACCAGTCGATTATAGGATGGTTTTGTATAATATATATATAACTACAATTCAATTTATTCAGGATGACTACAATTTCAGAAATTATCAACAAGGCCGTAATCACAGAGTAGAATATTTGAAGGAAGCATATGGTGAGGTTCGTAGCGATTATACACCTTGAGAAATTAATCCTTATTTTGGTAGAAATAAGTTTTATGAGGCTACTCAAAGAGGTATTAACAATCATGATACTCATTCATACAACTTTATTATTTTCCATCAGTGTGGGAATATGACACACATGAATCCTCAGGGCATGCAGGATCCAGTGGAGTAAAAAGGATGAAGCGGGATGAGACATATCTATCATTTCTACAAGACTTTCCCTTCAGTGCCTAATGGTGATGGATATATGCATACTCAATGATTAGGGTTTGCTCTTGTAGAATCAAGAATGGAAGAAATCTAGAATATCACTGGTCGGTCTGGATATGGTGGTGGTCTAAGAAGAGTTAGTCAGACTTATGATTCTGATATCAAGTAGAGAATGAATTCTCCATGAAGTTAGGAAGTGACTCAAGCCCATGGTACATGCCAAGTAAATGATGTCCAACTTAGAACATAAGAAATGAAATCTATACCTTCTACAATTAGAGGTACAATTCTAGTAACCACCAATTTTTTGTCTATTCAATTTAACATAGGCATATATGAGTATTTTATACATGAGGAAATAATAGAGATTATGGACCTTGAGATTGATTAAAATTATGTAGTTAGTATTCTACATACACTGTTAGATATACTCTCAAAAGGAGTACTCCATTGCATGAACTACCCCTTGAGATAGAAGATATATACTTATAGGGAATCTATTTTTCCTTTACATGATAGGCTTTCATGAAATTATCTCAATAGACTCATAAGATTCCCATCAATCCCACAATGACTATTATCATTGGGGGTGATGTTTAAAAAACTAGGCGTGTCAGGAATGTGCATAAGGGAGAATGAAATGTCAGTCCAACTAGACCAAGACCGCAACAGTAGAGAATGTGCTATGTGACAACTCACATATTTAGTATTTAACTTGATGACCTGGGGTTATGACATTCTATTTTCTATCTTTTAGTGGATCATTTAAGGTATGTATTTCTTGATAAATTATGTTTATACCTCTACATCAATAAGTATAATTATCTATTGAGTTGGTGGTAGGAGTACACACAATAAAAATTTATATTTATACGATGAAACCTATTAAAGTGTAGAAACATAATAATAAATTGGAGGATATAGAGTCTAAAGGATTTATACACCCCAAAACATGTCCTTATTGTCCACTCGTTCTTTTTTCAAAGATGTAGTATGGAACCCTACATCTTTTCATAGATTAACGTCGTTTGACCATTATTACAATAAATAATCAGTATCCATTTCCAAAAATAGATGACCCATTTGATCATCTCCATGTGGAGGGAGTGTTTTAAAAGACATACATGAGGTCAAGCTATCACCCAGTTCTTGTTAGGACTTTATACATACATCTCATAGCATATTGGACAATTTATAGTCTATATAGTTAAATTTTCATGGCATTTAGACACACGAACATACCTTTAGTCTTTATATCTCTTACGAATCCATTTTTACACCTTTATATAGATTCATTGGTGTTAGTAAATGTTGATGATATCATGGTGTACTCAAGCTCCAGATATGATCATTCAAACGATCTTGATATCAATTTATATACACTAATAGAGCATCAACTATATGCTAAGATTTGTAAAATCTTATTTAGGATCAACAATGTTCATATCATGGGTCATATTTTCAAGGATTCAATAGTTTTATTGGACTTAGACAAAGGAAGATCATTGGTTTCTTTGAAAAATTCAATGATATTGTTTTGCATACTTAGTTTCTTGGGGGTATCAGATATTGATGATTCATCATCCATTATTTCACAAATATTACAGCACTACTTACGATCTTGAAAAATAATGGTGTAAAATTCATATGGTCGGAATCTTGTGATGTAGCCTTCTAGTAGTTGAAGGGTAATTTGAATTCAGCACTAATAATCACTTTCTAGATCTAGGAAGATGTTATACTATATATTTTAACACATCATATATTAAGATTATATATTTTCTGATGCACGAAGATCTATTCATCGCATATGGGTTTTGTTAGTTGAGGCCTCAGGAGTAGAATTACCCAACTCATGACCACAAGAATGATGCTATAGTTTATTCTCCATTTTTTCATAGAAATTCACTACTTTTTGAAGGTTTTGTGTTATAATCTAATCACATAATCCACAGGTGCATATTTTCACATTGGGATCTAAATAACAGAAATTGAAGGTGGTTTGGGTACATATATTCGTTTTATTTTGAGCTTACATACATGTTTTGTAAAGAAAATTCTATAATTGATGCCCTGAGTTGAAATACTCATATGAATGTAGTTTAAGAATCTTCTAGTGGATGAAAATTCATGAAATTATTCTCAAAGATACACATTGAGGTTCCAAAGGGATAAAAATAGACTATCCTTTCAGACTTATCTATTAATACTACTCTCCTGTAATAAGTAAGAATGAGACACTGATCTAATCTTTATGGTATTTTACAAAGGCAAACCGTTTCAGCTGACGATACATCTTCAGTTCAAACCATAGATGGGGATGATAACGTACTATTTTGTGGGTGCGTGTGGGTCCTAGAATACATTAGAATAGATATTATGGGGTAATTTATTGTCACAAAATGGGCGGTTTATCCCACTGTAACCAATATTTATCGAGATATATGCTGCCATTATTTGTGGTATGGTATAAAATGCAAGATTTTTGGTTTCATCACTCAGTGATCCACCTTCCAGTAGGTGATGGAAGAGAATGAAAAGATAGTAAGACATTTAATGTTTTTTTCCATTCTCATGTCAAAATGGGATGATATTCTAATGGATTTCATGACTGTTATACCCATGTAACTTCATGGAAATGATGCAGTTTCAGTTAACTTAGATCATTCTATAATGTTATAAACCTTTTGAACTATGTGAGAGTCCTTTTGTGTAGATAAGGTATGAGGGATATATATTTGCACTGTTGTATTTCTACATGGAGCTATATGTTATATCATTTATGCTAGAGATCCTAGATTTACATAATGTTTTTCATTGGGGTTGAAAAAGCTATTTGTTATGTTGGTAATTTTGAGAATTTCCTATCTCTTAGAGACTAATGGATAGAAAAAGCGTATAATTCTGGTTCTAGAGGTCATTATCCATGTATGTTTCTTGGACATTGGAGGTTCTTGGGAGAATAAAATTTCCCTCATTAGGCTCTATTAATATAATACCATTCAGGAAATCATCCTGATGGATCCTTATGAATCCTTAATTTATTGTCCTCTCTGCTAAATTATTTTTTGGTTAGTGGTAGGTGAACGACTATTCTTGGATCACATGTCTTGCTGAAGACTAAAAAGTAGGTCTACCTGATCTAAAAGTGAATGTTGATTTCTTAATATTAATATATGTCATATTCTAGTAGATGTCGATGACCTCTTGAGTTCATGTTTTAAGACAAAGTTTTCTTATGCGTCTCACCCAGGTTAATCCATATAAATATTTTTAAGTAGGGAAATATCTCTCTAAGGTTCATTAGGCCCTTCGAGGATGTCAAATAGATCATACCAGTAGCATAAAAGTTCAAACATCCTCTAATATATTGGTAAATTTATTATGTTTTTCACATCTCATCTTTGCTGATATAATACAGACCCATCACATGTATTTTTTCTTGATGAACTAGAATTTTATGTAGATGCTCCTTTCAATGAGTATTCAATTCATATAGTGGATTAAAGATTGATGAAACTGTAAGAAAAATCAGTTCTCTTATAATTGGTGGTATGGAAACTTGAATAGGTATAAGTTGAAACCAAGGAATGGGTAGCTGGTATAAGAGCGCAATGGCTATAACCCTTTTCATATGATGTGTATTTACAATTATAAGGTAAACTCGGGGACGAGTAGCTTTAAAAAGGGGAGGTTTTGATGAACCAAAATTACATGAAGGTATGATTTATTTTCAATATAAATGGATTAAAAAACCTTAATAATCACACATAATATATTCATGGGGGTATCATATGCATATGAAGTTCATTTGGACCCAAGAGATTGAATATGGGAAAAAAACTAGGTTGCATGGTTACACTGAAACTGTGTGGTTATAAAAAGTAGTGGCCCAAGGGCCACATGATTTTTTTGAAACCATTTGAACCTAGGATCATGGATGTGAGATGCTGATGGTTTTTGAGATTGAGCCATTTTTATGGTTTTCACATGGTTAGTCAGACTGTGCACCTAATAATGCGAGGTACCCATCTTTAGTATTAAATGGTACACAGTCGGAACATGATTTCTCTAGCCATGCAGCCACACCATATACCCTTACGATGTGATGTGAAATTAAATTTTAACCCTATATAATCTTTTTAACCCATCATTCTTCATTATCCTCCCTCAAGTGTCTGTTTTTGGTTTGACTACTTCTTGTGGGCTCAAAATCCAATCAAGCCAGGCTCTACACTATCTTTCAAATTCTAAGTTTGATTCAGGATCCGTATGTGGAATTGAACTCATCATGGTATGTTATGAAATCCTCTATCGTGCTATTCAAGATTATCTTTTTATCCATTTTTCAACATGGTTCATGATTAATTTCCCCATTTTCATAGAATTGGACCATTTCATTTATTCTTCCAACTTACTCTGATTCTGTGGCCAATATCAAGTGAGGAGTCATATATAACCTTAAGGTAGGTAGTAACATCATTTTTTATTTGAGTTTTTATTACTCATAGATATGATATTTGTTTTCATCATATTTTTTTAAGAGTCACCTTTTAATTGATTCATTCATATAAAATTGATCCTTCATCCTTGATACATGCATATTGACTCTGGTGTAATAGATTGGTGATTTTTTATCTCATTTATGGACACCTCAAATGTCTAAAAAGTTGAAATTACAGTATTTGATAAATCAAAAAAATGTTTATAATTCATATATGGCGTTGAAATTATACTTTAAATGAAATTTCAATTAACATATGATTTTTTATTAAACCCGAGGAACCTCCTAGAAGTTTTGATCAACCTGTTATTAGAATTTCCCATGTAAGAGAATTCCTCGTTGACCATGTAACCCTCTAACAGTCTCCTTGAGCCTTATGAATTGTAATTTATTAGTATAAGATACTTAATGGAGTTTTTATATAGAATCAATTATACATTATGATTTCCACACTTAAAATAAATTTTATGTTTCAAATGGAATGACCTATAAGGTTGGTCAGACCAAAACTAATCATCTTTAATCAAACATAACTAATTATACTATAAATTCTTTTTTACTTTTAGTTTTATAATTGATATTAATTGGAGGTAATGAATCATGCATATATTTATATATTTGAATATTTATTATATACTTAAATAGTTTGGGATTTTGAATTACTCTAGAGGTATTTCAGGATGATTAATATTATAAATGTGTTCATGCATTTCCATGGTATATAAGGTGATGGTAAAGACTGTTTGGAGTATGAAAATATTATTCTCCTATATATTTGGTGTCAATCATGGAATCTCACACCATTTACACTGGTTAGAAGTTGGTATTGATGCACCACATCCCTTATTCGAGTGTTTACATGATCGAAAAATCCCAATATAAAGTTACAAGCATGATGTCTCCCACTAATTTTGTGATATAGGTATTGTACCCTATTACTTGAGAAAATAGGGTCATTATACAGGTTATTCATGTCTAAATCACACTCTTTTCATCCAACAATTAGTATTCTAGGTATATGGCCACTTACATCCACAAATACATGGTTCATATAGTCGAATTCAATATGTAATTAATATATATATTACTATATATATATATATATTAACTCACCAGATTTCTATTTTATCCACAATCCTAAGTAGGTAGAGACGCCTCGTGTCCCTTAGGAACATGAGCGGGTGGTTAATTATTTATTCTTTTACACTATATAGCTATGATAATTTATTAGATTTCATGTAGAAATTGTTAGTCGTGGACTAATATGATTTTTATAAAACACCGAGTAGATAGTCTAGATACAAGTGAAGAAACTTTTTTTCATTTTTTGATTTTTGTATAGTATGAATGTATTAATGTAATCCTATTACCATTTTTGTATATATTCATTCCATGAATCTATATAGTGAAACTTCCATAGAGATTTTGATGTTATATTAAGTTGATCAACCCTATAGATTTTATCACAGCATTATCTTTTAGTCTTTTTATATAATGCTTACATTATATATTGTTTATTTTTTTTAACCATTGTTCCTCTATGATAGAAGAGTATATCCTCCCATTCATACCAATTTTACACCCTCACTGTTTCGTGGCAGCCTAAAGCGTATTTTGAGGCGCACTTGAGGCCAGGTGACCCAGCAGCTTGAGTCATAGTTTAAGTGAACCTCAATTCTGGATGTTACAACGAGACTGTGATATTTTTCAAAGGATATTAATAGACACATAAAGTTTATTTACAATAAATTTTCCATTAGTTAGAGTAATAGTGGATTTTTAGACCTCATTGAGCACTACTAATCTCATTGTGACAATGTAGAAAAATCATTTTAATTCTCCATTGATTAATATCATTTTATCCATTTAAATTTTCAATTTAAACCTTCAAAAAACCCATAACTATGAGTTAGTTAGATATGATTCCAATTGTTAGGGGATGACTATCATGGAAGTCCCTATTAAATATCTATGAACAACTGATGTATTATTATTTTTACAGTTTGTTTTAAGAAAATAATTTTATTATGAAAATATAAAATATAGTTGATGAGGGTGATAAATAAGAGAATATTTTAAGAAAGATATTAGAAAAGTAAAAAAACATAAGAATATAACATGTTTTATTTCACATTGAACATAAATTAAATGTTAGAATACTAAAACCATGATATTATTATACAAAAGGAAAATATTAGACATAAAGATATAAGAATCAGTAAAGGGCTGAAGAAGAAATTTTAGGAAACGAGAAAAAGAAAAACCAAGTGGAAAATTTTAATCTCATCACATGGAGTTAAAAACAGATCTTTATAGATAGATGTGTGGTACAAACATATATTTTAAAATGATATACACAGAATTTTCAAAAAAAACAAGAATTAAAACAAGAATTCATTATAATTAAAATTATTTACCACAAGAGCTAGTATTGAATATAATGATGATATGATGCTTCCAAAACCATCACAAGGAAGATCCATCTTTCTACGAGGATCAAAATTGAATTTGATGATCTCTACTATAATATAATATGGGAATTGGAAATAAATATCAATAGATCTTCCTTAAATATAGCAATATAAAGTTCCCCATAATGGATGTTTATCTATATAGTAGTAACTCATAATTAATCATTTTACACAAAACTAAAGACTCCAAGAAATCATCACAATAAGAAAAGAGATGATATTGAAACTGTCATGTGGGATGTGTGGAACATGGATGAACATAGTGAAACTATCCATTCGCAAAACTAATTTCATAATAGCACACATGGAAATAAAAAAGTATCCCAAAATATGTGGATATACAACATAGAATCAAGCAAATTTATTTGATAGAAGAAACACAAATGATAAAACACCAAAGGTCACACAATAAGATGTTTGGTAACAATAATTGATCTTTCTAAATAGTAAAAATGTGTATGTAACTAAATAAAGAAACCCAATTTCTAGAATCATATTCTAATAGAAATAACACACAGAAAATATCAGCAATATAATGCGTGGACATGAAAGGTATAGAATAACCAAATAATAGGAATGAAAAATATTGAATCAAATATGAAATTTAATTGAAAAAATAATATATTAAATGAATCCATATTATGAAAAATTAAATCTTAAATCATGTGTACAACATATTCTATGTCAATGGATTAACATTGATTAAAATAATAGATGGAGAGAACAATGATTCTGACCTACACTAATTACACTCCATCCTTCAATCTTAGATTTTTTAAGGAACTAAAATCACAAATGTGGTTCTTGTACCTTCACTAAGTGACAAAAAATGCTTCGGGAAGATTTGATATTTGACAATTTTAACATATGAAGGAGGTACACCAATAAGAGGGATCCTTTAGCTTATATGTGAATACTGATAACACTTAATTGAATGAATCATGATTTCTATATTGGAATCCATCTCATGAAACCTGAGAATTACAACCATTTGGTATTTATTCATCGAATTCATTTAATGAATGTGTATGCTATTAATAATTGATTATTATTGAATCAAAATAGAAAAAATAATGTGGGAGGGACATGGATGATTCATGCATGGAATATTTTTATTGTATAACAAATTGTACTATATGATTGAAGCATGCCAATGTATCTCAGGAATATTTATGACTCTTTGATATTGTAAGGTGTGATATATTTATCTTAGGAATAAATTACTATATAATATTAGGTATGAATTACCCTATGATGTCCCATATTAGTACACATACAACAATCTACCACTTGCATTAAAATACATTAAAGAATTTATGAAAACCATCATAAAGTTTTATGAATTTACCCTACAATATTTTAGATATAGTTAATAAAACATTATTAATTTTGGAATAAATTTTTTTAAAAAAAACTAATCATTACCCGAAGGCCTAACTACACAACCCTATAGGCCTTACCAGAATTAATAACAAATTTGAAATCCCAATTTTATATATGTAATAAAAGTCTATCATCTATCAATGTTGTAGTGATAATATAGCTTCATAGGGGTCAAGTGTGATATCTATCAAACATACTCATTTCTCATAAAAGCAAGTAAAATACAATATACATCATATACATCATATGCATACCTATGTAATCCCATTTCCCATGATATTCACCAGACAATCGATAGGGAAAAATTTCAATATACTAAACTACACCTCCTATATTCTTGATTCTCTAAAAATATTTACCTAGTCAATAAATACATCACATTTCATTAATTTAGTGGATGATCACATCACATGTCCCCCATTCATGTATTAGAACACATCATATGTGATTCAACTAAACATGGAATTGTATTTCTTCTATCTTATTAAATTAAATTATAGATGTATGTTCTCTTTATATGAGTGAAAAAATACTCTCTTTGTGGTGATCTAAATTATGATATGATCAATAACATACACAAACACTCCCTAATTAGTTAATCCTCAATAAATTTCAAAAGAAAGGATCCAAAGTATCATGGTTTTTGTGCTAGGAATATCAATAACCATATGTAAAAAGGATCAACACACCCCTAAGTATTATGATGACTATATGAAATTCAATGTGATATACTTTGTAGACCATTATAAGTAATTATCATTCACTTATAATTTAATGAGTTACCCACTCGTGTCAATCATGACATGTAATCACAACCCACCATACTTAGAGATGATCATCATTTAGGGACAAAACAATGTCATATTTTGTGGGGATATTATCATTCAACCATTATTTTAAATTAAATATCATCAAACATGAGTGAATGATTAATGGAGGATAACATTATTATAAAATCGTATACATTTTTTAAACCATGGCATTCATCTCCTATGTATCATATACCATGAGACTCAACATGACCCTTATGATTTTTTATGCAAATGGAATCATAGGTGGATCCACAATATTTTCATCTATAGCCACCCAACATATCCAAACATCACCCATATCAATGCTCTATCATATGATATGGTAGTTATGAAGGATATTTATGGTCTTTTGTTGAGACAAGGGTTCCATTTCATATGAGACAAATCCATTATTGTCATTGTAAAACTTGATATCTCCCTTGATTCTAAGAACCAACTATAGTTCATAAATGAACTTTTCGATCCAAATATATTCCTATATAGAATATTATTATGTATCCTTCTTCTTTTGTTAAGTCTACTATAGTGTCATGTTTTGAAATCTTCTAATAGATAAATTGACCATTCAGGGAAAATGTGAATCCTCATAGATATTTCATATTTTTTTTATAAAATTTGAAACATACATATGTGTAAAACTTATAAAAAGTTCATCCTCTTATATAAATACTAAGAACATATCCTTATTCCTTACCAAGTACTTATATATGTTCATTACAATAATATAGAGACTCTCTCTTGGATTGGATTGGAATTTATATGTAATTATAATATCATAGGTCATATCAGGTCAAGTACATTACATGAAATACAATATAAGAACCTATGAAGGATGAATAAATATTTTTACCCATCCTTTATAACTCAATATAAGTGTCATTAATATTTCAATTATTCATTACATGAAAAAATAGTAAAGACCCATTTTGGAGTTCTTCATGCGAAACAACATTAGAACTGTAAAAATGAATGTTTCCTAAATGATTCTACAAATCCTCTTAGATATATTTCTATAGATATTCAAGCACAGTATGCAGCCCTCTTTACCCATGTAATATATCAAGAATAATTTACTCGACCATATAATAATAGAGTAATGTTTTGGGATTAAATTTATTTTAATAAGTATGTCATTCAAGAAAAAATATTATAAACACCACCATAATACCCCTAAAATTATTTTATACACAAGAATCATACACATTCATTCTGAAACTAATATCATTAATTTCTTCATCAAACTAGATATTGAAAAATTGAGAATATTTCTTCAATCCATAAATAGACCTTTTCTACTTGTAAACCACTATGGACTCATTGGGGACATTAAAACCTCTGGGTTTTATTATACACACATACTCAACTAAATTCCCCTAAATAAAAGTTAGTTGGATAATTATTTGTTATATAAGATAATAAAAATTTAATTTTTTTAAAATCCTAATATATAGTTAGATTATCATTGAAATAGGTGAAAATGTTTCTTCATAGTCAATATGATGAATTTTATTATTACTATCTACCCCATATGTGATTTATAGATATACAATCTACTATCTATGTTATTTTTATTTCAGGAAAAACAATTTCACCCTACGAATTTTACCACTTCAAGTACATACACCATGTTATAAACATGGTTAGTATACATGGGATCTAATTTGGATTCCAGGGATTTCAAAGCACTAGATGAGAAAGAATGTTTACTTAATATTAAATTATTTGTAATATAAATTAACACCATAATACTAATCAAAACTAGGAAAATGTTAATGTTTTTTAATTTTAGTGAAATATAAAATTAAATGATAAATGTATTAAAATATTAATTTTATTTTTCCTGTGTTTATATTTGGATTTAAAATAAATCCACACCTTGATTTATAGAATTATATTTATTACAGGATATTTTGTATTCTAAGTATTTTAGTTGATTCTAGAAAAAATTGGAACAAAGACTACATTGAAGAAATTATATTTTCATTATGCGCAATTTGATATTGGAATACAAGGGAATGCAAGACAACTATTCCACTCAAGTGACTGTATGGTTGATTTACCATGTCTCTAGATCAACTATTACTTTCAAGAAGATAATCTATTGTTACAATCATTTACATAGGTGATGCACAGATTATGTGAGGATCCAACATTCATGAAAATTTTGTAAAGTCTTCAAGAATCTACATGATTAAATCTAATTGACCATGTGAATAAGAACTATCCAAAAATCCATGTCGACCAAATGAGTGTGAGTGTATACCACAATTGAAAATTCAACCGTATGTGGATTCCAGATGTCGTACGAGTGAAATCTCCTATGAAAGGGTGAAGCTTCCACAATAAGAAACCCATGCTAACAAAATAATAAATATTCCACAAGAGGCAAATATACAAAACATATAATTAAATCAACCATGTGCCTAACCATGATACCAATTTTACTACATTAAAATAAAAAGTGATTGTGACTATCCTTTATCTAGCTAATCCAAGACATAGCCAAATTCTATATGAAGGGATTAAAACCCCAGATTTTATAAAATGTAATTTTATGATATAGAATAAAAATCATACTCAATTCCATTTCATGAAAAAAATAATGATGAATTTCTATCCTTTATATAAAGAGGTATTCTAAAGGAATATGTATGTGGAGATCATTGGAGTGTTTTTAGAAATATCTAGAAGATTCGGGATTCCTAACTACCTCCATAAAAACTCTCAAACTACACATGTTGGAAAAATGAAAGATGAAAAAATAACAAACTAATGATTAATAATTCATAAAAGGATTAGGAATCATTGGATAATGAAAATAAGTATCTTTCTATACAATTCGTATGTGAGGTTGTTGAATAATGCAATTAATTCCCCCTAATCTCTATAAGAAGAACAATAATTCACTAGGGGTTTACAAATAATTTTTATTCAACATGAGAAGTTGTATTTACACTTTTATCTTTCATTTTATTATTAATTATAAAGTGATGGACCACTAATCCATTAATGACTGAGCAAAGGATATAACCCTAATCCATTTAATGAATTTGGTATTTCAAGTAATTAACTATTATATTAATCTTGCTTCATGTATTTTATTGTGTTTTTCATTTGTAAATTTAATTACATTCATTGAATTTTAAAATATTATTCTCCCATTTATTGGATTGCATACATGTGCCAATTAGGTTTTCATCAGTACTTGTAGTCATAATCGGGTTTCAATTAGGGTTTGATAGATATTCCTAGTCATTTAGTAAGGTGATATTAAAGATTTGTCAAGTTATAGAATCCCTATGATAAAGATGAAACATCTAGGTGAGGGTAATCAATTAGGTTTTCTTTGATTTTAGAGAATAAGGGAATAAAAAATTTAATAATGATATAATGGATATGTGATGGAATATCCAAGGATATGAAAATTATTAAATACTAAAAATGGAAAAAATTATATTTTATATTAACCCAATTTAACCACTACAGTCACACACCAAACCAAAAAACAAGATATGAACATACCCATAACAATCTCCTCTACAGATACCAATCAGGAACCACCATTTATACATTCTGGTAGGGTTCATAAATTTATTTTCTTAGGGCCCCATAAATCACCTCTCATTAACCTTGAACCATTTCTAGGGAGGCCAGTGATGTTTGACTATTTTATTTAAAATTTTTTATACACATGAGAAGAAATATTTTATTTCACCATGATGGTTATGATCCATCAGTAGAAAGGAATATACTAGAAAGAATTATCTCTTTAAAGATCGCTGAATAAGAGTATGGGGAGGATATCATTGTCCCATTTTCATATTATCCGCCACACCTACTTCTTCTAATAATGTTACTATAGGCTGTGATCATATTAAATAGAACCCAGTTTAACTGAATATAAATTTGAGATAATTATACACACCTATATTCAACAACAATGACATGTTTTTTCAAATGAATAACCAACAATTTTTTGATCTTTGACCTAAAATGATTTTATTAGTACCAAAATTTTGTTGTTTATTAATAGATGATCCAAATAGTCATATGAGAGTGTTTGTATATGTCTAAAATGGGTTTATAACTAGAGGATTAACCTAATATGAAATCACCTAGAAAGCATTTCACTTCTCTCTTAAAGGATCAACCACATAATGGATCTAAAGTTGACAACCTAGAGAATAAAACTCATGGGATGATATTCATAAGGATTTAATCTAGAAATTATTCTATTTTTCATGGAGTGATCAACTGAGGAAAAAAATATACAGAACCAAACAAGAAGGATCCTAAACAATTTTTGATTTATGGAATAGATTTAGTAGATAAAAATAGAAATTCCATACCAAATATTTTAATATCGCCATTTTTTTTAGTGTTATTAATCAAGGGTTGATGGAAAATTATATGAATCTATTGGATGATTCCTCTGGAAGAGAAGTTATTTTATTGTCCCCTGCTAATGTAAGAGATACTATTGACATGAATTCCAAAAACATCCATAAATTGGACACAAGAACAAAAACAATGAGAGTTCATGAGGTAAATAATTATAACTATCTTATAAGTTTTTTGATGAAATAAACTCTCTTGTGACATAGTAATATTCGAAAATGATTTATATGAACTATCCTTTTACACATTATTTCCTCTTAAATAATCTCCAAACCATGGGATAATATAAAGATAGATTCCCTCATGTTTAATGAACAAAAAAAATGATTCCCAGTTCTAGATGCAATACTAGGAGAAACCATCCCACAATAAAAGATTTAGAGAGTTTTCCAATACCCATTTTTCATATAGAGTCCAATATCCCTCAATACCACTATTCTAGTTGGGTTTTCAGGAAACATTCCACTCACCACCATTTTAGAGACAATGTTAACAGTATTCTAAATGATATCAACAACATAATGATCAAGTACCCTCAATAGAGGAACCAGTGAAACAAATTATGATGTCCCATATCACTCACAATTCAAGTTTAATAGAGTTTTAAGGACAGTTTTACCAGCTTCGAACTATCCATAATGAAGAAAAAAACATTTTTAAGGTAAACTTCCTCCTCTATGAATTGAAAACCCCAAAGGTATTGTCTATTCATTTTCCTTAAGTAGAAATAATGTGATAAATATAAGTGAAGAATAACCTCCTAAAGACAAATATGGAAGTGGAAAGGCCAATGAACCTAATGAACCAATCCAAAAAATAACATATAAAATAAGTACCTCTGGATACCACACTAATGAAGAAGGATAATGGAATGTATAATATAAAATATTAAATCATCCCAAAAATCCTTTTCAAATAAGGATAAAACATCCAAAAAACTAGCGAATGAACACTACAACAAGAGTTATAGTAGAAATTCAGAAGATTTGAGATCAACATCCCTCTTCTAGAAGACATATGCTAGATAAAAAGGTATGAAATGTTTCTTGATGAAATTTTCACCCCAGAGAAAATATCACAAGGATAATAAAGGTAAATTTAACAAGAAATTTATCTTTTTTTTACACCACAATTAAAATGTAAATGAAATTCCCATGTACATTCAAAATCCCATTCACCATAAAAGAGCTGAATTTTTAAAATACATTATGCGATTTAGGATAATCAATTAATGTAATTCCTTAATTAATTTATTATTCCCTATACACAGGAGAGATTAAACCCAAAAAAATGGTTGATAAATTTATAATCAAACCAATACCTATCTATTTTGGGTTTTTAAGGATGATCTAGTAATCCAAAAATGATATAGTTTCCCTAATAATTTTTATATTGTGAACATGGAAGATAAAAGTGGTAAAACACATTACCTAATTATCATAGCTTTTCAATTACTTAAAACTACCAAAAAAATAATATTTGTTATTGAAGGAAAACATTCATTGACATTTGGAGAAAAAACAGGAAACATTAAATTTCCCAATCCAATGAAATACCCTCATACTAGGAAATATATATTTTAAATAATAAATTTTTAAATACACTGTTATTATGAAGAATAAATTGAAGCATTGGATAATATAATCTGATTAGGATAAGCTTTAGAAACACTTAATTTTCAAATGAACAATGATTTAAAAATTATTAAATTATGAAAATGTTATCTTTAATGATGAAAGATATTTTCTTTAAATTTATTTTGATAATTATACTAAAACTACCACAGTTACTTTTTCCCTACATATTCATGTTTTAATAATGATGAATAATGACTTAAAAAACCATAACTACAACAACTACCTATACTAGAATTGAAATAACCACATTCTAATTTTAAATATTCTTTTCTACAAGGAAATAATAAATTTATTATAATTAATTTCAAACTAATTGAAACCTGATTAATATAAATAACCATATAACAACTTGAAGAAAAATATTGGATCTATATAATGGTCCTCAAGATACATTATGGGTATTATCAAAAAAAACTTTTATGAAAAATTGTTTCCTGCAAAATGAGACAAAACAAGTGATATGACCCCAAAGGAGGATCAATCCGACCCGAATAGATATAGTTAATCTATAATTTAAAATAATATTATAGGATAAAATAAAATTCCCAATTTAAGAAAACAAACGGGTAAGTGTTTGTTCTTCAATAGAGGCTCCAAGTAAGATTACCCTGGGGGTGAAATGGTTGTTGCAGAATTATCTAATTTAAGAAATTGATCCTTATAAATTTTCACTTCCTCTAAAGGATCATGAACTATCAGCCTTGAGACTCACATATTATGATATTTTACTAGATATAATTTTGGTTTTCTGAACTACTTTTTTGTGCATTCATAATGAAAATAGAGTCATGATAATTCACTTGGTTCACCCTCACTAGTTTATATTAAATTTACTTGCATAGACATTGGGTTGTGCACCAAAATACAATATAAATACCCCTAATATTCATAGTGGTTATTCCCATTACAATGGTTCTGTCTTGGTCACTCCATTCCCATGCTCACAACCTTATAATGTTTAAGGCAACTCACCATCACCCAAGGATCAATTCTTCCTCAGCACCTCTTCCTCCTACGCTATTTCTCATTACTCCAAGAAGGATACACACACTGTTTTATGACATGTAGATACCTTCATTCAAATAACTAAAATCATCTTCAAATAAAGATATATGCTATGATTTAGTAGCATTTTATCCACCTTCATATTTTTTGAAAACACCTTAGATAAAACACTCTTTATTTCTAGAACAATTATTTAATGAATTTATCCATATTGTAGGTATTGAAAAACAACATGTAATAGGTAAAATATTTAATAGATGAAAAATCATTATTAAATTATTTACAAACCCTCTTTTAGAATAAAAAATTATTATTATCTTCAATGAAATTAGATAATCAATGTGCTCTTAGTCTCCTATATCTATTTTTATAGATGTTCTATCTATACACATATAATCCCACTGCCTAATTTCCTACATAAATTTTTTTATCATCATTATAATAAGAGGGATCATGGGACTATAAATGGAAAATTTTCTTTGAATTAATAGGACATTAAAGTCACACATTATCTTATATATTAATCATCATCCAAAATTTCCTCTAACTATAGTAAAGATAAATTTTTTCGGACCTATCTCAAAATTACAGCATAAAATTAATTCTTAAATTAAACCACCATTTTGAATCCCACAACCCTCCATGACATTGGATGGAGTCATGGGATAACATCTGAGACTGACGATTTATGAAATATTATACATACATCAATTAAATTGCCTTCTACATTTATCTCAAAGTCATCTTATCTAATATCATCACGAATTTTATCAGGACCATATAAAAAATACTTGTCAAATTTTCCTTCAAATCATGAAACACCTTGCTAATGTTCTAAATATGCTGTCTATTTTTTAATATTTCTTCACCAGTCGAGTAAGACCAGCTTCATACACTGATACTTTTATTTTTGGTGTCCCAATTTCACACAAAGAGATATCACAAATACCTATCTTTTCACAATAGGCATGGTAAAACCCGTGTTGTCCTTCAATCACTAAATGTATTCAATAAATAACACACATTGATTCATGAATTATTCATGACCATTTTGGACTTCAAAACATCACACATGCACTTCAACAATCATCACGATCATCCTTATGGTGTGGTAAAAGATGTATGAATATTTTCATAGAACAAGACCCTCAAATACCCAATATAATTGATGTGGATGCACCTGGATGCACCTACATATTATCCATGGATTAAAACTAGGGTTTGGCATTTTCTATGTTTATAATTTCAACAAAAACATTCCATACACCATGGGATAGGGCTTTATGGCTTGTTCATTTAGTACCCTTGTGCAATACAACTCATTGATAATTACTTATAGATTTATTCTATACTAATTCCACTTGAAAAATTTCAAAATTTAAAACAATTCCAAAAATAATATCAATAAATATTTTTATTAAACACTCACCATAGATGTCGTTATTGGGACTAACACTACATTAGAATGACCGTATAAAGTTAGTTTTTTATCTAGTGGTGGATTAAATCACCACTATATGGTTATTTGATGGTTTTGAAAAACCACTGTTAAATTTGGTGTAGAAAATCAATACCCGGTAGTTTCTGTCATTTATCGGCGGATTCTAGAAATTGTTATAAGAGATGTATTTTGTGGAAGTTTTCTTTGTTTTAGTGGTAATTTTATTATTAAAATATAATTGGGATCTACTAGCGGGTTTCATCAACTGCTAATGTATGGTTATTTTTACTAAAAAACAGTTCCACTTATACATAAAAAACCAATTCAAAGTATAATTTTGTCATATTTTGTATCTATTTAAACCATTTCTCCCAAAAAATACCATATCATCAAATATATCATTAACGTACATCATCAACGTACAATAAAATATAACATGTTAAAAGTAAATAATTAATTTACGTTAATTCACACCGAAACCTAATGAATTGACACATTGACCATGTAAAACATCACATGGAATGAAATAATACATTTATCAATGAATTGAAAGAATCAAACAAAACACAACATATTAAAGGAATCAACATATATGGAAAAAAGAGTCAAGAAAATAAAAATCATACATGATCATGGATAAATTTCAATCTCCATATCCAATTAAAAGACAACACATAGAAACATAGTTACACAACACAAACATAAGGAATCCATTGTCATGATCACATCTAAAATATACGAAAAAGATTATAAATACCCACATTGGATGTAATTATACATGAAAACTCACTATCCACTAATAATTTCTCAAGGATTATCTATGATTGTAAATCTCTCCACATCCCCCTCTACTTCCTTCTACTGGATCCTATAAGATAATTATATTGAAAATAAAACAATTTTGTATATTAATATTTAAACTTAATGTTAATAAATCTGTCTGAAATAAAGGAATTTTAAGTTGTGTGATTTACCTTCTCTCCACCAGTAATCACATACAAAACCCAATTTTCTATAAAATACATCAAATGGTAATATTTCTAAACCAAGCTGTGCACTCTACCAAGATTATCCTTCATAAGGACATTACCAACTAGGTTATCTTGGGAGACTGAGTAAGACTGTGTGGGAATGACATCCCACTGTTCTTTAAATTTTTATATATAAATCAAATATCACTCCTATTATGATCGATATATATTAACATGGTGATAACTGATAATATTTTATTATAATGAAAAATTAATTCATACCCCAACTATTTTGCAATCTCATTAACAAAAATCCCATCAGATTTTTTTTATGAACAATCATCCCCAATTCTGTTCTCGATACTTTGTGGCCTAAAATTAGTGTCTCTATTAGAGAAAGATAAATAATAAATTTAATATATTAGAAGATTATATATTACAATTAATATTTAAACTACTGAAATTATTACCAGATTCTACAGGCTTTGAGAAAAACACTTCGACTCCACAGTGTGAGTATAAGGCTTCCTTGAAATTCATATCATTTAATAAAATAAAATTAAGTTTAGAACATATATTTCAAAAAATTCATGCAATCAAAAAATAGAAATGATAATAGAATCACAGTACCAAGAAACAAAATATACATAATATTGAGAATGAATGACAACACAAATGACATAAGAGGTTGATAAATGAATGGATAAATATACATACAATCATTTTCTCCTTCAGTCATGGTGGTTTCCAGCTCCATAATTACTTCTTCTTCATTATCCACTGTTGTAATACATATATAATCAAAAACATTATGGGAAAATAAGTCAATTTCATTCTATTGATGGGATTCACTGTCAACTGTCAAATATTCCCCTTCATCACCCATTTCATACAAGTCTCTTTGTTTTACGTGAGCAATAACACTCCACCCTTCATCTAAGACATCATTACCTTAATATAGCATTTTCTCTTCCAATGATAAGATATAAAAATTATATAGTTCACAGTCACCAACATCCATCAAGCAAGAGAAGTTCATAGAACTAAATTGAATGGAATATCTTTTAACACCCCAGAAAATATCATCCCAATTCATTTGAATAAAACATCTAAAAATGTACATGGTAGTTTTCTTCGATAATATCCATCAATTTTCCACATTATTCCACTTCATCCAACATAAATATTCAACTCTTATGTGTATTAAAACCTGCAGCCCAATCAAATATATGAGATCTAATTCCATTCATTATGTAAGATTATAACATTATAGCTTGTTTTAGAGGATTAGAGTAAGAAACATCAAATCATTTGTCAACTCTATGATAGTATCAATATTCATGATCATTAAAAATTAATATGCATTATTATATTTAAAAAATATATGTATCACCCTAATATCCATATTTATTGAAATATTTATGATCAATGACTATGTGGAAACCATTCTATAATCTCTTTAATAATATATTTTGTTATATATTTATCATTTCATGTTCATCCTCTCATCCGTCTATTTGTTTTTATCTTCAAGTCCGTAATAAATTGATCTATAATTTCACTACTCAACAGAACATAACTATGTGCCTGTAATAATTCTTTTTCTATTATTGTAACATTTGAGATCCTCTAAACTAATCAGCCAATATTAGGAATTATTTTTGATTTCCCATGTATTTCAGATTGAGTAGATGTGTCATCAACTAATCTATATTGATTGAATCTTGTCTCAATATCTTCTAAGTATCTGGAACAAAAGGTTAGACACTCTTATTCAATATAGCCTTCCAAAGTAGATCCTTTAGGTTGAAATTTATTTTTAATGTTTGATTTCAAATGAATAATATTTCTATGAAATAAAATAAAAAATAATAAATATGTATTTAATTTAGTGATAATAATTGTTTCAGGGCCCATCCCCCAGGGCCCATTTCGTGACTACCCCATGCCCATCTTCCATAGGCCAAGGTCTAGAGACAAGCACCAAAGGTGTAATTCCATAACTCTAGGAAGGCATTGCATTTATAACTTGTAAACACACACACAAGAAAGAACACAACTGGATAAAAAACACAAAGTAATATGTACAACAAAAGAGTGCTGAAGGTAAAAAGGGGCCAGAATAAAAGACAAACTTGAAAATAAAAGTACAACTACGATACAATAGAGCTGTAGAAATGGGAAAGTCAGTTGTTGGGTTGTCCGCTAAGGTTCCTACTTGAAGGGTAGGTACAGATCGCCTCCTCAGCAAATCCTCATCCGTCTGTCTCCTCCATGTACCGACTCATCTTAAGGTCCACCTCCTCGTACTATCCAGACCTCGTACTCTCATACTCATTCAGTGATGTCTGTTGTCTTCATTCAACACCACAAGGTGCGAGAATAGCCCATGCGGGGGTGAGTATAGAGATACTCAGTAGGGACTCCGATACCCTCTAGGTCTAAAAAATTCTAACAAGGATAAATCAAAAAGTATGAAATCAACAGATACCTCTACATAGGTATATGACCATACATATTACTAACTTATCATGTAATCCATCTCAATCGTGAGGAAAACACAGAGGTTCAGACTCATCTTAGAACAAGATTTATTCTAAGGGTATTATCATGTAACATTCCTAGTCACGACGTCGAACACCTCAGCTACTCGAGTACGCCCCCTCTATCAATTATAGTATGACTGTCGCATCACACAGAGGCACCTCCCACTAATGTTGGACTACTGAGGTACTCCTCCTGTCGAGTACCGTGGGTCTGCCATGTCACACAGAGTCACTCCCCACAGTGGTTTTACCGTGTCACATAGAGCCTCTCACCATCGTAGCCTGCTGATGTTTTCCTCTTGTCGATTACTGTGGGTCTGCCGCGTCACCGAGGTGTTCCCCACCATAGGTCTTCCATGTCACCAAGGTGCTCTCCACTAGGTCAGTCGAGTCACTCAGAGTAAAAATGGAAAGCATTCGTCATGTCTCATCTAGTCGCAGGGTTCCGTACGTATTGCAGATGGGGAAACTGCTTCCCAAGACACATGTCAAATATTCCAACTACCAAAATGTCTCATGAATAAGTGCCTCAAAGGTCCGTCAAATCATAGGGGTCTCAATGTAATAGATAGCACGTCAATCGAATGCCCGGTCTGTGTGTTATTAGCTTTTTTGTCCCAGTGGCCCGGTTAGATTTGTGCTTGATCCAACCTAACCATTCCACATCTCCATCGAAAACATAGTGGGGTATTACTTAAAGGGACCAACTTGTTTCAAGGTTCCAAACACTGCTGACGGTTCGTAAATGTTCATCCAGATCCAATTTTATGGCCAAAAAATTAAATGGGTTATAGTGGGACCAGGTCCGGTCCGGTCTGGCATGTTGGGTTCAGCCCAACCCGCTGGGTTCGGCCCAAGAGCCGCGAGGGGGCCGTAGTGGTGGCTCGACCCCTGAGGGTGTCATGAGGGCGGATCGACTGCAGAACTGCTTGGTTGTGGGATGACTCAGCTCTGGGTGGCTCGCAAGGACGCAACGAGGGAGACTCAGGTGGCTCGAAGGGCCGCGATGAGGGAACGATGGTGGCAGTGGCTATGCTTGGGCCATACGATGCTGCGGTTCGGAGACGGAGGCCAGGCTCGGAAGACGGCGGTGATGCGGCGGCTCGGCACGGCGGATGGCGGCAGCGCGGGGAGTGGGTTCGGCCCGGGGCAGCGCGGGGGCCTGGTACGGCTACAACATGGCGACTCGGTACAACAGCTCAGCATGGCAACAGAAGATCCATGGGGTTTGGCATGCGACAACACGGTGTCTTCGTCCGGCCGGAGGTATTTCGACAGGTGCAGGGTTGGTTCGGCTAGGAGGGTGAAGCAGCACAGGGCGTCACGAGTCGTGGAGGCTGTGGGTGGTGGCACTGTTTTCTTCGTCACTTTCCTCCATTTCGAATAATCCATCAAATAAGAATGGTATTGATGTCTTGCCATGTTCGTTTGGTCCGCACCCTCCGCATTTATAGTGGTAGCAAGCGGTTCACAAAGAATGAAACATTAAAGTGTATGGAAGATATTATAAAACATCATTTCCCACAACCCACGTCATTATCTATTCCCAAATCACAAAAAATAATTATAATAAGAGATCATGGGAAGTGATAATCAATAAACCCCTACCTCATTCTCTTGATGATGTTGGCTGAAGAAGGTAGTATGATCGATAATTCTCCATAGATGAAGATGTCCCACATCGGAATAAGTCCCGATGAAGAAGGTCGAAGGGGGTCAACATTCTTCATTGGCAGTGCATTCTTCATCAGTGGAGAACTCTTCATAGAAGAACAAGTTCTTCGTTGAAGAGATTTCTCCCAAGATCTGCTTCCTCCAAATTCCACCAAAAATTCCAAGGATAATAGATTAAGTTATCTATTAATTTGCTTAGCACAAATTCAAAATAGCCTAATCAATTAACTAGGTTGGCATATTGAAGGTATCTATGTTGGAATAATTAATGTGGATGAAGTCATAAGACTCCTCCACATTAATGAGGGGGTTTCAGCGATTTTTCATCATAATGATGGGAGTTCAAGAGGTTTAGGCCTCAGGTGGTCCCCAACATCATAACCTCTCATTGGAGGTTAGGTTCAGGTGGTCCCCACCACCATAACTTTTCATGGGAGGTTAAGGTATGGTGGTCCCCACTTGTCAACTTCCACATCATGGTTTAGTTCCAGTGGACCCCACCTCCCAACACCCACATTGGTGTTTCAAATAAAAATAAAAATGACACTCACTTTAATTTATTTTATTCTTACCCAAAAAAACCCAAAAACTAACATTCACCCTCAACCATTGACCGTCAATGTTAAAGTATCCTTATGTGAACATCTGCACTTCAAGTTCAATGATGCCCTCATATTTCATTTCCGAGCACCAGTTCAAAAGTATGAAATACCCGATTTCACTTTTACCAAATGTTACCAAAATAATGTTCATAAATTCATTCCGGGCAGTTCGGGCCTCAGAATCTTGTGCTATAAATTTTCATGGACTCATAAAATTCTCATTTATTGAAAACAATTTACATGGAAATTTTGGGTATTTACACTCTCCCCACCTCAGGATTTATGTCCCCTTAATCCCAAACAAAAACTAAGGGGACAAGTGGAGGTACTAAACATGCATCTGATCCTCCTGCTCCCATGTTATCTATTAGAGGTTACCATGTTTCCAGTGAACGCGCATCAGAGCTATCGACCATCCAATAAAGTCCCACTCTTGTCGATCCTCAATCTCTATTGGAACCTTCGTAAAAGTCACCCCATCATCGACATCCATCTCTCCATGGTTGATGATATGAGAATGGTTCGGCACATATTTCCTCAGCTAGGATATGTGGAATATGTCATGCACACAGGGCAACTGAGGTGGAAGAGCTATGCCATATGTCATATCACCAACTCTACTGGGAACCTGAAAAGGTTTGATGAACTTCAGAGATAACTTTCTGCCTCGACCAAATCCCTGTAGACCTTATCCGGGTGAGTCCCATAGAAAGACTTTGTCACCATCCTCGAAAACTAGAGGAATCTGTCTCCTATCAGCATATGAATTCACCTACTTTATGCAGTCTTCATCGGTTCCTGAATGGTCTGCACCTTCTCTGTGGTAGCCCGAACCAACTTTGGTCCCATGAGTGCTGACTCCTCTGGGTTAGTTCAACATAAAGGTGATCTGCATGGTCGGCCTTATAATGCATCAAAAGGTTCCATCCAAATTGTGGAGTGATAGATGTTTTTGTATGAAAATTCTACCAATTGAAAGTGATCCTCCAAACTACGACTGAATTCCAGGACACATGTACACACCATGTACTCGAGGGACTAAATAGTCCGCTTAGTCTGGACATCCATCTGAGTATGGAAGGTGGTGCTCAAACGAAGCAGCATCCTGAAATCCTCTTGCAACCCCTTTCATAGCCGGGAAGTAAAACGTGCGTCATGATGGAGAAAATCATCAGAGTTACTCCATGTAGCCACAAAATCTCTTGTAGATAGAGGAGTCCCATGCTTTTTACGGAACCCTGCTCCCTGATCGGAAGGAAGTGGGCCGACTTGGTGAGTCGGTCGACGATCACCCAAATCTAGTCATGTCACCTTGATATACATGGAAGATCTGTCATGAAGATCATGGATATCCCATACCACTTCCACTATAGCACCTCTAAATGATGAACCATGTCTGCTGGTACCTGATGTCCCACCTTCACTTGCTAACATTTGAGGCACTGTGAGACAATCTCTGCAACTTCTTTATTCATTCCCAGCCTCCACTATTGTCGTCAGAGATCCTGGTACATCTTCTAAAATTCTGGATGTTCCACTAGAGTGGATGTGTGGAAATCCCTCAAAACATATTAATAAAGTGAAACTAGTACCATGATACGTCATCTGTAGAGGATGACGTGCTCCCCAACATCAGAAAATCCCTCAGGTGCCTGTCCTCTGGATATCTGAGCACATTGTGCCTCATAGTCAGCATCCCCACATTGCACCTCCTTAACCCACTGAAGAAGTGGGGGAGTGACTGTAAGAGACTATAAAAAATCTGCTCCGTCTCTATACAGAAAGGATATCTGTAAAGTGGTCAACTACTCTGTCACCTCACTTAGCAGCTGTATACCGTACCTCTTACTGAGTGCATCTTCTACAACATTCCATTTCCCAAGAGTATAGAAATATCTCTAAGCCATTTTCATAGTGGAACTCATGCCAATGTCTCTATCTCAGGTTGATATCCTTATGAGATAAGATATACATGAGACTCTTTTGATCGGAGTACAAAGAAAAATGCTCATACATCAGATAGTGTCGCCACATCTTCAAGGAAAAGACCACTACTACTAACTCCAGGTCATAGGTATCATAGTTCTGCATGTTCTATATCTACTGTCAAGAACCATAACTGTTAACTGCTCTCTCCTACATCAGGACACATCCTAGTTTTGTCCCTTATGCATTGCAATATACTACGTACCCTGCGTCCTCCTCTAGAAGCCTCAATATGGGGGCACTAGCTAGCATCTACCTCAGCTCCTAAAAACTCTGCTGGCATATATCCAACCAAATGAAGGGTTTCTCTTTCTTTTTCAAGGCTGATAGTGGTGCTACAATTCTGGAGAAGTCTGGCACAAACCTTTAGTAATATCTAGCCATAACCAAGAAACAATGTACCTCCTTCACACTTCTGAGTGTCTCCCAAGCAAGTACCACCTCAATCTTCACTGGATCTACTGCAACTCCAACCTTTTATATGACTCGTCCCATAAATTGAACCTCTCGGATCCAAATTTGGCACCTAGAGAGCTTAATATAATTCTAGTGCTCTCAGAGTGTGTCTAGTACTACCTAAAAATGATAGGCATGCTTCTTTTTAGTAGTCGAGTAGATCAAAATGTTGTCGATGAGGACCACTATAAAGCGATGATGGTATGGCTGGAGGATCCTACTCATGAGTCCCATGAACACTACTAGAGGATTATCCACACCTAATTGTATAACCAAGAACACTTAATAGTCATATCGACACCTGAAGGTCATCTTTCTCACATCCCCGTATCATACTATGAGCTGGTGATATCCCGATCTGAGGTCTATCTTCGATGACCACCATGATCGCTTCAGTAGATCAAAGAGGTTCTCAAACCTCAGGGGTGGGTACTTTTTCTTACTAGTCATCTGGTTTAGGGAAAAACTGTCAACACAAAGACTCAATCTCCCATCCTCTTTCATAGAGAACAGAATCTAGGCTACCAAATGAGAAACCCTGGTCTAGTTGAATCCCATCCCATGAAAGACTTCTAGTTCTACCTACAACTTATGAAGCTCCCAGGGAGCTATACAATACACCAGTATATATATCGGTGCTGTTTTGGGGTAGAAGTCAATATAAAATTCCACCACTCTACGAGGAGGTAGACCCGAAACATTATCAAGGAAAACATCCATGTACCGGTCCACCACTATAGGATAGCTCAAACTCTCATCATCAATTGCTCTGAGGGTAAATCTAGCCAACTTATGTGTATCGGCTGTACCCTCCTCTGGGTAAGACCATCCTATGCTGCATAGGCTACCTTATATCTAGTGAAGGTAAAAATTGTACCATAGATGCAGACGCACCGCACATTGTTCCTAATACAGTCAATCTGTTCGTGGTCTTTAGAATATCAGTTCATAACCAAGATGACGTCGTAAGGCCTCAACGCTGCTACTAAGAGAACCCAGCCGAAGCTCTCGCCTCCTAATGAAATCCCGCACTTCCAGCACCAGTGTGTAATTGTCAAATCTTCTCTTGTAGGAGTCTCTAGCTATAAGGATTGATCCAACGGCTCTGTCAGAATCTCTGAGCTCTGAATGATGGCTGTAGTAAGAAAATTATTACTGACACTTGTGTCTATAAGTAATAAAATGAAGTAGGAGTAGACAAAAATTATACCTTGTATCATCTCAGGAGTGTCGTGATCACAGACCTCAACTACCTAGAGCTAAGCTTTCCCTTGTCCTTCTGCTCTCTGCGATCAGGGTGGACCTCTGGGTGGTGGTGACGGTAACATCTCAAATCGTTACCCACCACTATCTGCACAAGCATCTCCTCTTTCATGTCTGCCACCTCCTTGTGGACCTCCTCAGTCGATCCTTTGTCTCTACCTGGGTAGTCCTTCGACCATCTTCTTATCATCTGAATGGTAGGCCGGACAGTCATGATCCATGTGACCCTGCACAACACATGCATAACACTGCCCAGTCATGGAATGGATAGATCCACATTAGGTGCCCCGTAAAACCGATCCAATGTCATATGGTCATCCAATTATAGGTTTGGTCCTCTTGGACCTCTGCGATGTCCGTCTACTGCCAGATTCAGAAGTCTCCGCTATGTGACGACTGGTAGTGGGTCTCACTCCTGGTAACTACTCAGTAAGGAAACTCTCCACCACGAGGGCTCTCTCTAAACCTACCTCTTGTGTCGAGATGCTTAGTGAGATCACTGAATCCCTGATCTCGCACATGAGTCCCTTATCGATGGTCTAAGAAATAAAGAATGGGTCCCTCACCATATATGTGGAGTGGGGTGAGAGTTCCGTGAACATCACTGAATACTAAATTACAGTTATGCTTCCCTACTGCATATGAAGATGCTTCAGTTTGCACATTGTTCAAAGAGTCACTGTGTGAAGATTTTCCAAAAACAGGCTATCAAAGGCTGCACAGAGAAGCCTCACCTTCTCATGAACCTAAAGCATCATGATCCACCATCTTCCTTGTGCAGTCTATCGAAAGCTGGTGGCAAGGATCTACGTGAGATAGGCTAGTGTCCCTATGAGTTGGAAGACTCTCACCACAACTTCCAGCCAATCCTCATCCAATTGTGGTTCTATCTCTCCCTTAAAATTGAGTGTCCTATGGCGCTGGATCTCATATAATGTGCTCAAGTGGCGTGCACCATCTTCTACTAGGGCTGGTGGCATTGGTGGACCAATGGGAAGAGTTCCCACTGGTGCCTCCGCTAGTGCTTCTATTGGGAAAGGGCCCTACACTGAGGCCTCATCACTCAGTGGGCTATCAATGCATACAACATTCAAAACTCTAGCTAGTTGTCAGCATAGAGGAATAATGAAAAGAAATAGGTTCCCCAAGATCAAATGTTATAACAGATAAGTTGACTCAAAATATCACAATGAACACTCTTGAAAAACACACACAATTAGTGTATTCATACACTGAGTCTGAAATCAGATGTCAGGGTCATGGCGTATGGATTCATCGGCCGGAACACCAACACTAGACTCCCTGAACTGAAAACCAAACTCATGACACTAGACACTGTTGCTTCATAGAAAAAATTAGAGTCATAGTTTTGCGGTAGACCCGACTCCTCTGATACCAATTTTTCATGACCTGTCCCCCAGGGCCCATGCCGTGACAACCATAATCCCACCTTCCATAGGCCTGGTGCTGGATAATACCACCAAAGGCGTAATTCCACAAAACCCGCAAGGCATTGCCTTTATAACCTGTAAACACACACACAAGAAAACACACTGATGGATATGAAACACCATGCAACATGTATAACAAAAGAGTGTTGAATGTAAAAAGGGGCAAGAATACAAGACCAACTGGAAAATACAAGTAAAAATGTGATACAATACAATTGATGAAAAGGGAAAGTCAGCTGCTGGGTTGTCCATTGAGGTTCCTACCTGAAGGGTAAGTAAATATCCCCTCTTCATCACTTCTCGTCAGTCTGTCTCCTCTGGGTATAGACTTGTCATATGTTCCACCTCTAATTACTGTCCTATCCTGGTACTATCATCCTCAGTCATCGTTTTCCATCTTCTGCATCCAACAAAATAAGGTGTGGGCATAACCCATTTTGGGGTGATTATAACGATACTCAATAGGGGCCCTGAGACACTCTAGGTCTCACAAATTCCTACAAGGATAAAACACAATGTATAAAATCAACATATAACTCTACTTAGTTATATGACCACACATATACAAAAGTTATTAAGTAATCTTTCTCAATCATTAGGAAATCACAGAGGTTTTGAATCAGCTCAAACCAGGATTTATTCTTGGGGTAGTATCAAGTAACATTCTCAGTCACGGTGCCGAATAGCTAAGCTACTAAATAACTCCTACTCTAGAGAGTATAGTGGCCCTACCGCATCACACAGAGGAGCCTATCACTAACGTTGGATTGCTGAGGTACTCATCCTGTAGAGTACCATTGGACTGCCGCATCACATAGAGGCACTCCCCACCGTGGGTCTGCCATGTCACGTAGAGGCGCTCACCCTCTTAGCCTGCTAAGGTACTCCTCCTGTAGAGTACTGTGGGTATTCCTAGTCCCCAAGGCACTCCCCATAGTGGTTCTACCTTGTCACCAAGGCTCTCTTAAATGGGCCATTGGAGTCACTCCGAGTCGAAACAGTTAGTAGTCTTCAAGTCTTAGCCTGTCGCAGGGTTCCCTGTGTATCGAGCTTGGGAAAATCCCTTCTCAAGATACATGTCAAATACTCAATCTACCATGAAGTACCTAGAATAGGATTCTCAATGTTCTTTCATGTCATAGGGGTCTCAACGTAACAGACGATGTGTTAATCAGACGACCGGTCTGTGAGTTATTAGCCTTTTAGTCCGGGGGGCCTGGTTGGATTCATGCTCGATCCAACCTGACCATTCCCCATCTAAATCCAAAATATAGTGGGGTATCACTCAATGGGATCGACTCTATCTTATGTTCCCAACACCTTGGACGGTTCGTCAAAATGACGTCTGGTGAAGATGTTATGGCCAATAGAAGTAAATGGGTCGTAGTGGGCCCTGGTCTAGTCCGACCCAGTCAGACCAACCTAGCTTGAACCAGCTTTGGCCGAACCTATTCGAGTCAACCCAACCTGACCCGTTGGGTCTGGAAAAGATCATTGGGAAGTCTAGAGTAGTGGGTTTTGACTAGCATGCTGTGTTCAGCCCAATGTCAGGGAGGGGGTCGCAGAGGCTGCTCGGCCTCAGAAGGTGCTGTGAGGCAGCTCGGCTGTGGAATAGCTTAGCTATAGAAGGATTAGCTTCCGTCCGACATGGCATGGGGAGGCTCGCAAAGCCACAGAGAGGGAAGATTGGGTGGCTCAGAGGGCCATGGCAAGGGCATGGTGGTGGTGGCAGCTCGGCTCGGCCCGAACAGTGGCGCGATTCGGCGGATGGCGGTGAGGCTCGGTGGATGGCAGCGGTCTAGAAGCGTGGTATAGTAGATGGCGGCTATGTGGCGGCTCGACATGGAGGCAGCACAAGGAGGGGTTTCGGCCATGTGTGGCGGGGTGGCTTGGTACGGTGGAAGCATGGCGCCTCGGCACAATGGCTCATCATGGTGATGGTGCGACGAGGCGGTTTGGCCTAGGGCAGCGTGGCAGCTCGGGTGGATCGGCCGATGTGAGGCTGGTTTGGCAAGGAGGGTGAAGTGCCACGGGGTGGTGCGGGTGGCGGCGCCATTTCCTTCATCACCTTCATCACATTACTCCGTTTTGATGAACACATCAAAGAAGATCGGAGGAGGGGTCGGGCCATGTTCATTTGTCCCACACCCTCTACGTTTAGAGTGGTAGTAAGCTGTTCACAAAGACGAAACATGAACGTGTATAGAAGATATTTTACAATATCATTTCCCACAATCCTCATCATTATCTATTCCCAAATCCCACAGAAGAATTTGAATTGGAGAACATGGGAAGTGCTAATAAATAAACACCTACCTCTTTCGCTTGATGAAGTTGGATCAAGAATGTAGTACGGTTATCGATTCGCCAAAGATGAGGATCTCCCACATTAGAAGAAGTCCAGAGGAAGAATGTCAAAGGGGGTCGGTGTTCTTCGTTGGTAGAGCATTCTTTATCAGTGGAGAATTCTTCATGGAAAAATGCGTTCTTCGTTGAACAGACTTCTCCCAAGAGCTCTTTCCTCCCAATTCCACCAATGATGATAGGGAGAATAGATTAAGTTCACTATTTAGTTTGTTGGCACAAATTAAAAATAGCCCAATCAATTAACCAGGTTGGCATATTAAAGGTATGTGCATTGGATCAATTAATGAGGAAGAAGTCAAGAGGCTCCTCCATATTAAAGAGGAGGGTTGAGAGGTTTTTCTCCATAAAGAGGGGAGTTCAAGAGTATTAGGCCTCGGGTGGTCCCCACCACCATAACCTATCATGGGGGGTTTGGTTTGGTTGGTCCCCACAATAATAACCTCTCATGGGAGGTTATGGTCAGGTGGTCCACACTTCTCAACTTCCACATGAAGGTTTAGTTCCTGTGGACCCCACCTCCCAACACTCACATAGGTGTTTCAAATAAAAATAAAAAAGTCACACACTTTTATTTTTATTTTATTCATACATGAGAAATACAAAAACTAACTTTCTCTCTTGACTATCTTCCATTTAGGTGAAAGTCTCTTTAAATGAATACCGGCATTGCGAGTTCAACAGTGCCCTCAAATTTCAATTTCAAGCACAGGTTCCAAAGATAGAAAAACACGCTCACACATTTACTTAACGTACCTAGAATAATGTTCAAAAATTCATTCAAAGAACTCTGGAAATCGGAATCATGTGCTATTAATTTTATCAGACTCCTAAAATTCCTATTTACTTTTAAAAAAATTACGTAGAAATTTTGGGTCTTTAAAAATTGTTTACTAAAATGAAAAAAACATAAATAATGTTCCACAAAATTTGATATATCCCTATATAATGTATGAGGCCTCCTAATTTAGAATCCCCAAATAAATGCACAGTTAAATGCTTCATGACAGTAAAAAATGATAGAGTAAAGATCATATCTATTGCAAAAAAATTAAATTAAAATCTGTCCTAAGGGTTATCATGCCGAAATGGATGTAGTGTTTTCTCGCATAGTTTTCTAAAAAATATACAGAATTGGAGTACAACAACACTATCATTTTCAGCAAATAAAGTACACAATTCCAACAGAAGTAACTATTATAACAAAATATGTGAATCATGGATTTTCAATCCATGTAAACTATAATTAATTATGTCCACACAACTTCAGATGGTACATGAAAACACATTAAATACATTCATATTTTTTAAAATTCAATTGAATGTATCTTCATCCTAATTTTTCATTGCAAAAATTTTCAGAGCATAATTTCCATTCTCATTGAGCCAGAGATCACACTTTATTTTCTTTTCATGTAAGTATTTCTGATCATTGAGAAGATCCTTTGACATTCAATGATCATTAAAAAATATTATGATCAAAATTTCACAAAAGGCTTCTCAATATTCATCAAATGAAGATTATTACACAAAAATTAAATTCCCTATAGGAAATTTTACACAATATAATTTTTTCCATCCAATGATGCATTTAGATTTCACTTGACGATGCACTTAGAACCATTTTCCCACAAGCATTAAAATGATTCACCTTATCTATTTTTTTTTCAAAATTTCCAAGTTGTGTCAATATTTCAGAACATGTTAACAACTTTTTTGGTGGTCTACGATCAATGAAACCATTGAATTTTTTACTTGTTAAGCCAAAATCTATTATATGCATCGAGAAATATTCTATGACATAAGAAGCACCATTTTCTACTATCAGGTAGCCTCTCGGGATCAAAATCAAAGTTACAAATAGGAAAAGACAAACCTATGTAAGTGTTCCAACCAGAGAAATTCCCATATCTAGGGATGTTACTTATTGTTCACATTAATGTATATTACATTTTGTACATTGTTCTAAGAGTTTCATCATATGTCTCAACACCATTTCACCAAAACTCCAGTAATTATTCAATTACAGGGTGAAAGTATTCATCAATATAACTTCCATGCATTATTTTCTTCTAATTATCATCAAAATGATTAAAGATTTCTATTTCATACACATCCATAGTTTACTATTGTAAGGTATCAAAAAAACTGGTAAATTCTATAACTCGTACTCAATTTTCCAAATGGGTTGAATCTATCGACATGCAATCCAATCAAACATTCTTATGATCATAAGGGAAATATAGATGTAATGAATAAAATTAATTCCATGATTTTTAATCTCTTTGATGTCAGATAACCCATCATTGTTGTTATCAATGGAATTACTCTTCATGTTTTGGTGATTTACAATGACATGACATATCTTTCCAATTGAGGATTTAAAGGAATGTAACAAAAAACCCTTGTAGCTGGGTTCATTTTCTTCTTTTACATTGTATTATGTTGATTTAGACTTCCAACATCACCCAAAGACTTCCATTTAGAGGAAGAAAATTTCATTCAATCATATCTACTTGAATCTTCTCCCCAGTAAATCCTAAAATCATATGGAAAAGCATACATTTTATTTTGTAATTGAGATGAATATTGATAACAAAATTTTTATATCATATAATGACTCAAGGATATTTACTTCATGATATGTATCACGCAAAAATTCTAATATCATAGACATCACCTTATTTGTAACTTTTCATAGGAATTAGATATAATAAAACATCAGCAGAAAATAATGTTGTGAATATTTCAATCATCTAGTATAAAAATCTAGAATCCCATCGTCAACTAAACCATGAAATGCCATTGTCTACTCATTGAAGTTTTATCTTATATTAGTCTCTAGTTAATCAAGAGGAGGATCCAATGATATTTTAAAATCTTGATCTTCTTTTCCTTGAGTATCAAAAAACATCAGCTACCATGATTTTATTTATATCACCCTCAATTAGTTATTTTTATATATTTTGATGTTGATATTAGTGTCTTGAAATTTTAAATGAATAATTCATAGGAGTTTTATTTCATTTTCCATTGTAGATAATGTTGGGAGCTCATTTTGAAGTCTGAAATCAATGCTCAAACTCTTTATACAGCTCAATTAATTGTGCCAAATAAAACACAAATAATGATCCTAACATTACTTTAATATCAAGTGTTCATAAAATTCATCTCTATTCAACCATCTTTTAAATTTAGATTTAGAACACAGACATCTTATTCCCCCATCAAAAAATCAATTGAAAATTTAAAAAAATAAAAACATATCCAATCCATTATCATAATGAGGTGTGTTCCTTGGCAATGTGATCCAAATTTTATTTATATATATCACAATGTGCCTAAATAGCATGAAAAAAATTAAAACATAAAACTATTACTAAATAAAAAAATAGATTCATATTTACTAGTTGAAAAAATATTAGTACATTAAATAACTATACAGTACCTTTTAAATGTACGTATTACCATATATGAATGAAGAATTAAAGACACTTCAAAAAAATAATAAAACTATTTGGACTATTAGAATATGTCGATGAAAAAACTGGTGTAGAGTAGTGATCTTTTACTGTTAATTAATTGATACAGAACAAGGAAATATAGGGAAATTAAAAATGACTAAACAAATAAGTATAATGAATCCAAGACGTTCTAACTGTATTTATTATTCATTATCCACATCTTTCCTTAGACTATATTTATAGAAAAAACATAAATGTAAAACATTTTTTAGAAATCCATTGAATCTTCTACACATGGGTGCATCCCAATTCTACATAATACATATCAATGAAAAAAATTGAAATTAAAATAGAATCATATTACTATTTAAAGTGTCAAACTAAAATTAAAAAATATTCAATGTATTTTAGTCCTGGTATTATTTTCCCATGATAGAGGCATTCTATCATTCAAACAGATGAGATATGCTACTACATAATTATAATAGAGAAACATTATATGTATATAGACCACATATAGGTAAGATAATTTTTTTTACAGGATGAATAAGGGAAAATCATAATTTTTATAATTTGTGTAAATGTGAAATTTAAAATATACAGCTCACATAATGATAAGGCTAATTTTACACATGCTATATATAGGAAAATTTTAAATATATGTAATGTTAAGAAAAAATTATAATCATCGCATAAGGATTACTAGTAAAGTTGTGTAATCATAATATTTTACTAAAACATGTCATGGAAAGGTAACTAGAATAGTTTAATAAAGTAACATAGAATTTACATAAGGGTAATAAGAATTTTTTAAATCATGAATAATGGAAAAACATAAATTACATACACTATTTAATGATAGATAGTTCAATTCATAAGGGTAACACACATTTTTCTCATGCCACATAAGGGTATCTTAACACTTGAGTAGAGAAAAGCAACACTTGTGTAATGGTAAGAAACACTTGTTTAAAGTTATGAATCACATGGGTAAATGTAAGAATATAATTGATGATAATAATATAAAATACATGAATTTTTTTCCTATGGTATAGTCATAGTAAAATTTAAAACTAATTTATTTAACCACATGCTTCATATTCAAGATTCCCTGCATCATACATCATGTTTTACTCTCTCAAAATCATTATTTTCACCAGTTGTATCTTGTATAATCATCACATTGTATTCTTTCAATGGTACATTTTATTTTTCAAGAGGATGGAAAAAATGGAAACTAGTTAAATATCAAATTCTTTATTCCACTCCTTTGGTTTTAATCATGAATATACTATGACTTTTTTCTCTCAATTTTAATACCAATCATAATTATTTATCTTGGAAAGAATTTTTTTATATGGAAAATCACTTAATTAAGAATTAACCAAGGTATTTCAATGAAACTATAAGGATAGAAGTGTATAATTGATCAAATTGAAGAATTATTAAATACAAAATTAAAAAAGGTCTTAATTTGAAACTCGATTGAGAACCAATAAGTATCATAAATCAATATTCTCTCTATTCTAATAAAAATATTTTGAAAAATTATAAATTATATATTTGAATAAAAAATCAGGAAAAAAATAAATATTATTAATAAATATTTGGGTAAAAAAATAATTCAAGATCTAAATACTTTTTTTTCATGGAAAACATTTATTTATGAAGAAAACTGTTCCACTCAACATGAAAAATATGATGTTTTATAAATTAAAATTTATTAGGGAATGAATTTTTAATATCATCATGGAGTAATTTAAAATCAAAGATAAAATGAAAAAACCTATAAGATAATTTTAATTTCTATATTAATTTGAAATTCATAAAATAGTACTAATATCTATGAAAATAAACCATATAAGATGAAATATGATATAATCGATATGTACTAGTAGTGACCGAAACATAGTTTAAGACATGAAATAAGAAATAGGAAATATATATTAGTATCATTCCAATGAAATAACATTTCTTGGATTAAGTTACAAGAAATTAATTCTAAAATAAAATTTTTATTCTCTACATTCAAATAAGTTTTCAATGTATCAAAACATAATAATGGGAAAAACAATTTACGAAAAATAGGTAGTATCCTAGGAAAAAATGTTTTTACACATAGAAATCATTCAATATAATAGGTGTTCCATTTGTACAATATATGTTTAAATCCTAAGACATTTAAAATTAATCATATATGGGTAAAACATGATTAATGTGATAGAATTATAAAAAATAATAAACAATCCAAAAGGATATGTTTTTAACATAGAATATCTTATATTATTAAAGTGTGGTTCATGAACTAACCAACACCTGAAAACTTATAGAAATTGAGTAACAATGTTTTTATTCACTTTAATGATTTGTTTCAAGAAAATAAAAAACAATAAATTTACAAAATAAATACAATTATTGTTTAAAAAATTGATTATTTTTCTCAAAACCCAATTTTATAGTCAATAATTTATCAATCTAAATGAAAAAAATATAATCATTTTTAATGTTTTTTTATTAAAATCCCAATCCATGATAACGTAATTTATTTACAATTGAATACCATAAATGAAACATCTTATCTTCCTTTGCTAACATAAAACAAAATAAAGAATTTATTTATACTTTATCTAATTAACAACATAGAATAACAAATCAACTCCCTTATTTATATACCATTACCATGTATAAATTGCTTTAATAAGGACAAGAATTTAATCATAAAGATGATTAACTTACTTCAAGTTTAATATAACAAAACAACTTGAAATGTTTTCAATTATTTAAAGAATTTATCAATGTCATTATTATCTTATCAATATATTAAAAACCCAAATGGAAACATTTCATGTTATGTATAAATAAATAGCTAAAATAATTTTTTATGATTAATAATAATTACATAATTCTAGAATAAGAATATTAATGAATTATTTAGTTATATATAACAAAATATTCAATAAAAATTTAAAATATCCTCATAGCACATCAATTTGTATAACATAATATACAAAATCAAAATAATTGAGAAAATAAGAAAAAGATGTTACCTTGATTAATGGGTATAGATTTTTTGATGATCAAAGAGTTTAGAAGCCACAATAGAGCATTTTAAAGGATAAGGACCAACAACGAAAAATGAAGAGTGGTGGTGAGGCTTGTGACCAGCCTCTTGGTGCAGTGAGGTGTGGAAAGGCAAGGCAGTGAGGTATGGTGATGGTGGGGCTACAGAGGATCGGGGTCTCGCAGGGGATGGGGGAATGGGGGATTCAAGAGAGAAGTGTTAGGTTTTTGAAAAAAATGCTTGTTTTATAAAAAGTTTTAAACAAATTGCTTCTTCATTATTTTAAAAAAAATTCGCTGAGGTTTATTTAACCCCTACTAAATACTGATTTTGGTGTAGTCTATCTTATTTCCCAAGAATAAATTCAACATTTTGGAAATGGTCAACAAGTTTTTTCTAAAATTATATTGTTAAAAAATAAAACATACTTCATTTACATTCCAATAAACATATGGGAATCATCCTTGACAATACATTAATTTTTTAATCCTTTAGTCCTTATTTTCATCCAATAAAACTCAATCCTTCAGGATTTTTAATAGCATTCCACTTTATATTTTGTTTACAACACACAATGGACATTAAATTGACAATAATATCACCTTTAATGTATATTATCCCTCTGATTTGAAATTAAATACACATGGACCATATTCTCTATTAAAAGGATCTTTCTAATTTTGCATTACATATTTAGAGATGCACCATTCTTCCTTCTCCTTCTAACTAGAGGAAATATCATCAAAATTTCCCTCTTTCAACTATCTCCTCCCCCATTTTAAAATGGAATTAAATTTTTTCATATTGTTTCTTCAATTATGGAGATTTTTATTTGAGTGAAAAACTTAATCTTATTGAATGGTATCTAACTTCATTCATTTTAGAACATTTTACCCCTTGATGATTAGGGTGAGACTGTACAAAATATCATCTCCCCATAATCTTCGTGGCCCATGAGGGGTTCGTTCATGGGATTATACTCCTCCTATAAGGATAAAGAGTACTTTTTTTATCTTATGTATTATCGTTGTTTTTAATACACCTTCAACTTTTCAAATTATCTGTATTTTAATTAATAAAATCCTATTAAACTATATGATCAAAATTTCTTGTTGGAATAACAAACTCTAAAAAACGTCCATAAGAAAAAATCCATATATTATACATTTTATCAAAGGATTCATTGCGTGATTTTAGTATATGGTACTAGATATTTCCATACATCTCCTAATCCTAATGAGCCTGACCTCATTGTAGGGAAAAATGTTTTTTATAGAATGAAAAGGGATGTCTATGTAACTCTTTAATAAAATTTGAAAACTCATTATAACTTTTAGATAATTTAAAAATTGAAACATAAAAATCTATCTCAATTATACTTGACCCAAAGTATTATTATAAAACATTAAAACCAATGGTTGTGAGGATAATAACACATGATGATGTCAGTTGTACCAATTATAAAAAACATTATCAACGTTGTTGGAAGAGTTGGTCAATAAAAATAAATGATGCCACTTGGACATCATGTACTTGAGTTTTTCAAATGCTTAAAATGTTTTCAACATATACTAATTTTGATCTATAACATGTAATTCTATAGAATAATCACACTATGGATAATATCTCCCCCTTAATTATGAATATATTCATAATGAATTAGAAATAAAGAAGAATATGGGGAGAGGGGTTCCTCAATGTTCCTTAAGTTGTGAAATTGGAATGATCAAGATGAACCAACCCACCACCTCCCATATTTCTTTTTACATTTTTTATATTTTTGGGAAATTAATGAAAAAATATCTTTTAGTTATTCATAATTACTTGTAAATGGAAAACTTGACCTCTTTCCTGAATATTTTACTTGAATTCAACCACTTACATACATATAATCATGGAAAAAATAATATATATTATCATTTATGTTGGTATTTTCTATAATTAATGATTCAATAACACATGAACACATTCCCTATTATGTTTCCTCACTGTCCATCTAAAATATGGATTTATTGTCCACTAAATATTTATCTTTTTCATTTTAGTGGGTTTTGTAGAAACACATTTCCAAAATTATTATTGATGGCCAAACATTCCATCTTGAAATAATTCTTCATCAATGGTTTCTTATTTTCCTCCACTTCCTCCAAAGCTAGAAAAAAATCATACTTTTTATTTTATATTTTTTTCAATCTTTTAGAGAGAGTGCTTAGAATCGAGTAATTGGTTCTCAATACACCCTCTATTGAGGATGAGTTTCATCCTCCAAAAAATTGAACGTTTTTTTCTCTTTGAATGGGCCATATTCAAGGATAATCGTTCTCTTTTTCATTCATTAGAGTGATGTTTATATATATTTACTATTTACACATCCACTCAATACATCAAATTCAATTTCATTCCATGTGATCAAGGCTATAAAAAATAAAAAATATACCATAATAATCACACCACAATTAGTCACACCTTGATGGAGATATAGGAATAGCTAGAGTAATTCTCGCATATATAGGAATTTGGGCTATGAATCATTTACTCATGATGTACTCAAATATTCTATAATATAATCACATTGGTTATTACATATTTCATGGAACAATAATTCATGATTTTTTTATCAAAAAATGTTTTATTTATGATTTAATAAACTTAATTATATTCGTTTCTAAACATGTTGAGTTGTATTTCATAGGGATTTCATCTTCTATTTTAAGGTTCTCATACTATCCTTATGTTCTCGTATTGTCCTGGTATTTTGTTCCTATATTTCATTCAATATTTTCAACTATGAGACATCATATATCTAAGACCATTTTATTTTCATATATCTTGTTCTTATTGAAATTAATAAAACTTTAAATTCCGTCTCTATGGATATATTTTTCCATCATCTTAGGTAATATCGTCAAGCATATTAGTTTATTCATTAATATTTATTTTTAAAATTATTATACTATGATTCAAGGAAACTTCTTCACTTATAAATATTTGGTTTTTAGTTGAAAAATATTCAATCATTTAAAATCATACACCGTGTATGATATTCCAAGAATCATTATTGACATTGCATGAGTATTCCTTGGAATATAAGATTGATGATGTTTACTCTAAACCACCAGAATAAAATATCCTTTTCAGCACTATTTGAGATTAAAAAATTTTAAATATTTTAACAAAATTAGGGTTATAAATAAAAATTATATTAGGATATGGTTTTACCTAATAAATAGAATATAAATTCTAATATAGCGTTCTCTTAATCTTATTTTTTTTCTATTTAACACAATGTAATTACCACATTTCCTTTCCTACTATAAAAAAAATTTAACCATGTCCACATGTATTTGGAGAAAGTCTAATTGTTAATATTTTTATAATTCCCGTTTTTGGTAGCCTTCCATAATACCTTTTTGAATAAAAGATCAATTGTGATATTTTATTGATTAATCTCAATGATAACTATATGTTAATTAATATAATAATTCCATCTTCAACTACATCTTGAGCGAATCCAAGATAATATTATATGAAATAGGTAAACCCCTTTTTTTCATTTTTTAATTTCATCCCATAAAATATAATACATTTAATTGTGGATGTAAATTTTAATAAAAAACTTCATAACAACTTAGTAAAATAAAAAATACAAGAATGATGAATCTACCTTTGATATAACTTGTTACTCCCTCTGCATGGTCTCATAATGAGACTACCCTGATGGGGTAGGGGTGAATCAGGGTCTTCTAGAAGTATGAAATTAAAACACATTATCCTTTTAGTTTCTCACTTTTCCTATATTATCTTGAATTATAAACCTTAAGGATTACATTATATAATCTTTTTCCATATATACTTTAGTTTTCTTATATTTTATGGGTGTGCATGAATAGTGTAAAATAGAGACAGAAAACTTTACTTGGTTCTCCCTCATCGGGTATGATCAAAGGAAAATAAATAAACATTGTACTATACACGAAAATACACTATAGATATCACTGATCATCATAGGAGCCACTTCCCATAAAACTGTATGATCTAGGTCACTTATTTACTATGTTAATTAACTTAAAGAGATTAGGGTTGACTCATTGTCACACAAGGGTCTCTTCCAGATTAGTACCTCTTCCTCCGACCCATTATCTCCTTACTCCATGATGGATCCACATACATTTTATCAATATGTCGGCCCCTTAATCAATATCACTGATTTTATCTTCAAAAAAATAATTGATTCTCTAAAGTATTCCCCATTATAGATCCTCGAAAATCTATAAAAACAATCATGATGTAGAACTTCTTCTATATGGAAAATTTTTTCATGAACTTCACATTAATATTGGTATAATAAACATAACCTTCAATTTAAATTGTATTAAATTGATTGAAACTCCCCATTAAATAATTTAAATCCCCTCACCTAGTATATATACTTATTCTTCTATTCAAAGAAATAAAATCTTCAATGTTCTACAAATATCCTATCTCAATTTATCTAGATGCGCAATGTATACACTATGAATCCCCATCTCTTTTTTCTTTCATAAAATTTTCATGACACTTATAATATGATGGATCATAGGATGATAAAAATCCACTTTTCCTGACATAATGGGACCTTGAAAACACCCCCATTTACTTCAACATTAAATCTCCTCCATGATCTCCTCTAACTATAGTTAGCATAACTACTTCATGGAATCATCTCAACATTATAGCATGAATTTAATTCTCTATGTTAAATACAGAATTTAGTTCAAAAACCCTCATATACATTGTATAGAATCATGGAATAAAATCCAAGACACATGATATGTGAAACATTAATCCACTATCTAATGCATCACTTGAGTGATTTCTCCTAAAATAAATATGTACTACATCGATAAACCTTAAACCAAGACCGAATGAAAAATTTGTGCTCATTTTTACATAAAAATTACAACCACCATGGGTGTAATCATCATAAATTTGAAATTTTTTACTTCATTATACACCTGTTAATCATAACCTCATTTGGACACCACAAAGGCTATTTTGGGAATCCTTATTTTGCATAGGTAGGCATCAAAAGCTCTATTCCTTAAACCATGTGAATGGTATATCATGTGTTGTAATTCTTGAACAATATGACATCAAATAATAACACATGCTCAACCAAAACTTCTTCACAACCATTATGGCCTTATTAGTTCTATATAGTCACTCCAAGTATGCACTATGATCACTCCTTTGACATGGGGAAATATGTGTGGCTATTTTTAATTGAACATGACTGTCAAAATTCTTAATACAATGGTTTTAGATTCACCCAAATGTACCAAATTTTTATCCATAGTTTCTAATGAAGGAATGGCCTTTACCATGTTGGAAATTTCCATAGAAACATGACTGCCACTCTGGGTTTGGCCTTCTTGAATAACCTATTCTCACTCTTTTACAAAAATACTCATGGTGATTCACCTTCATATTTATTCCAAACATATTCCCCATAAAAAATGACCACATTTTTATAAATTATTACAAAAATATTTATTAATATAATTTTCATTATCTCATATTGTTCATAACTATTGTGATCAACCAATCTCCCAAGTACTACTTCATCACGTTGGTCATCTTCAATGTGTGTTGTCAACCGTTGTATTTTTATCAAATCCAATGGACTTTATTGATATTTCAACACACAAAATGTCATAAATCATGACCATTATGATCTTTTACAATTATTAAATCCTTATTTTCAGCCAATAAAAATAAATCCTTTAGTATTACTAATTAGAAGTCCTATTAAAATTATCCAGGATAAAGTAAGATACAAAAATATTTAAAAATTACAATATTGAGTTAGATCCCATGAGGATTTAAAACATTTAATGATTTTTTTCAAAAATATGATATTGGCCTTTATTACCTAAAAATGCCAATTACCTATATTTTATTAGACTAATTATTACAAAGTATATTGGAAAGGATAACTACTACTTATTCGATGATTTACTTTGTATTTTTATATTTAAATAACTATATAAGACTAGGATATGACCACCTTTACATATTCCATTGATATGATTTACTAACTATGTATTTTATATTGGTTAGGTAATGCCATATGTTTTTTTTGACACAGTAGGGTATGTAAATTTTCAAATATAATTGAGAAATTTTAGAATGTATTAAATCATGATTTTAATATTTATTGAAAATGATATCATGCATGAAAAGAATGAATTTTAATGAAATTAATGGAGAAATAAATGGTTTACCATTGAAAAAAGCCACCTCATGGTGGAAAATGTCATGATTTGGGCCACATAATATATAAATATGCGATATGAGTACATAATACAAAATTTGACCTTTATTTCTATAATTCTTTACCCCACCATGGTAAGGTATGTTTTTTTAATTTTAGGACATGATAGAATTTATAGAATTTATTAAATATTATATAAATATATCTGTTCCAATAAATAATTTTATCAAAATGGTGACATATTTTGTTCATGATAAATCTCACAAGAGAACATTTTATATTATGAAAATAATATTGATCGAAACTCTTATAATGTATCCCTTAAAATGGAATAACATATACAAGTTACTGTGTGATTCATAAAAATAGCCATATGGGTAGTGTTGTCCAAGAAGATAAACGAGAACACTAATGTGATAATATATACTATCAAGAACCCAGAAGTAGCCCAAATAAATAAAAAATATATGGATGGTGTTTTTTTAAATTTTTGTTCCTTTAATAAATTTTTTCCCCCAGAAAAGAAGTTATTTTTTTATTCTCATCATGTATCATCAAAATATCAAATTAAGAATACTGAATCAATTCCATGATTAGTAAAGAGGATTTTTTTCCTATAATAACTTGACTTAGAAATCAATGAACATAAGAGATATAGATATCATGTGGGATATAACATTAGAAGATTTACTAAAACTTTTTATGTAGAAACTCCAATTGAAACAAACCTATATAGCTCATTATCTAGTAAGAAATAATACAATGTCACCTAAGTTCCTCTTTTTTTTTGATTCGATCTATTCTATAGTTTTTATAAATAAACCCCATTCTTATCCAATATTCAATCACTTCAATTAAAATTTGAGGAAATTTTTATTTATTGAAGGAACATTATTTTTGAAAATGTTTCTTTATCAATTACTTACATGTTGTATTCATGATAAAGATATTTAGTAAATAATTTATTTATATCATAAAAAATAATGTAATGATCAATTTGGAAATAATATAATAGCTTGTAAAGTGTTAGAAGATTGTGTATTTTGGCCCATAATTTTTAAGGGCTCACATAAAATCTATAAATCATGTCAATACTGTAAACTCATTGGTGGAATTTTCAAATGAAAAATTATACAAATAAACATTTAATTTTTGTGTGAAATATTTGTTGTGTAGGGAATGAATTTCATGAGACCACTCAATATATGCATTGTAATTTCCTATATTATTCTAGATGTAGATTATGTTTCCATGTGTATTGAATTAAAATCTACCCAAAAATATGATTCCAATGTTTTTATTGTAATTCTAAAATAAATTACTTTTTGTAGGTTTTGATAGCATGAAGCTATAGTCTATTACCACAGAACACACATTTTCAACAAGAATATAAAAAACATTATATAGGGTATTGAATAAACCCTAATATGTCAAATAACTATCCAACATAGAGAAATGGATAGGTTGTGGGGTTAAGTAGGTAGATTAAAATGATTTTGAAAATGAATGCGAAACCCACTAGGGAGGACTGGAATAAGAAATGGGATGATGTACTATAGGAATACAAAAATTTCATCAAAACACCTTTAGGTATGTTACTTTATATAATTTTTTTGTGGAAGAAATTATAACTTCCTAGTTGAGATGCAACACAAAGTCCACTAAGCTGTGAATAGTGTGAACAAAGATTTTATAAATTCTAGAGAGAAAAGAAAGAATCATGAGTGAGTAATATGAGAATAACATTATGTAAAAGTAGAAGGTAATATTTTTAATGAAATAATCATATAGAGAATAATATTTCATGTATGTTAAAAGCTACTATTTTTTCCTCTTGTGGGAATTTCAATCCTATTAATATTCATTCAATGTAGGGTAAAAAAACATTATTACAATTTCTTTTGCATTTATTTTGTTTGAGATCAAACGTTATAAAAGAAATCATCCATTTCTTATAAATGAATTATAGTTGAATAATTCAATGAATAAAATTTGATGTAAACAATACATAAGGTTGTGCTCCTTCATACTTTTTTTTAATTAAATAACCCTATTCTATGTCTTTACTTCACACAAATAAATATACATTTTCATGTAAAATATGTTTCCCTAGGAAAATGAATAAAATAAATAATTATTATCTTTTTGAGATAAGTGTGTTGGAGAGTAAAAATAAATTAAGGCATAAAACTCTTTTTTTATATTCATTTTTAGTTTATAACTATTATAATTATTTAATAAATAAATAAGTATGTTTAAAAAAGGTGTTTTCATAATATTTAATTATTTTACACATTTCGATTTATTTTAAATTCTAATAATGTTTCTAGATATAGAAACATGATGTTTAAGGTTGAATTTACTATGAATAAGTTCTGTGTTAGGGAATAAGGATTTCATTGGTTCTGATATTCATAGTTTTAATTTATTACATAGTAAATTTACATAAATGCCTGATATTTTAATTGATTTGGAATTGGGAAAATAAATTTATTTGTAAAATGAAATTAGTGGAACCAAAATTCATAACATGATGTAACTTGACAAATGAACTTTTTCTCTGGAAGCCCAAACATATTAATTAATTATATCAATTGAAAAATACCTAAAATAATCATATACAACTCATATAAATTAGAGTAAATTAATTATATGGGAATTTATATAGAAAAATTCCTTAGTCAAAAAATCATATTAGTGTGTGTGTTCCATCAAACATGGTTTAGAGAGACCAGATATTAGGCTTTCAGATTTTTTATTTTATGCCTTGATAATTAAAATTAGTCATATGGGAAACCTGATGTGATGTGATGGTTTTGTTTTCGGTGTATCTATACGCATTCAATAAGTTCATTGCAAAAATATGGATGAGGAAAATTTATTAAGTGACAATTAACAAAGGGGGTTAAACGATTTGGGGTATTATGAACTTTTACAAACAAGGTAGAGATGATATATCATATTATCATTTTTAATGTATAATGGAACAATAAAAATCATCTTTTAGAAAATAATCTTTGGGGAAAGAAATTTTGGAATGTTTCACTAGTTAAAATATTTATTTTATAGATATCTATGATCTTTACAAACTATGAACAATAAATAATACTTATATTGATGTAATAAAAGTGGATTAGAATAAAATAGGTTGCTTGATACATTAAATGATAGATGAATATGTTATTATAATTTCCTTAGGTTTATGCAATTTTTTCTAGATTTGATAATTTTTTTAATAAATGAAATTCCCCATATTTACCAGGAGTGCAATAGTGTAAGTGTGAGAGAGTGTTGAAAGAATTTTTTTTAAAAATTTGAATTTATTTTCAATGTAAATTCACCCCATAATGATTTTAAAACCCAAGTAAAAAATTCATATTTTTTACATTGGTGAAATATATAATTAAATGATAAATGAAATAATACATGATTTTATAATTTTTTATTCATTGTGTAATTAAAAGAAAAACCATACCTTGATTTAGAGAGTTATATTTCATTATTCAATGGTTGTTTTTCAGAATCTCATAATTTTAATTTATTATAGATATAACTCTATGATATTTTAAAATAAATCATTTATATTATCAGTATTTAATTTACAAATTGTAAAAAATTGAAAATGAGTGTGACTGTGAATTTAAAGTGACCGCACAGATGATTGTGAATTCATGATGGTCGATTTTTTCATTCCATCCAAAAAACTGACCATGTATGTACTTCATATAACTAATCTACTAAAGATTTTAGGATTGAATATGTTTTAAAATTTGAGAAATTCCCTAAGAGAGTGCATAATGAAATCCAACTGATCATTTTAATCACAACCAAATGTAATTTCTTGTTGACCGACCGTAATCTAGGATCAAGTATAATTGAAAATCAAACTGACTGTGGGTCCATGTTACCACATTAGTTGAATCTTAGGTAAAGGGGTGCATTTTTTTAAGAAGAAAACTAACACACCTAGATAACGAATCTACCATAAGATCCCAAGTAACCACATACTGAAATCAATCGATCATGTGACAGACTATGAGGCCCAATAGACAATAAAAAGTGAACAAGTGACCATGATTTTATTTTATTCAGTTTGTCCAATACTTATATAATATGTGCCCATGGGGATTAAAAACCTATAATTACCAAAATAGAATTTTAGGACATAAAATCAATATCAAACCAATTTTCAATGCTTATCCAAATCAAGAAGTATCTATAGAGTTTCAACATGGTTATCACCAAAAAATATGAAGGAAGTGAAAATAATGGGAGGGTTTTATGAAAGAGTTAGAATATTTTATATTGATAGATACCTCAATCTTATCTTCCAAGCTGTCCACATGGATCCAATCAAAGGAGAAAGAATTTTAAGATAAATTTAAGGAGTGTCATGAAGGTTCATGAATCATTAGAGATGAAAAAGGAGGACTATTTCACACAAATAAGTTGTTAAGTTATTTAAGTGTGTAAGGGATACATGATCATATTAGTAATTTGAAAAATATTCACTATGGTGGGGCTATCAAAACAACTATTTGGTCAAATAGATATTCTATATTTGTTACTTTCTCTTTCCTTTTACTATCAATTCCCATGTAATTGCACAGTATGTCCTTAGTGGATAGGCTGGTGAGGTTCCCAGTAACCTATTAATGAATTCAGAATTTTAAAAGTTTTTATATTATCTGAATGTTTTCATAATTAAGTTATTTACTTGGATTTAATTAATTATGAACTATTATTCCCCCTTTACTAGATTTCATGAAAATTCCACTTTGTTTCTAACTAATACTTATGATTGTAATAAGTTTGTTGATTCAAGGGAGATTGAATATCTATGATCCATAGGAAAGGTAATATTATAGATTTTAATGATTATTTCATCCATATATTTAAGATGAAACATTCTGGTGAGGCTAATCAGCAAGGTTTCACTAAATTAAATAGAGAACATGAGAGTAAACAATTGAATAATGATTGGAAGTTTGTGTGAGGGAAAATCGAAGGATAATACACTATTAATAATAATGAATCCAAAATAAATTCAATTTAATTATAAATGTAATTAAATCTCTATTTTCACACACCTAACCCAATAAATATGAGAATAACACACCAATAACACTATCCTATTTACAGACAATCAAATTACCCCTATTTATACATTCTATTTGGGTTTTTAGAATTTTTTTCTTTGGGAATCACAACATGAATCTCATCATTAGTGTTCATGGATACCATTTTATATTCCAGCACATTTAAGCTTTATCAAAATAATAACACTAAATAGATTCCAGTAGGTCATATGTTCATTTCCTATAAACATTACCTCATAATAATTATCCATGATAAATCCATATCTTTAGGGTTTCAAATGAATCCGTAGATCATAGAGTGTCTTATGTAGCTTGAGTTTGTTCTTCTTCCAGAACAATTTATAGAATTGGATCAACTTATATATAAATAAATCTTTATATTTTTAGGTTATGAACATAACCAATTTTAAATGTTACTAACTGTAACTCTATGATTTTTATATATATTCTGAAGGAATATATATAATTATTCCATGAACACATTACACATAGAATGATTATATAAATAATATATATTATTTATCTTGGAATAACAAATAAATATGTTTTTATAAACTTAGGGGTAGTTTTATCTAAAAAATTATCTTATGTATACATCAAAACCCAAATATTTTCATAATATCATCATGGATTTTTCCCATACCATATATCGTATTGTGACTTTGTGATTGTTTTAGATATAACACAATTAAGTAGTAATGTAAAAATCACTAGAAAATAACCAAATAATGAAATAAAAAGGTCAAATTAAATCAACACTGATTAAACAATTTCCAGCAAGTTATGATTCCTTATCTCATACAGGTCATACCATTGAGGTGTCTATTTTGAATGAGTTTTATAATAATTCAACAATCATATTGATGAATAGTGAATTTCTAGCTCATATATACACCACCCAAATCTGATTATATAATCTTGATACTTTTATCCTAGATAATTATATAATTATTTTTGAAACCCTTTCAGCTTTTGAAATGTTTTTTAATTGTGTCTCAGAAGAAGAACATATCCATAATAACTAATTTCATTGATAAAAGTAACAAAATTCCTTAAACCAGCACTTTCTTTATTACTAATTGGTCCACATACATAACTATATACAAGATAGATACTCCACTTCCCATTTATTCATTTCCAATGAAGGGTTATTTGGTCATTTTTTATAATAAAAATATTCACAATTCTCAATAAATTAATAATTTAATGGTTCTAAGAATCCATATATAAGGATTCTTTATATTAGTTTTTTTATTTATATATCCAATAAAACAATGTCAAGGATAAGTGTGATTATAATAAACCTTGAAATTTTTTTCTGAATGATATTGTCTTGATTATATATATATAGAATGCATAACCCATTAAACATATTCTCAATTCGAAAAAAATTTCATTCATACATATAAAAAAATATTGTTCATAATAGTGAAAAAATCCCTTTTGTCCAATAAATATATGAAATCATATTACTATTTATGGCGGGAACATAATAATTTTTCTCCAGTTATATAATTAATCCACTTAGTAAGGTTGGATCATATGTTCATACTAATAACTAAGAAACACTTACTTTATTTCCATCATGAATATCTACTTCACACTTTTCTCAATTCCATATTATCTTTGTGTATATGATTCCATTTAACATTTTAGAATAATTTTCTTTGATAACACTTATCAACCTAAGATACTATTCTAGTACTGTCTTATACATCATACCTAAAAGTGATATTAATATAATTATAATGTGGTATGATCAAATTAAATAATAATGAAATATATATGAGTGGTTATCAGGGTTTATAATTTTTTATCAAGAAATTTTTAGCAATGTACACCAATAAAATTTTTGACCATATACATTAAATCTGTTTTGGGAGTCAAGATCCATATTTTTCTAAGTAATGAGTCTTATAGGGAATTAATCTCACCGCATATTTATTTAGTTACGGAATCATCCAAATCATTACAATTATTAATCTGTTATTATTTAATGAGAAACCACTTTCTCAAATAAATCATATAAAAAAACAAAACAGTATCATTAGATTATTATAACTTGTAGAATTTCATAACTATGTTTTACCCAAGGCCCACAATGAGATTTGGTTATGTACCATTTAGGGTTGCCATTTCCAGAAATTCCATACAAAATATAATCCATGGGAATATTTAGTGGTAGATTCTAATTGATTTGATGTTCTATATCTCCAAATATACTACATTAGAAGGAATATCACACATAACATTAATGATTTTTTCATTTAAAATCCACTATAGTCTAATATAAATCATATGAATATTAAATCCATTTCATATCATGAAATTATTATTATCTAACGTTTTAATCCTTTGTGTATGTATTCATCTAAATATTTAATTTTTTAATCCCTAATGTGTCCAGAAAATTAATTTTCTCACACCGCATTAATGTGTATCTCTTTATATGAATAAAAGTCTGTGTTACTCATAAAAATGATGAAGAAAACAATATTAATATCTATCTAAATAGATCCCATTAATAAGTTATATTGAAACTTCATGTAATAAAATTGAGTAATCTAAAATTTAAAATCTCCACATCAATGATCCTATAGAAACAAATATCCAACCTACCACCATTCAAGAAAATGGAACATGTATCTAGGTTAATGGATAGTGTAACTTAATTTCCCGATCCCTGGGGAGACTTTACTCAAGAGATAATTCACATCATTAAATCTGTAGAATCAAATATACACAAAATAAATAAAAAAACTATTCAAAAGATCATAACTCGAAAAACAAAACTTGGAAAAGGTATATTAAAACTAAATCTTATGATATCATAGATACCATTTAGCACATGGATCCTTCTACTAGATGAAATTTAGGAAGTATATAATGTATAAAAAATATTCATATTCTATCAAAAATTCATGACCATGAATACATTAAAAGAATAATTAAATAACTAAATAGTTAACTTATCTTCTAAATCATCATATAAAAATATGAACTTTTCATATTTTATTTAGGCATGAAAAATCTAATTTTTAAATTCCAATGATTATTATTTATAAAAAAAATTATAAACTATATGTAAAATTTTAAAAATATAATTTTTAACATATTTTAGTATGTAATATTTTACGACTGATAATTTTATTATCAGCCCTAAAATACCACCAATATAGGTGTCAACTGGATCATAATCAAATCGTATTATATTATATAGATTTATAACATATTATTTGATTCAAATCACTAGACATGACATTTAAAATCAAAAATATACATTTTTATTTTATTATATAACCGATATTTTATTTAAACATTGATACCGTATTTTTCATAAAAACTAATATAATATACATTTACAATATTTTATATCATAGTGTATAGAATTGTTACAATATTTTTGTTACCTACATATTGTACATTATGATACGAATCAATTATTTACTATGAATGAATGAAATATAAGATTTTATTCATATTATAAATTAACATTTCGGTATAAATTCATTATGATGTATATTTCTTTGAAAAAAATTTAGATTCATATGTTCAATCCATCAAAAACATGGATCCAATACCATTGATAGGTTTTATGGGATCATCCCATGATTTTTGTAAGTGGAAACAACCCTATCTATAGTCTATTATATCTTTAAGAAATAAACATGCTTGTAAAACTAAAGTAAAATGAATTAATGTATCATAAATTCCCGAGCCTTTATATTAATAGGGATTTCTTAATGATGATTAGTAAATCAGTAAATAAATATTTCTTTCTCCCTAGGTTAAACACTAAACATTGATATTGGATATTATATCAAGGGCCCTGAAGAATAAAATGGATTCTGATTCCTTCACCAAATGAAAATCCATGATTTGTAATGAATTTATATTTGATAGTTTTCATGTTTTAATATGTCATACCAATTGGAGAGAACCCTTACCTTATATCGGTTTCCCTGATACTCGTCATTGAATTATGGGCACTCAACATATCAGGTTCCATCTCATGGATCTTGAGCATTGCAATGGATTTATGTTCTTTCATTAAACCACTTAAATGAATGTGAAATCCATGAATGATTTATCCTAAATTAATTATAACTAACCAATCCATGTGGGATGTATGTGGATGATAGATTCATGTATAATTCATATAATATACACAATTGTACTCTACAATTGATGAAAAAATGCATCTCAATAATATTTATGACTTTGGCATATCGTAAGGTGTGGTTTTAAATTTATATTTATCTCATGATACAATTATAGATATATCGTACTCTAATATATCTAATTTTAATTCAAAAGAATAACTTCCATTTATGTTGCGTAATATCCTTACTCCAACATGGTGGACTAATTGAATTTTCAAATATATTAGAGGGAACATAATGTTGGGAGTTGAGTTAAAAAATGAACTTAATTGTTTTTTTTCAATTAAATATATTTTTATTTATTCAATATATTTATTAATGTCTTTAAAAATATTCCTATTTAAATTTCCAAATAAAAAATTCGTATATATGAAATTATGTTCATTTATTAAAATTAAAGACAATTTGAGAGAATTGTTTTTTAGTGAATCCTATAGGATTATTTTGAGTATACCATAATTTCATAGAGGGAAAATTTATATGATTTAGGACATTTTAATAGGCTATAAGATACGTATTGAAAATATAAGAAATTTTATATGTACATTAGATATTTTTTCTATCTACATATTTTTTTATTTGCTTATGACATTTGACTTTACTACTTTTGGAAAATGGATATCATGTTAGAAATTTTGATATATGTGTCATTCATTTTATCTACACAAAGAATATTTGTAACTACATGTGATATTTTGGAACGCGTAAGGGATATTAAGGCCACATATGAAATTTATAAGTCAGACAAGATATTTTACTTAAATAAATTTCATGAACTCTATGGGATAGAAAATTGATTATCCATAATTTTGAGATTTTGAAGAATAAAAAATGTGATGATATAAATACTGTTAAATCATATTAAAAAAATAAATATTTTGATAAACATGATCATTTTTGAGTTTATAACCTTCAAGTAGATGGGGAAGAATGTAAAATAATAAACAATTCCTGTAAATTCAAATGTGCTTAATTGATATTTTTTAATTTTTAAAAATAATAAAGATGAATTTACATAAGTTATTGGGTACAATTTCATTCCTAAATCATTTAAGAGGTAAACCATTTGATAAGAATGGATGAAGAAGATAGATAAATTTTGAAATAGTTTTATCCATAAGAATATATTTCCACAACATAATCTATTTCTTCATTCTGCATATAGTGTTTTAGTCTAGAAACTGATGGTCCTTATTATTATTATAAACCGTTGAAAAAATAAGTGTGGATTATGTGGAGATATTTTGAGTTGAATTATTACAAAAAACAATTCATTATTGAAGAATAATTGATATAGTATATTAATCCAATTTATATTAATTAAATAAATCAATTTACAGAATATCCATTCAGTTGAAAAAGAAGTGTATGAAAAATATCATGAAATGAAATATAGGTTTAATTAATTGTGATTTTGGGTAAAAGATACCTTTTCTACATGAATTCCATTTATTGAAATTTTAAATAAAATGGTGCATTTAATATACCCACCAGTATATGTGACAATATAATAATATCTTATAGACTGATATTGAAAAAGATAAAGGAGACACTACTATGAAAGAGTTTCAAGTGCTAAGAGGTTGTGTAGGATAATAAGAACTAGAGACTCTTGGATAAAAATTATAAGGAGAATATACATCAAGCTATAGTGGAAGGAAACATAGAAGTTATACCAGTTTTTATGTGATTCTACCTTCCAAGATTTAATGAATGAGAAAATGAAGAAGTTGTGTTTGTCAATCACTAATACCGAATAGATATAGTCATGGTTGAAGATGAATAAATATTGGAGGAGAGACTAGCATACCATGAATGTAATGATATTTTTTAATTATACTTTAAATTTTTGTGATGTGTGTGAGATATCCAAATGATAATTTACTATAGATATCTACAAAGTTGAGTTGTGTATAGGGACAAAGTTTTATATAATACATCCTAAATAATAGTTAGAAGTTGAAGACATTGTGTTGAAAAGTGGAGATCTATTTTTTGATGAAAAATCATCATATATAGGATTAGAGGCCAAATTTATAAGAATATTTATTGAAACAATTTTGTATCTTGGTGTGTTGTCTTAGATCCAATGTGGCTTTAGGTATGTATGGAGAGCATAGTGGAAATATATGACCATAGTGAGAAGTTATTATGGGAAGTCCTATAAGAAGTAAGAATGTGTATACACTACGATACTCACAGTAAGTACGGGAAACACTAACCATTTTTGTTAATATATTATTTTATTTTGGAATCCATGATTTTGTAAAATAATAAATCATGAAAATTAGTGACCATTATTATCAATATTTCATTATATAATTGAAACCATGATTATGGAAAATAACCAATCATGTAAAGGAGTAGTCATTTGAAGAAAAAATTAAAATTATGACAGATGGATATTATTTTTTTAACATATGTTCATGTGTTTGATTGTTTCTTGGAAAAAATTAAATAGATGCATATAAACTAACTGAAAATATGGGTTAAATTCTAAATGTGGTAAATGATACAAAATAATTTGTAATTTTGTAAAAACAATATACACCTGATTAACCAACTATAAGGTATATTTACTGATCCTAAGGGGCATTTCTACTATTTTTATTGTATGGTCTCCTATAGTTGAATCTAATATTTTCACACATATTTTTAATATATTTTTATGATTTATAAATATGATATGTTTGAAGATCCTAAATTGAAAAAACTAAAATATATTCATGTTCTACATCAATTAGATGTCTCTATCAAGATTATGTAAATAGAAAAAATGATCTAGGAAAAGAAATTAAGAGAAATTGTAAGGAAGAAAATAGATGATATATTTATTTAATATGTAAAAGTGGGAAATTACTATCTTGTGAGTATATTTTAAATAATATTAAAATTAATCTAGTTTAAGCTATGGATATCCTCAAGATATAAAAATGATGAAGGAAAATTACTATTATGCAAAAGTTTACCTAAAAAATGTTCCCATTGAATTTATTAATTATATAATTTGATTTATCAAGGGCATATTTGATGAAAAAAAAAAATTAGTGAAATCATGTGATTCCATGAATAATTCATCGGCTAAAAAAGATAGAAAATGATACATCCTCTCAAAAATATGGAAACAAGAATGTATACATAACCTCATTTTTCAATAATAACATATATATGATTGATATAAAATTGAAAAGAAAAGATATAGAGAATGAATTTTTTAAGTATGTTGTATGTGTGGTTATCTAGACATTAAAATTTCTACACAAAGTTACAATGAATGTCAGAGATTCACTACTCGATATGAAAGAAAAAAATATTTAAAAACATGATAGTTCACAATAACATATAAGAAAGATACATTATAAAAAAGTTTATAAGATCTGAAGTTAATTGGAATAGATATTAATGTTTGATAAGGATATGAAATATTCACTCAACAAGATGTTATTAGACCTGTAAGTAGATATGAGTGACATTGAATCAGTGCATGATAGGCCTTCCCAAGGAACTGAAATAAGTGAATCAAAGCATGTATTATGGATGATTTTTTCCTCATAACATACTCATACGGTTGTTAAGAGAGAATGAGAAGTATTGCGGAGGCAAACACATCAAAAATATTGAATAATATTACCAATAACCATAAATGATATGTATGTAATGAATCTTTTTTCTCAAAACATTTCTTGTTAAAAGATATTTTTTTGAAAAATATAGATAGTGGGATTTTAGAAAAAATCCACCAATAAGTAATGGTTGGATGTGAGTAAGCATGAGATGATAATATACTTATAAGGAGTATACAATTTTGTAATTTCATCCCAAAAATAGCAGTCAATTCATGCTATATAGAATCTCCCCGAAATGAAAGGAATAAGATTTATTGGATGTTGTTTGTAACTATGGTTATATGGGAATAAATATATTGATTTAAAGCATAAAAATACACTATATACAGTATTTGTATGGATTTATGAAATTGAAAACAAATTATAATTTTAGAGGAAACCTACATAAAGAAAACATACTCTATAAAATAGGGAATTTTTTTCTATGAATAATAAATTTGAGTGTTTTGAAATGTTTTGTTAGTTTTTTTTCCTGGTGGTCAATATTATGAAGAATTCTGGTAGAATATATCAAGGAATCATTATATACTGAATATCATAGAAAACCGCTATAGAACTAGAACAATATAATGAAATAATGTGTGTTGGGATTTTGAGGTAAATCAAAGAAGATATCCACTAAATCAAATCCTCCCAAGAACTAACGAAGTAATATGAATAGGTAATTCAACCCATGGAGATTATATTCTTCTATTTCGGTTAGAGAGAACATATAATAGAACATTTCACAATAGACCTAAATATCAAGGAAAATTTGATAAATATTAACACTAAAATTGAATGCATCCAATATAGAGATATAAAGATCAAATTAGTGGTTGATATTCCTTGTGATGTGGTTGAAAGGATTCCCAAAATGGAAATATTTAAGTCGTTATAAATTTTTGTGGAAGATACATCCAATTAAGAAACCATACTTCTTGATGTATGACCATTTTTAGTCAAGCAGACCTGACAAGTGACAAGGAAAATGAACAAGTGGTTTCAAGTTATCAAATAATTTATTCAAAGAATAAGTCCAAACAAAATTGGAAATAAGGTCATATACATATATAATGTTTAAATATACGTCCATATCAACTGGAAGAATTTACGAATTTAGAGAATGAATTAAAAGGAGAAAGGGACTAACAATCTCAATAAAATAAATAAAACATGGATACAATGACAGGAATGAATGAAAATAAATCCATACCATCCCAAGATGAATATATTTAGAAAATCCATAATAATGAAATATTGAAAAAGATTTTACATCTTATATCATGAAGAAAAATCCACTTGGATGATGAAGAAGTCTTATCGCTAGTGTTACAACTGATGAGTAGAAGAAGACCAACTTATTATCATTATTTACAGTTGGTTATATTTCATTGAATTTAAAATTAAATGTGAATATAATAGAATGTAAACCCTCATGGAGATTATTGGAAGTGGTACACATTTTAATTTATTATCAGGTTTTCATTTGAGATTATAACTACTTCGAAATTATATTTTGAAGTAAATTTCCATGGTGATGATGTATATAATTCACTCCTCGAGGGGGGCGAAAATGATATAGTTATGGATACTATATATATATGTATGTTTTTTATGAAATATATAATCTATATAGTCCCAGTAAAATCTAATTAATATGGTCTAAATTTCACCCTCCTAGTTATAATTTAGTCTTTAATAATTTTATGTAACAATTGATAATGATTATCTAAAAAATATGGAAGAAATATATTGAATTTGAATGTTTTTATGTGTGTGTTCGCGTGAGTACATGTTCTTGAATTTATTTGTAAATATATGGTTATATTACAAATGTTTTGAATTATAGAAGTGGTATTACATTGAGATTTTATCATGGAAAAATTGGTCAGTGTGTGGGACTTTGTTGGGAGTGTGTGTACTGGTGTTTAGGAAACTAACTACCAAATGATGGTTGATGCAATCGGCGCATGATGCCAACCCCTGGACTTTGGGCGGTGGGCTTGGGGTTGTCACGACATGGTCCCTACTGGATGGGTCATGAAAAGTGGTATCAAAGGAAACCCTGATGGCCGTTTGTAGAAATCCCACCTCATCGAGAGAGTAATGCATCTACTAGAAGATGAAGTGAAATGTCATGTCCAGCTGATCCTTCTTGGCCCCGCCTGGTCCTAGCCCACTAGTTCTACTGTCATAGCATCCATTAGTCTCAACTCCCTGAACACCTCGGGTTCCCAGTCCACAATGTCTCTATCAAAATTTCTATCATCTGCACTTGAGACAACATGTGTGGGAGAAACACATACAATGGTGAGTAAAAAAGTACATAGTAGGGACCCAAAAAAATGATAGACCCCACACCAATTCCTCAAATTAAATCATGAAACACAAAAGAATGATTATTTGGTAAAATCAATTTTTTATCCAGTAGTTTATACCATGTAGATATAGATTTTATGTATGGATCAATGCTATAAACTCTATGGTGCATTCCCTCCCTAAATAAAATAAAAGTTATTGGGGGATAATATTGTCTCTAAAGTCAGTTGAGTATAGGGGAGAAAAATTCCTTATGGGATTCATTTCTTCTCATATATTCTTAAAAAATGGGTAAGGTAAAAAAATTTAACCATTATTTATTTATTATTATTAAGAGGGAAAAAGAAAAGTGAACTGTTATTAACATTTAATGAAGTGAAATATTTCATTGGTGTTGATAATAATAATAATGGTGAGTATTAACGTTCCCAAGAATCTGGTTCATTTCATTTGTTGTCATTGGTTTTATATGATGTGTTTTAAAGAGAATTTGAATAGTAATATAGAAAATATGAAGATGGATTGGATTATAGACCACCATAATGATTTGTGGTTTTGTCCATACCTGTGGAGAAAACAAAATAGGTGCTACTACATTTGATGTTATGTCTAGTCTGCTTCTATATTGAAGTAATCAAATTATAAATTTTTAAGATGATCATCATGTGAATGAATAGTTCTATAAATGTATATAATCAATATCTACAATAGTCATTTCCAATGTTGAAAAGTTGAAAGAGAAGTAAGTTATAAAACTCTAGATAAATTAAAAAGCTATAATTATAGTTGTTAAAGTAGATTCAAAATTTTATGGAAGAGATAAATAAATGTATTGAATATACCAGTGATGTTTATAATATATCAGTTCTTATTATAAATATTGAAACATTCATGGATGATGTTGTTTGAATACTGAAGTATATATTGAGTGAATATGGTAGATTATTTGAAATAGATAATATATCTTCAGTATTTTATATGTTTTGATTCTTTGGAATGAATTAAAATGGGTTTGTCATTTTTTTTAATAATTTATTATATTATGTAGAGCTTTTATGAAGTCATTTTAGATTTCTGAGATTGTTAACATTTGATTTTATGATAATAGTAATTAATTTAACGAAATATGGAATTAATAGATTTTGAATGAAAAATTTCAAAGGGAATTATTCTATGAAGCTAGTGAATTGGTGAATTCATCAATTGGGGAGACATTTCTCTAGATTATATGATATCTGAATGTTCATGATGTTCAAAATAAATGATATGAATAATATAAATGTGATGCATAAGAGATTTAACCTACACATAATAGAATAGTGCAACTTGATCGACACTATTCGATATATTGGAAAAGCTCATATGACATTTGAGTATTCCATAGTTTAATACATAGAAAAATTATATAGCGTATGAAATTTCAATATTGTGTATGTGATTTTTAGTCCATTTTTGTGATTTATGTTATCTCTAAGACATTTATTTGGGTTGTTAGTGATTTTGGATTGTCTAAGAAATTTTATTATTTCACAATTCAAAAAGGGAGAACCTTTAAAATTTTTTGATAAACTCATAGGTAAATTAATCTACATGAACAATAATTATAACTAAGTATGATATTTTGGGTCCCGGAGGATATTTATAAGTCGTACATGTCTTTTCTAAGTCACATTAAATATTTCAATTAATGATATTTCATAAATACTATATAATTAAATATACAATTTCTAGAATTTTGAGATTCTGAAGAATGAAAAATGAGAAGATGTAAGAATAATTCAACCATGTACATAACATGATTTAAATGTCTTTTATCCATCCTATTTCTAATTATTCAGAATCTAAAAATTCTAAAAACATGATTTTTCAGTTAGGAGAGTTCATGAAATTTATTTAAGTCAAATATCATACATAACATAGAATTTTTATACATGAAATATACATATACAATATGATAAAAGTATTATACAAAATTAAAAATATTTTTCATGTTGATAAAGTGAAGAACTAATATATAGAAATATATTTTGTGAAATCATGTTTTCATATGTGTAAAAATAAAATTTTTTATACCAAAACAAATCACTTATGACATGACAAAATATCTTATGACCTTATGAAATCTCATACGTGAAATAAAATTCTCTTACACCCTATTGATATGGAATAATCTATATGAATTTTATCGTTGGGAAATATTTGTATTTTTAATTTTCATATGAGACACACCAAAATAGCATACCTTGTGAGGGACTCATGTATCTCAATTCAGTTACACACAGGTTAAATATCATATGAATAGGATAATTACAAAGGCTTACAAAAAATAAAACACTCATGTTAGATTATTTAATTGATATCAAATTCTATATAACATTCAACTCTACTTTAACCTAAATACCCCATAATCCATGAATTTTTTGATACTTACCTCAACTACTGATATATTCTAAAATCAATAGATGGATTATAAAAATTTAGTTATCTCTTCAATCAAAATTTTAATCTTTTATTACCATTTTAATTATACCTTTTCATGTTTTAAAGTGTTTAGCGACCAATTTCTATTTCCACTCTTCAACTAAAAAATGATTATTTTAGAAAATTATTTACAACCCTTATAGAATTAGTCTTTAATATGATGGTATACTCTGTAGAAATTTTATGTAATATCTATGTCATAGAAGATATCCTACCAGATGATAAAATTTATTATAATATAATTCAATTTTCTAAGAGGTATGGGAAACACCTTCAATATTGATGTGGGTGGATACTAAAATCCATAACCCATATTATCTATATTCTTATAGACATGATCATTGAAAACCATCCTCAAAAACATTTTAAAAAAATAATTCCAACCAAATCCTTGAGCACTTCAATACTTGATTTTAGAATAACACCTTATACAGATTTGTGAATAAAAACTTTATATTTTTTAAATAATGATCATGTATTAAAATTTAAGAAAAACTGAGATCATTAATTTTTCAACCAATTTAAATATTGTTTGGAATTATCTTTATCAATTTTTGGTCACATATATAAATATTGTAATTTATATTTTATAGGATTCATTATTCATATCACTCTAATTCATTAAACAGAAGTATTGGATATATGGTCCATTTAAGGGATATTAGGTTCACCTAAAAATTCCAATGAATATGATATAAAAATTGGACAAATAAAGATGATTTATTTCTAGGAACAATATATAAGGGAAATTACAATGATATATCATAGTATATTAAATTAATTTCTATGAAAAAAGGGTAAAAATTAGATTCTTAAAAAATCTATCAAGAAAACTAGACTAGAAATAGTGTTTTATTATAAATTCTTAATACAAAGGATAAAATATAATGAAACATTACAATATGTTCAATGAAATTACAAGAAAACATATGTATAATTTTAAAGGACAAAATCATTTTAAATGTGATCTAAAATATTCTTAAAAGTCCTGCACAAAATTAAACAATAGATTTAATTACTACCTATACATCATGAATTTTCTCTAAATTAAACTATCCATTTTATAATCATTTATTGGTATAATGTAATGATAAATGTGAACAACTGTACATAATAATTTTTCATATGGTTCCATTTTTAAAACGTAAAACTCATTCATATTGACACCATGGATGAATTAAAAATAGAGCAAGGCAATAGCTCATGGTCTGGTGAAATTACTATATTATTGTCTAAAATATGTAAATGAATGTTATATTTGTTGGATGGATGTTCAAGAAAATATTCAATGCTACCAAGAATAATTTTTTTATTATGAGGGTATATTTAGGGATAACCATGACAACAATGTTTGATAGTCATATTGAAGGGATTAAAATCCCAACACCTTGGGCAATAAATACATCTACATCTTCTCTTTATAAGGTGTTAATATTTTCAAATGATTTTGAGGAGCAAAATTAATGATGATACAATGATTATGGGTATTATAGGACCTATGAAACAACAATTTTCAACTAGAGGGTCCAATAGTCAATTATTATTTAATATATTATGTTCTTGAATAAATAAGTTTCATTGATTATCAATAGCGAAGTGATATGTAAAGTCAATGTGTGTTGAGAAGATGAATGAGCTTCCATGATAATTAGAAACTGTTTTTGAGGATGTATCTTGGAGATCATTTCTTGGATAGATATAATGAAAATAAGTAATCATATGTGATGATTATCGAACTAGTATACTTGTCAAATATAGATTTTTATTATATAAATTTACTATTTTAAAAAATTTCATTGAAATAGGAGGAATCTTGACTGAGTTGAGAAAGTTTGATCATGATGAAAGAAATGGTATTTATATTAAAGTATTAGAGAAACCATATAAGGGGTGATTAATTATAAATAATCAATATTAGGTGATTATGAACATTGAGATAACATTCTATGGTGTGTTTGAAGATATTTTGTGGATGAGAATACTTGAAGATGATTTAAAGTGGTTTTTGTATGATTTTATGAGGTATTAGAAAAATTAACTAAATTTTGAAATCATAATAGATAATTAATTTCGTTGAAGTATTTACAATAGGATCACCATATAAAGGTTATATGTATTGGAATACATAACTAAATTGAAAATATAAGCGGACCTGCAATAGAGTGATCCATGTAAGGAGATTCACATGGGAATAATAAATGTAATGGGATCATCATTTATAGGAATATATAATTCTAATTTATGTAAAAACATTCATCAAATGAATTCAATATTGATTTTTGGAAGAAATATAAATCTATCGATGCATGTGACATATTATAAAATGATTTTAATTTCATGTTCAATCAATGGACTATGATCCATTCTAAGGGTTAATGAATTCCACCCAAGGGAGAAGTATGATGTTGAATGTGTTCTATGACAGAATCCAATAATTCCATGTCATATACATGAGTTCATTCATACATGGATTAATATTGTAAATTATTTAATTTATGTAGATCTTTTGTAGAAATTAGAAGAATGAAACACCTGATTATATTAGATATTCAAAAGAAATTCTTGATTGGTAATTGAAATAAGTTTTAATATTAGATAAATCAAAAAATCATTAACCTATTTAAATGAGATAAGTTCAATTATAAACATAATTGACGTGCTTTCACAATTATATTTTTGAATATATTATTCATTATATTATTATTTTTTATATAAAATTACTTGCAGTGATGAAAATATGACAAGGGAAGCGAATTTAAAATTTTTTAACTCTCAAATACTTGTGGAAAGAATTATAATGTTATATGATCTCTATATGACCCTTTATTATTGTGATAGGAAAGAATTTGAATCTAAGTGTCTCTAGAGAAAAATGAATTTAATTTTGTATGATTATTTTAATGTGATATGTATAGATTGATCATATAAAGATTTGGAATGTAGGCCAAGATGGAAATTCAAGTTCTGAAGGATACATGGGTGTATAAACATAAATAATTATATGATAATACCTATTTTTGTCCAGTTTCAGGCGGAACATCGTTTTTCAAGTGGTAAAGAAGTAACTATGTGTATACAAATATTTTCATTTATTTGATTCAAATATTTTAATAGGATGTGCGAAGCTTTAGAATCACCCATGAAACATAGAAGTTGGACCTCAATGTAGCTTTTTGTATATTATAGTGGGATGTTATGTGTCATAACCACTTATGCATATATTTGAATAATACATTATTGGATAGGGGTACTAATAAATAATAGTATGGGAAAGGTATTATTGGAACAACCTTGTAAATCATGTGTATTATTCTGTACCATATTTTTATTACACATGAGGTGAGGTCGTACGAATTCTATGATGCTATTGATACCATAACAAGTCGAATAAGATATGTTTAAAAATAATATCCCAGAAAATATAACCATTTTTTAACCTCTGATATAGTTAATCCATCTTGGGGTATAACAAGTGGTGTCAGAGAAAATATAGGTTCCCTATCAATGATATAATATGTTTTTGGAGTACATAGAATCATAATACTAGGAACAACTAAGATGTCCATAATTTTTATAAAAATAACTTCCTTAGATAGATGAATAAGATAAAACTCAAACATATAATCCCTCTAACTATAGGTTAAATATTTTTTTAAACTATTATTTTCGATCCATTTTTAATGAAGATTCCATGACACTCGTCGCCAAGAGAAATTTTGGTATTGATAGAAAAAACCCTCAATTATATCATGATGTCTATTTTTAAAAATTTTATATCAAATTAATGGGTCTAAAAATTTCTAAGGAGATTTAGGATTATTTAAAAACATATTATGATATAAATATCATGGTCATGGAATATAAACGAGATGTCTAGTTGATAAAATCCAAATACAAAAAATTCTATATTGGTGAGAGAATTTTAGACTACATTACAATATTCAAATATGTTGTGAAAAATATTGAAGAGTTTGGTGATGATTTTTATGATTCAATTATTGTTAAAAACTTTATAAATAAATTTTTAGATTAGTTTAACTCAATCCTATTTGCCCCAGAAGAAAAATAATACTTTATTATCATTAGTTACGTAATATAACCATTTTTTATTAAATGATATAGGTCACTACTTGAAAAAAATAATATAGTAGACATGATGAGATTTTATTCCTTGAGAAAATGGAAAATCATAGAAGATGAAGCTACAAAATTGTGTTATTTATTTAATGATGTGGATGATGAATAATTTAACAAAATTATTACTCTTATATGAAAGATATTCCAGAATGAAAAGTTTTAAATAAAGGTAAAGAACCAATTAAGATGCTACAATTATAATGAAACTAGTCATTCTTCTATGTAATTCCCAAGGAATATTTTTAAAAAATATAAATCATATGATGAGGCTGAGAACATTAAAATGTAAAAAAGGGTAAAAATATATATAAGAAATCAACTAGTAATAATTTGAGTTCAATGAAAATAAAATAGAAAATAACTCATCCATCCATTCATCTGATGATAAGTTCAATATATTACATCATTTTAAGATTTTATTTGATTCATTCAGAAATGGTGATAGAGAATAAAAGTTAAAAATTGAGTGGAACATGAATTGTGAGATGGAATATTGTATTAAGAATATTTACAGAACTCATGAAATATATGGTAATGATGTTGATATAAAATAATAAGTCTTAAATAGAAATATATGAGAATGTAATTAGGTAAGTAGAAAAAAATTATGAAATCAAGAAACTATAAGTCAAAATAGATGTTAAAGATAACTTGGTAAATGATCTTGAGGATAAACTCACTATGAAGAGAAAGAGCTATCTTTGATACAAAATATATTTATAGTAGCTCTAAATGTGATAAATAAGAGTGGAGAATACTTCAATATGTTTTCTAAGGTTATTGGGGAATATTATAAAGAATGTGAGAGAATTTATTCAAATATGGAAGGTAAATATAAACTCGTAGAGTTTAAAAATTGATCTAAAATTATTAACAATTTAGGATTTAAAAAATAAATTTGAGGTGCCATAGACCTAAATGATAAGTGATCAGATCTATTTCACATATAATTAGGATAAAAATATTTTAGGGAAACCAATACCCCATTTGTAAAAGAAGGCTGTATATGAAGGAGGACTCCCCCAAAAAATTCTTGATTTATTTATAGTTATTATAAAAGATAATGGTATAGAAGATATATATTATTTTGTTGAAGGAATAGGCAGAAATCATTCTTTTTTGGAATAAAATATATTTTCCAGAGATGTGTAATAAACAAAAGGGGATCTTTGTTGACAAAGTGATGAATAAAACTAAACAAATTTATTATGAAAAATTCATATTATTTATCCAGCCCAAACACATTTGAAATGATAAGAGGTTTTTATAATAGTGTTATATCCTGGCCCAATCGACCACTAAGACGGTAGCAAGGCTAGTGGGTCACATGGCCTCAAGCGTGCCTCCTTGTAAACATATGGCTTCCAACTAGTACGATGGGTGTAAAATATTACAAGGAAGAGAATATACCCTCATGTTAGAGTAACAAATTAGTATAATAGGTATAAACAACATTCAATAAATGAATAAAGAATAAATGAAACATATAGTAGTGAACGATTAATATAAATTGAATATTAAAGAATGGTAAATGCCAATATATAAAAATGAAATAATGTCCAAGAGATGATACATCATCTAAAACAATAGATATATAGAAGAAAAGAATATAGTTCAAAATAAAAATATGAAACAAATTCTCTGAGGGAAAATTCCACAAGCATCTCAACCTCCAGCTCCGTCCCATGCTCCTTACTCGATGGTATATTCTAAACCAAATAATTAATCAACCATTGTTCTATATTTAAATTTTTTTAATTCGATACCCCAATGCAATGGTAGCCCGAGTGGGGTTTCAGATATAAAACCTTATAGGTTATCACCCATGGTGTCTATAGTTAAATCCACCCTATGAATAACAAGTAATGTACAATTCATATAAAACAAATAATTATACATTAATGAAATAAACAAATAAACACCATTCAGATCAAGTTCTAATAGGACACCTTGACGACTCTACGTAGTTCGATTCACAGTTATAATCAGAGTCCAAATTGAAACCATATGTATATAGTAATAATATATGCATAGTATAGTTCTATATTTCATCAACCTATATGAATCATGTAAATGCGATCATAAGTGGCCTTATACTTGGAATTCTAGGTACATGATGGACTAGGCGTAACTTAGTCGTCCAAAAATAGTAAAAATGATACCATATGACCTCTTAATATGGTACATTACCTACATCTCAATAGAGTGTAATAATTCATTCAAGACACCTGTGTTTGTGATTGAGAAATCATGTTAGGGAAAGTGACACCTAAGACAAATGTCCCATATTGTATTAATGGTTTCAGACATCATGACTCAACACCTGATATAAGGGATTGTGATTTTCCACCATGCTCAAAATATCCCTTACCATAATTCCATATCCTATATCAAGGAATAATCATATAATAAAAAATAATAATCCCGAGAGACATGAGGCATTACCTCTCATGCTCTATATTTTTAATCCCTCTTAGTATACAAGGGAATCGAAATTATAAAAATTCATATATTTTGTGCTTATTTAACTATAACAAGAGGCATGGTCATACCACAGAATTCAAATCCATTTAAATTTAACCATTAAACACATTCAATAAAAAATTCCATCATGAAAAGGATATTCTAACAAATACATTCCATTTTACTAAAACAACATTGGAATTTGTTAAAAAGGGTTGAAGAGATACTTAGAAGGTACCATGGTCCATTGAAAAATTAACTACATAGTTAGTCACATTTATTATGCAACACTATCACTAAAGTAGAGCATGGATCATTTATCATTTAGTAAGGAGTGGCGAAGCCTTCACATAGAAGGTTCCATGGTTAAATAAACATTTATATAGAAGAGGGACACAACATTAAATGATTTCATTTGAGGGAATACACAGAACATGAATTATAGCTATTGAATCATTGGAAAAAATAACACCATTTCATAATAACCAAGAAGGATATAAATTAGTAATAAAATATTTTTAATTTGGAATAAAAGACACCTCATCTGATGGGTTGGGTTATAAAATCATTAAACTTTTCGTCAAAAAAATTTAGTTAGCATCTATAAACATGTATTGAAAAATCCATGTATAATTTGATTAAAAGAACCATTTATAATAAACATCCACCTAGGTAAAAAACATAATTGTATAAATGTAATTTAGATGGTTCCATTATCATTTAAAAAAGATCAAATATGATTCAATTACATTTATAGTTTATGATGAATGCATAAAAGATTTTCTAAGAATAAAAAAATTAATTATAAATGCAAAATTCATGCCATCACAACCACATGATATCTTTGATCAAGGTTGGAAACCAAAAACTACTAAAAATTGATCCTAAGGAGTGAATCAAAGTGCGATGATAAATTTTATATAAAGATCCCAATTAAATGACTTCTCTCAGCATAGGCTGGTGCGCATCACAATGAAATTATTCATAAATTGATGGAAAATTAAGTAAAAATTCAAAGACCGACTACCTTGTGCTTAGGAAAATACAAAAATTCAATATCAAGCTCTGCTTATGTATAGTTTAGAAAAAATATAAGAAATAGTCATACACCCTGAAAATAAGGTGATTGAGATTTCACTATGTTAACTTTTTTGAGATAATAACAAATAATGACATATTAAAAATTAATCGAGATCTCATCATTATAGATATATAGAGACTGATGATGATTGATTCTGATGATGAATGTAGGACTTGTAACCATTCATATATTAGGATTGAGGAGGGTAAACTAATGAAGGAGAGGAGCTTCACATGGCTTCCAGGAAGTGAATAAAAGCGAAAATGAGTTTTATAACTCATTAATGATGTATTAGTGTTATTAACCCCAAAAACCAAGTTTCACAATTTGGTTGTACGGCTTGGCAAAACCGTGTGCCAACCATTTGATAATCACAACTTATGAACCATACCATGCATTATTATTCATAAAAATTTTCATAATCTTGCAATAAAAGTATGATTTATAGTGTGACCATACTACCCAAAATTCAACAAATTTGTCGGATATATGACCAGTTTTGGAAAACCACACGCATTCCACCTGCTTCACATTTTCTCCTCTCTATAAGGAAAAAAAATTTCATTTTGGGGGCTGCTTGGTTTTCAAAAAACCATGAAACCTATTAAGGCCTTCCAAATGTTATATATTTTAGGCCAAGTGATCCGAAAACTCAACAAGACACCCGGGAAAACCCTAGTACATTTACCCAAGCCTAAAAAGAACAATTTTAAGCTTTAAAAATCTAGGAATTATGTTCTGAATCATAGTTTAAAAAATGGTCCATCCACAAAACAATGAAATATAAATTTCATTGTATTTTCATATAGTTCTAAATCACAGGTAATTAGATCCTCTCCCACCTTATAACTACTCATCATGATAAGTCATTGAGATCCAATATACGTCACCTGACCAACTATGGTCATGAAGTCATGTTCAAATGGTTGTGTTGCATTTCCAAATACCACAATCACCCGAGGAAGTCATTTAATAAAACAGAACAAAATCCAAAAAAACTAAATCCAATTCTGGTTTTCTGAATAAAATAATAAAATGATAGCTTACCTGAGCCCGTTTACCTAGAGACATGATCCTGTTGTCATATTGATAAGAATATGGGAAATGTTTCTCCCCACTGTTGGATTCAACATCAGAAGGGGCCAATTCTAAACCACAATACCTCCACCATCTGAATTGCCTATGAGGAATTCCCAAACTGTTATAGAAATTCTCCCAGTGTGGTTTCCTTAAATATGAGAACCTGATTACTTATATGTCAATAATAAAACTTCACAATAATGAAATGATTGAATATTGATCGACCAAACTGAAAATGGTAGTGAAAAATTTCCCACATGACACTTTAAACCCTTCAACCACACCCACCTTAAACCAATGATATGATTCAAAATGATTACATTCGACTATATCCATTAAATAATAAGTGAAATAGGTTGATCACCTCTATATAAGAAATATTAAGTTATCATCTTAGATGACTGATGTATTTCGAACAAAACCACTAGACCATTTTCCAAAGAATAACATGTTTTCTATGATCATGTTCACCAAAGTCTATACCTAACATTCAGTGACATTCCCTAATAAAACCATCACCTCATTATTTAAACATTCATGCTTCATCACGAATCTATGGTAACCTAGATCCATCACATTGGATTTGTTACGCATTAAAAATACAATTTAAGTCTACCAAAAAAAGGCTAGTATAACCTTTAAATTATCAAACTGGAGTCCAAGTAACTAACCCAATGTAGTTTATACACTATGATAATACGTGAGACATTGGTAAATGCAAACAATGTCCACATATTATAATTTATTGATCCCAGAGCAGCATCCGTAAGCTAGTTATGTGAAAAAAAGACGCATGATGTCTAAGAGTCCATTCAAGGCATTCCTACATGGGAACCCAAGTACAAGTCATGACTAACAACACCTTAAATAAGACTAAACGTATAACATGAAACACTATTAGGGATTAAACATTGATCCCATCAACTTTAAAAATTTAGTGCAGTGTAAGAAGGACACTCTCTTAGTGCATGAAGGATGATGTCGAGATAGGGAACACGATCATATCGTAATGAAGTGTAAAATAAGTATATTTTAATGGTTTCCAACCAACCAAGAACCCATAAGAAGAATATTCAAGACACAACAAGTCAACTTATCGAAAAAATATTGGCTTCACATGCAATAAAGTCAACAGTAAATGTTCAGATGATTTTAACGGCCAACAAATTATATTATTTTTGAAGGTTTACTAATGAACTGCATCCAATACCAACTGTATTTCAAGAGTTTTTTTACAAAACCAAACATTTAAATTTTATTCTAATGATAAATCAAAAAATTAATCCAAACTTGTTGGCATCAAGGTAATTTCAGCAAAACCAAACATTTCCAAATGGATATCATTAGTTGAGTTCCTTCTATTTGGAAGGAAATGTATTCACCAAAACTAAAATGAAACTCCCCACATGATGCTTATCCTAGTCATTAAAAGGGAATGTGAAAAAATAAAGACTTATAAGATCAATAGAATAGATTAAAAAAGACACCCGTGTGACCCTCCTCTGAGTCACTCCTACAACATCAAGGTATTTGGCATGAAATACAGAACTAACTTGACTGGTGAGTCAAAAAACACAATTCTTATAGATGTCAACCTTATAATTTGAATGAACTTGGTTTAAATTAATCCCTAGGTCAATATACTATGGATATTACCTGAGAATGTACTCAAAGGCACATGACTCAATTATTTTACTAAACTTAACCAATTCATAAAAAATTGAATAAAATGACGAGTACCACATATATCAATGCATTCGACTTTTATATTTAAAAGGAAATGATACATCATAAACAATATACATAGATTATATACCCTTTGAATTTAAGTATCATATGGTCAACATAGAAAAATTAACTTAGGTCGCATTGTAGCAAATGACTATAAAACAAAATGACGACCACTCAAGTCATCCAAGGAAAAAGAGAATGGTAATGAGACCTATGAAGTGGCCAACCATACCCTAGGTAGGTGTAACCTTATGAAATTGAGAATTAATGGATGTGAATTACAAAAAAGGGCCAAAAAATGCATGAACACTCATCAATGTAAGGGTTTCATATAGATGCAAAGAGAAAAAATAGGGACAATAACACCCAAACAAAACGACATGTAAGAAAACATAGGACATTAATAAAGTATTTTATGATCTATGGTTACTACCTTCCATGGGATATCCCCTCATGAAAGAATAAGAGTCAAAACTTTAACTAGGTCTCACCACACATAATGTCACTAGGATAAATAGAACATTATTTAAGCTATTACTTAATTTAAAGGACCAATGAAAATCAATCATGTTTCTTTTCCACTAAAACTCAAAGAGAAAACTTAATCTAACCTTACATGTGGGTTTAAATAAAGTAAAACACCTAAGGTTCCTTCTTCAATTCATTTAATTGACTTACATTTAATATTCAAACATTTAAAATATTTCAAACAATACATTTATAATAACAAGAAAGTATAATCATACATACATTTTTAAGTAGTATCCCTTTATTTAACATATAGTCATAAAAATAAAATTTATTATTTAAATACTTTTTTGGTTGTAAAAGATAAGGAAAACTATATGGGTCCTATTAAGAAAACTTCTATTCATAAAAATGAATCCCAATATTATTTTCTTTATTATTATTTTTTCAAAATACCCATAGTGTGTTATCACATAAATTACATGCCCAAACTGACCTACTTGGCTCCATTAATTGATTTAAAAGTTAATGACATAATCTCTATGATGTGTGATAGAGTCATAATTCTTTAAAAATGCCATTGATTTCCTTTCAGATGAAAAGTGAACATCCATTAAATTTATCACCAATTCAAATATATACAATGTTCATATATAATGGTTTAGTTATATGGGTGTCCATATAAAATCCATAAAGTGCCTATAATCTTTACATTTTTTCACTTGCCTCCCAATAATTGAATCCAATTCGCCTTAACATATTTAATTTAACAACCTTTTCATTTTAAAACTATTTTAAAATCATGTACAAATCTCAAAAATGATTTGAGTATATCGGTAAAATTTACCAATTATATGCCACCCATAAATCATTCAATTGAATAATGGTCCCCATTAAATTGTAACCAATTAATTTTTAAAATTCAAACTCACGAAACCTTTTTATTTTAAAAAGCTTCGTTAAAGACATGTAAAAAATCAGATATTTATTTATTATAGAAGTTACCTTTTACCAATTATATGGCATCCATACACCTTACACCTATGATCCACCTCTTCATTGATAGTGATTCGGGGAGAGGGGTCTGGTAAGATTTCAGGGTCTTCTCAGTTTGGGATAATCATGGTTGAATGCATGATAGTTTTTTCAGCTTGTGGTTTTAGGGACCCAACAATCAGGGTATAGAGAGGAATGGATGGGATCTCATCCTTTTGGCAGGCTACCAGATCATTTAGAATGCTCGGAATGATGCTCATCACAAAAATTCTAAAGGTACTCAACCCAAAATCTCCACCAACTTGAGAAAAATTTTACTAGACATGGTTAGATTATTCACAGACTGAAAGGCTACTCTGTCAGTTAGGAATTTTCTCCCGAATCATGTTTCCTCCTATTAGGTAAGCATGATAGGGTAGGGGCATTGGGTCCATTAGTGCCATACCACATGAGGACTCAAATTGAACTCGGATGGGTCTCTTCATATAATGGTGATGCATGGTGGAGTTGTTATTCTGGATAGGGAGGGGTCCATCTTAGCTACTTTCTCATCCATTTACAGAAGAATTGATCTTCTACCGGTGGAGGACCTAGCTATGGCCACAGTGGCTGGAGTTATACAAGCAAAGACACCTCATCCTAAAGGTGTTGAAGAGTGACTCCATGATTCTATACAATTCTATTTTAAGTGTGGTTATTTATCCCTGGAACATTAAGTATATTACCAGGAAGTGTAAAAACCTCATTGGCATCCACACTGGGATCACTCACCCTTGGGAGAGGGGAAAATGTTAGAAGGCTTCTTGGAATCCATGGCCGCCTTGAACCAAAGTATTTCCTACCACCTTCACATGGGTTTCTTTCTCAGTGAGGGAATCAATTTTGTGGTTAATTATACTTTGGGCCTCAAATACTTTAGACCCCCATGATATCTCTCTTATAGATCGTGTTTGAAAAAATCAATAAAAATGATAGTGTTCAGTCAATAAGGAAAAATACAATATAATTACACAATCATGTTATATAAAAAATCATGTAAAAAATTACCTAAACATTTATAAACTCAACATGGAATAACCTCCAAGGCACATAATTACATCCAGAAACCAATAAATACATCAACTTGTCCTGGAATATGCATGGAATATGAATATTTTTGTTCTTTTTATAAAAAATTTATATATTCATCCATTATATACCAGAACATGGGGAAAATACTTTTCATTCAATAAATCATTAATAAATATAATGAACACAATTTACTCTAGGTAAAATCATAATCAACTGTAATAGAAAATCGCAAAAACATCAATCCCAGCCCTAGGCACATGGAATTTTCCCCATGGGTGGGTGATTGGTCCCATGAAGGGATATTTAGCAAGAACCAAAATACTACTAATCTCATTTATTCCAACCCATAAATGTAATAACACTATGTAAAACACCCTTTGATGCCACTTTTTAACCTCTCATCCCAACTGAACCATAAGACGGTAGCCAGACTGGTTGTTCATTTGGCCACAATCACACCTCCCCATACACAAGAAGATGTTGACTAGCAGCAAGGGTGTAAAGATGGAATATTTGGGAGACTATAGCCTCATTTCAGAGAAAAATAGAATTAAAAAAAATATCCATCAGTTAATAGAATAAGTAGAAATAAATGAACAATATAGAAGAATAAGATTAATATATACTGAATATAAAATAATGGCTAATGATAATATACAACAATTAGTTCATGTACAAGTGATGATATATAATTTAATATAATATATATAGTAGGAAAAAATTCTATAAAAAATAATGAAATGAAAAAAATCTCTAAGGTAGAACTCCACATGTATCTTGAGCTCCAGCTCAGTGCAGTTCTCTTAACTCCCAGGTACAAGCTAAACAACCTAAGAAATCAATCATGATCATGAAAACATAATGTCTATTTAGGTATGCTAGTTTATTGGAAGCATGATCATGGTGTAAGATATAAATACAATTAATTTACCACACATGGTGTCTAAGACTGAATCAATCTAATGAATAACAATTGAATTAGTGCATAGATAATAAGAATAAATAAAAATTACTAGAATAAATAAATATAGACCCATTAGAACAAGTACCAATAGGACAGATGGAAGAATCTACCTGCTTCGACACAAGGAGAGAATAAGACTCGTAACTATAAACACAGAAACACATATATATATTAATAATATAAACATATTATCATTATATATTGCATCCACATATATGAACCAAGAATGTGTGGAAATAAGATTCCATAAACATGGAATACTAGTTGCTGTCTGGAATGGGCGTAACTCATTCATCCATAACCAGTCTAAATAATATTTTAATTTCATTAAATTGGGTACATTCTCTATATCCCAATAGTGTTTAATACATCATAAAATACACTTAGGTTGATGATTGAGACATAATCTAATCTCTCTAAATTGGGACGATGGCACCTCATCTCAACAACGTATATAGTATATTTGGTACGAGATTCTATGAATCAACTCCCAATGTAAGGGAGCATGAATTTATACCATTCTCAATAGATCCGTAACCATCATTACACAACCCACATCAAAGCGTAATCACATAATAAGAAATTGTTCGATCCATTAGGCTAGATACCTAGAGAGGGTGGTGAATCAGGGCATGACTAAATAAAACAACTTCCCCTTTTGATCATCTTTTATTGTTAGAAAAAAACCTTATTCTCTCTCTCCTTCCAATTATAGAATATAAAAGAATCATAAATAATGCACATGACACAATAATTTCACATGGTTCACCCTCACTGGGCTACATCTAGGGAGAATACACTGGTGATGTTCAGATGTACTAAATTCACTATAAGCACACTTCTATTTAAAAATTTGAAGTGGAATCACTATCCCTCCAAGTTTACAACCATTCACTATTTGAGAACTCACTACTCTCTCAACTGAAGTGAGATCGCTACTTCTTCAGAAGATCCAATCACAGATTATAGACCATTGGTTCTCTTCATCATCACTAATTAATGTATCCTCTAATGTATGTAGATTCTATGTCGACATCAAAAAATCAACCGTAGATGAATCTCACTTGTCACTAGAGGTATCAGGAAATATTACAACTTTTGTGCTGCCCTAGAATGACTGGTCTACTTCTCTATGATTTGTCATGCTTCTACATCCCTAGCACAAAAATTTCACCTAAACTCATTCGTGACACTCCCTTCTCCAAATCCATACTTGGGTGACCCACCACCAATTATGCCAAAACCAATATTGGTGCGCAAATACATACTAGCACGTAACTTCTGAATATCTTTATACATGTGCACCCAAACCACCACTTGCATCCCCAGACAACCTACAGGACTGAAGATGTAATTTTCTCTATGTGTTTAACACCATTCAAAATTAGTAGTGGTGGACCTCTATTTATAGGCATTTTTGACACCCTGAGCACTAGTGTGCAAGTCTTCACCCGACACGCAAGTCCAGGCACCCAAGTCTCGGTCACCCTAGCCACCTTGTGCACCCAAATAAAAACATGGGCCCCCTCTATCATTTTCCTTATTTTTATTTATTGATATTAAAAAAATGGCACACAACTTTCCATCCTTTCAAGAAACAAGCACGCACCTTGAATCTGCTTTTTTATACCACCTTGAGATCATCCATTCTATTTTTGAGGTTCTTCGAAAAATCATGGATTGTAGAAAACATCTTTTGAACTTGAAAACTCATCATGTGAACCCCTTTTTTCAAAAAAAAAACAAATTACATCATGGTCTGAATTGTCAACAAAACAACATGGAGTCCCACGTTGTCAACAAAAAAAATCACCAAAAAAATGCTTTATTGATACCTTAAGCGATTTTTCCCAGTATAAATAATAATCTCTAGAGCCATGATGAATTACTTATCATGCTCTATATTTAAGAAATCCTGATAAATAAATTAGGACATCACAATTATGAAAATTCATATAATACATTATTATTTAATCATAATAAGAGGAATGATCATGACATATTGTTCAAATCCAATTTAAATTAACCATTTTAGATATTCAACAAATCATTCAATCATGAAAAAACAATTCTAAACAATACATTACATTTTAAGAAAAAAACATTTCAACTCTTTAAAAAAGATTAAAAAGATATATTTAGAATGAACCATCATCTATTAAGAAATTACCTATATGGGTAATCCCATTTCATAAGAATGCCAATCCCATATTTCAATCTTGGATCATTTTTTGTTTTTTTAGGAGTGGCCAATCCATGCACATATAAGGTTACAAGATAAAATGAACATTTATATGGAATAGGTCCACTACATTTAATTATTTCATTTGAGGAAATGTGCAAAAGAAACCTTATAGATACCAAGAAAATGGAATAAGATAACTCATACTCCAATCAACCATGTATTAATTAAATCAAAATAAAAACATTTTAATTTCGAAGACAACACACCTCATCCATGGTGTTATATTATAAAATCATGACATTTATCTTTTAACAATTTATTTAGCATCTTTAAACAACCATTCTAATGGAATTCCCCAATCCGTCAAAAGAATCGTTTATAACAAAGAACCACATATGAAAAAATAAATTTAAGGGTTCAAAGGAAATTTATAGGCCTATATTCTTATTTATAGAAATTCATATAAGGGGAAATTCAATTTATAGTCTAATATAAACACTTGGAAGGTGTTTCAAGAATTTAATAAATTAATTTTAGAGGGGAATGACATGTATAAATATCCACTGGGTATCCGTGATCGAGGATAGAAACCTAATGTAACTAAAATATGATCATAGTGAGTGAATCTAGATGAGATGATCAATTTGTTATAAAGAACCAAATTAAATGGTTTCTATCCAAAAAGGATAGCACACAGAATAGTGATACTATTCATAAAATGATTTATAATGTAGGAAACAATCATAGACCACCTAACTCATGATTATGAAGTTCCACTCATCAAATATCAATATATATTTTAGTCAGGATTGGAATAAATCTACGAAATTATCATCCAACCTGAAAATAGGAAAAAAAGCTTATACATCAATAACAATGTTGAGAGAAGAAATAATGAATAAAGATCAGAAAGGAATTGAGGTCTCACCATTGTGGATCTGTAGATACTAACAGTGATTGATTTGTATGATGAATAGTGGAGTTATCACCATGCCTATATTAGGATTGAGGAGGAGAAACCCATAGAGGAGAGGACCTTCACATAGCTTCCAAGAATAGATTAATGTAGAAAATGATGTTTAATCTGCATTAAGTGTATTTTTATTAATTTTTCCCCCCAAAACCAAGGCATACTATTTGACCACATGACTTGGCCAAACCAGGTACCAACCTGTGGTAGTCATTATTTAATAATACAACCATGCAAAATTATGTTACATGTATTTCCAAACCATGCACAAACAATGCAAGGAATAGTGAGAGTATACATACTAAAATGGAACTAAACATGTAGGCTAGATTCACAGTTTGGGAAAATCATGTTCAACTCATGTGCATCACATTTTATCCTCTCTATAAGGCTCATCGTTTCCTGATCAGGGAGGTAGGTTTTTAGTCAATCTGTGTTCCCAGTATGGACCCTCCAAACATTTGATTTTTATGTCTCGGTGCTCTAGAAACTCAACGAGACACTTGATAAACCCCTCAGTCCTTTACTCAAGTCTATAAATAACACCTTGAAATGTTCTAACACTCATAAATATTTTCGAAATATTATTTTGAGAAATATACCATCCACCAAAATGATGAAATTCAAATTCCTTTGTATTTTAGCCTAATTCTATATTATGGTTCATTACAAATATATGTAACAACTGAGGACAAAAAATTGAGTACTGTATTTTAATATTACATTGATAGCTTCCCTATGGTATAAATGGGAAGGAAAATAAAGAGTATGGTAAGTAAGCTAAGAGTATCAAGAATGTAATTTTAAATCCAAATAAAATAATAGTTTTAGGATTTAAATCTTGAAAGTGTAGTCAAATTTGCAATTCATAGCTATGAAAATGGATAATGTTCAAATCATTTCTACTGAAAGAGGTAATAAATAATTTTCATAATAATTGATGTAATATCATGAAATGTTGTCCCCAAATGGATTTTAAAATTTTAAATAAATATATATAAAATGTGTAGATAGACTAGTTGTAACACCAAGGATTTTATAACTATCTTATATCCCCAAGTAGAATATCTATGGATGTAAAGAATAAATCAAGTAATAATGTTCATATAGTAACTGAGGTGGAGAAGAATTCCCCACACAAATATGTTTGAGTTTATAATGAAAATTATCTATCATGTAGAGGAAGGGAGAGTTAATACCTAAATGGAGAGAAAAAATGATGCTGGAGATATCATATAGTTAATATAAATGTTCTATAATGTTTTAAGAAAACGAGGTAGAAAAGAACCATAAACCATTATTTTTTTACTCAAAAATATTTATTTTATGGGAGTGTTGGTTGATTAAAGGATGAGAAAATGGGTGAATGTTATGTTTTTTACTTCAACATTTTAATTTTCTTTCTAAATTATGTGAATAATATAATGTTTTCATAACCAATTAATTTTTAACAGTATCAAAATAATTATATGAGTTGGTATCACATGTATTTTGATATATATATAGGATTTCAAACATTAATTAAATAAATATTTTTTTCAATACCATGTTATCCCAAGTAGAATTATAGTGGACTTACTAAAGGCTCGTTGTAATGTAAAATCATCTGGTTCCATTTTTCACTCACAAGTGTCTGGTGATATGATTTCAATTAAATTTTAAATAATAATATTTCATGACGGAATGTTAACGAAATGGTGAGTTCGTTATTTCAGCATAGTCCATTTACATTTATATTCAATAAGGAGGATATGAATTTCATTGACTTTGAATAAGTTGAAAGAGGAATCGTTCAATTTAAAACGTTTTATATTGATGTATGTAAATTAAGATGTTTTATTTTTTCTCATCATTTCTATGAGAAGTAATCATAACATTTTTTGAAAATATTAATGTGTTTCCATGTAAAATAGTAATGTTTTTTAATGTTGTATTATGGAGCTCAGGGAACAAAAATTCAAGAAAAATTATCAATCATTTGTGGTGATTTTTGAAATAATCTACATGTTAATGAAATTTATAATGATATGAAACTATTATCTACAAAATACCATTTTTGATTGAGGAATCTAGTGAAGTTGTGTTTTTAGGGTTAGGATGAAAGATAACGGAGCTGGATTAGAGTTTTGGAAAGACCATCCTAGGATTGTTGAATAAGAAATATGTTATATCCTGTGATGAAGAACCTTTATATATTTTGATGATATATTTTTATATTATTTATTAGTGTATAATAATCCTTAGTGATTATTTTTAGAGGTTGTGGTTTGATTTGAATAAGAACATAAAGAATTAAAAAAAATCCAGAATTCATGTATGTGGATCCATCATATAAAAGGAATCAAATCATAATAACCACATAATGGTCATACATAATGGGATCGAAAAATAGAGTGATTATTTTAAGGTATCCCCAATAGATTTATCCACATAACAATATTAACATGATTTTCATCGATATATGGGGATCATTATGTAAAGAGAACCACAACTGAAATTCTGATAAAGGGGTTCCTTCATTGAATTCTAGAATGATTTTTATGAATAAATATAAATCAACTATTGTTCATGACATATTATTCATGGAATAAAATATAATTTTGAATTATAGGTTTTCGATTCAAGACAAGGATAAATTGATACCAACCATCAGAGAAGTTAGATTTTGAATGAGTTCCATGATGTAAGATGTTATCACCACATTACCTGAAAGAGTTTCTGCATACATAGATAGAGATTAAAAAAGATTGAAATAAATAATATTTTTTAAATAGAAATTATAAGAATTAAACACTCAGGTAATTTAGGATCTTAAAAGGAATTCATTAATTTTAATTAAAACAAGTTTGAATACAGGATAAATCAAGGATTCATTAATTTATTTAAATGAGAAAAGATCGCTATTGTAGTTGAATTTTAAGGGATTCCAAAATTTAATTTTTTAAAATATTATTCATGATACTATTTTTTGTATATTAAAACGTATAAAATCATGAATTATATAATAATAAAATATATTGAAAAATAGATAACTCATAAATATTGAGGGTAACATTCTTTTTTGTTTCAAGATATTGATACACCATTTTATCTAAAATAGAATAAGGTGTTTAAAGTTAAAAGTATTTGAAAAATAAGAAGAGTATATCTGAATGGGTACTTCAATGGTCTAAGGATAACCTGGTCATCTAATGATATGGAATGTTGATCAAGACATACATTCAGTATTTTAATAAGACATGGGTATACAAACAAGAATCTATACATGAGTGTACCTATTGGTCCATCTTTTTCATGGAGGAAGGTCATTTTTCAAGCCCTGTAGATGAAAAATGGAGTGGGAATATATATATATATATTTGGAACATATATTTTTGTGGGAAGTGAAAATTGGTAGACTCTATAATGTGACTCAAGAGTTAGAAAACATTGTGACAATGTGTTGATCAGATTAAGAATGTTCCTGATAGTATCCACTTTTGTAGATAGTGGGACAAACTTTGAACTGGGTGAATAACTAATCAATGTGTGGAGTAGGACTTATTGAAAAAATTATATATATTATATATACCATGATTTATCCTATTTATATTTCACATGAGTTGTTTCTATGATAGTTCATTTATTTTATTGTGACATTAAAAAATCCAATAGTCTGAGTTAAAAAAATGAGTTCCTAAAGGAAGACAACTAATTCACTCCCTCTTAATGGTTAGTCACATATTATTCATAAATATTATATTTCATTCACTCTCTCTTTTATATCATATAACATAAAAAATAATATTTTAATTCAATAAAAACATTGATGCAAGTCACATTGTATAAAGTAATTCTTATTCACATTATATAGTTTTAATTTTATCGAATAATTTATCTTTTATTTTTATAAGAGAATATTCACTGATTCTGCTTAAATTAATTACCATGCATGTCGAATTTGATCTATTTATGTGAAATATAGATTTATTATTTTAAAACAATTTCATGGTCATATTTTTTCATTTTTATTTTATTGAACCATGAAAATCATATCAAACCCCATTATTAACCATCTCAAAGGTTGAGTTATCCTTTATTGGAGTCTGTTTTAATTTGGTTATGTCATGTCATTAATAACTATGACCATTTAATATTTTATAAATTAAAATTATAAATGGTTATGTAGTTATTTCATTGGATAATGACATTTCCATTTTAACATTTAGATACCATGGTTTATTGGAACCTAAAATAAAAATGGTTTTATATAATATTAAAATTTCAATCAATAATATTTTATTATGATTGATAACCAAATTATTGATTGGAATAATGTTTAACCATATTAAATATTTGATCAAAATCATATATTGAAGTGGTTTTTAATTTAATGAATAATATTTCCTTTTAAATTATATCATAATCTTATATCCCCAATAAATAACACACCCAGTCCATATCAAAAAATATTTGTCAGTAACAAATCAACAATCATTAGACTATAAATCTATAAAAGACACCCATTTAAATAAAAGAAAAAAACAATAAAATACAATAAAATGTACAATAATTGAGGATTAATCCTTATTGTTATTATACAAATTATAATAGAGAACACAACAATTTAAGATTTATAGGTTTAAATTGTTTATACAATTCAATGTTAGGGAAAACAAATAAAGGATTGAGGTGCAGGCTATGAGTCCCAGTTCCTCACTCTTTTATTATTGATTATATTATTTTAGAGATGCCTTAATTTTATGTTTTTATCAATACATTTATTTATAAAATGAATATGTGAGTAGAATTTCACTAATATATTAGTAATACTCCACTTTACTTTTGGGAAGGAGCCACTCTTTGCTGGAAGTAATTCCAAGTATAGACAAGTCACCATTCTCTAAAATGAAGAGAGATGAATTATATGAGACATATATCGTTAAATTTAATAAAATTTTCTGAAAAAACCCATTATAAATAGATCATGGAAGAATATTTATAGAATCAAACTTTAGTATAGATTAGATCCCAATAATGTTCATTGAATACATCACTTACAAATCTTGAATTTTATTTTCTAGTTGTAATGATCACATTATCCACCAATCATTATTTTGAATTTTGATTTTTTTACAAAATAAAAATGTTATAAAATATAAAAATATAAAAACAAAATAATGAAAGAGAATTTTGATATTGACACAAAAACCACAAAAATATAACAATCCATGAAGTCATCTCTTTTCAATTCTTATAGTATTTATAAATTTCAAAATCAGACTGCTGGACCTTATTCATGGTAATCAAGCATAACTTGTTGGACCCATTTCTAGGGAGGTGTTATTTCACTATGATATCCTCAACTAAAAATGTATATATTTTTTGACTAACCTAGTGTTATAATTGCTTCTATTTTCACAAACATTCTTATAAATGTAACTAGTTTTCAATGATTCAATATTGAAATTTATTTTCTTTGATATTGAATTTGAAATATTATATTTATTTTTTTTATGAATTGATGTTTCAATTTTTTTATTCTTTTACAATAAATTATACATGAAATATAGGAAAACATATTTATTTTAGAAACATAATATATTGTTTCACACATAAAAATAAAGAATGATTTCAGAAGTATTTTAATGTTTCAATATAATGTTATAGCAATTTAAATAACATAAACATAAAAATATAATTCTAATTATCTATTTTTATAGGGGATTTTGATAAAATGATCATCATTATTTAGATATAAAATCACAAGGTTTTTATTATTGTGATTCCGATGATAAAATATGGGAAATATGTATTAAAATTTATAAAAATAAAAGCGAGGTAAAACATCCACCAAAGGATAAAATTAAAGAAGAGTTTTTTATTCACACATTAAATGCTACAAAGGAAGTGTTCCTATAAGAAGAGGGGGGATGGGAGATTGACTACCTAACACAATAAACAATAATTATTTTTAGAATTATTCACATTGAAGAGAATATTAAAGTTGAAATCAAATATAGATACATAACATTTTTTAATTTAATCAATTTTAATTATCCTAAAATTATTATATATATATAATCTATCATTTTTATTAATTATGTTACACAATTGAAGAGCATGAGATCCTATAAAATGAATCAATGGAATCACCTGATTATGGACACTTTCAGCACTATATGATCATTAAAGAACCTATTAATGTATTTTTGGATGATTAGATAGCCAAGTCAACAATTTATATCATTATTATGGCCAATATAATATTTAATTATCTATTTCAATTTATATATTTTAAATTACTAAACCACCATCAGACCATGGTTACCGAAATGAAACATTACAGCTACGGACAATTTAACTAAAACAACATTTGGGGGGTTAAACCTAAATTTAGTCTTCATATATATATATATAAACATTTTTTATCTATTTTTAACTAATGTTTTTTTATTTTCCTTATTTATATGTATGAAATTTATAATATAGGGTTTACATTAACTATAAGATAAAAAACTACTATTATATTCATCTAAAATGTGGAATAAAGATAGGTTCTTTAATTCATGTTTTGTGGTATTAATAGTTTTTTCTCTTATTATTTTTAGGTTCTAAATGAGGGATATAGTTGGGTTTCCAAGGTAGAATCATTTTTTTATTTCCTCAAGAATAATAAGCCAAAAATGATATTGTACAACAACTTTTACATCATTTATAATCAAATATTTAATATTGTACACCACTATAATAAGTTATCAGGTATTTTTTTCTTGATTATTTTCGATGATTTTATATTTTTTGTTTCCGTATTAATATTAGATTATTTTTTCCTCTATTGTACATCTAAAATGAAATCAAACATGGTTTTCATATGGTTTTAGAAATAACTTTTGGTTGTATCGATTCTCTCACCACTCTATAAAATTGTACTAATTTCTTTTATGTACTGAACAAAGAATATTATTTATTAAAACATATTGTGTAATAAAGGGAATATGATCTGGGTAGTTTATTTGTTTCACTATGATAGATTTTACTTCTGTTTTTCTCATTATTTGTGTGTTTTGTGATGTTTTTTTTGAGTTGAATAATGGTATAATAAAACATTTTTCTAAATTAATTTGAGTTCTAGGAAGATATATAGTTCTTAAGAAATAGATCCATGTGGCTATTGATATGTTATATTCTGCTTGAATTTTAAATTTGAACCATTCTTATGAGTTTGACTATTTTTTGATGTCTATGATCATTAGTTACAAAGCCAAAACTTTGTCACCTTCCCATGAGATACTATAAACTATTATGAAATATTATTTCTTGTACCACCATTTCATGGGGAATATAAATTATTTAATTATTAATTATCACTTGATTATTATCTCACTAACATAATTTTATTAATAAACGGGAATAATAATATTATTGAGGTTAATTTTTGTATATAATTTTTATCTAACCACGTCCCACCATGAAATTTATCATTTTATGGTTGTAAGATCCATGAATTACCTTGTAAATTTATGCCATATTAAAATACCATTTAATCCTTTCCGAAACTTACTAATAATAATTTTCACAGTAACTTAAATGGTAGGAGATGGGGAAGAGAAATCATAGGATTATATTTGAGAGGTATTTCACTATTTAAAATCTTATAGGTTGTGTCATTCATCTGGGGAAAATTAAAAATAAAATGGTAAAGAGTTATTACTTCATTGTATTTCATAGAATCATATTATACAAAAAAATGAAAAAATAATAAAATTAGAAACATGTGAATCATAAAAAATAAATAAATATGAGAATAATGATCAGAATCCTTCATTGTAATATCATTCATCACTGAATCCCATAATAAAATGAAAGAATGGGATTTTTATGGGATATAACTACTAATGGATATCAACAGAGGTACATTGAAACAAGAAATATTGAATAATATTTCATTGTATTAATATTCAAAACCCCATTTTTTGGACAATTTTTTTTAATTCATACCTACTAACCCTAAGTTAACATTTTTAAATTAATAAATGCAGATGATTAGTGCATATTCATTTAGTATTTTATGTAGAATTAAGAGTTTCATGAAATAGTTTGCTTGAAATTCATGGTATTAATATGAGTATAACTTTTCATATCAATTATACATTGGAGAAGAGGGATAAAAATTTCAATAGTAGTATGTTGGTGTGCTGACCATGGATGGGTAATTCAGGTTGAATATATTTGTGTGCATGAGAAGATAAGCATATATTAATTGATCACACAAGTGTAACATGATTTTTTTTTGAAAAAAATGTTATAGGATTTATCATTTTTAATTATAACTGTGGACTAACATTAATCTATTATGTTCTATACAAGAAGAAAAAATTAGGTGTTGGGCTGTGATGGTATGAAATTTTAATGAAATTATTATTTAATTGAAAAAAAAAGCATTATATTTTTCAGGTTAAAATAATTAGTAAAATTTATTTTTAATTATTTTATATCATTTGTAGATAAATAATGGACAATTGATAATGTTTCTTCCTTTGATGAAAAATTCACTTGAAATTTATTTGTAAATATTAGAAAATATATATTTTGTACTTTTTTATGAAATAATGTATTGAATTTAATTGTTTTAATTGAAACATCACATTTAGATGCAGTGTCTATAATAGAAATTTATTTTTCCCCGTAAAATTAATTCGAATTTTTGATTGAAAAATTCATTTGAATAAAAAATTTTTGTGTGGATTGTATTTTGTGGTAAATTGAATAAAATATTTTTTTTGTAATTTCATTATTTTCATGTAAAAAATACATTTATTTACTGAATAAAGAATTTGATTTTTCTTAGGGTTATTTTATTCGTAATTTAATATATTTTCTGAAAAAATGGTACCTGAATGTATATATTGGAATTTTTTTTCATGAAAAATCTTCTCAAAATTATATTGTCAAGTGTTAATGAAATTGGCCATTTTATCATATTTTTTTGGAAATAATTATCGAGGAATTTTTTTATTTAATATCAACTATTTTTATAAAATTTTCTGTATGGGATTAAGGTAAACTATTTCTTTTATTTAAAAAATAATTAAACTAAAATTTTTATTTTGATTTTAAAGCATAAATTATTTAATTTCATCTTAATTGTGTGAAATGTCTACTACGATATAAATTTATTTTATTTTTATCATTTCTGGTGAATTTTATAGGATGATAAATCAATTTAAATAGAAGATCTAACCCATACAGTCACAATACACCCCCTCGATGACTTAGTTACAAGATTAATGTGCTTAAGGTGGAGGGTTGTCTACCAATAAAGGAAATAGTATGTAACCACTTCTTATTGGGAGTGAAATATTTAATATTGGAGGAAATTCAAGAGGATCCTATGTTTCTATTTGATTTTTGTATTAATATTTGGGTACAACATTTCCACAGGGGACATGAGCTTCTTGAAAAAAATAATTAGTGGAGGATTAACAATAGGAGATACTCAATTCAGTTATGAGTGAGGTAATTCAACAAATAATCCAATAAGAGTGTGGTTACTGGTATATATAATTGGAGGTGGACTACTCATTCTTCCACCATTTCATATCCAATTTAGTTTCATGTCTTAGAGGATGTGGTTCGTGATGCATCTAAAAATATCTATGAGATCTATATTTGCTTTTAAAAAGAGGTTTCCATTATGTTAGTAAAACTAATTTTGGAGATCATTGGGTATTTCAAGTCATCGAAGATGGTTTTACATATAAAGTTGTAGATTTAAATTGAGGCTCACACTTATTCTTACTCCACTACAAGATCCAATTTAGGATGAAATTGTGGGTTCCTTGATTAATGGATAGAGTACTCATTTTTATATTCATAAAAAAATATTTTGGATAGTTATGTATACATTTATTAGATGTTAATTTATGGATTAAATCAAATTATGGAAACACATATCTATAGTCTCATTCTATATATGATTCTGTGTGATTGGGGGTTTGTAGATCGAGTAAATTGAATTGCTCGCTATCAGTGTATGTTAAAAATCATGGTATCATGCTAAAACATTGGTTATATTTAGATGAATGTTGGAGTCATTGTACTATTTCATAAGGCTACATTATAGGATACTGAGATTTTTTATTTTTATTTCATACTACTATATATTCTGGTCCATGATTCTCAAAGGAATACTCTGAGAAGAGGCTATATTGACATGGGACATGGGTAAAAGATCCCATTATTTTATCAAGAAATTTATAAATCATGTTATGTTATAACTGTTGTGTCAATAAAGTTTTCCTTATGAATTTTCCATTCCTTCATTCAAGGGGGAGATTGTTATGTCATTAAGGTTTCCTTATGACTATAGCATTCTTCTTGTTTTGAAAATCACAAACACCATATCTTAAGGAAAATTTATTTCTACCCTATACTTTACCACCATAAGGAAAAATTTCCGTCCTCAAGGAAAATTATCCTTACCATATTTTTCATGACGCATATCCTAATCATTCTATTTGTAAAATTTGAATTGAAACCAAAACCTTGGAATCATATAATAGTTAGATATGAAGCATTTTGTTCTAGAATCTGAATTCACAGAATTCTCAGAATTCTGGTTATGAACTCTTCTTCGTTCTTACTATAAATCCTGATTACGAATTATGGTTATGAACTTTCATGATGTTCAACTCCGAATTTTGGTTATGAACTATCATGATGTTCAACTCTGAATTCTTGTTACGAAGTCTCATGAAGTTCAAATCCAAATTCTGGATACGAACATTCATAGAGTTTTGACTCCGAATTCTGAATACGAATTCTGATGAAGAATTTTGGTTACAAACGTTCTGAGTTCTGACTCTGAATTCTAAGTATGAATTCAGATTAAAAATTTCAGTTAAAAACTTTTTGAGTTCTGGCTCCGAGTTCCTTAAATTCAGACTCCGATATCTTATGAGTTCTGACTCTAAATCCTCAAGAACACTAACTCTGAACATTGTATGTTTAGGATTTGAATTGTTGCTGAATCTAGAATCCTAATTTCATTGAAATTCAGACTATTGAATTCTACAAAATTCTGGTTCCAAGTTCCTAAAAAACAGAATCAGAATATTCTAGTACTATAGACATTGAATTCAGAATTTAGTTAGGTTCCAAAATTTCATTTACCTTCATCCGGAATATCATTTTATGGTTAAGATTACACTCATTTTGTTATAAAATGATGTTGTGCTTTCAGTTATCAAAATAACCATTGTTTGAGTGACATTTTTACTAGTCCCTATGAAATTCAAGGAATAAAATTATTGTTGGAGGAGGGAGCCAGCCGTTGGAGCCGCGCCTATATATAGGATTACATTTGTAAGGAGCTCACAGCAACTTACAACTGATAATGGAAAAAGTAATGTTGAAGTGATTTCTAGAAAGGCAGGCTCTTATAAACTCTTAATCTTTGTGTAGAATGTTTTGAACTACTTGTTCAAACATTTCTTCATGCAGATTTGCTTAGTGTAGAGGTTGAATTTCATTTTAATACGAGACTTCGGGTTGTGAAGTTAGAGGTGCCGATTTCATTACTAATCGAAGGCTTGCGGGGATATCAAGATATATACAAATCATTAGATTTAGGGCATACATGGGTTTGGTTAAGACATACTTTCCTGAAAGTGTAATTCAATAGACCTCTTATTCCGGGTTGTTGGATTCCCTCTTCTTTGTGTTAAAAGAGTTACTACTTCCTACATGTTACTTATAGTAGTTTGTTTACAGCTGTGTTTTTTAGTTGTTGAGGAAACTATAATTTTCATATATTTCCTTAAACATGTACTCTGATTTTATAGGATTCTATATGAATTTAAGTAAAATCTTAGTTTGTGTAAACTTTTGTTAAGTTTAATTTCCAAAATAACTTTTCAGGAATCAAGAACGTTAGTAGATCTTAGAAGTGTTGTGAATTTTTGTTACACAAAATTTCCTTATGGAATTTTTAAAGTATAGAATTCACCCACTATTGTATTTGAGCATATCATCTTTACATATTTGGCCCTAAATTTGGTATTATAGACTATATCATACATAGGCATACCATTCTAAGAATATGAATCAGAGGGAGGTTCCTGAAATACTTATATTCACATATATGTTTTTCCCTGCTCAAATTTTTGGATTCATATTTTCCAAATTCATATTTTTTAGAATCATATAGTTCAGATTTAGTTCTTTTATAGAGATAAAGTATCTAGTTCCTTGATTAGGATATTTTTTCTTGTTTACAAACTCATTTTTCTAAATTTTTTGTCTTCCAAATATTTTCTTAAGGATGGTGGGTTTAAATGTAGGTTATATTGATAATCAAAATCCTACCAGATCTCCTGTTTTTTATGGAAATGAATATGAGTACTGGAGAGATAGGATGAAGACTTTACTTATCAATACTAAAGTTTATAACTATCTTTTGTTGAGTGGATATTATAATATTCCAGATAAGGAATTGAGAACCTTTACGAATCATGAGAAATCCGAATATCAAGCAAACTTCAGAGTTAGAAATAATTTGTTATGTTCCATGACTAGGAACATCTATAGTCAAATATCTTTGTGTGAATCTGAAAATAGTATCTAGAAGAAACTTGAACATACTGAATTTGGTACATCTAAATTCATAGAGATAAGAAGAGCTATGTTGAGTGCTTAATACCATAGCTTTTCAATTCCTTATGGAGAACCTTTATGCAAAGCACGACAATGGTTTATGACTATCATGAATAGTTTACAGTATATTGGAGATAAAGGTTTGTATGATGAGTCTATTGTTGATATGATCATAGATATCATTCCAAATGAATGGGAGTCAAAGAGGACATCAATTGATGAGAAGATGGTTGTCACTTAGATTTCCTTAGATGAGTTGTTTGGAACTCTTTTTCAGCATGAAACCAAAATGAAGAGAGATGCTGAAAATGTTAAGGAGAAGAATGGGAATGGAGGAGTTGCTTTTACAACCACTTCTAAACATATGAATGTTAAGAACCTAGAAATGGTAACTAGATCTATGTCAATGAATGTTATTATTCAGTTAGAATCTAGTGATACTGTAAAGTTTGAGAATGAGTTAGCTAATCTTTCTCAGAGAATGAACAATAGTGTAGCTGAAAAGAATCATCAAAATAAGTACAAAATGAAAAACAATAGAGATAAGAAATATAGAGAAGTCACTTGTTATGAATGCAGAAGAACATGTCACATTAGACCTAATTGACCTTTGTTGAAAAAGAAGGTAAGGAAGGAAAGGAAATTGGAAAAAAACAAGAAGAAATTTATTCGATCAAAGCACATGAAAATTCTTAAATCTAATGACACTTGGAGTGATAGTTGTGGAGAATATTTAGAAAGTGAATCATCAGCATAGAGAAATATGGGATTCATTGCTACTACTTTCCCTAATACATGTATTATATCCAACATATGATCTGCTGAGACTTTAACAAATTTATCTCTTGATATGAATTACTATTCTGAAAATCGTACTTCTAATTAAGATACTTCATCTTTAAAAAATGAAGAAATTCCTTCAAATGAAGAAGTATCTAGATATTCCATGTTACTTGAAGCAAAAAATTGTAAAATCTCTAAAAAATTAGATAAGGCAAGTACTAGGGATGAAATTCTTACAAAAGAGATTTTAGATCATTCTAGAGATCTTGGAGATAAAGATGAGTTTTTAGAAAAAAATTTGTAAATACCTTGAGGAATAAAATTCTGTTAAGGAAGAAAATTCTAAATATCTTAAGAGTGTTAATTTAAAGATAAAAGTTTTTATGAAAAAATATAACTCTATGGAAATGATTCATGAGGATAGGAATTTAGTCATCAGACTGAAATCGGAAATATTTTCTCTTAAAAAGTTTCTTGCAAACATCAAATCTGGGAAGGGAAATTTTTAAAAGATGTATTCTCAAATTTAACCTCAAGTAAACACTGCTGGAGTAGGTTATACTCACCAAAAACTAGTTATCAAAAGCAATTATTTTGTTCCTTATAAAGCACCTTTTTGCACTAAATGTCAATGTGGTGGGCATTGGAAAAAAAATTCTCCTTGAATGAAGTTCAATTTCTTGGTTTTCATAAATCTTATTTTTCTAAAAAAATGTGAATACCCAAAAAATTTTTGTCTAACAATTCCGAATCCATTAATGTTCTGAATCTGAAAGTCTACCTCTTTTATTTTGAAGAAAATAAAGATGGTACCAACATCAATACGTGGTACATGGATAGTGGATATTCTCGACATATGAATGTTAACAAAACCTATTTTGAAAATATTATAAAAATAAAAGGATATATCATTCTTCAATTTATTGGAATGTAAGATCAACATGCTGATATTTTGATAAAACCATTACCCTCTGATAGATTTGAATATATTAAACAGACATTAGAAATGATAACCATAAGGTAATCCTTATCTATTAACTTCATGTTGAACAAATCTCCATACAGTAATAAATACCTTTTCATAGGGGGAGTACATTTTTTGTGATTTTTTAAAAAAAATTCGTAATGAAGATTTCAATATGGTTTCATAATGCTGTTTTCATGTTCCTTGTTTTATAGTTCTTCATGTTTTTTTGTGCAATGATAATTTTTGGACCTTATGTATTCATAATAATAATATTTAGACCTGATATTTTCATAATAAAAATATTCGGACCTGATATTTTTGTAATGACAATCATCGAACCTGAAATTTTCGTAATGAAAATCATCAGATTTGAAGATTTTCATATTTACATTTTCAGATTTCAATTTTTTTGTAGTAAATATTTTTTATTGTATTCAATTAATTTTTTTAAATCCATTGTTCTTTAAGAATAATATTCCTCAGTACGAATAATTCTCCTAGAAATCCTAAAGGTATGACTCTTTCTTGAGTTATTTAAAATTAACTTTTTTTTCTGTTAGTTGCTTTTGCTTTTAAAATTTCTTGGATTGAAGTTTCCTTAAACCTGAATGTTTTCCTTTTAAAACATCGAAGGATCGGATTCATCACAATTTTTCCTTGTGGCTATCATATAAATTGTTAGATCATATTAGAAGGTTTCCAAAATGTTAGATTGATTTTGGATATTGAATGGTCACTTCATCACCTATATAAAGGGGACCCCCTATGGTTGTCCCACATCAGTTTTCAAGCTCTCACGTCTCGAATATCTGTCCCTCTACAAAAGCCTATTCTGAGTACTTCAGAAGTACTCCATTCCGAATGTCTGCAGAAGCTCATTCTAGAGAAATGTCTATTGATAAACCAATTATGGAATGGTAAATATACAAGGGGAGGTTAGTTCATCTGAAACTCTTCAATAAGTATGACTCTATTATTTCCCTGAACATCAGGCTCAATGGATGGGAATGTATAGCTATCTCGAAGATAGGAGCATAGGATGTGGTCTATTCGGATCATCTCATAGAATTCTATGAGTCATTTTCATTCTTTAAGGAAGATGGTATGGAAATGTTTTCTTTCAAGAGTTATGGGAAGATGTAGAAACTCTCTTACACAAAGGCTACAAGCTTGGTGAGGCTAGCATATGAAAGAGAGGCTGTGTTTTGATCTAAAATGTTTCCAGACGTTAAAGGAATTTTTGTTTAGGGAATGGCTATGGAATGCCTTGGGATGAAAGATGCAAGGCCACCAAAATATCCCATCAGTCTACCAACAACTATATTCTACAGCTATGGGTGAAAGGGTTTGTTGTACCAAAGATGGAAGATAAGGACAACCTTAAGAAAAGTGACATGTATATTCTAAAATTTTTTGTAAACCAATAGAAGGTGAACCTCATGAATCATATTCTCATCACCATAGAGAATATCATGAATAGTAATATGAGAGCTCTGATTATAATGTACCCTGCCTTGCATTCAATGCTGATAGTTCAGTGCCTTGAATCCTTTAAGATCCCCTGCAATTCCATGCCACGAAATTGCAAGGTGTTGTCGATCAGTGATGAAACTCTAAAGAGAATGACGGTCGGATTCTACTAGGAGACAAGAGAATTTTATGATCTACCAGAGGATGAGGCTGAGGCTGTTACGAAGATTGATGTTGAACCCGAACCATCAAAAAATCAGGGAAGAAATAAAGCTAAATAAAGTGGAATTATAAGAAAAAACACCCAAGTCTAAGTAAGTCCAATCCACACCTCCTAAACCAAAGAAGTAGAAATCCAACCAAGATGAGGTGGTAGAAAAGTGGAGGGGGGATAAGTTGAGTAGAAAAGTAGGGGAGCCACAGTTCGGTTTGGATCTAGCTGAATCTAAGTCGTTGAAGGAGAAAGAAGCTAATGAGCTAGAAAAACAGGCTAAAGAGAGGAAGCTCAAGAAGACGATGTCAGAATCTGAAATTTTTCAATCCATTCAGAAGGATACTGAAATTGAATCCAAGAATATTCCGGTGCCAAATTATTTTCTATTAGAACAATTTACCGAGACTCCAAGAAATAAGACTCTAGAAAATCCTCAAGAGAAGAATGTGGAAGAGAAGGAAGCTTTAGAATAAGTACTAAAAGTTGAGATTAGTGATGGTTCTAATGATGTGATTAGGAAAATTGAAGAATATCAAGATAAGGAAACCCCATCTGAAAAGCTGTCAATCCAAACTTCTCATGTTAGATCCTAAAAAATTTCTACTATGGGAGTTGATGGAAAAGGTGAAGAAGAGGAAGTGAATAAGCTTTCAGAAGAAGATTGTCATAATCATGACTTCATTCTTCCTGAAGATGTTGAAGTTGCTGTAGAGAAATAAAAAGTTGACGAGGACAAGGTAGTTCAATTATATGAGAATGAGTATGAGTGTACTGATGAGGAAGCCATACAAAAAATCAGTAAGGGTAAGCATTTTCTTGTTGAAAGTCCAAAAAATGTTATTTTGAAGAAGAAAGAAGATGGAGGAACCTCTATGATGATGTTGGTAGAGATAGAGGAAGAACCGCCTCCCAGAAAAATGTCTAATTTAGAGTCATCTTCTCTAGTACATGATTTTGTTGTTCAATCCATAAAGATGTTAGTGGACACCATTCTGATTTTTCCAGTAATTGAATCCAGATGCCAGATGCTTTAGCACCATATGAATTAGGAAACAGACTTCGTAGCCATGTTGATTGATATATGTGTTAAGATAGAGGCTGATCACAAAAAGTTTCTGATCAACTGTGAAGATCATTGGAAATATTGTAAGCATATGACCAGATGGTATAAGAAAATCATTGAAGATATGTAAGTGCTTGATCAGTTCCAAGAAGATTTCAAGGAAGCCTTTGGTACTGAAGATGGAAAACTTTCAAGATAAGCTAAATATAGAACAAACCTCTCATATTCAAGTTGTGAAAGATCTGAATGGGAAGCTGTACTATTTTGTTCAATACTAGAAAACTGAAAAGGACCTTCGGATTGAGTTCCATGCAAAGATGGTGAAGCAGGATGATTTTTTGAAGGCTCAGGAAGAGGCCATAAAGGCTTAGGAAGACAGGATCAAGGCATTTGATAAGAAAGCAGAGGAGGATCACAAAGAACTGAAAAAAGCTAAAGAACATCGTAAAGATGATAATTCCCAAGGAAAAAGAAACAAAATAAATGTTACTCCAATATTTTTATGTATTTTTTTCCTTGTACTAATATATTCAGTCTAAATGGAATTGTGAATGCTAGTTTTTGTTTTCATGTCTATGCTAATATTTCAGGTAAAACATTTTTTTCCATTCCCTAAAAATATTTTTGAAAATCAAAAATTCGGAGAAGGAAAAATAATTCTAATGGGAAGAATGAAGAAGATTTCTAATGAATATAAGAACTATCCCTAAGTAAGAGGGAGTTTATTTAAGAGGGAGTTCTCATTATGAAGCTCTCCACATTCAAATGAAAATTCTTTTTCCGGAAATCAAGAATACGATCTGTAGAGATCCAAAGCCTAAGGGAGAGTTAGTTGTATTCACCATTTTCCATAAACAAAGGGAGATAAGCTTTAATTTCAAAGTCTATAACATTATTCTATGTCCTCATATTATTTTTTGTAACGATGCTTGTACTTTCCAAAAAGTGGCATATTGTTGAGTCAATTTGGTTATCCTTATGACTTTTCCATTCCTTCATTCATGGGGAAGACTTTTAAGTCATTATGGTTTCCTTATGACTTTACCATTTCTCTTGTTTTGAAAATCAAAAACACCTTATCTTAAGGTAAATATCTTTCTACCCTATAATTTACCCCCATAAGGAAAAATTTCTTCCTAAAATAAATTTTTCCTTACCATATTTTTCATTACTCATATCATAATCTTTTAATGTGTAAAATTTGAATGGAAACCAAAACCTCAGAATCATATAATACTTAGATATGAAGAATTATGTTTTAGAATCTGAATTCTCATAATTCCAAGAATTTTGGTTACAAAATCTTCTATGTAATATATATGAATTCTGATTATGAATTCTGGTTACGAACTCTCATGAAGTTAAAATCCAAACTATGGATACGAAAATTCATAGTGTTCTGACTCTAAATTCTGAATACAAATTCTGATTACAAATTAGGATTATGAACATTTTTAGTTCTTACTCTGAATTCTGAATACGAATTTTGATTATGAATTTTGGTTATGAACATTCTGAGTTCTGACTTTGTGTTATTTAAATTTAGACTCCAAACTCTTATGGGTTCCAACTCTGAATTCTCAAGAACTCTGACTCCGAACTGTGTATGTTCAGGCTTCGAATTCTTAATGATTCTATACTCTGAATATCATTGAAATTATAACTCTGGAATTATACAGAATTTAGGATCCAAATTCCTACAAAACAGAATATGAATATCCTTGTACTATAAACTCTGAATTCATTTTTTATTTAGGATCCAAACATTCATTAACCTTCATTCCGAATATCAGTTTATGGTTATGCTTAAACTAATTTTGTTATAAAACAATGTCGTTCTTTCAGTTACCAAACTAACCATTGTTTAAGTGACATGTGTACATGTCCCTCCGAAATTCAAGGGAAAATATGACTGTTGATGGAGGGAGCTGACCATTGGAGCTGTGATTATAAATATGAGCTCATTTAAAAGGAGCTCACAAAAACATACGACTGATCTCTGACAATGTATTGCTTATGTGATTTTAAGAGAGGGAGGCTCATCTAAAATCTCAATCTTCATGCAGGATGATTTGAACTGCTCATTCGAACATTGCTTCATATAGATTTGCATAGTGTAGAGGTTCGAATTCCTTGAAATCATAGACTTCGGGTTGTGAAGTCAGAGGTTCCGATTTACTTACAAATCGAGGGCTTGCGGGGATAGCAAGAGAGATACTGATTATCAGATTGAGTTCTTACCAAGTATTGTGTAAGACATAATTTAATGAATGTATAAATCAAGGGACCATTTATCTAGGGTTTCTTGATACCATCCTCTTTGGGCTAAAAGAGTTATTACTTTCTACTTGTTACTTGTAGTAATTTGTTTTCTACTGTGTAATTTAAATGTTGAAGAAAGTATAATTTTCATATACATACTTAAACATGTAGTCTCCTTTTATAGAATTATATTCACATTAATGTAGAATCATAGTTGGTGTAATATTTTGTTATTCTTCATTTTCGGAATCACTTTTACGGAATCAATAAACTTAGTAGATCTTAGAGGTGTTGTGAATTTTGGTTATGAAAAATTTCTTTAGTAAATTTTTAAAGTATACAATTCACCCCCTCTTATATTTTAGCATCTCATCTTTACATATTCGATCCTAAATTTTTTATTCTAGAGTATATCATACATAGACATAACATTTTGACAATAACATTTCATGTAATATTTTCAAAGGGATTAAAACATATGAGGTGAGGGGTCTTTCAGTGTAAACAATTAAAAATAATTACACATCATGTAACTACCCAACAAGTAGATTAAAAATATCCATGTGGATGATTTGTTACTTTTACAACAATTATCCTCCCACTTCTTGACCCTTGGGAGATTCTCATTATATATAAAGAGATTTTTTCATCTCTAATCATTGTGGGGAAAAGATATACACCACATCAGGTATGTACTTTCTCCCTGAATAGATTTACTTTTCCTCCGGCACTCTACATAGATAAAATAAAGATGTTTATATGCTCTTGGATCTAGATTTAGATTTGTTGAATCCAGATCTAGATTTTTTTTAATTAGATTTATATTTAATATTTATAGATTATTTTTTACAGTGGACATAGGTTTCAGATCTAGACCGTATTCATATTTTCATTCTAAGTTGATCTTCTTAAAATTGGGGTTTTCCATTAGAGAGCGTTATTCATCACCACTCCAATGGTAGATGGTCTAAAATTCAAATCCCATAGTCTTAGTTAACATAATGAGTATGTAATTATAGAATTACTATTTGATGTCTAGCAATTGAATTCTTGGTTAAAGTAATTAATTTGGTGAAATAATAAATTGAAGGAATTGTTAAATTAGGATATTATGATTTTAGATCTTGAAAAATTAATTGTTAAATTCATTAGAGAGATTTCCATATTATTGAACATGATTAATTAATTTTAGAATTCAGTAATATAAATGGTTAGGGTTTTGAAATTTTCATTTGAGATAATTTATTGATGAATTAATTATTGTGAGATAAAAATAGTTGACATTGAATAATTAATTGTCAAATTAAATATTTTTATATAGATGCTTTTGAATAGGGATAATTTATTTGAGTATTAATTAATTGAGACTGCTCTAAATATTTGATTCATTGTGATGGGACAATTAATTGAGAAATTAATTAGGGGTTTTTGAATTAATGGATATAAAATAATTAATTGTTGAATTAATTATTGATATTGAATTATTTGATATAAAATTAATTAATAAATTTATAAATTAATTAGTTTATTGTGATTATTTAATTTTGAATCTTTTAAATGGAATTAAAAAAATGGATAATTAATTAATGTGATAAATGAAATTATTTAATTGTAGAAATAATTAATATGATTAATTAAGTGGTAATTAAATAATTTGAACAATGTTATTATTTAATTATTGAATAAAATAAGGGAAACTAATTAATTAGAGAATTAATTAATATGAGAAATGTGATTATTTAATTATTGAATTAAATAATAGGGTTAATTAATTCAATAATTAATTAATATGATCAATGTGATTATATAATTATAGAATTAAATATGGAGATTTATTTAAATGGTGAATTAATTAATGCGAGAAATGTGATTATTTTATTTTTGAATTATATAATGTGATTAATTAATTGGATAATTATCCAAGGTGACTGATGTGATAATTTAATTATTGAATTAAATAATGAAATTATTTAATTGGAAGATTAATAAATTTGTTCAGTGGGATTATTTCATTTTTGAATTAAATAATTAGATTAATTAATTATAGAATTAATTAATGTTCATTATGTGATTGTTTATTTGTCGAATTAAAAAAATGGATTAATTATTTTACAAAATTAATTAATTTGAGTAATGTTTATTTTAAATTATTGAATTAAATAATGGGATTAATTAATTGGTGAAATAATTAATGTGACTAACGTGATTATTTAATTGTTGATTTAAATTAATGATTTAATTAATCAAGGAATTATTTAAAGGGAGTTATGTGATTATTCAAATTATGAATTAAATAATGGGAATGCCATTATTAATTAATTGGTGAATTATTTAATGAATTTTTTGTTTGGTGAGTTCATTTAAAGAGTTAATTTAATTAATTTTCGAATTAAATAATTATCTCTTTTATAATATCATAATTGATATATAATTAATTGATGAATTAATTTTGAGGCTCTGATATTTGCGAATTTCATAATTAATTGTAGAATAAATTACGAGATATTGATATTGTTGATTTGAATAATTTATTATTGAATTAATTATAGGAGTATCATTGTGTCTATATTGATTAATTAATTGATGAATTAAATAATGGTATCATCAAGCTTAATTAATTTTGGAAATTAATTGAAGGGATTTTTTTGATAAAAAAACTGCTCAAAAAATGATAAAATTTATGTTCTTAGTCCATTGTTTAATAGACTAATATAAATTATGTAATTAGTTTATTATTGAATTAATTAATTTATTATACGTGATTAATTAATTTTTGAATTAATTAATATTTTTTTGACTTGTTAATTGTTTAATTTACTAGAGGATTCAATGTGATTAGTTAGTTATTGATTTAGCTAGAGTAATTAATGTGATTCGCTAACTAATGAATAAACGAGATAAAGTATGAAATTATATAATGGTTAAGTTAATTAAATAGATTGACGTGATCAAATATGTGGGTAATTAATTATGAATTTTCATGTGACGACTAATTTTTTAATTATTAATGAGCATGAGATGATTAATTAATTGATAAATAAATTAATTTAATATTAGGTTAAGAGGATTAATGTTTATTAATCCTACTAGATATGATGATGTGTAATATGTAATAATGTGGTTAATTTTGATTAACCTTGATAAATGAGAAACATGTGATATGTGTGAAATGGTGAATGGTAACATGATCATTTCCCCAACTATTATGAAATGTAACATTCTCATTTAGTTAGGTATTTTTAAATAGTGAATGTTATCATGCTCATTTGGAAAACCATTATGAATGATTACATGCACATTCAATTAGTTATTATTAAATGGTGAATGGTAACATGCTTATTCGGGAAACTATTATGAATGGTAACATGCTCATTAATTTACATATTATTAAATTCTCAATGGAAACACTCTTATTTGGAAAACATTTATGAATGGTAACATGTCATGAAATTAATTATTACTAAATTGAGAACGGTAACATGCTCCTTTAGATAACTATTAAGAATGGTAACATGGTCATTAAATGTAAAATAAGAGTGATAATAATGATACTCGTAGATATTTCCTCACATGAGAATAATTCTTACTATGAATGAGTTGAATCAAGTGATGAGATATCATATCATCTTCTAATACATCGATCTCTGGAACGAGTCAAATCAGGTATTAAGATATGATATTACTTGGGGAATGCTTCGGGGCACTGACATGATGTGAAGTTAGTATTGAGGTATGGGTTTCTTCAAGAACATTTGAGTTAATGTACATAAATAAATAATACATGAAAATGGGATAACAACGTATTCATTCATAATACTAATTTTTTTACACAACTACATACAATTTATAACTAGATTTGTTATAGATGCTAGTAGTGGTGTCCTACTGAGTTGTACTCACACCCTATTTGGGTTAATTAATTGATAACCGGATATACTCGACGTATTTTGGACTTGTTAAGGGGAAATTCCTTTTGTTAGATGATTGAGTTGGGATGGAGCATGGTGGGAGAACAAGATGTGGTTTTAGGACCTGAATGGAAGAGTTTTTAGTGTCATTATTTATTTTTGGGATTTTACATTAACAGTTGGCATATACATAGTATTGCATATATATTGTTCAGTTTTGATTACCTATTTTCAATCTTCGTCATATTGTGATATTTGTACTATTTATGTTCATATATAAACATATGCAATTGTATATTTATTTTTTCTCATGTATTACTCTGATAAAAGAAAAAGAGGTTATAGTTTCACCATGATATATTTTAGACCCTTGATTCTAGTCAGAAGGTTCTTGAGTATGGGGAGGCGCACCTGAGGTAATGTGGAAGTTCAGTTTAGGAAACCATTTTGTGGAACATGGGTATGGATGTTAAAATTTTGTATTAGATCATTATTTTCATCTTATTTCTTTTTTTATCTTACAATATTGGAAATGTAAACCTGAGAATATGAAGAGTTTGGGAATGGTTATTTTGTTACGTATGGGAGTAGCTACCCTATGTATGGGGTATAATACACGTACCTATGGGGAATGTTGTTATAGTAGTTTTCTATTTCAATATAATATTATTTCATCTTGAGTGACACACATATTGTGTGATGTGATTATTGTTGAGATTTTTTAATTTTTGTCTTGTGGCCATGAATAGCATGTTAGTTGAGTCTGCATGCATCATTCTAGGAAATTAGGATTATTTCATGACATGCATCATTGTTGGAATACATTTGAAATAGGGAATGGGTATGTTGTGGAACAAGAACTATTTTTTTATGGTTATGAAATAAAATGGTAATTGTAACCAAATTAAATTTGAGATTTATTGCAAAATGATGCAAAATAAGAATACATGAGTGTCTAAATGAGAAAATTAAAAAATGACAAAGAGTATACCCTTTTTGTCATGGACCTTGGTGTAGGATGGTTAAGGGTAGTGATAATTCCTCATTTTTGACCATGTGGTAGGAGAATGGGGAAACACTTGTTATGGGTTTTTTGAAGTACATCTTGTTTACTGTGATAATGTTTTGAAATGAAAATTCTTTGTTTTTTATTTTTACCTTGATGTGGGAGTGTTTGTGTCATGAGAATGCCCTATTCGGAGAACATGGTTTTGTGTTGTGTGAGGGACCATCTGGTTTCATATCAGTGTGATGACCTATTGGTAGGAATGGAAGCATGAGACATTCAATAAGATAATATGTTTCTATAATGGGTGAAAACATTGAAAATGAAGGATTTTTGGTGGTATTGAATGATGAATTATTAGTGTACCTTTAAATAGTGATGATCATGCGCCTTACCTTGACATCATCCAAGGTGCACTTGGAACGATCTGTCTTTACAACTTAATACCTAAATGTGCTTTGTTTAGATTCAGGGCCCATTGGAAGTTGTTCTTATAAAATAGTATATATGTGGAGTTGGATGGTGTGAGTACACCATAGACAATTTATGTATAAGGTTCAGAAGAGGGAATGGAGTTCGATAGATACTGTGGCCCATGGGATGTGGTGGATGAGTTTCTTGAAATTAAGTGTTCACAATTCTTCTAATATATGGATCAATATGAGAGTAGTAGATTCGTAGAGCATGAAAAAAATGAAACTATAAGGTGTATATTTAAATTTATAATGGAAAATTGTGGACGAACTTGAAGTTGATGGATGTAAATACATTCCAAGCCATTTGGATGTAAAATATGATTTGCAATTTTAGATAAATTTATTACGGTTATTGGGAATATTCAGTTGGGAAAAAGTGTCATGTATGTTGTTTAAGTTTCTCCTAAGACCTATTCTTGCTTTGAGAAGCATCTAGCACATGGGTTGGGTTACTGTGGGGGTGTGTTGTGGGAAAACACCATGCCAATAATTTTTATACAGTTGAAATTGTGGTATGTGTAGAAGGAAACATGTGTCATAGAAGTGAATATTATTGCTCACTGGGCCTCTCTCTTTTACTCAGAATCCTAGAGAAGCTTCAAAGTACATCACAAGGGAGGGATATTATATATTGTTGAGAATATAAGATAATGTCCTTTTATTAGTAAATTTACATACCTTTTACTGATATGACAACTTTTGTGATATTTGAATCGAAATAAAAACATATAAGGTGTTGTTTTTTTGTAACAACCAATTAAAAAGAATTATACAATGTATAATGGAATTAAATGCCACCTAATTCCCCAAGAAAAAGATTAAATGTTCTATGTAGCTCATTTAATACATTTACATCATGTTTCCTCCCCCCTCCCAATGCTAGAAAGATTATTTGAGAACTTTTAGTGGTTTTTTCTTCTCTGATCATTCAGGACTAATGATCCACCCACACTGGGAAAGTGGTTTTCCACCAATTAGATCTATTTCTCTTCCACTTATCTTCATGAATAAAACAACTATATTTATCTGTTGATTGATATTGATCTAGATTAATTGAATATCGATCTAGATTTTTTGGATTTAGACTTACGATTATGATATCTTGTTTCTTTTAGCAATGGATTTAGGTTTTGGATCATAGTCACATTCATTATAGTGTTATGGGTTGATCTGCTTCAAATTGGATTTTTCCACATGTGAGCATTATTCATCCACATTCTAGAGGATGCTGGTATAAAATTTAAATCTCATAGCATTAGTAACAATTATGTTTATATAATTATAGAATTTTATTATATGTGTAGAAATTGTGTTCCTAATTAAATTAATTAACCGAGGTAATTAATTAATTAAGGGAAATGTGACATTGTGATTTTAATAATTTTTATCTTTAATTATTTTTTGTTAATTTAATCATGTATTTATTGAGATTTTAGAACTTGATTAAATAATTGTATAACTAATTAATGTGAATGGTTAGGCTTATGAAATTTTTATTTGAGAAAATTAATTTTTGAGTTAATTATGGTGAGATAAATATTGTTGAGATTGAATAATTAATTTGTGATTTAATTATTTTTAAAATGAGGTTATTGAATAGTGATAATTAATTGTAGAATTAACTATTGGAGATTATTATGATTATTATATTGAAACTGATGAAACAATTAGTTGATGAATTCATTATGGTAGTTGAAATAATCGAGATAGAACAATTAATTTATGAAATTGAATTCTTGACATAGAATTAATTAATTATTGATTAATTAATGGATGTAATGAGACTATTTAATTATTCAATTAAATAACATGAATTAATTAATTGTAGAATTATTTAATTTTAAAAATGTGATTATTTAATTGTTGAATGAAATTATGGGATTAATTAAGTGGATAATTAATTAATGTGAATAATGCATTTATTTAATTGTTAAATTAAATAAGTGGAATTAATTAATTGGAGAAATAATAAATTTTTGAAATGTGATAATATAATTGTTGAATTAGAAAGATGGATATTTTAAATGTAAAATTAATTAATTTAATAATTGTGATTATATATTTGTTGAATTTAATAATGGGATTTAATACATTCTTGAATTAATTAATATGAGCAATGTGATTATTCAATTGTTGTGTTAATGAATGAGATTAATTTATTCAAGAATTAATTAATATGAAAAACATGATTATTTAATTATTTAATTTAATAAGGGGATTATTTAATTGGTGAATTGATTAATATGAGCAACATGATGATTTAATTCTTGAATTAAATGTAAGAACTCGGATCAGCATTTCAGGTATGTTTTTTTTCTGGTAGTTTTTGAGAAAAGTGCGAAATATAGAAATTTTTGATGTACATGCCATGTACTTTATGAGTACACACCGTGTACTTTGATGCCACTAGAAGTTGTGTTATGGTCGTGTCATGTTTAGAAACAGGGCCATGTACGGGTGAATTGGATGCCGCCTAAAGTGGAGTACGGAAAAGGCAAGTACACGATGTGTACTCAAGAAGTACACATCGTGTACATTATTTTTTTCATTAAATGGTATAGGTTCACATCTAATCCTTATTTCCATCATCTTCTTCACCTAATTCCATCCAGAGCATCCAACGAGGATGAATCTTCTATGATCCACCGTTCTGTCACTAGATATCCGAATCGAACACCGTCGGTTGCAATAGAATCGTAGCGATGAGTTATTGGTTTTTCATTGGCCATGTTTCCTGATTCATTCTCTTATAAAAGTTATCATAGTTTGATCATTTTATATTTTTTTCAGATCCACTTTGTCCTAGGATGATTCAAGGGCCGAGGTTCAAGTATATCAGTCTCCTAGGATTGAGGTAGGTGGTTTGTTGCATTACGTTTAATGTCTTTGAGTTTTTTTTGAAAATGTACCAGATTCCCATGTTTCCGGTATCTCGAGTTAGGGTTTTTGGTTCTGTTGTTTAATTGACATAGATTGATTCATAGCTTAAGGTTAATTAATAATAATATATGCTTTTTTCATGTCTGAGGATCACCCCATGGGTGTTATCACTGTTTGGCTGTTTATCGCTTTTTGGCACAGTTTTCCTGCAAGGAAAACCCTATTGCAATTTCTAGATTGCTTGTTATAACTGTTTTTATGTGTTGCCTGCTATTTTAATGCTTTCGATGCATTTTATTTTTTAGTAAAGTAGTTACTGAATATACATAGAGCTGATAACTGTCGATTATGCTTGAGAGGACTGATCATGGCTGTGAGAACCTGGCGTAGGAGACTAACGAGGGAATAGACGATTTAGTGCTTCCCTAGGGGGTCTGTTGGAATTTTTTTTCATACGTAGGACCTATAGGAATTGGACATTGTTCTTCCTAATAGGGTCATAAGTTTACGCATGTATCAAGACCACATGAAGAATTTGACATAAGATCATCCTCAGAGAGTCTATAGCTATCGTTGCAAGACCACAGTGGAATCGATGTGAGTGCTTCCCAAAGTGTCTGTGACATTGTATGTTTACTTGACTATAGGGGTCTTCTAGTTGATCCACCCAGTGAGTTAGTGTGAATGTGGATTTTTTGGATGGTATAGATGAGTCTACCAAGCCAAATCACAAGTTAGGATCTGTTGGCCTGCTTGTTTGATTATGTAGTCTTTTGATTCCTGCTGTGTTAACTGTTTACCTTGGAATAGAGAGATTTGATAGACTCCTTAGTTGTTTAATTAAATGTAGGAATTAATTGTTAAATTAATTTGAAAGGTAATTGGTAGGATTTTTTACTGGTGTCTTCCTAGTTAAATACTATATTTACATTCATTAATTCTTCTATATTACTCACTAACAGTAGGGAACCGATCTTGTGGTGGTTTCCCACTAAGATTAGTCTCATACCCTGTTTGGGTCCGGCTTTGCGGCCCAAAGAGGTTATATGGATGCAGCTGTGGATAAGGATTGTGGCCCTTATACTTTAGGTACATGATTGCTGTTTGGATCTGGAGAGCATTGGACTGATCTTAGGCTTGAGATGCTGCTGGAGTTTCTGTTTACTTTTCATACTTTGTTTCTCGGTTGTATTTCAGCACGATGTTATGTTTGTTGATTTACTTAGATACTTTTACCTACTACATCATTATAATAATTACAATATATTCATTGCTTCCACTATTTAGTTTCAGATATTGTATGATATTTATTGATTCCACTGTTGACTGTTATTTCCTTTCCCTTGTATACATTACCAAATGAGGACATAGTTTCCCTAATGACTCACCAAGGCCCTCGCAGCTAGTCAGCAACCTTTAGAGTTTGGGGAAATGTGTTTAAGCTAATGTGGCGAACCGGGTATGGGGCACCAGTTGAGTGGCTCCAAATTAATTTCGTTACAAAGAGGTATTAGAGGAGGTCCTTTTCTTTCTATTGACTTACTGTTTAGTGACATTAGACATGGATAGGATGGAATTGGTAAATGGTAAATAGCTATGGCTAGGAGTTCTAGAACTCGTCTATAGGAAAAAATCCAGGTTACCTCAAAAATTGAAAATTTTGAGTTTAGAAAATGTTACAGTTTAATTGACTTCACCATTGGGTGGTGCAATTGTGTTGTGCTGTTACTATTTTTATGATTGTGGTTCTATTTTGTTGCAACCTGATGGGAGGAGGGTATGAAATATCATGTATCATATAGGCACTTGTTAGAAAGTCACATGTCAAGCATTTTTCCATGCCATCTAAATTGCATTAGACATTGCATGCTGTTGTGATAGAATTTTTAATAGACTATGCATGATGTAGTGATAGCTGCTGTGATATAATACCTACTATGTTGATAGGGTATCATTTTCTTAGGGATTATTTATCATGGATGAAAAACATTGGAATTATAGGTCTTATGAGCCATTGAGGATCATAATTTTGTGGATCGTGAGTTTTTTATACTGTTTACTTTGTTGTTACATGTTAAAGATGGAAAAAATTGATTCGCAGGGAGTATGGGCCTTCATGGATCAGAATTTTGTCACCTTAATGGTTGTTTTTTTGTGTTTTCTAGGCTCTGGTGCAGTTCTAAGGCTACTTTCCAGAAAAACCTAGAATACACGGCTTATACTTTATGAATACAGACAGTTTAGTCTATAGTCGTGTCACTGACTGTGCGAGAAAGGACACGGGGTTGTGAAGAATCTTATAGAAACACGTCGTGTACTAGTTTAGCATGTCGTGTAGTATTATATAGGTACCCCTACCATGTCAAGAACAACACGAGTCATGTTATCTTTTAACATAAACGTCGTGTATGAATTTTACACACCGTGTAGTTTGAACTAGGTACCCAGTCGTGTCATGAAAAAAACAGGTCGGTGTTATCCTTTCTCATACACGTCGTGACTTCCTTAAAAATGCCATGTAGTTTCAGCCATGTATCCGGCCAAGTAGCTAACCACATGTTCTGTTAGTACTTTTTAGTACCGACTGTGTCCTTCTGGAAAACGTCATGTAGTGTGACCTGGGTACATAGGCCATGTCACTAACAACACGGGCCATGTGAAGCTTGTTGAGTACATGTCGTGTGTACTTTATACCTACCGTGTACTAATGCTTTTTAAACTTTGAATGCTTATTTCCCTACTTCCCTTCATATGCTAATTGTCTTCAGTCCCTGGTAATGTGATCTAAAGTGTGCTTTTTTACCTTACAAATTCATGGAACTGAGACGTCCTCCCGTTGCACGTTAGGAACCAAGCAGTGATTGTACGCCTAATACGGTAGACCAGGGACTACCGGCAGTTCTCCCTGTCATTCCGGGAATGGCAACTATAGTGATTCCCAACACTGGTGCTGATGATCAGTTCAGATAGGGTTTCATGAGATTCATGCAGACCTTCCAGGGAGCTCAGCATCATGCACTTTCTATGGCAGAGATGACACGAGTTTTTCAGTAGTAGCATCCTCCCACATTCATAGGGTATGGAGGACTACAGGCTGCAGGGTCATGGTTAGAAGCCATGGTATCCATCTTTGAGCACCTGGAGATGCCTCCGGATAAGAGAGTGATTCTCGTGACTTATATGCAGTGTGATTTCGGTAAAAGGTGGTGGGATGTTGTTTCACGGGCTGGGAGCCAATAAGCTAGGGCTTGGGAAGAGTTTCAGCATACGTTCTATGACTACCTCTACCTGGAAACACTTAGGGCTGATAGAGATAGAGAGTTCCTGAACCAGTTGTGGGGTACTCTCACAGTTATGGATTATTCCTCCTGCTTCACAGAGTTACAGCGTTTCACTCCCGTTCTAGTGAATGACGAGCTGTTTTTAGCAAGGAAGATTGAATAAGGCCTTATACCGAGCATCAGATCATAGATGAATGTCTTTCAGTTTTCTTCTATTACTATGATAGTCAACTAGGTGCTTATCATGGAGTGAAATCAGAGGGAGACTAGAGCTGTGGACCAGGTCAGTTTATCATCAAGGCTTGTTTCATTTTAGATAGACAGTAGGAAGCACCACTAAGAATCTACAAGAAGTGGCTCGAGAAGTGAGTAATTATTTCTGGTAAATGTGATCTTCCTTATAGAAAGCAAGTGCTATGCTATCAGTGTGGAAAAGGTGGGCATAAGAAGCCTTAGTTCCCAAGAGACCCATTGTAATGCTGGTCTTGCGGCATGATGGGTCATTTACAGCGTTTCTGTAAGGTTTTCCTTCCTGCGACTACTGAAGAAGATCAGTTTCAACTCTATGTATAGTATAAGGACTACCAATTCCGCAGAAGACTGGGAGCTAGAGTTATTCAGGTCATTCAAGATATGTTAGACGCTTTTGATGCAGTGGTCAGGCTCACGGAGGGTCAGCTCAGGGTTCTCAAGATGCTACATAGGGCCGCGGGGCAGGACATATTTGTTGAGTAGTACAGATTCATCAAGATCAGTATCCTGAACCATTTATAGTTTGAGGTACAATTTCTGTACCCATAGTTTTATCCTCTTCAGTTTTTGATACAGGATCCTCTCATATATTTATTTCTATTTATACTGTGGAAGCCTTAGACTTATTATTTATACTTCTAATGATATGTTGACACTAGACACTCACTTGGAAATTAGAACGGCTAGCATGCGTCAGTGCTTAGACTTCCCCCTTGGGGATGGTGGGTGTCGTTATTTATGGAATATCTATGTTTTAGAGGTGATATGATATGATTCTATTCTCGAGATGGACTGGTTAGTTCCCTTCTAGGATTTGTCAATTGCTATCACCGTAGGGTGAGTTTCACATCACCAGAGGGCAGGTCTTTTCTTCACAAGGGAAAATTGGATGTCCAGGCGAGCAGAGATAGACTAGAGCATCATGGGTTGGGTAGTGTTACGTCCCAAATTGATAGTTTATATCTGGATGACTAGAGGACTTCTCAGATATATTTTCCACCAGTGGTTGATCACATTCCAAAAGTTTTTCTAGAAGACTTTTGAGGTTTTTCTCTAGAGTGAGAGGTATAATTCTCTATTGATCTTGTTCCAGGATCACCACCGGTGTCCATAACTCCTTATACGATTTCTACACCTGAGTTAAAGGAGCTCAAAAAGTAGTTGGAGGAGTTTAAGGAAAAGTGTTCATCCTACCAAGTACTTCCCCTCAGGGTTTTCCTATTCTGTTTGCAAAGATGGCAGATGGTACATTACAGATTTGTGTGGATTATCAGAAGCTAAACCAGTATATGGTAAAGAACCAATATCCATTGCCACAAATAGATGATATCTCTGATCATTTTTTAGGACACAATGTGTTCCTCGAAGATCAATCTGAGATCCAGCTATCATCAGTTGCATGTCAGACCATATGATGTACCTCTTACAGCCTTCCAGAGTAGGAATGGTCTATATGATTATCTGTTTATTCCATTCAATCTCAAGAATGTGACATTAGTTTTCATGGCGCTGATGAAAAGATTTCTCCATCCTTTCTTGGATTCTTTCATGGTTGTTTTCGTGGAAGATATATTGGAGTACTCTCACACTTGACATGACCATGCTACACCCCTTGAGATCATTTTGAGTACACTGATGGAGCATCAGTTATATGCTAAGCTCTCAATGTGCCACTATTGGATGGACGAGATTCACTTCCTCGGTCATGTCATCTCAAAGATTGGAGTACCAGTAGACGTAGAAAAGGTGATAGTAGATGTTAATTAGGAGCTTCTGAAGAATGTCTTCGATGTACGATGTTTTTTAGGGATGACTGGATAATACAGTAGGTTTATACAATACATATCACACATAGCAACACCGTTGACCTTCTTGACTAAGAAGGGGGTGAAGAATGTTTGGTTAGAAGCGTGCGATTCAGCCTTTCAGGAGCTAAAAGGGAGATTTACATTAGCACTGATCCTAGTTTTTCCAGATCCATGCAAGAGTTATACAGTTTTCTATGATGCATATGGCATCGGGCTCGGAGAAATTCTTATGTAGGAGGATCATGCTGTTGCATATGGATCTCGGCAGTAGAGGCTGCATGAGAGGAACTATCCTACACAAGACCTGGAGTTGGCTGCATTTGTTCATGATTTGCGTTGTGGAAGACATTATCATCTGGGAGAGAATATTGTGGATTATACTAACCATAAGAGCGTCAAGTATATCTTCACGCAGCGTGACATGAATCTGAGACATCAGAGGTGGGTTGAGTACCTACAATGTTTCGATTTCAAGCTTACATATACGACTGAGAAAGGCCATGTTGTTGTACACGCACTGAGCAGGAGGACACATATACAAGAATTTTAGGAGACCAGTAGAGAGTGATAGCTTATGGATCTAATCTCTTAAATGCATTTCGAGGTGCACGATAGACTGGGTCAGACTTTTCTTTCTTCTATAGATGATACCTCTACACTTCTTTACTGAGTTTGAATGAGGTAGCTATTAGATTCTGAAGCATTTGTCCTATGGGAAAGCGTGTCCAGATAGAACCATCTTCCCGGATGGACCGTAGGTGAATGTGAGATCTTGAGATTCCAGGGACGCATATAGGTTCCATCAGATATACGTGAGGAACTGATCCGAGTCTTCCATTCTCTAGTTTGGTAAGTTCATCCTGGAGTCACCATGATGTATCATGGTCTACAATGCCAATATTGGTGGCCAGGTATGATGATAGATATTGTTGGTTTTGTCATGAGGTGTTCCACCTATCAGCAGGTGATGGAGCAACACCAGTGACCAGAAGGGATTTTACAGTAGCTACCCATTCCCGAGTGGAAGTGAAGTGATGTCGTGATGGACTTCGTGATATGGTTACTGAGATCACCTTGAGGGAATGATGCGGTATGGGTTGTCATTGACAGGTTCATGAAGGTTTCTCACTTCTTGCTGATTAAGGAGACCTTCGATGTTGATGAGCATGGACGGTTGTACATCCTTGAGATTTTCTACTTGCATGGGGTTCTGACTAATATCATTTCAAATAGGTTTGTCTGCTTTATATTGAATTTCTGTCAAGGGATACAGAGGGATTTGGGTATACAGGTACTTCAGAGTATAACATACCATCCCCAGAATGATGGCCTGTCAGAGGGCACGATTCAAGTTCTAGAAGACATGCTTTGAGCATGCATCCTTGATTGTGGAGGTTCACAGGAGAGACATAAAACTCTAGTAGAGTTTGACTAGAATAATAGTTATCAAGAAACTATTCAGATGGAACCTTACGAGGCATTATAGGGTAGGCTGTGTCGATCACCCTTGTGCTGGCTGAAGGTAGGAGAGGCAGCTATGCTGGGGCCTCATCTTATTCGGGAGACCACAGAACAGGTGGAGTTGATTCTGAAAAGGATGGTTACTTCATAGTCTTAACAGAAATATAATGTTGATCTATAGAGACTATCTTTGGAGTTCAAGGTAGGAGATCAGGTTTTCCTATGTGTTACCTGAAGGTTAGGACACAAGAGGATCAGGAGACAAGATAAGCTTTCACCAAGATACGTCTGGCCATTTGAGGTTCTAGAGAGAGTCAGTCTGGTTTCATATATGTTGCAATTATCTCCGAGGTACCATTCAATGCACAATGTCTTCCATGTTTCTCATCTTCGATGTTATTTCTCAGACCCAGATCATGTTTTTCAACCCAAGGAGGTTGAACGGGAGCATGATGCATCAATCAAGGAGCATCTAATCAGGATTTTTGACCATAGTGAATAGGTACTATGTGGTTGGTCTGTTCATCTGTTTGGGGTGGTATGGGAGCACGACCATGTACATGATGAGACTTTCGAGAAGGAGGCCGATATGTGATCACAATGGAAATAGTTGTTTGAGGTTTATTCTTCACCACCTTGTTCGAGAAATTCTTGGATAAATTTTTTAAGGGGGGATGTTTTTAACAACACGAATCTTCATTTCATGTATGTTTTTACTTTTTTGGTAGTTTTTGAGAAAAGAGAAAAATCTGGAAATTTTTAGAGTACACTCCGTGTACTTTATCAGTACATTCCGTGTACTTCGATGCCACTGGTAGATGTGTTCTAGTCGTGTCATGGCCACAAACACGGTTGTGTATGGGTGAATTGGAGGCCTCCTAATGCGGAGTATGGAAAAGGGAAGTACCAGAAGTGTACTCTAGAAGTACACACTGTGTACTTTCTTTTTTCGTTAAATGGACTTGGGTCACCTCTAATCTTTATTTCCGTCTTCTTCTTCACCTAATTCCGTCCAGAGCATCTGAGGAGGCCGAATATTATCTGATCTGCCAATCCTTCACCAGTTATCCGAATCGATCAACGTCGGTTGCAATAGAATCGAAGCAGTGAGTTCTTCGTTCTTCTTTGGCCACGTTTCCATATTCATTCTCTTATGAGAGTTATTGTAGGTTGAATGTTTTAAACATTTTTGCATATCCAATTCATTCTAGGCCGATTCACAGGATGAGGTTCATGTATATTTATCTCCTAGGATCACGGTAGGTGGTTTGTTTCCTTACGTATAATTTCAATGAGTTTTTGTGCAATAGTACTAGATTACCATGTTTTAGGTATCTCGGGTTAGGGTTTTTGGTCTTATTGTTTAATTTCTTTATATTTCTTGTTAGATTAAGATCAATTGATAATAATATAAGCTTTTTTTCATGTTTTAGGATCACCCCATGTGTGTTATCCCTATTTGGTTGTGTATCACCTTTTTTCACAGTTTGTCTGCAAGGAAAACCCTATTTCAATTTCTAGGTTTCTTGTTATAACTGATTGAATGTATTTCCTACTGTTTTAATTATTTTAATGCATTTTAGCTTTTAGCCAAGTATTTTCTAAACTTACTTAGGTCATATAGCAGTAGATTATGCACGAATGGAATGCTTAGGGCTGTGAGAACCTGGTGCGGGAGACGAAAGAGGGAATAGACGGTTTAGCGCTTCCCTAGGTGGTCTGTTAGAATTAGTTTCATATGAAGGACCTACATGAATTAGAATTTGTGCTTCCTATGTGTGTCCTTATTTTATGAATGCATCAAGACCATAGGAGGAATTAGACCAAAGATCTTCCTCAGATATTCTGTAGCTATCGTGGCAATACCAAATTGGAATCGACGTGAGTGCATCCTAGAGTGTCTCTGCCTTTGTATGTTTACTTGACTATAGGGGTCTGGTTTTTGAGACACCCAAAGAGTTAGTGTGAATGGGGATTGTTTGATTTGTTTAGATTAGTCTACCAAGCCAAAACACAAGCTTAGATCTATTGGCCTGCTTGTTTGTTTAGGTAGTATTTTAATGCCTTCTATGTTACCTATTTTCCATGGAATAAAGAGCTTTGCTAGACTCTTTTGTTGTTTATTTAAATGAATGAATTGATTTTTTAATGAATTTGAATGGTAATTTGTAGGATTGTTTACTTGTGTACACCTAGTTAATTACTACATTTACTTTCATTACGTTTGTTAAATTACTCACTGACAGTAGGGAATAGATCTTGTGGTGGTTGCCTACTGGGATTAGTCTCACACCCTATTTGGGTCCTGTTGTTCTGTCCAAATAGGATATATGCTTGTAGGTGTGGATAGATATTATGGACCTTCTACATTAGGTACATGATTTTTGGTTAGATCTAGAGAGCATAGGACCTTTATTAGGCTTGCGATGCTGTTGGAGTTATTGTTTACTTTTTGTACATTCTTTGTCAGTTGTAGTTGAACATGTTGTTGTGTTTGATGATTTCCTTAGATACTTGTACCTACTGTATCATTATAATCATTACTATATATTCATTTCATCTGCTATTTAGTTTCAAAAATTGTATGCCATTTACTACTTCTACTATTGACTTTTATTTCCTTTCCATTGTATACTTTACCATATGAGGGCATAGTTTCCCCAACGACTCACCAAGGTCTTTGCTACTAGTTGACAACCTATGGCTATTGGGGAAATGCACTTGAGGTAATGTGGTGAATAGGGTATGAGGCACCAGTTGAGTGGATTCGGATTTGAGTCGTTACATTAAATAACTTGTATAATTAACTATTTAATTAAATATTTTGACCTATGTTATTATTTAATTGTTGAATTAAATAAAAGGGTTAATTAACAAATAAACTAGTTAACATGGCTAATGATATTGTTTTATTATTTAATTAAATAACAAGATTAATTAATTGGTGAATGAATTAATGTGACCAAGGTGATTATTTAATTATTGGATTAAATAAATTGATTAATTAATCATAAAATTTCATACAATGAGTTATGTGATTATTTAATTAATTAATTAAATAATGGGATTTAAGAGATTAATTAATGGAAATTGTTTTGATGATTAAATTTAATGAGTTAAATAAATTAATTACCAAATTAATAAATGGGAAATCTTGTGTTATTAAAATTGATAGATAAATATTTGATGAATTTATTGTAAGTTATTTCTATTTATGAATTGAATAATTAATTTTTTAATTAATTATGAGATATTTTGACTGTTGATTTAAATAGTTAATTACTGAATTAATTATAGGAGTTTGAGTTTGTGGATGCTGATCAATTAATTAATGAATTAATTTAAGGTATTTTCATGCTTAATTAATTGGGTAAATTAATTAAACTGGTTTATGTTACAAAAAAGTACTGTATTAGTTGTGTAATTGTTGTGCTTAGTTAATTTTTTAATTGAAAAATAGAATTGATGCAATTTATTTATTATAGATTTAATTAATGTATCTAATGAGGTTAATTAATTTTATAATAAATTATTGCTGTTAATGCCATTATTAAATTGATGAATTAACTAGAAGAATCAATGTGATTATATTATTGTTAAATTAACTATATAAATTAATGTGATTAGTTAATTGAATAACTTACTATATTAATTTAGTGATTAACTAATGTATTCGTTAATTAAAATTAATAATGTCCTTAATTGAATGGGTAATTAATTAAGATGTTTCATATGAAGACTAATTATTGAATTAGTAGTGAGGATTAACTAATTAATTAATTGATAAATTAATTAATATGATATTGTTGTAAGAGTTTTAATGTCCATTAATAATGCATGATGTGATGATTTCAATATGTGAGAAAGTGGTTAATATTGATTAACCTTGATAAATGAGATACATTTAATATGTATAAAATGGTGAATGGAAATATGTTCATTCAACCAACTATTATGAATTGATACATGCTCATTGAATTATCTATTTTTGAATGGTGAATTTTAACATGATCATTCAGCCAACTATTATATAGTATAACATGCTCATTCAATTATGAATTATTAAATTGTGAATATTAACATAATCATTCAACCAACTATTATGACTGGTGACATGCTCATTATGTTAAATATTTTTAAATTGTTAATGAATACATGGACATTTAGCCAACTATTATGAATGGTAACATCCCCTTCAATTATTCATTTTTAAAAATTGAATTGTAACATGATCATTCAGCCAAATATTAATTATGGTAACATTATCAATCAAATTGTGTTATTTTGTAATGGTAACATGGTCATTCATTGTAAAATAAGAATGGTAATAGTGGTACATAGATATATGGTCTCACACAAGAATAATTTGAACTCTAAAATGAGTCAAATCATGTGATGATATATCATATCAACATAGAATACTTAGAGCTCCAGCATGAGTCAAATTATGTATTATGATATGATATTACATCGGGGACACATAGGGCATGATCATGATATGAAGTTAGTATTAGGTTAAGGGTGTTCTCTAGAACCCTAAAGTTAATATAGTTATATAAATTATAAATGGTTATGTGATAACTATTTTTTCAAGAATTGTACTTATTTCATTATACAACTACATACAGTGTGTAACATTATTTTTTTAGATGTTTTTGGGGGTGGCTTATAGATTTGTCCTAACACCCTACATAGGCCACCAGATCGGTACCCAAATAAGATTCGTGTTTTATGGTAATGTTAAGGGAAAACCCCTATTTTATATGGAAAAGTTGGGATGTGGCATGGTGAGGGAACTAGACTTGGTGTTGGGACACACTTGTATTTTTTTAATTTCATTACTTATGTTTTGTATTTTCACATTGACACTTATAACATACTTAGAATGGAATATCAACTATTCAGTTTTGATTATCTATTTCTAGTATTGTCCATATTTTGATAGTGGTACTGTTTATAGTGATATATAACTTTCCACTAATGTTTATTTATTTACCGCTTTTATAATACATTAAAAAAATAAAAAAGAGGGTATCGTCTCCCCTGGATCGATATTATAATCTTGTTTCTAGTTGGAATCCTCTCACATATGCAGAGGTGTGCCTGAGGTCATGTGGTGGTCCGACTCAGGGCACCATAGCATGACACCCGAGCGGAGAGACTACAATGGGTGATGTGATTTGAAGACTATTCAAGATGCATGTTGCTTTATTATTTGTGGAAGGATGCTATTATCAGTCTATAAAGAATGTGAAATTTTAAGAAAAATCTAATGTGTGTATATTTTTTTTCATAAGGTCGACCCTTTATTGTTCATATTTTTTTCTCTATGCTACAAGTGATGAGTTAGTAGGATGGTCGGAAGAACATGGCATAACACCACCCACCAGGTCCCTTCTTAGTTTGAGGGTATGATGATTGTGTCACAATAAGGATACACTCAATATGCCATGTGTTTGTACCAATGTTCATTTTAGTGTTATTTTAATCATTGGAATCGGGTAATATGAAAGTAGTACAAGGAAAAATTAAAGACTTTATGATCTAAATATGTTCGTGGATGATTTGGAAATGTGGTGTCAAAATAAAACGAACACCTTGATATCCTTATATATCAATGTCATGGATTTGGATGTGATGTTATGTGGTTTGATGAATGTTAATGTTTTAACATGAAATCTGGTTTTCATTCTATAGGTTATCAGAAGAAACCATGGTGTGAGTAAAATTTCTATTCTTTGATAAGAGTTCTATAAAATTCGACAAAGTTTGGGAATAAAAAATGGAGATGTGTCATAGAGAACAAGTGTAATATCATTTTAGATATGAAATGTGATAAATGTAATTAAATCCCCTTTATATGTATGTTTTTTATATCGTGAATTTTATGAAATGTTAGAAAGTGAATGATATAAAAATTATTTTTGATATGTATCATATATTTATAAAATGAAAAATTGAAAAACTCTTAAAATTATCCATTAACATGAAATTTTTTTGATTTGAGTATGGATATTAAAAGTTTAAAAATGTAGTAAATAAAGGTTTTAAATGATAATGAACATTTTACAAGAACCTTGTTAAGCCATGACATATATTTTAACAAGGTATTTAATTAAAAAATGGAATAAAATTGCATATTTTTTATATATGGGAGTAAAAATGAGAAGTCCCATGCTAGTATAATGATCATGGTGATGAGAAAAAAGAAATATTATGTTTTATACACCATGGAAGAGTGTTTTTTAATATCCATTCACTTTAATAGAAAATACTATATTTGATATCATAAATGATACAATACACTATGTTTTAATGAACAAAAAAATCAATATTATTTAAATGCGATAGTTTTAGCATAGCCCCTAATTTAAAGGGAATGAATAGTATTAACCCAATTATGTAAGATATATAATGGTAAAAATCATTTGTAATGTATTAAAAAATTCATAAATTTATTATTATTTATTTCATAATGTAAAAAATTATTAATTTTTAATTCATCATGTATAAATTATCATAGGAATAATTTTTATGAATTTTCATAAATAAATAAATTTTCAGTGAATAGGGAAATATACATTTTATTATAATAGTGTCATTTTTATTATATTAAAAACTCAATTTATGATATGAATTGTATCTCAATTTAATTAATGTACTATTTAGTTAGATATAAAATAATTATTTATGTTTTATTCATCCTTATACCTTATGTATATAAGTATATTTTTAGGCTTACACACACATTTTCCTAAAAAATGTATTTAGTTGCATTTTGATGAATTATTTTAAAATTAAATTCATACACTTATTTGTTTTTAATTTTGAAAAAACATCTCATATTTAAAATCAATGGCTCTATATTTATTTATGCGGCATTTTTTATTTTTGGTCAATATGAATAATAACCTCAGTAATTTTGGATACCATGATAAATTGTTAATAAACTAGTTAAAGATAAAAATAATGTCATAAGGACTAGAAAATGACCCTGAAACCTGCTTTAATATTATTGGATGACTCTGTTTCATTAATGATCTTATAAAATTTGGTTATATGTAATCTTCTGTCTATTTAGAAAATATAATTTCTTTTATAATATTTTATTTCAAGAAAAGTCAAACATGTTACACTCTTATTTTTAAAAAACATTATTTTTTTAATCGGATCTTATAAATGGTATAAGGTTTACTATAAAAAATATAATAAAATATAAAATATTTATCTTCATTATTGTAATTTGTTTTTATTTTTAGTGAATTCATCATTAACTAAATTCCTACAAAACAGTAATGGAGTAATATTTTATTTATTGAAAGAATGAAATAAATGATAATAAAAATGATAAATGTAATATTTATTAATATAATGAATTTAAAAAACTAATATTAAATATAAAATTGACATTTTCTGGATGTATTAAAATAATATTTTATAATTTTATGTGTTATCTTGTAATCATTAATTCAAATGTAATAAAAAATTTAAGAAGTAATCATTTGTAATATTTTAAAACAAATAATATTTTATTGAGTGAAATAAAATTAAAATAAATATATATTCTTAAAATAAATTATTATATGGTTTATAATATCACCCAAGGTAAAATTATTGTCCTTTTTCAATTCATCGTAACAAAATTAAACCTAAATGATTAAATTTTTTTATTGTCATCATAAGTTTAAAACGGTTAATGAGTGGTTAACACCAAATTATTGGGGTAATTATATATCCTAAAATTTTCCAAACATTATTATATGAGGAGATTTAGACTCATATTAATTATATATTCTAAATTAACCCGGTATTTATCATTTAGAATGTAATAATAATTTATAATTCATTAATATTTTTTTCAAACCACTGGAGTGCCATAGTAATAAGTGATTAAAAGCATCCTTATAATCTTAAGTTGTTATAAAATGATGTTGAATTAATAAAGTGAATCGTTCTTAACCAAAAACATTTTTTTATTTCTTATAACACTAACTTTAATCTTTATTCAACCATTATAAAAAAAACCAGTAACCAGAATATTATATTATTCCATTTTTTATATTGAAGAAACTATATTCATATCCACCCTCCACCATAGAGAGTAATTCATCGTTCGAGTGTATGGCGGCCAACTGCAACGTGAAAAAATTTAATTCATTTTCCATTAAAAAGTTTCTAGAGAAGTTATAATGATTGAGTTATTGTCTATATATTATTTTTATGATGTATTTATCATTATACAAAGATAATGAATCATTCATATTGTTACATTTTCATTCACTAAAAAATTACAACGTCGTTCATTCTTACGTGTTGACTAACACATCCACTAAGCGATGTAATTCATTTTTAATCACAAAATGACATGTATTATATATATGACTATATTTAAAGGATTAATATTATATTTATCATAATTTTAACAATATGTAAATATTATATAATAGTTACCTTTTTTCGTAATGATAATTGAAAAATGGAAATGTTATAAATGAGTAAGTTTGACCTACCATCTTCATGATTGTAACGAAGTTCATATTTCATAAGCATATTAAATTGTATGAGATAAATGTATAATTAATTAATTATAATTACAATTGTACCATGATTAGTATTCTATTTAGTTCTGAATAATTACATCTTTGACTATATTCAACATACATATGTAATTTTGGAATTATAAATTGAATATCATCAAAATATCTCATGTGAAGATAAATGATCAAGTAATTGTATATAAAATGATAATAAGTGATATAAAATAAATAATATAATAGAAAAATATTCTTATTAGAGTAAATAATTAACCTGTTTTTATTATTCAGGAAGATAAACAACATGCGTGATTAGTCAGACATAAGGTTAGGGACATTATTTTTATAAAATGTTTTTATGGATTCCATTAAAACTCTATTTTTATTCCATATAAATATTTTATAAAAGTATTTAATGATTGTTTTTACAATTATACTATTATATTTTAAATCCATGATTCCCTAGTTTTAAATTTTAGAAAATAGTTTGAATGGGATTTTATTGATTATTTAATAAATGATGTACTTAGTTACTTTTCCAACAATAGTATGGAATTAATATTTTTATAACATATACTACAAGAGAAAATTTTACGACTATAAAGACCAATATTTTATTTGAATCATCTTTTTCAATTATAAAAGACTATTTTTAAATAAAATTATATCCTTTGTAATCATTTATATTTCTAAATAAGATATTTCAAAATGTAATGGTTAGGTTCCATAAGAATCACTTGTGAGTTTAATGATGAAAATGAGAGATTTTTTGTTTTTTTATGATGTTGGTGTTCACGAATCTTTTTAGGATGATATGTTGTTATATGATAATCCATGGATGGTTGGTAACCTTATTAACCAATAGTGGGTGGTTCTTTGGAAAACCAAGGGTATGTGGTTATGTTATGACCTCAAATAAAATGGGTACTGAAGTAAACCATATGGTTATTGAATTTGTAAGAGAAATTGTTTGAGAAATATAAGAATTATGTACCATATAACCTACACATTTTATTTTTTTCATTCAATAGGCTTTAATTTTTAATATTATGACTATTCACGTTTAGATAATAATCATAGTTTTAGACAAAAGTCAATGCTACATTTTATATTTGAAAAGTAAAACATTTTGAAAATTTCTTTATGTGTTATTCATGATATTGGAGAATGCATTATTAGTTTTCTTATTTTACTATTTATTTTTATATTTTTTATGAAATTACTTGGTATGTAATATTGTTTTATTGTGTAAGAAAATATTTATTTTTAACCCAAAGCATATCTTAAAGTAAACTTTTTCTATGTATTCATGTTCTAATTGTTTATTTCAAATTTTATATCAATTATTGGGTTTTACCAACCTATAGAAAATTTAAAATGTTTCTTAATTGAATTAATGATGGGTAATGGAAAGAAAGAAGTCAAGTTGAATGTCATGAAGATTTATTAGGAAAAGAAATAATTTTTTAAAATAAATGTTTTAAATTGTGAAAAAGTAAATACAATGTAGAAGTTTCATAATTGTATTTTTTGGGAATTTAATATAAGAGTTATGACCTAACTCACTAAAACTATAAACCCAAAATATATTTGGGAAAGTAAAGCTCATTCTAGTCTAAAATTACTATAATAGGTAATGTTTATAACCTGGTCCTTTTGATCAGTTTTAGAGTAAGGTTTAGAAAAATTAATAGATTTGGATATTTTCATGTGATGTTGTATTAAGAGTTCTGAATATCATCTTGATTTTAAATTTTTAAGGAAGATTATATGTTAAATGTTTTTCTGACACTTTTTTAGTGGTTGATTTTTAGAAGATTTAGGATTTTTTGGATATTTCTCAGAGAATGTTAATTGACTTTGGTATAAATTATTTTATGGTTAACATAATAATGAGTTTCTATGGGTATTGAATGTTAAAGTACCATTTTCATTTTAACAATAAAAAATTAATTTCATGTTTTGATGATGTTATTTTGTACATATTAATGATAATTTTTGAATATAAAAGGAAAGAGATCTTTCATAGCCTTCATATCCCATCTTGATGATTTTATTATCTCTATTATTTCAAAATATTTTTAAATTGATTTTGATATCTTTATAAATATTAAAATCCCCTGTACAAAAATATATAACATATCTAAGACCATTTGAATTATCAAAAAAGTTGTGGTTCATGGTATCTTATTCATTTTATTTAAAAATATTAACTCTACCAACTCTCTCATATATGGAAATTATACAAATGAGATGAACATTTACTTTATAGATGTTGGGAATTATGTTACATGATATGAGAGATTTCAAATAAATCATGATTTTCAGATTTAAGGTATAAATTATATGATAAATTTTTCATTATGAAACTTTTTTTTGGAAGAAATTGATAGATCATAAGGATATAATTAATATCATTTATTTTAGGAATAAATTATTATGGAATAACCAGAAAAAGAAGGTTTAAGAGTCTAATTTGGAATATTAGTGAAGGACGTGTTTGTTACTAATATTCCTAAATATCTTAAATATCGTGAGAATTAGGAAAAAAAGTGACACAATGTTTAATAAAAGATACTTATAAGATTATGAAAAATAATTTTACAAATGGTTAATAATTGAATATCCTTATAAATTATCAAAGATACTTACACAGAAATCCTTAGACCAAGCCCTGTATGCACACACCTAGACACGAGAAGATAAACATACCCTCACCACCACTGAACTAATAGTCATAACACCCCTATGTGGAATACCTATGCCAATAACTTATTTTTGGTTGATTATTGGACAAGATCTATCTACTTGGGTCCCCTTATTTCTTTTAAAAAGGACCCCAAGGCTCTGAATACGGGGAACTAAAAAATCAAAAAAGTCATGTGATCCTTGGCTCCACATCTCCTTTGCCCAGGTCCTCTGAAATTTCTCATATATCCAAAAACCTTGATAAGAAATAATAAAATTTAATAAGATTTATCATGTTCTATTTAGGGTACCAAATACAAAACTCTTTTGAAAAAACACATTTTCCTCTAGCAAGAAACCACTTGTGTAGATCTCATTCCTTAGGAAATGACCTATGTGAGACCCAGATATGAACACCTTAGGAGACCCATTGTTCTTAGGATAATGACATACCTAATTTTAGTTTCAAATGTGATCTCTTTCATAAGGAATAATTAATTTTCATATGATTATTCTCCTTTGTGTAAAACATTTTCAGTTCCTCCTAGAACCTGTGCCATGAACCTGCAAGCCGATCCTAAGTGACTCACCCTTTGAGCCATTATCTATGACACCAATTTAAGGGATCAAGTTCTCTTGATTAATGTTTCTATAAGAAAAAAATTGGAACCATCCACCTAAGTGTTCGTTATTTCACAACCATGGAATGTGGAACACTAGTGTGTCCCCCCCTTTGGGTGTGTATTCCTACAGTTATAGGTTTCCCATTCTTGTCTGGTTAGTCTGTCAAGGATCAAATTGTGAAAGTGGTTGTGTATTCCTACTTCTAGGTGGACCCCAACTTGTAGAAATGTTTCAGGAATTTTATAGCCTTGGAAGCTAAGGATATGGCCATTTCACCCCCATCCCACCTTTAAGACTCAAAATATCCAGTTCTAGGTATGGGAATGAAGATCTTGCTTTATTTTCCTTTCCACATGGTATATTATCTTCATACCTCAACATGAGCCCAATTCTAGGGAATAATTATAGGATTAATACCCTATAATTTATTTAATGGGGTTTCCCTCTTTCTCCACTCTAATTAATTCCCATTGTGTTAGAGAGGGGATGGGCGCCGGAGCCCTCTCCCCTATCATCTGCTTCCTTCGTTCCTTCTCTATACCATAGACCCAATCTCGGGTAATCTACGTAGAGGAAAGTGTCATAACCTTGGCCTCTTCCGTCATCTCCCCATCCAATTTGATCTGATGAATAGGTGGAATACAGAGGGTCATACTAAACACCTCATCCCTATCCTTTTGGGAAATATTTCCATGTCCAACTTCAAATAAGAGGTGAAGGTGTTGTATCTAGGATCATATTTTTCCTCTTTTTTCTTACCCTGAGAATGAATCATGTGGTATTAGTGGTTAATAGTGATAAATACATCCACATGATCCATTCCATTCATTGAACTATGAAAATGCCAATTTCTAATATAATAAGGATATTAAGGGATCCAACTTAGGGCCCAATCTTAACAGCTATCCTCCTTAAGTGTATTATCCAAATAAGGCCTCCAAACCACCATAACTTGAGCATCCATCATGGTATCTTTTGAAGGAATCATGTTTAAGAATAATACCCATATTAACATGGTCAAATTGTTATATTCCCCTATGATACAAGACAAACTACAAGGGCTCTGATTCCAATCTAAATGAGATACATACAAAGCATCAATGAGGTTCAATATCGATCATCTAAAATCAATACATTCCTTTATGGGAAAAATTAACAGTAGGGATTAATTAATCCAATAAACTCATATCCCTTCCAGGTTCTCTAGGTGTACTTAACATAACTCCCACACCAATAATTGACTAGGAACCTTCTTCATAGACATCACTACCAACGGATGTTAAAATGTATAGTTAGGTCCTCTTCTCATAACATTAAATGGTATGACATGTCCCATTATGTAAAACCAAACTACATGGGTAATTATTCCATTCTCAATGATAGATAAGAATCCCATCACATTGGCTTGATCCCGTTATAAAAAACATATGTCTCCATAGATGACAGTATACTCTATAGTGTTCCATTTGGTAGCTATAAAACCTGAATCAACATAATATTGACCAAAGAATATCAATATAGTAGATGATAGGATTCCATTTATGGAGAACCCCAGATACATAAAAATATCTCCATTGATGAAGAATCTTAGATACACACCGATGACTAAAGGTTCCATATGTTATAGTAATCAAAATCTACTTCAACTACATTTCATACTTGTGAATTAAAAAAAGATTTTTGATCATATTATAAATTTATATGTGAGTACCTGAGTAGGATATAATTCACACCAAATGCATGTGATGGGCCTGAAAAACCATCTTCTTGACCAAACTGTGTTATAAGAATCACTAGTTAAAATCCGAAATGAGAACCTACCATTGGAATGAAGGTCCTTTTTGATATAGAACCATTCAGTGTTTTCAGTTCCATGAACAAACCCAATAGAAACCATTTAGAAATAGGGAATTTGAGAAGAAGGATTTTACAAAACTCAAAACCCTAAATTAAATCATTGAGTGACTAATTATAAAAGGGTAAACTAAAATGGAATGCCCAATTTGAATACTTAACCAAGATGATAGTGACACCCATCTATCATTCCCCATTCAATTAATAAAAGAGGGACATAAAAGGAAATCAATCACAAATTAAGTGAGATGATTCTTTGGTAGTATTTTCTTGTGATTATTTTTAATATTATTATTTACTAACACATAGAGATCCACTCAGTACAATGTAATCATTATAGATTTCACCAATGAATACCTGATTTACTTCTTAGTCCAGATCTTCATCCACACAGAGGATCCCATCACCAACAATGCATCTTCAACACTGGGTCTCAAACTATATGGTCCTTGAATTATATAGAAACTATACAATCCTACCCTTAGAAGAGTCCCAACAAGACCTCTAGTACGTGAATCCTCACTAATCCACTGATCAACGATGATCGGTGGTTCTAACACAGATAATTTTGACCATTGACTTCATTATTTTAAAGATATTTTCCACAAAACATTATAACTAGTCCCCCCCCATATCATAGGGAGGTGGAATAAGATTCCACATATGAACTCATCCATAAATAATTGGGGTCCTTCTCAATGGAACATGTCTGCAATTTCCACGAGAAACACCATGTGGTAGTGAGCCCTCAAAATTATGATGGTGTTCTCCTCAATTTCTTGGAACATGTCCTTTGAACCACGACATGCCTTATGGTGTGCTGAGGACAAAAACATCAACTACATTTAGAGAATCCCAATATCCTAATTTAGTGGAAAATTGTGAGTGGAAACATAAACCTACCCATCATCATTAATCCATTCAGAAGACTGATATTGTGACATTCAATAGAATCCTGCCATTCAAATCTGGTGACATTCTGCGAGCATGAACATACACATTTCTGCACCCACCAAATCTTCTGGTAGACTTGTCTAAAAGAACACAAAGAATACCACAAAATATTTTTTGTATAAAATAGTGTGAATGTTGAAAAACCATTCTATATTCATCATGCCAATCAACAAACTCATCTTTCATCACCCAAAAAGTCAATTAGAGATCCTCGATGATGATCATGGGTCAGACTCAACTTTCTACCCCACTGATAGGTACTATTAGAATCCAATGGAAGGAAAGGGAGGAAATAAGTATTCACTACACCTAATATAGATATATATGTGACATATATTCATATTTGAGTAACTAAAGTCAGCAATAATATCATGGAAATGGTGAAGGATAGGTGAAAATTCATACCCATATCCTAGAGACTTTCTATGGAATAATAACTTAGAGGACAATAGATATCCAGGGGAAGACACATAACAATGTCCCTATAAGTGGTGTGTCTCGTTATCATGTCACGCCGAATTAGATTCACACCTATACACCCATTGATTTTCCTCATGGGGAGAACTCACCCATATTGTATGGAAAACTAAATTAAAATATACACCTTCTCTAACTAGAGGAAATCAGCCTATCCTAATGGACTCTCTAAGTCAATAAAAATCATATAACAATGAAAAGAAACCCCCCATCAAGTGGACCTAATCATTCATAAGAAGGAATATAAGAGAAAGACTCATCAGACATGACTAGAAATTTAATATCTAATCTATGATTGGAATCTACATAATGATTTAGTTATTTAATCCATCATACAATTATCTAATAAAATTCAAGATCTTACCATATCATACCCAAATTAATAGAGAAGTAGTAATGATTCTAAATTTCTCAATAGAATAATTTTCCATAAAGTCTTACTTCATGTCTATAATCCAATCAGTATTGATATCCCTTCACCAGATTAATGCTAGAACAACCATACACATGGCTAGATGATCAAGGAGAAATGGGGTTTTCATCTAGCTATAGCCCACCATTGTTGTCCTCCTCATGAGATATTTCACTATGAATGTTCACTTTGTAGTATTTTATCATGTATTATGGATAATTATATAATTATAAATATAGTTACGATTGATCCCTCTTTTCATTATGAACATGAGAAAATAGGTATAGAAATGTAAGATGACATGTCATTGGAAGGGGAGATCCTTTTTCCAATAGAATAAAACCCAAGGCGATAACCATTCTATGAACTTCATTTGGGTGAACTATCTTACATCATAGTAGAGTAAATCCCAATAAATCTCATTGATTATGAAAATACATTTGGGATGTATCCTCCTTGGTCAGACTAGATAGAGTAACCGATGGTAAAATATGATGAATACATACTAAACATAAGGAAATAGCTAGCTAATGATGACACACTAGACATATCTTTTCATTTTTCCACCCCTCAATAAAACATTCCAAAGGTGATGTCATAGAATTGTGTGAAAAACATATACCTCTACATGTGAAAAAATATCGTTCACTTGCATGTGAAATTATTAAAATACATTGAGTTCCAATCTAATGTCAATTTAGTAAAATGGTAGTAATTGTAAATTGACTTGGTTTCTATACTAGATTCATGACAATCAAATATTAAATAATGGAAAGGATTCATTCAACATGTATACATTGATGCATTAATGAGTTTGAAAAAATGATATCAGATAACCCATCTAGTGTACATACCAAAGGATGTGGTTCACATGAAGCATTTTATTTCAATGCACTCCCCAACCAGAAAAGCTATCCAGTGGATATAACATGATTTTTTATAGATTTGGACTTGTTTAAACAAATAGAATCTATTCACAACTGAAGATATGCTCAAAAAAATAGGCCTCAACTAACTCTCATCGATGTCAGTCTAGAAGAGAGTAGTATGATTAAAGATTTTTTGAATCAGGAATCTGAGAATATCAATCATGAGACATTCTTAGAGGATTTCATCCATTTGATAGATAAAATTCTAGAAATAACATAGTGATATTCAAAAAAAGATTATCTATCTGTGTTCTAAATGATTCGCCAATCCAACATTCGAAATAAACTCCTTATAATAAGAAGAGCATTAGAGGTAATATCATCCTTGACAGTTTGGGAGAAACTATATACCTTAGGGTATGTGACTTTTAGCCAAACCCTCAGGGCCAAAAAACCATACTCTATGTGTTATGAAAGTGGAATAAGACATTATTATGACTTCAGGCTTGTGGATTATTCATCTCAACAATACCCCCTCAATTGGAATAAGTATTATCCTTATTATTGAATATTCCACAATGTGTACCCTACCTGTTTTTCGATTCACACGATCCAGTGCCCTTATTAGGGATGAGCATGACTAAAATATCCAGAGATTTCATTAAGACTACAATCTACCAATATGCTCCTAGTAATTAAATAAATTACAGGAAAAGGCCTCATGGGTGATGTAGAAGAATAATATTTTAAAATGAGACCAATATATTTCCTATAATTCATTTTTCATCAGTGAATATCTTCAAATCTACCCTCGTAGATTCCGTAGAACAGAAGGGCAAATCTAAAGAGTTAGAAGATGATGTTTTGGTTCATTATGTGATCCACACTAAAACTATTGAAGGAGGTGAATACACCCAAATCAAGGGATTTCCTTGAATTTGGGAACTCCATTAAACAATCCACCTATACCTCCCCTAGAGAAGGAAAAATGTAAAGGTCAAATCGTGTCTCTCATTCTTCCTGGAGAGGTGAATCCCCTTTCACTATTGGAATTATTTTCATTGAAAGTGGAAGAAATAAAATAATTTAGGAGACTCAAATCAAAATTAATACAATGTACCATTACTTCTGGACTTTTTCTCCATGAATATCCTCATCAAAGCACTTCCAGATAGTGCACCTCAACAATAAGGGTTCTCTATAGAAACTAATGTAGATTTGGAACATTATCATTATATGGCTTACCGGCCACAAATATATTTGGATCCCATAGTAGAAGATTGAGAATTCCATCCATTTGGTGAACTACCAGAGCAAGGTTAGGTTCATTATTATAGGTTTACCCTAACTGGTTACTAATGGAAGGTAGTATAAATATCACCACCAATGTTTCTACCAGACACAAAACCGATTATGGCTCCATCATTAACACATGTTTTGGATTTGACTTGTCCATACATTCCTTGAATTCTTATGAGCACTATTGAGTCACTAATATCTATATTGGGATCTATAGAAGAATGGAATATTCCTATATAGTTGGAAAATAAGAATTTATCTGAATGGGTAGATCAAACTCATCTCCCACCAAAAATTAGAAACCATGCAATTATATCTTTTAATGGACTGGGATACCGAGTGAAACATTTTATGAATTTTTTCTCTCATTGTGATCCCATGATGGTCACCCATAAACAATAAAAGGTGGTGAAACTCATGTGCTTCATGAAATCGCAACAAGGACCAACATTCATTTTTTATACATGTTTGAAACTATGGTCAATAACTAGATGGGAATACTCTTTCATAGGTTACATTTATAATTCAATTCAACTCTTTAAAATAAAATAGTATTTTATATCATAAACATAAAACAATGGACGAATGAAAGGGTCTCGAAATTCATTGTTTGGTGAAAAGGATTGACATTAACATTAAAACTAACACTCCCTAAAGAAGAGTTTTCATCCATCGATGTAGTAAATATTTTCAATGATTTTTTCACACCACTGATCCCTATTAAATACAAGGGATGCCTTAAGGACCTTGCCTCAATTTCTAAAAAGGTATAAAAATCCATCACTAAGACCAAATATAAGTCCCATGTAATTCCCTAAAAGAACTTAATGAGAATTTGAAAAGTAGAGTCCACTACAGTTATGCTTAAGAAGGCCCTTGCACCCACTCCTACATCAAAGACCATGCTATATCATATGAATCATCCTCGCAAACATGAGAAAAAATTCCCACATGTTCATGATAATCATAGAGATATGCGGGGGAAATAACATAATGTAGTGAAAAAAAAAAGATTTGTTTTTTTAAATGACCAAGTCCCCAACTAATTCATCTCGACATAGGAAAATAACTTGGTCAGGATTCTAAAGACAAAGAAGCTCAGATAATAAGGTGAATAAAATTGTACATAATACTTCAAATTACATCAAATGGTGGGGAATCATATCAAAAACTATTAGTTCATCAAATAATTTCTTCAAAGGATGGTGGACTTCGGGAAATTGAAGCTACAGAATTCCAATTCTCAGGTGGCGTATGTTTCTACTATTAATCTAGAAGAAGAAAAGGAATGAAATGATGTTTAAAAAAGAGTTTATAGATGTTCTCGGAATATATGAACATGAAAATGATCAAGAAAACTCATGTTATTCTATGAACATAGTCGAAATTTAAAAATGTTCCTCCTTCCACTTCCTCTTCAAAATATCCACCGTCACTGGAATCTCAGTCCTTTGAAGGCCAGTCCTCAAAGAAGATACATGGATAAAAGATTAAGAATAAAATTAAAAAATATGAACATATAATAAATCTAATATTATTTCTAACTTTAGAGGACTTCATGAAAATAGTCCCAAAATTATGGGCACCACCCCCCCAAATGACATGAAAAAAATTTACCCATCAAATAAAATTTTAACCAGATGAGGAGTTTATTTTTGGTTCCCTTAATTATATTCACTTAATGGATCCCATAGAAATATATGATCATGATTATGAACCGGAATTCCCACACTTGATTGGGAAATGGTGGGAAGATTATTTTAGAACCAAGGGTATAGGGGAAGAAACAGTCATGATAGAAGTCAGTACTGACACCATGCCCCTCAAACAATCTATACAGAAAAAATTCATGGAAGATATTCTTTCAAGATCCATATTAATAAGCAAACATCTCCAAACATGACTGGGTATAAAATAAAAAAATCGTACATGATGATTTACTAGAGATCATGTCAACAACTAATCAACCATGATGGGCTAGAAAACCCAGTCGACCTATTCTAGCAACTACATAATCACTTTTAACTCATCTTCCATGGGAAAATCCATCTACACCAAGAGCATCAGCTACCAAGGAATCTGTGAATGAACACTCCCATGCTATGAGGCATATATCTCTATATCATAAGTATGATATTTTTAGTTAACTGGAAAAATTAATTGCTATGATATCAGTCCAATATTCATCAAGTTAGTTAAAAACCCTCCTGGAAGTAATCATAGAGGCCACATTCAGCCCTCCACTATTTTAAGTAGAGGATAACAAAACATAACAATATTAAGAAGAGAGAAATCTTACATAATTCCATGAATTCATCATATTCACAATCTAGGATAAGGATTTTATCATACAAGGATACACGATTCCATTGTATATATATGGACAGATAAATGAAATTGATATTTGGAGTCATTATTGATAATGGATTGGGAGTCAACATGATTCTGGTATGAAAATATCAATAACCATGTCACAATAATATTCACATGAATCCACCCACTTTGATATTACAAGGTTATTAAAATATTTAAAAAGATAATATTGGAGTGAACACACTTATAACTCTGTTCAATAACCTTTTGTCTGAGTCATAATTCATTGTTATTTGGTAGGATATAAATTTCAACACCTTGTGGGGAATAACATAGCTTAATTATCTTTGGTCCATTCCTTCTGCATACCACCAATTCCATACCTATTGTTTATATGTTTCTATTAGTATATTTAATGTTGATTAGGGTATATCAAAATAATGAAATTAATAATACATTGATGCAGGGTTCTACCCTAAGGGAGTAAAATATTGCATTGTTAATGATATTTCTTGAATTAATACTCGAAATGGTCTGGAGATGATCCCAACATATACTTTCAAGAAGATCAGTTAATAATATGAGTTTACCATAAATAAAATAGAATGGGAGTTATATAATTCATTTACTCATTCAGTTACTTCTGTAATTTCAATCTTGAAAACTGATCCTGATAGCAATAGAGAATTTGTCGACTCTTCAAGAAGTGATGAATTCCTGGATTAAAATGTCTTCATTCAATCCTCGGATATTCAATAAGTCCATGATTCATCATTTAGGCTAGAAAATTTTATCAAATTAATAAGATAATATTGATATGTAGATTCTCAATCTCTTGTCTCCCCTTTGAATCCTCGAAAATTCCTCACACTCTTGATTGGTCTGGAAATGATTGTTTCCTTTTCTGGATACATAAATGATGATTCCTTACCAAAATTAAAGATCATTTATTCCTCCCCTACTGCACATACATATTTGAATGAAGTAATTATTGATGTAGAGGGAGAAGAGTATGACTTCAGATTTTCCCCTCTGACATTTTGTATAGTCATCTCTATCTCTATGGATAAACTCCATGAAATAAATCATGGTAAAAAAGAAGATCCCTGATTCACTATGATTATATCTCCAATTACTCCCATAGAATATTGGGGGTATATTTCCTTCCAAATGTGACACCAGGATGTGTTTTAATATAATTACATTGAGATTATAGGCCTGAACCCTGAGGTGGACAACCATCACTTGGGTTTTCTAGATGGCCATTGAGGATACAACCATGCATCCAAACAGACACACCAAACTCAAAACTCCAAAATTGAGTCTAAATTAGAAAATCACATCATGATCAACTTCATATGAGAGTTAAATATCCATAATTGAAAACAATACCATCTCCATGAAAAATAATAATGGAAAAAAATACATTCTTCATCGATTTTTGAGATATCAACTGATATTGTCCCAAAGATGACATCCTGGTTCGAATCATAGATCTACTGATTCATGAAATAGTTGGTCAGCATCTTCTATCATTCATAGATGGATACTATGGGAACAATTAGATTTAGATGTCCCAAGAAGATAAATAATCCCTAGCCTTTAGCTACACCAAATAGTATTTTTCTGTACTTTAATTCCATTTGGCGTAAACAACTCCATCTCTATATACCAACATGCTAAGAATCACATATTCAAACCATTTTTTGAGATGTTTGTCAAATTCTAAATTGGTGATTATGGGGTAAAATTAAAAAAATGGTTATAATCACTGAGATGACCTAGAGACTATCATCATGAAGCTTTAACATAATATCTTATTGATAAACCCCTTAAAATGAAAATTCTGGGTAACCATGGGATAATTTTTCGACTTCATTGTATTCCATCATATCATCGATGTTGATAGTGAGAAATGAAATTTATCCAAAACATGTATCATCCTCAAATCATTAAAATTTTAGAGGACTTCAAAGACAATAATCCAATATCTGATGCTTCATAGCCCACATTACTTGAATGTTTTTCCCTTAACAAATTTTTTGATGAAATGGTCCATATACCAATAGATCATTGAAAATGAAGAAGCATTATTAGTCTCATGAAATACCTCTTGATTCCGCCAATATTAATTCCAGATGTAATAGGAAAACCACTAATTCTATATGTGATGAACTTATAAACATCATTGGGTTCCTACCTTGAGGAAAATAATAATGAGAGAAATTAAAACAACTTTTATTATCTCATTAAACCCATGATTTACAATAAGACTCATTATTTAGATATTTATAAGAGCTACCTAGTAATAATAATTATAGTTTATAAGATGTGTAACTATCTACAGCACAACAAAATCCACTTGGTGTCTCACAATAACATACTCAAATTTTTTCTTAGTCATACTATACTAACAGGACCTATAACAAGATGAGAAGTTATTATTTAATAGTTTAAAATATAGTTCATGACTCAAAAAATACTGGATGTTCATGAAATGGAATATTTCATTACTTAGAATCTATTTATATAAAAGACTCGTTAAATACTAAACTACCCTGTGATGAGATATTATATATTCAAGGTGTCCCCCAAACATTGGATATTCATTTTGATGGTGCATATAGGAAAAAATTAGTTAATATATAGGAAGACCATAATACAAACAATTATTTATTATGGATCATTATTTATATCCCCATAGAAGGTGGTGTCGTCTCCCTCCTTCCTATTTTTGTAGGGATTTACCAACAATGAGGCAAAATAGCAGGCTCTCATTACATGCAAGGAATTTAAACTCCAAATATCAGGGAACCACATGGAGTAAAAATGTGACTTAGAGATGGTAATCAAACATATAAAGGGGGATTACATCATTAAAAAGTAGGATATAATTATCCTGTAGGATTATGTATGAGGGTTGACAGTTGAATTCCCCTCAGATCCAATATTGACTCAGATACTGCGATAACAAAACACACATGCAGATTCATTGGAAAATGAAATCATATCCATGGAATATCCAAACTATGATAAAATAGTCATCACAATTTACCATCACTACATGGAATCTCCTTCTGTACATGTGATAATATTGGAGATTAATATATTCAGACCCATATTTGAGTTGTACGGTCTTACAATGGAATGGATGGAACTCATCATGGAATACCGCCAAGATGGAGTCCTCCCACTAGATAGAATTTGGAGAGAGAAAATATAGTGGTGAGTAGTCAACATCACTCTTTATGATGGCCAAAATCCCCACAAGGTTCTATAAAAGTGAGGCTTTGATGGATTCCTTCACATATGTATTCCTAAAGAAGAGACCAAAATTATCATGGATGAAGTACATACAGGAGCATGTGGTTCACACTTGTCTGGAAAAATGTTTTTTGATCAAACCCAAAGAAATGTATATTTCAATACATTGATGACACATGATTTTACAAAATTCACTATGAAATTTCATTCCTTCTTGGTTCATGCCTTGTTCATCCACTAACCCATAGAGTTTCTACATATTGCTAAATACTTTTGGCCATTCACCACATGGAGAATGGATATAGTGGAGTTATACACAAACACTATAGTTAAGAAATTAATGTACATCTTTACTACCACCAATTAATTCATTAAATGGTTTGAATAGATACCCTTCAAAAAATTGGGGGCTAAATGCATTTTTGGATTCATAAAATCCAACATCATTTCCATATTTGGTGTCCCACGTACAATGCTGACAGGAAATTCCACCAATAAATATTTTGTAGAGGTGGGAAAGATATATTTAGTGTATGATATGAAATCTGAACATTCATTCAACAATTATGAAATGAAGAATGAAAATATAGTTTCCTACAACAAGGCCATATCGAAATACTCCAAAAATTGGTAGAAAGGATAAAAAGTCTCGGGTTGATAAGCTCTTTCATTCATTATGGGTGTATTGGGATAAAAATCGTATTGCCTCACAAGATACCCCGTATTCACTAGTATATGGGATAAAAGTACTCAAGACCATTGAGGATAAATTTCCATCAATCTCTGTTTCAAAATATGACCACTTTCCAATATATTAACAATTAAAAATATGTATGGATAAATTTGATTGATTGGATGAAAAAATAGATTCTATAACATGAATGACATAGAAGTCTACCAGAAATAGACTGCGTGGTCTTTCAACAGTAAGTTATGCCTCCATCAATTCCTCCATGGAGTTTTGGTACTAGCCCATTGGAATCCAATGATACTAGGAAATAAGCCGTTGAATATTTTGATAAAGTGGGAGGGACCTTACTCCATATATAAAGTTCTCTCTAACATAGCTAATTATTTGATATTACTGAATGTGGAGCTCATCAAGACTCTAACCAATGTAAGATTCATGAAGATGTATTTTGTTTAATCACACGAGATATTTTCTAGCTACTGGACATTAAACTGCATAGCACCATATACATACATGATGCAAGATGTTAAACTGAATAGTTGGTCTTTTTCGAATGACCCTAAATCGAATGACATAATTTATGTGCCACATGACATTAAACAATGTGGAATAATTTTACTTATTTCATGAAATGAAATTTCACAACATAAGTCCAATTCTTATGAATTAAAACTCCATGAAACCCTTTTTAATCACCATAAGACATTAAACAACCTGTTTAGAATCCCTCTCATTCAATGTTAAGAAACATAAAATGTACCATCAGGTGAAACACTCCTCAGGGTCCCTTAAACAAGGACCACCATCACAAGTGTAAATCCCAATCATAACCCTCTAACCAATCAGTGGATTGAGAATACGAATTAGCTGGACATGAGGTAGAAAATAAGAGATCATCTCATGAATAATCCCCACTTATATCATCTACACTCCATATTGGAATTTGGGCCTCCTTGATAGGAATAACTTCCAACATTATCATGTCCTTAACACAAGATAGTTTACTGCACGACCAACATCATCATCACATGATGTTAAACAGAATGATCTACTTGAGATCTACATGTGTTTTAAATTTCATTCCAGTGAGATATGTAGTGACTTGAGAATCTTTAATCTCATGTCCAGATGTGACTATAAAGCGAAATCCTTACTTTACATATATATAAACAAGATCTAAATATTGAAATTTTACGAAACATAGGGACTGATTATCATTAAATGAATTGTGTAATGACAGGTAGACCACATGTATTAGTCCCATCCATTATTTAAAAAAAAATTAAATCCAATTATCCCCTCATAAAATTTCAATTGGTGTGGGAAAAAACATCCAAGAACTACGTGTGGCTTGATTGTCATTCTGATGAGATATATTATGATGATCATATCTCTAATATCAGGTCTAGCCACAACATTCTTCTTTTTTATGCCAGTTCATATTCAACATTACTGCATGATGTTAAAATACATGGGATATCATGAACTACCTATGTTGTGATTCTCATCATGGTGCGATACGTAGCAACATCGGAATCATATCTCATAGTCCAGCCTCCATAGAATCCAAACACCCTATCCTTTACTTTTCTTCATTTGGGCCATAAAAGAATATTTTTAAAATCATTTTTTCACCCAGTATAGCTCATTTAGGAGTAAGAGTTTGGGTAAAAGAGTTCCATGTTAAATTAAGGAATATCAAATCACAATGGGGCTATCTTGGTCTTGGATGGAAGACCCTAAAAGGAACAATAGATGTCATTGTAACATGAAAATAAAATACTTGATTCATTTATTACTATGTGTGGATTGATTCCCATCCCATTGAAATATGTAGTGACAATTAATCCATAAGTAATGGTCCCATCCATGGGGTAATAGAATTCCACTCTTATACATATGATTCATATCGATGCAAGGGACATCAAATTCATGGAGAATATGGGTCCAAAGGATTCATTTTTACATGTGAATAACACTTACACACTTTATAGTCCTAATATAAAATATTTTCAGATAATCATAACCATTCCATGTGTTATGGTGGTAGAAATTATTATACCTAAGGGATATTTTTCTTGATAATGTTGTAACACACCCCAGTTGTTTTTGAAACAAACAGCCGCAAAATGGGCTGGTTAGCTAAAGTATGTTGTTGTTTGACTACAAAATAAGCACCTTTGTTTTAATTGCATAGAAACAACCCACGAAATTTGTATATAAAATGGTGGTAAATTATCCCTTGGAATAAACCTCTTCAATACCCTTAAGATTTGATGACAATATTCTGGAACCCATGATTCAATTTTAAGAGCCATCCCAAGCATATTTTTAATATGTCCTTTATCCTGATTAGAGAACACCCAAGACCATGGTTTAATGATTTACCCTTCATGTTTTCAAATCATACTAGATTGACCATTACCTATTTTTCCACATATCATCTGTCTTTTCCCTAATGTAATGGTGTTTTTTTACGAACTAAAACTAATGATACCATATGTCCTATGCATGGGTTATGCCACTATGGGAAACCTATTTTACCCATTTGGAGGAATTTTCACTTGAAATACCCCCATACTTGTTCCGGTAATTTCTTCCAATAAACAAACTCTGTTCCCGGGTAAACCCAGATCTAAGAAAACATTCATCAACTTTTAGAGATAAAATTTTGTAATTTTTGAGGACGTATTTGAATGAATATGATATAATATACCCCAATTGGTTGGTAATAATTTTCTAAAGAATTATAGGGTCTGTTATCCAAAGGATTCCCCTATTGGATATATAGTACGTGCCCTAGTCAGCCTATTATAAAATAGGCATCATAATAGGTTTACCAATCAGTAACTACTTTATCCTTAAGAGAGACCGTCTTTAATGTCATAATCCCTTTCACCATATCAGCCCTCATATCCAATGACCCCTGGTTAAAAGTTACAAATTTATCCTCTTACACATTTATATGGTAACTTATTTCTAGAATAATTATGAAGAATGGGAGAGGAATAAGTTTGTATAAAGCTAAAAACCTTAAAATATATGACATAATATCCTAACTGTATGAGTTTAAACTGCATGAAATAATGTGTTTATTGGAATTCCTTAAAAAGGATAACATAACATACTGGTTAAAAGATGTTAAACTGTACAACAACATCCTCACCATGATATTTTGAGCTATTTTAGGGTCCTGATCAGAAGGCATTAAACTTCACGATACCAGTACCATTTTAAGAATGGCTCCATTCCCACTGACATTAACCATCTCAAAAAATTTACAGTCATTCACTCAAGAATAATTCATTTATGAGAGGTTTTTTATTTATGGAAAATACTAATATAGATATTCTATTAATTCTCAAAGACATTCCTTTGATTAAACCACTAATAGTGGTCTTTAGAAATATAAATCATTAACTCCATTTGACCAGGTTCTATGCATATAACTATTATGTAAGACTCTCACTAAAGTATCTCGAACAAGAGTATCACTTAGTCCCTAAAATGAGGTGATTACATGAACCACTGCCACTTAGGTGAACATACCAAAGGGAAATACGTATTATACCATTGTAAAATAGGGAACATGACACACCTGGTTGAATATTTTTCATTGATATTGAAAAAAATAATTAACCAAAGTGAAGAATGTGACAAAGGGTCCAATGGTATTTATAGGCACTGCTGGACAACACCTATGACCTATATTTGGATGCTGTGATTTTGGGATATGCACCAGACCTCTAGGCTCAAGCTGCATGGTTAACCTACAAGGTTTGGGAAGTTGACATTAATAATATTTTCCATATCCTACCTTAGGACTTGACCATATTCCTTATACTGGATCCAATCCTCAGCGGGGATTTTTTTGACACATTATTTAAAAAGTGATAAATAAATATTAATGAAAAATTCTTTTAGAATTTTAAATTATAAAAGATACTCAATAAGGATTAATGATATATCCATCCAAGAGCTACACCCATGCCTTGAGTTCATGAACCTGCACACCAGAAGATCCACACCACATTCCTTGCATGACACTAATGGTCAGGCCACCCCTATGCAAAGGACTAATGATAGTCACGTATTCCTGGGAACTATAGAGACATTATCCATCAACCAAAATCCCCTCATTAGGTATAAATAGGACCCTTGGGATCCTCATATGAGGAACAGAAAATTTTTGATGAATCACCCGAGCTCTGGTTGTCCAACTCTTTTTCCCACATCCTCCAAAAATTAGTAACCAGTACCCAAAAACACATAATAAGAAATAATAAAAGACGTGTATAGATATAGAGGTCCTTTCAGGGTCCCAAGAACAAACAACAAGTCTAGAATCACCTTTTCCTCTTGTAGGACACCTTCTCTAGCCTCTTTCCTTAGGCATGGACCCGTGCGAGACCCATCCAAGGACACTTCAGTAGATCCATGATTCTGGGGATAAGGCATTACCCATGTACTATTTCTTAGGTGGTCCATTAATCAAGGAAAATTTCATTTGTGTAGGCTTATTCCCATCTTTGTGAATCATTTTTTGTTCCTCCGAGGACCTGCACAAATAACATATGCCAAGAACCCACACAACAGACCTACACATGCCAGCTTTTGACCCCCTCTATAAGCCACCAATGGTATTGATAATATTTCTATGGAACCATTTTTGGAAAGGGATAATTTATGAACCACAACTAAATCCTCTATACTTGCACAAAAATAGATATTGGCACACCAGTATGCACCTATTTGAGAGTGTATCCTCACGGTTATCGGTTTTATGTGGTTTCTCGGTTAGTCGGTCGGGTTCCTCAGGATGAATGTGGTTGTGTATGCCTATGGAAATTAGTTCCCATATCCCATGGATAGTGTTAGGTATTTCATGGTCATGGAAACTAGGGATAGATTAATGTTCTCCTCAAGTCATATATAAGACATGGAGCCTCAAGTTACAGTCATGAAGGATAAGGATCGCACATTCTTTTCCATTCAACATGGAAAAAGATCCTTCTCCCTCATTATGAGACAAGTTTTATGGTATACCTCTATGAGTAATCCACTATAATTTATTATAGAATATATCACTCTTAATCTTCTCTACTTTTTTGAAACTGGGTAAGAGCGGGGATGGGAACCTGATCCCTCTCCCCGGTCTCCTACTTCCTTCTTTCCTTCTTTATACCCTAGCGATCATCCATAGTAAAGTGATGAGAGGGAAGTTCCATACCCTCATAAATTTACCCAATCTCCCCACCATATTCCATAATCAGAACTCGGGGAAGAGGATGTGGGTACACTCAAGTCTCTATCCCTCTCCCTTTTTGCCATTTCACAATGTCCAACTGCAGTTTAGAGAAAATTGTGTGGTATCTAAGATCACCCTTTTCTCTTGTTTCTTACATTGAGATAACCCATGTGGGATTAGATGATAATGGTGATCAAGAAATCCACATGATCAGTTATATTTTTTTATCTATGAGAACTCTAATCATATTACAATTAGGATATCTAGGACACCCACTGAGGGACTGAGCTTAATGGGAATCCTCATTACAAGTATACCCCAATACAAGTCTAAAAACAACTGTGAATTGATATATACCTCATGTCCCCTTTTTACTGAATCCTTTTTCGTAGTAATCCGCATCTTAATCTGCTAAAAGACTCATACTCCCCTATGAGACAATCAGAACTACATGGGCTTTGATTCCCATCCAAATGGGATATATAAGAAGTATTCCAAAGGTCCAAACATGAACATATTAAATCAACCATGTTCTATATGGTCTACTCTACCAAAAGGGATTAATTTATCCTAGAAACTCATATACCATACAGGTTCCCATGTAAAACATCACATAATTCCCACACTAAACATTTATTAGGATCCTTTCACCGAGATGTTCTTTCTATACGATTATAATCTATAGGGTTACGTCCTCATCACATGACCTTAAATGGTTTGATATTACCAATTAGGTGGCACTAAAATACATGGTTAGTGATTTTTTTTCAAAAGGATATATAGGAGTCCCATCACATGGGTTTGATCCCAATATCAAAACTACTTCTGTCTCCCTGGATGATGACATCATGAAATTGCCCCACTATGTTTCTAGAAAATTAGCATCATTGTAATAATGAACAAAGAATCTCTATGTAGTACATGAGAGGATACGATTGATGGATAACATCATATACTAAAAAATGTATCTACTGATGAAGAACCTAATATACATATATATGATTATAGATTCCATACTTGATAATTATTGATTGTTAATTAAATCCATAGTCATACATGGGAATTAATAAATGATTCCTGAACATATCTAAAATCTTTATGAGAGTCCTAATGTAGGCATAAATTTCCCTCAAAAAATTTTGGTGATCTTTAAATACAATACTATCATACAATGGGGGTTATTAAGAATCATTGGCTAAAATACCTAATGAGAACCTCCTTTTGGAAATAAGGTTCTGTTGGATAGAGAAACATTGTGTGTATTTTGTTATATAAACAAATCCAATGGAAACTATTTGGTGATAATGAACTCAAGATAAATGATTGAACAAAACTCAAACCCCTATAATCAATCATCAAGAATTAAATTATCCTAGAGGAAATAAACCTAAAGGATATAATGTGCATAGTTTTGTTTTCTAAAGGATCTAAAATTATTATAAATAGAATCAATACTTTTAAAAACTACTATAGTGAAATGGTGATAATGTTTGGGAGACATTAATTGAGTTTCAATAAATAATGGAGCTTTATATAAAAATTAATATTAAAAATTATGATACATTTATATGATGAAAACTAGAATTATTTTTTGTTGAAATAAGTTTATTAGTATTTGTAACATTTAGGTTTTATATGATCTTTTATTTTGAGGTAATTATGTGCTATTTATTTGTTATGTGACAAAAACAATGGTATAGAAAGAATATTAGGATAAAAAATTTCTTTAACATTGAATATATAATAGTGATTTTGTAGGTTGATTCTCACATTAGTATAATTTTTTTAATAACTATCTTAATATGGTTTTAGTGAACTGAAAACCATATGGTCGGGAAATAACCCATCCCATGAAACAAGGGTATGTGGCCAGATCTAAAAACTGAAGGGCGATAAGGGTTCATTTCTTACCAATTCCCTATGTGATATTCTAGTTATTATTAATTTTTTTCTTAAATAGAAATATTTTTTAAAATAAATATTTAGTTGATTATGGAAAATATGATTTGTAATTTAGATAACCAGTGTATTGAAAGGTAACTTGGGGATTATGTGATAAATGTGATTTCTAAATAAGTTCAATATTTTGGTAGCCTTATGGTATTAAGGTAAAAATAACAATATGAGATTGTTTGATAAATATAATATGACTTATAATCTAGAAACATTTATTATTATATAACAACTTTAGAGATATTTAAATTATTCATAAAAAATATTATCATACCATAGAGACTATGTGGTTATGAAATTACATTTTTTGGTGTCATACATTATATGTGATAGATGATATTTTGATATAAATGATAAATTTTTATTAGATGAATATGTGATCAAATCCTAATGGTATTTTTTTCAATTTTACATAGGAAAATTATATGTCATTTTAAGTATTTTTATTCATTAATCTATGTTGGTATTGGGGTATCACTCTGGAATTTTTAAGATTACAGTCGTTTTTCTTCATACGAAGTTTTATTATTTTTAGGAATTATATTACCTATTACTAACAAATATGGGTTGGTTATTTCCTAACGACCAGAGGAATATATTTTCATTATTCCTGAATTTTTGATGAATATATGATTATTCTAGTTCATTATGAATAATAAAATGATCTTTAATACTCATCATTTGGAGTAAAAATCGTTGTCTATGGTAGAAATTTATAAAATTATGAATCTATAGTTATCAAGAAAGTATATTTACTTATTTTGATAGTCTAGGAAAAAAATAATTCCTCAAATTTTGGGAAAATATTTTGCGACAAATATATTCTCTGTTTACATTCCCTATTGAGAAAACAATGGCATTTAATCTAATCATAGATTTACAGCTTTATGATGGATAAATTTTTCATGATCATGTTCTCTATCAATCACTATCAGTACTTTGAATTTTGTTATCTCTTTAATATCTATGTTTTGACATTCCAATTATGTTATAAAACATGGAAACATACTATGTTATATTCCTAATAAAATTCATAAATCTGTTTCTATATATTCAATAGGAAGTTATGTTGACCCTTTTTTCAATGTTCATTTAAAATAAAGTATTTTGAGAAGAATAAACACAGTTACTTATATAAAATTTAAAATGGACGGATTAATTTAATAATACGGTTATTAATGTAATACCGTGATATTTAAAATTGAATTACTATATTTTATAGAATATATGATACAAAACACTGAAATAGGGTATAATAATAACAAAGGTGGTTGTCCATAGAAGATGTATCATTCTTATCTAAAAGATTTTGTTTTATTTTTTCTTACACATCATTAAAATTTTATTAATGTATATAAATTAATTTTTTAAAGTTAATATAATAACCTATATTTATCCCCAACCATCCACAAATGTGAATGGAATTCATCATTTGTGTCTATGCCAAACTACCCATTGCCAACTGATTTATGTTTTTCTCCATCGCCATCATAAATTTCTTTATAATTATGGAGTTAATAATTTTATATGACATTAATAAAATATATATCATTATAAAAAGGTAATATATAATTTATATTTTTTCCTTTCCATTTATTGAAAAATGATAAAATTGTTTATGTGTATGCATGGACTACCACATCTACAAAGCATTGTGATTCATAATTCATCACCACATAACATGGAAGATATATATAAGTATAATTAAATGATTAATTTTGTATTTCTCATATTATTATCCTTATATTATTTAAAAATAATACTTAAATTTTTGTCATAATAATCATTGAGAATTGGAAACGTTGCTCTTGTGTATGTACAAGCTACCGTCTCCATAATTGTAACACTGTTAATTTTTCATAATGATATTTAATGTTTGGATTTAAAATTATATTTTACTTATAAAAATAAATAATTATAACATAATTAATTTTTTAGAGATTATTGAACAATTTCCATTTTGAACATAGTAAGCCTACCTATGTCACATGGGATATATAAATCAAATATCCTCAAAATATCCCATGTGAACATATAAGATTAAGTGATTTAATAAAACATAAAAATATTTGATATTGGAGTAATAAAATAAATAAATGTTCATAATAAAGTAAATTATTAAAGTAATTTTATTATTCATAAATAAAAGGAATGTACATGATAATTCAGATTCAAGGTTATGGTATTTCATTTAAATGTCATATTTTAATATTTCCCTTAAAATTATATTTTTCTTCAATATCCATATTTTCAAAAAAAAATTCTAATATTGATTTTACTATAATATTTTGTTTTTTAAATTAAATTTTAACTATGTATGATTTTTTTAAAATGATTTGAATGGAATGTTTTTATAATTTTCTAAATGTGGCACTTAATGACTTTTCTGATAAAATAATGAATGTATTGTTTTATACATAAATGGAATGGGAGGAATTTAATACCATAAAGAATAATAATTTTTTTAATCATCCATTAAATGTTTAAATACTATTTTCAAATATTAATTTCCATTTATAATTTCATATATTATTAAATAATTTATTTCGAAATGGAAAGGATAATTCCTCAACAATATTTCATGTCTATAATGTTGAAAATGAACGAATTCATGTTTTTTTGAAAAAAGTTATATTTAATGAATAATGATATGATATTGGATGGTTCCATGATAATCTAAGGCATATTGGTTTCATTATTATTTAATGAAGGGTGGTTATGTAATAATTAATCAGGGTTGAGTGGTAATGTTATAACCTATATTTCATTCGGTATGGAAGTAAACCGTATGGTTATTCTATTTGTGATAGTGAGTATAAGTGTGATATGGAAATGATGTACTACATAACATACAATTTTTATCCATTATTTCTATGGGGTTTTATGGTAACATTATGTTTTATTAAGGTAATTAAATGATCTTATGTTTAAAAGAAAATATATTCTAATTTTTTAGGGTGAAAGATTTTGATTTTTTAATTATTTTTTAGAAATATTTTTGAGTTTTATTTTTTCCATTAATATTTTTTAGGAAACATTTTATGAAATTATTTTTGAACTAATGGTGATTTAATAGGTAGTAAAATTATTATATTTAATCCCATGTTTCTTTTAAATGAATATTTTTTATGTAATCATCAACTAACAAATTATTTATTTATTTCTCTGTACCCTAGTGAAATTTTTTTATAATACAAAATTTTAATGCATTTTTTATAGTAATTATGTATGGTAAATGGAAATGGATTAGTCATGTTTAAATTTATGATCATTTATTATGAAAATAAAATATTTATGAATTATTATTTTTATATTGTGAAAAAATGGATAATGATATAAGTTTTCTACTGGTAATGTGCATAATTATTTTGTAAGATTTATGATATATATTTTTAAAACTATAAATATAAAATATTTTTAGGAAAATAGATTAATTCATAGTTTAAAATCACTATTTTATGTAATGTTTATGGATAATTAGTTAATTTTTTCATTGGAAGAATCCCAACATAAAATGGGGCTTCATATAAAGAACATTTTGTAAGCTATATACCATTGAAAAATGAGAAACTAACAAGTAACATGCCCTGAATAAAGGCATGTTGAATATCTATTTTTCAAAAATTTAAAAGGACGTGGGTAAGTCATCACGAAGAAAGCCATATTGGACAAAATTTCTCTTAGATGTTTATTATCTATTTTAATTAAATAAACATTTCATGGTTCAACTATTATAGCGAATAAAGTATGTCACCTTGATTTTTCATGGATAACCCCGAGGAATTAAATAGTCATTTTTGACATTACTGTTGTGAATATAAAAGGCTTGTTATATCCTTTAGTAATTATTTATATATTATAGTGGAAACAATTTCATTTCCGTATAGAGTGGTAGAAATTTTTAATTGCCACAATGAGTAAAATGAATATTTTTTTTAATGTTGTTTTAATAGAAATATAAAAACAATTAAAAGAAATTAATTTTTCAAAAAATATTAACAGTTATGGATTTAGGGTGGTATTATCACTTCAAATTCTTTCCTTCTTTAAAGAATAGTTCATTATCATTTTTTTAAATTGTTAAATAATGTATTCGATAATAGTTTCAATATTCAACCTAGATTAAAAGACTAGAAATGATTAATCTATAATTAATCACTTATTGATTAACCCTCTATTACAAGTGCCAATAAGGTATCAATGACACCTAAAAAAGGAAACCACTATGAAAAGACTTTGTCAAATACCAATCAGTTTTTGGTGTTCCCAAGAACATCAAAATAAATTCACTATCATATACACACATTTCAATAATTGATTAATACTCACTAATGAGCATATCCTATTCCATTATATATAAACTAAACTAAATTTTGGATTATATGTTATCATAAACTAAGCATTTAAACAAATAATATGAATAACATTCTTAAAAATAATGAGTCTCAAACTATTATCTAGATAATGAATGTAGGGATCAGTCAATATAAGAGACGTTCTTTTCATTAATCACACAAAATCAAGAATTAAAAGTTTTTTCTTATTACTATATTAAAATCCCCAATGTTTTGTACCCCACCATTAAAGATATAAAAAAAGTCGTTAGAGAAGATTATATTATTCCAATAACAACAACAAACATAAAACTAAACTCAAAGAAATCATTCAACAGCATTGCGTACATTCCAAAATCACATCGTCCTCGAAATTATCCACATTTTTATATAGATAATTTCTTTATTTATACCTTATAATTATCTAAATAGATTATATTAGATCTAATTTGAATCTAAATTCACTACAATGATTTTTGGATTCCTAGAAGATCCACAGCATTGAATTCTTACCTCCCATACATGTAGGTCAATAATGGAGTATTTTCTATTCAATATTTCTTAATTAAAAATATATTATTCTATAAGACCCAAATATAAAACAATTGATTTTGAAGTTCTATAATTAATAATAATTTCATGGTGTGTTCTATGACCCAACAGATTATCACGTAGTGCAATTTCCTTTTCTTCTTCTTCCTCTACAACACAAAGGAATAAGTCATGAAATAATTATTATGGATTCACCTATATCAGGTTGATTCATTATTTTGTGTCATGGATAAATTCTTTAGAGATTGTTAACCATACAAATTTAGTTAGAACACAAACTTTTCCCGAAATCATAATGATGAACCATTCTCTTCGTGATGCATTATATCTTTCTTCATTTCATTTTCAATGTGTAAAACCTCACATATCTACTCTGCTGAAATTTCATAATGTAAAAATACATATGAATCATTTTCTCTAAAAATATATTGCATATAACCAAAATTTGACACTTATTAGATGAAATATTTTAGTTATTAATCGGTAGATAAATTCCCTTCACCAATAAAATGTGTGATATTCTATTCATCACTTCAACCAGTAAACATTTCTTATGCATTGACATTATTTCTTGAAAATAAGGTAAAAACTGGAATTTAAACTACATATAAAACATTATGTATGATCTAAAAATGTTACTCAACTATAGAATTTTAAAAATATGCCACTTCCTCCCTAATAAATCTCTTACACTTTTCTCAAAATTGTTTATATAGAGACATAGTTTTACTTATTTATATTTCTCTCTAAATATATTATGTTTGAAGTGTAATATATTATGTAAATAAACACTTCATAAATTTCATCAAATGTTTTCATAGAAAAAATCATAAATATATTGTCCCTTTTCCAAAATCACTTTTAGCCTATTCAGCAAGATATTTCACCATTAATGTGAAACATATTAGATAATAAATATATAGTCATCCATTTTATTACATAAATTAAATAAATCAATTAAATACATTGTAGTAACAAAAAATATTCACCTTGGGAACTAGGTTGGTCTTGTATTCCTTAAGGCCATCTGGCCACCAAGGCCTTCAGGTCAGTAAGGCCTTCGGGACACCTCAAGCCCTTCCGTCCTCCTCAAGGCCTTCGAGCCGCTTCATGAAATTCAGGGCACAAGATGAGTAAAATTTCCCTATATATAATCTTAAAAAAGGATTAACCTTGAGGAGGATTCAGATAAATGTTCACTTACCATAGTTGAACCAATGGATTTGGAAGAATGAGAGGGTATAGATATGCCATTACAACTAGCCTGTGCATGCAGAAGATGCCTAGCCAAGAATGTCCTGCAATGGTGGAGGGATACTATCATTATATATATGTTGGATAGGGCTAGTTAATGGTAGTTATATTTTGGTTTAATTATCTATGTCATTTGGGTCATGTAACGAATCTTAATCTTAAGGTCTTTGTAATCTCAAAGCCTACAGGCCTTGTAAGGGTTCCCCTCATCCCATGAAAGGGGGTTAATAAAAAATCAATAAAAAAGAAGGCATTTGTATCATTCAATGGGATTATGATAATACACCAACACTAAAACCTCAGACATCCATAGAAGTGAACCAAAAATATGTTACCAAATAAAAATACATATCACATTCCAAAAGGAGTTCCTTAAATAATATCCATGTCATTGAAACATATCATCCGTCATAAATGTTTTTAATTTTTTCTTCACCATGCTTATTAATTTCATTTACTACTTTTATTTATAATTTAAAAACATATATTATACTTTCTAGAAATATTTCCCTCATAAACTTAAGAATGAAACATAATCAATGTTTTTATCATTTAAAATCAAAAGGGCCACCATAGTATTACAATGTTTTCAATTCTAACCCAAAACATTAATGTAAGTATACATATAATAATGAATTTTTAGAGTTGTTTTGGAGATAAGAATCATTAGGTTCTGATGTTAAAATATTTTTGAGGCATAATAATGAGGTCCATCCTGTAAAATTTATGTACAAAAAATGATATAAACATTATCCCTTGAACTGAATACTCCCATCCTCTCTCTTATAGTAATTCAACTTATGAATCTTTGAATTGAAAATAATATTTTATACATTTTTTACTTCAATAATGATAAACATTTACTCTTTTCTTTCTTTTTCTGATGATTTGTTTCATTATTTTTTTATGTTTTGACCATATTTGAGTTTTGATGGTAGAGATGAATCATAAATTAGCGTGCATTTTTTAAATATTATTACACCATTTTGGAATATTATTTACTTTAATTTTATTCAAAAGAAATATTTTTAGTCCCTCTCTCAAAAAATATTAAGATATTAAACATTTATCATCTCTATATTAGCATAGAATCATCAGTGTACATTTCTCATATATCTATAGATCAGAAAATTCATCTCCTTCCACCACACATGAGTTTAACTTGTGATCATGAATAAAAATTTAGATCTTATATGGTATGTATTTTGAGTATGTAATGAGATTTTTAACATGAAAATATTTGTATGTTAAGGTTTGTGAGGTTTAATTAAAATTGTAGGCCAAAATAGCAGTTTATTATAAAAAGGTATTTTTAACCAAAATAATTCATCAATCATTTACAACAGAAGGTCAGCAATTCTGAATGGTTTTTAATGTATTTGAAAGGACTCAAAAATTTGTTTCTATTAGTTGTAAAGAAAATCAGGATTCAGAATGGCTATCTTATTATGTTTTATCATAAAATCACATATATAGACAATTATCTGGAAATATTACACATCATGAACATTTTTTCATCCATAACAACAAGGAACAATAGAGAGAGATAAACTTCGATGAATGGTGAAAATACTAAGGTAAAATACATAGGCCTAAATTCTCCCAAGAAGATCACTCCTACAATAAAGATTATTAAAAGTAAGTAAATCATTTTGAATATGATATAAATTATCAATGAATGTGTAGATCATCAAATACAAAAGTAATAAATGATAAATTATGAGATTGGTTGTGTAAATGATGGGTGTAATAAGAAATGTGACTATTAGAAATGGATAATTACATGACCATTGAAATGCAGTCAATATATGACCAATGTAATAGTAATAATACCCAAATAAATAATAAATCATCACATTAAAAAGATACTAGAATTTATTATTTATACTAATTTTATTTAAACATTTTATTTTATATCCCTAAACACTATTTTAATTATTACATATAATATTATAAAAATCATAAATATTTAATGTAAATAAATAATTTTTCTTCCTTTAAAATAGTTTTTTAGAAAATATGGTTTTTTATTAAAAAAATCATTACACATATTTAGGAATATATTTTCATATAATAAATATAATATTTTAAATCATCAAATTAAAATTAGGTTAGCATGAAATTTTTAAAGTCTTATAATATACTATATTATTTTGAGAATATTAAAATACTTTTTCATGTTTTTTGAATATTTTATAACTTAATAATTCCATTATATTTTGTTTATATGATGTATTATTTTTTTCATGTCAAAAATATGTTTAATTAATGAAATTATTCTTTTTTAAGTGTTAAAATATGTTTTAAAAGGGAATAAAAAATTTCAAATTCTAAAAATAACATTTGAAATTTAAAAATAAATTTTAATAAATACACGATTATTTTTTAAAGACAAAATAATATATAGAATAGTTATTCAATTTTAATTTTTGAAAATGTAAAAAAATATTGTAAAATCTTAAAACATGGGAAAAACCTTTGGCATCCAATGGTGAATTTATTTTTGAAATCCTAGAATTCTATAGATTATATTCGATAAATAATAATCAATTCTCTTAATTTTTATATAATAACCCACTTATACACCCCATTTTTTAGCTAGCATGAATTTTTTAATACACCATCCTATATTTGTGTATCATTATACCCTTTGGTAATGAACACGTGATCTCATGAAATCAACCCTATATGTTTAGGAAATATTACATAAGGTATGGGTTTTGATCTTATTTTATATCCTTCATTCTGGTACTTTATTTGAAATAAGGACTTTTATTTCAAATTTATTATTTTTTAATAAGTTTATACACAATCCATTTCTATTTAATTAATTCCTTATTGATGTAATACTATCATTCTATCTCATTAATCCAATTAAATAATCTTTTATATCTTCTTGATCTGCTTTTAAGATCATCTAGGATTTTATTTGCTATGATTTTATATTGTGAATAACAAGCACTAATTTCATTCTAGCATAATAATACAGAGATAAATATAAATCTCTGAGTTTGTAATTTTAATTATGAAACCCACATTCCCTACCCATGGTTTAAAATGATGAAATAATTTCTAATTATATATGGTCTATGTATAAACATATACATAGATATATAACGTTTTCACCCTATTAGTGATATAATACATGGATTAAAGAATTAATATATAGAGATGATTTGATTTTGAAAACATGGAAGCACAAATCAGTGTAGTGAACTGTCATAATTGACCCACATGGACAAAACATGACATGACCTACCACATACCAGAGGGGAATCCCCAGTCTCCTTAAGAAGATTTAATTCATCAAGGTTTTGAATCATAACCATTAGGGATTGTTTCACCGTTAGGAAACTAAATCTAAACATCTAAACGTTGTATAATAGTAGTGAAGTAAGACCATGGATAATAAGATAAAATCAATAAAACAAATATTTAGTACAAGGTTACAAAACTACATTGGACGCTTAAAAAATAGATTTCTATAGAAGTAGAATCAAAATACAATCCAACGAACTCCATGAATTACAAACTACAAAACATGACTTTTGCATATAGAAAATTGCCGATTATATATCTATTGTTAAGAATGATTAATTCCTACTGATATTAATTTCTAATGATATTAGCTACAACACCATCAGTGTTTTTACCAATATATATATATATATATATTTATATTAGTAGTTCAAAACCAACATATAACATACCATCATTTAAATCTCACTAATAACCATAATAATGCCAATAATTTATTTACTGATAACAAATATATTTTTTATTATTACTACCAACAAATAATTTAATATTAAAAAATCTATTTTAAAAAATTATTTTATTATATAATTTTTTACCAAAACATTGAATATATATATATATTACATATTAAAAACATATAATTTTGATAATAAACATAAGATTAATTAAAATATTCATTATTTAAATAAAATACCCATAAAAATTTAGAATAATTTATATATATATGTATATAAACATATATTTTATGCAATAAAATATTTATCCAAATTATATAGAGATTAGAAACCTCCAAGATACCCCCACCCAAGGCCTTTTCATAGGAAATCCCTATGACCCCCTTCCCTAACCCTACCCCTATTTCTTAATCAACGTTCCTTGTGAAAATCCTCATAAGAACCCATCAATCATACTAATCAGTATTCCTCATTCAATTATTCACAAGAACCCCATCCCCGCTTTTGGATGGTGTCCTCCACTAAAATCATTGCAAGACCCCCCCCCCCCAATTTGTTCTGAGCAGACATCCTCTTGTAGAACCCCTAACTGGACCTTCCATCTTAATTATATGAACCCATAATCCCAGCTTGACCACCATTTTCAAAAATGTTTTATGCTGGTTTCCCATATTGATCCCTCTGTCCCTGGATCACTATATTGACTATATCCATCACCAGAATCCATGTCCATCATCCTCAGTCATCCTTACCTCACTCTATGGAACCCACTAATTCCCCTTGGGTTTGATAACTATGCTTCTTTTTTGGGACAAATATATCTTCTATATTGTCCGTCTCTATCCGGGTTTGTAGTTTGTAGTTCTTATTTTGTATGTACCTGATTTTTAACAAGATTTATGTTTATTATATAGGATAGAACATAATGCATTGTTATATTTTTTTGAATATTTATGAATAGAATATTGTTTTTTCTCTCTACTATTTTTACTAGTTATCAACGTATTCTCACCCATTTTGTTAGTTACATATCATTTTTTGTGCTTTATCAATATAAAATCACTATAACCTATAAATTGAGTCTGTCAATGGGATGTACATTCAATTGAATAACTCAATTTAATTCTTTTTTAGGTCCTCCCTTACCATCTATTTTCAATCCATGTTTTATTTCTAGTTACTTTATTTTATAAAATAATAATTTACATTGGTCATTCATTTTACTGTTCTACTTCAACATTGGGCTATTGAATGTATTCCATTATAGGAACTAGATAAAAAGTTGAATTCAATGGTTGGTAATTTAATTTTTTATATTTTTTCTCCTCTATTAACACCTAAAATCTTTTTCTTCTTCTCAATACATATGATGACAATCAATTTTATTGGTTTTCTTATGATAATTTTTCTTTTTTGAAAATCAATGGACATTGTGTTATATTGTTAACCATAAGTAAACATTATTAATTAAAAACTACATTGACATGAGCCTTACTATTTTCTGTTTAAATATTGATAGTTTTTTCACTAGGGACATAAATGAAGTCTAAAAAGAGGGAATACATCCTTAAATGTGAAAGAGGATAGAAATTCTAAGAGTATATGAATTCCTATCATGATGATATTATATTAAGTTATCATTGTTCTATCGAATTCATTAATTAATTTTCACTAAATGGATTCTAAGATCATATTGAATAATGTAATCTATGTCGTGATTAACATTGAATCATTTAAAAAGTATCTTTTTACACTGTACATTTCTCAAATTCATAAGGATATGAAAATACCTTCTAATAAAGATAAAAAATATATTTATTTGTTGATTTTATTATTTTTTCAATTTTCTATTGTAAATATTAATTAAAAAAATATCCAATATTCAAAAAATTTCTAGGAAAATCATAAAGTATTCATACATAAAAATTAATAGATGTTTCAGTATTGGAATGTGATGAAACTGTACAAGGTTTAATAATAACATAAAAATATAAGTGATGTAGTTTTTGGAATCCTAAAATAGAGTGGGTCTGTTCATTAAATAACCATGGTTAAAGCTTTTTGTTACATTCCCTAATTTTATATTTGATTCTTCAATGAAGGATTGAATAAATTTTCATCTTTATATTGCTACATATATATCATTATTTTTATAAAATATTTTTACATCCTATAACGTTCAAAACACTATATACATGGATCACTCTCGTATTTATCATTTTATATCATCCATATCCTTCCTCCTCTATACCCAAATTAGTTATTTATATTTTCACCATTCATCAATTAGTTATTACCTTTCCTTTTAGGGTTACTAAATCCATGTGTTTTGTGGATTCCTATCTTTTAGAAACTGAATATTTTTGTAGTAATTCCAATTGAATTCATAATCTAAAAACCCTTATATTTGTCAATCCATTCCTCAAAAATATTTATTTTAAATATATTGATGCAATAATGAATGAGGCTTTAAAACTATAAAAATAGTACACATTTTTAAGATGGGAAATATTTTGTAGAAGGATCATCTAGATATTTTATTTGGCTAATCCTACACTCTCCATGTTTTTATTGATTGTTGAGATCTTATGAATGGACCAACTATTTTAATTATAAAATTATTAATTCCCATTGATAATATTATTCATATAGGGTCGAATGTATTACAAAAAAGGAAATTTATTTATATGGGTGGATACATTTTTATTTAGGATGAGACATCGAAAGTTCACTTCATGCCAGGATGCATATATTTTTTAGAATGTGAGTCATGTTTAATGCAACAATATACATATTTCAAATGCTATTAGATATTGTGGTTAGTCCTTTTTATAGGGGTGGTTTTATAATTCATAGTTAAAATCTATCTTAGATGATAAGAAATTATTTACATGGAATACGGGGGACTATGTTTATTCTCCATAATACCTATATATGAAAATATTGATTTAGTAATGGTTATTTGCTTCGAAATAATCATTAACGAACAACATATTGTTCATTGAATATTTGTTATGAAAAAACTACCATCCCATGAACACTCATACCTTTAAGAGAAGCATATTGTTCATCTAAGATAATAGGTTAATGAATAAAAACTATCTTATCATTATGTCGTTTAATAATGATTTTATATTATACATTACATTTATTATTATAATGCTAATCTATAAAAATATATAGGTAGGTAGAATTGGGAACAATGAAAAGAGATGTTACTTTTCTTAACTATGGGTATATTCCCACAACAATGTAAATTTAGTACTGATTTAATTAGATACTTTTTAAATTATCTACTATTATTCTATATTAAAATATCATTTGTCCCTATACACAATAGAGTCATGAAATATTTACTTATTCCAACATTACCAGTTTATCAAAAATATTAACCATACAAAAATTATGATATTTAGTATAGTTTATCCCACTCTTATAAGGTTAAAGGATGATAAAAATCATTACCCTATACACCTGGTTTTCAAAACAAATCTATATGTTTGGTCATTAACATCAATCCTCTAGAGCTGATGTGATTAACATCCATTACTGAAGGATTTGAAGAGAGTGATAATTTTAGTACAAGATACATTAAATTTCTGTAAATGGTGAGTTATTGTGTTTTAATTTTAGTTTTTATGAGCTTCCACTTGTTTGGATTCTTTTTTTATTGAACAATAGTACCTTTATCTAAAAAATCCAATTATAGCGAAGTCATTGTAGAATTTTATCATCAAACCAGAGAATGAATAATTTCTAAAATGGTGAAATAATTTAAAAGAAATCCTATTTTTAAATACAAAGACTGTCCATGGATATGACTCTGCTTATCTTATTTTTTAATATCTTAATGTGGTTTTTCTGATGGATTTGATGTAGGGATGAATCATTTTTAATGGTGAAACAAGTCTTAGATTTCAGTATTGTCGATATACTAATGTTGTTGATATTTGATGTGATTTATCTTCATTTGAACATTTTTTTAGATGGAAATCACTAGTATATAAAGTATGATTATTTTATTATATTTATTCTGAAATTTTTATCATGGGACTTGAATTGTTGATTTTTATTGTTTATTAGTTTTAAAATTGATGTTGTATCTTGATTTCTTCCTGGGTTGTTTAGAATTTTTGAATAGAGGATAGCTCAAAAAATTATTTGGTATTCTGAGTTTTATGGTTGGATTGATATTCCAAACCCCATTTTAACTTTTCTGGGGTATTATTTTTTTTGTCTTCATGTTTTATTTTTATACTTTGTATACTAGTGCTATAAATTTGAATTTATTTACACTACCTTCATTGAAATTTTCCCTATATTTGTGTATGATGAAACCATTTTTAGATGGGTAGATAATATAGTATTTTTGGGACTATTGAGCCCAATTATTTTTATTTATAAATGATTCAATTTGAGGATAGTTTATTATTTGGGTATATTTCTCTACCTTGAATAACTAGGTCATGATGTCCTTTTATCCTAAGATTTCATGATCTTAGGAACATGCATTTGGAAATGGCATTGGATTTCTGATGACATTCATATTTTTCATATCATAATATTTAAGGATTATTTTTTTGAGGATGAACTATCCCACTTCTCATTTACTTCATGGCGTATACTTCTTCCTTTATCAGAATTCCATGAGTTCATGACTCTATTGCATATGTATATTATCATCATGAAGTTCTTATAAGGATGAAATCATACTGGATTTATTTATTGTGGTATTATAGTCTATTCCATGGAAGGAATCAACCCTTTATAAAATTAAATATCAATATTTCATGTAAATAATCATAATGAAACATTCATGTGGGTAGTACAATTCAAGTATACTCCATCATGTGAAAAAAAACCTATTATCTGGGAAGTCTACAGATATATGTATCTAGTTTTATTATGATAGTTTAGATTTTGGATGGACTATCAATGAATGGATCCATATATAATATAATATTGATTTCATTATTGATGATATGATTAATTTTCAAACACCACTTTGTTCCTTTTTGTAACAATTTTCAATTTCATGTTGTTGTAATCTCATTACACCTCTTATATTCACTTTTACTTGGGTTTTATTTAATGATAGTTTTGATGTATGTGTTGGGATAATAAATCATGTCTCATTTCAAATAAATTTTTTTCAATTCACGAATATAATATTCATCATTCTTTGGTATTATTTTTGGTTTTTTGAGATCTCGATATTAGAGATAAAGGGTGCCATATAAAAGTGACTTGTGGTTTTGCTCTGGTATTAGAGTTGTATCAATTTGTTTCTCACTAGCACTAGAGCTAGATCACTAGTCTAGAGGAAGGGATCAATCACTAGTTCTAGTACGATAAAGTATATGGTATAGGTGGAGTATGATTGCTAGTCTCGGTGAATGGATGTATCACTGGAAGTTGGGGTTGATGTGGGGGTGATTAATCCTACATGTGGATCTTATTAGGGGTTGATGGATTCACTTTGAGGGGTCATGGGGGGTTCCTGTGTTCATGAGTCAATTTTAATTTAATTTTATTATTAATATAATTATCTTTCTTTATGTTTTAACAATATTTTAATTTTTCTTCCATTTAATAATTATAACAAATACATTATATATGCGAAATTAATAAATATAAAAATTAATATTTTCTATTCAAATGAAATTAGTACCAAAAATATATATATTGGTAATTTATTACCAATATATAATTATTCATAACAGTATATTTATAAACACATTAACCAAAATATATATTGTCTATTGGTCTTATTATATGTGGGAAGGAACTATTTTATATATCACAAAAAAATTATCCAGAAAATTTTTTCTGAAATTTCAGTAACATGTATATATGTGTTGGTAAAATGTGTTACCAACAAAAAATATACATTTCTAAATAGATATTCCCCTATTGGAAAAAGTTGAATATTTTATTTTTAAAATTTTATTAATCAAAATCTCAATGTGATTCTCATGTCACAACCATGATCACAATACCCATTTACATCCCAAGGAAGAAAACACAATATTGAAACCAAAATCCAAGACATGAAGAAACCTGTACAAGATACAGAGACAACATACCCACCAAAGTGAGTATATAGGGTGTTAGAAAAATCTATTATGATACCACCATGAGTAAAATTAATTCATTTTATAAAAGAAACCTTGTTTTTTAGTTTGAAATTAATGTAGAAAAATAGTTTTTCATCTCATTTACAAGATATCAGAATAAAATAAAATAGAACTTGTATCATATAAAATAACACACATATATAAAATTACCTAAATAAGTTGTAAAACGAATGATTCCTTTTATTATGATAATAATTTATCTTTCAAAAAATAATTTTCAAAGTAAAACCACACATGGTTTAAAAAATTTCAAAATTATTTCAACCTATTATTTCACTTCACTCAAAATTGAAATTTTCATTATCAATCACTTTTAATGAAAAAGCGAGAGAAACATTTCACACAAAAAGGAGATACCCAATATATTAAAATTAAATTTCAGCTTATCCATATAACTAAAATATTCCCAAAAGAGGGAGTTTATTAGAGTGTCATGATTCAACATCAGATGATCTTCAAACTACGATGCCAGGTTGTCCAATGATTGAATATACTCCTCAATGCAGATTTCCATGTGGTTGAACAACCTTATAAAGAGGATATACTGCTTATCAATCCACATGACATGTTCTTTATTAGGATTCACCCTTAGAGGCCATACTATCTTTCTTTTGGCTTCGCCATCAGGTGCATTAATTGTTAGAAACATTTCATCAATTACACCTTTCAAACTCAAGAGAAGTTCCAAAGTGTGTGATGATATAGAATCAAACTCTTTCTTTTGACATACAGCTTTGGAGATGGACAATGAATCATTGAATATCTTCTTTTCCTTCATCCTCATTGTTGATTGGATCTCAATCACAATGGGATGTTGAAAATTTTCATTCCATTCATTCTGATGGCCCTTATTTCTCTTGCTCCTCCTTGGACTAGGGGATGGTCATCTGGTACCTCCTCCTCCAAGCCACCTGTATAAAAATAGTCATCACTGGATTCATTCCCAGGAGTCTTTGTCCCATTCATAAATGTACTATACGAGACATCCTTTGGATTCTCATTCGACAGTTGTGCAAAATGGTTTCCAAGCACAATAGTTACTACCTCCCCTTTATGACTTAGCCTGAGCACAACCTCACCAGTTGAACCACTGCTCAAAGTCGGATGACCTATATTTGTATCCCTTGGTGTCCAATATTCTACATATTTTTCCGTATTACCACTCCCTACACACACCACTTCAACATAAGATACACCCTTTTTGTAGCCTCACCCCACAAACCCACTTTCCCTATAGTTATGCTCAGTTACCATAGGTTTCAGAACTCTTTCGGGTCTCCATTGATCCAAGGGGACCTCGACAGAAATGCCAAAATATTTCCCCAACCAATGGAAAATACTATCCACCATAGGATTCTTCAGAGATTCACTATGAGGTTTCTCCATCGTGAGTGATTTCCTTGACATAGTCTTCACACTCTCTTTCCCCTTCCCAGCAGGGACATTTGTTTGATTAGGCAATGAACTGAAGCCTCCAGTACCGGTAGTTCCATCTGTTGGATTAGGCACAAAAATTTTTCCGCAAATACCAACATCCTTGAGCATGACTACATTATGAGACCCACATCCTCGATTTTCCAATTCATGTCCCAATTTCTTTAAATCAGACAGAAATCATCCCATGATTCATAAATCACTTATTTCTTAAAGTGATATTCCTCTATAACCTTGAACCAGACAAAATCAAATGGCTCTCTAGAAACATCGACTTCCACACAGACATGTGGATTCATCAGGTGAAAAACAACTTATGTTCTATTATCATAATAAAAATATCTAACGACCATGTTTCCTATAAAACATGTACACAACCATCTTATTGGTAAACATGGAAACAAGGGAAACTATTGAGAAATCACAATAATGGATAGTCTTAAAATAATAATAACAAATGGATATATCAGAACAAGAAAACATTAATTCTAATACACAAGAGGATCAAAATATAAATCAAATTAATCCAGACAAAAATAAAGCCACATTTTAATAAATACTGAAAGGCATTACTAATAATAAATAGTATAAGGAATAACAATATAATCATATGGTATAATATTAGACATGAAATTATAAACCTACTACAGATATTTTAATATCCACACTTTTCATCAAATTAATCAATTTTACATAGTCTCATCATTGATAACCCACTAACAATGAATTACGTATAATTATGGGTGATTAGAATATGTGTTAATATCAACTAGCTTAGAAACATCCCAATACCTCAAAAATTTGAAACCTTGTTTCCTAATGAAATAACTAATGGAGGTGGTCCATAAACAAATAAAATTTCCTCACATGAAAATAAAATTTTTTTAAGGGAGAACCCCATAATCACATCCTTCCCACGTTAAATACTTCAATTAGAAAGAGCCTCAATACCTAAGAAGCACATGAATCACATCAAAAAAATAAATTACAAGGATTAACATAACATCATCAATAAGATCAAGGATCTATCAATAAATGATACTATCAATCAATAAATACATTATAATATTATAACTAGTCCTTTATCTTATCACTTGTATCTTGTACATTTTAAAATAAACTTGTAAAACAATTTGGTATCCAAAACATTTCCAAGGGAGATAAAGATTAAAAATAATCATCTCAAATAACCCTAAGGAATCTCCATTTAATTTTATAAAATAATACCAACCATTTAAAATAAAAAAAACCCATTAAACCAAAAAATTATCCCACTTTGAAAATCACATTTTGATTAAAACACAGTGAAAAATTGTATTTCTTATAGAAAACCATTCACTGGATTTTATCAAAAATGTAGGATGCATAAAATACCAATTAACATTCAAGTACATTTTAAAAATGAAATTATAACATTTATGACCATAAAAACCAAGTGAAAAAAATGAAATTATATATAAAAGAATCCTAAGTATGTCACTCCATCATTATCTAGATTAGAGAAAAATTTATAACTCCAGGAACCCATAGAACTCATAAATTAAAGGAAATGAAATGGAAACAACTACCTAATGTGGTATAATATTCTCACCTTCGATGAAATCTAATAAAAAGGAATTTCTGGAATAGATCACAATATTTATAAATAGAAGTCCCCATTTCAAAACAACTATAACAAAACAAATCCACAACCCATAGCCACTAGGATTATAGAAACATGTTAAAAAAGAAATAAATAAATATATGAATAGGGGATAAGATCCTACCTCTTAATATGAATGAAGAAACACTAATAAACGACTATAAAATCCACTTTTAATAGATGTTTAGAAATAAAAACCCTTTTGAGAGGGTTAATGGATGGTGGAAATGAATGGGGGACCTAAGGGGGTAAATCCAAATTAAAAATATAGAAAAATTAAAAAATAACCTTATTGAATGGATTTAATGATTTACCCACATGGTTTAATGAACCCTATTATAAAAATACATACCAACTCTATCAAAGTGTTCATGGGATGTATAGTTAGGCTGAATGGTATGTTTTACAATATGACTCAACCGTGTGACCATGAATAATTCCACAAATTTTAATATTTTATCCAAAAAATGACTATAAAACAAGGGGATAAACCATCCATCAAATATTGATATATAAAATTTACACTTATGGGGTCACAAAATTGCCACCACTCAACATTATACCACAAAAAAAGGTTTTGGAAACATAATACAAGTGGTAATGTGATGTCTACCATTCTATTTATAATGAATTATTTAAGAACCAACTTTCCAAACCATGAAACAAATGACATTAGATATGAATAGCCCATTACTTGGGATAAAAACTGCTAAATTATTGTGAAATCACAATCCAAAAAACCACTAGGAGTCCTAATAAGTAGACTCATCACTAAATGAAAGTGAATAGAGAAAACATATAATTTTGGGATAACCACTCTTATGATCTTCTTTGAAATCAAGTATATAAATATATACACAATTTCTCATAATAAACTAAAATATTTTATAATGAATTGTAGTGAAATCATAATGACTTTTTTTGGGACATCCAATATCATAGGAGTCTATTTACATCACAAACCATGTAAAGTAATCTCAAAGGATTAATCCATATAAATTTGAAAAATACAAGGATAAAAGGAAGATTTATCCCCACCATTTATAATTTTTCTATAATGGTGAAAAATTTAAAGTCACACCCAAAGGATGATCTCCACCAAAGATACATTATTCCACCAACCAAAAAAACCACTTGAAAAGACCCTAAAATGGAATATTCTTTACAACTACAAATAGGTCACTATAGCTGATCGCTAAGAAAATGAATTCCCTGAAATAATAGGGACACCTAAACATGCACATTCCTCAACATTTAATAGAATGGTTCTAAACTTGTTCAATGATAGTACATAGAGGGTAGCTCATGGATAAACTAATGGAACACAAACTCATGATGATCCTAAATAAAACTTTTACATGGTATTCCTCACAGACTAATTAGAAATGAAAAACGTATACATTTTAGAATATCCCACAACCATGTTAACTCCATTCCATCCATTAAATAATATCTTGAAATGGTACACACCATGAAAAAAATATAACAAGCATCACATGAAAATTTCAAAATATAAAAAATGGGGTCAAAAAAACTTTAAACAATTATATATAAAGGAACTATGATGAAAGACTATTAGACAACCCCCAAAATAAAACAAGAATAATTAAAAATGTTGGTACACTAAAAAAACAATCAACCCCCAACTCTCCCATTGAAGTGATAATTCAAACAATGACCCTGTTCAAACAATTTATAAGAATTATTAATCTTGTGCATGACAATCTTACAAACAAACTAATGTGACTATAACAACAACATTTTTTGATGATTTTTGAAGCGATTGGACATGTGAACCTAACATTTCCTCAATTCATACATTAGGAACATACTAACATTATCCAATTTACTAAAATAGGAATTATGGGTTAAGAAGATAGTTTCTCATCATCATCACCCTCTTTTATCACCATCTCATTAACCAGAACATTATTACTAGATCCAGCTAGAGTTAGCATATCTCCTACCAAAGGTTTCCTTGAATTATTTTCATTAGTGATTATGGACTTATAAAATTATTCCATATAGGTTTAAATTATAAAATCATCCCTTAAAAATTGATGTTCATAAAGAAATTTCCTGGTCAAGCCTTCTTTGAATAGTCAGTAACAAACTATGGTGACAAAGAAACCAAGATAGTGAAACTTTAAACATAGTTTTTCAGTGACTAATCACACTAGAAAATACTGAAATACTTCATAAATTTATCAACTCTTACTTTTTTAGGATAAAACTATAGAATTATATAGAACATGAAATATTTCCATGAATGTGACTTTAATTGTTAGTCATAAATAGTAATCGTACACCACTCTAAACCTAATCATTTGAGTAATGGAATTATGAACCTCACCCAAGTGGATTGAGGAGTTTATAGCAAGGTGAAAACTTCTACAACATTGAATAAACACTAAATTTTATCACAAGATCCACAATACCTATATAATTAAAGAGGATATCTCTTTATGAACTCTCATTCAAGATATAAGAGTTTGGATGAACATGGACCTGACACTCCATCATGAGTCTAGGTAGGGTTACAGATTAGAAGTAAAACTCATGGATCAATATGAAAAATACCTATGGAATTCCATTCTTGACTTATTGGTTATTTCCTAAGGTCTCATTATAAAAAATACTAATAAACTAAATTAATAAAGAGAAAACTTCAGCACAAATAGAATAACTATAATCCAAACAAATCAAAAATAAAAAACCTTTTCCTAACTCAAAAAAGGTAACATAATCATGATGAAAACAAATAAAGTCTGTAATACCCCTTTCTAATTTGTTTTCCAAATCTTTTGATATATTTCATACAACACACCAAATTATTTTCGCATGTAACACAACCCTGAAATCACCTCTATTATACAATTCATTTTAACAAGGTAAAATTTGTTTCTTAAACACACCAAACTCACCCAAAATATGTTTTTTCCAACAATACCAACTACTTAATCATAAAAAATAATTTAAAATAATATTAAAAACATTATTAACATATGAAATTACATTCAAACACATATAATAACACCATCAGCCAATTAATAATATAAGTGAACCAAATGAATGAAAATTAAAAAAATACCAAAAATTATCCACTATGCACGGTTTTGATGTATGAGTTTTCATACAAGGAGAAAATTTTAAAATTAAAAAAAACTATTCTATAATAGTCCAGACAACCAGAACATATTTTGATAGACCATGCACATAAATATGCACCTTCTGAATTCCAAAAAATATTACTAAAAAATGTAGAATTTACCAGAAAATCTACTAAAATCTCCCCTAAAACATTTAGAAATTTAAAAATAGAATAAATATACCAAAAATAATTATCTATAATATCTAAAATCAAAATAAGAAACTCAAAAACCCATGTAATCTTGATATCCAACATAAAGAAGTGATGAAAAGTTACTTCTTTTGACCTACGAACTATGTCTTAATTGTTCTAGATCTATTGTACCATTAAAACCAATGTAAAAAAGAAGGTGAATATAAAAATATTTTCCTATGTTCAATAAAATTATATCTTATACCAACTTAGAACAAATAATTATTGACATCCATCTGACTGGAACACGAGCTGACCCGCCACTTACCTAAGGGGCATCCTCAATCCCCTTGGGATTACAAAAGGCATAAATGTTATTGAAAAAACCATTATAAAAAGTTTCACCATAATGAAACTAAATATAAGCATCCAAACATGGATATATCGTAGCTAAAACATGATAAGGTAAAACTATATCGACACAATAAAATAACCATTTCATATAAGGGTACAAAACTATAATAGAATATAAAAAAATATATGGCTGAAGTGGTTAAAATAACAATCCAAAAAGGTCCATGGAACTAAAGGACAAATCGTCCTCTTTATTTGATTATTATGTAACCACCATGATCCTAACATCCATCTACTTCCCAAGGAATATGAAACCAAATAGATCCTTAAATCCCAGACCTAGAGAGACATGCACAATTCATGGAGACTACATTCCCAAAAATTTTAGTATAAAGGGTGTGAGCTGAGGCCATTAGGGTACCACCAAGAGTCCTATTAATTCTTTTTCCAAATGAAACCATTATTTATAGTTTGAAAGAAATGTTGAAAAATATTTTTTCATTTCATTTACTAGATATAGGAAAATAACTTTGAAAACACAATTTCTCAAATCATATACTTATAGAACATTCCGTAAAGGGGTTTTACCCAATACCATTACATTTATCATTCAAATCATTTATATTTAAGTCACTGTACTATTTTTAAAAAATAAACATATGGTTTAAAATTTTTCCAAATCATTTCAACCATGACTAAAATATAAAAAATCCATCCCCTTTCCTTTAAAATATAATACACACAAACATCAAGGCTATGAAAATATGCAAAGGAAAAGATAATTAAATCACAACCCAAAAGGGCCACAATTGTTATCAATAAATGAATGGAACAATACTATATGACATAAATAATAAAAACACATAAGGATCAAATTATAAATTAATTATAGATAATCAATAAGTAACCCACATGTAGATAATTAATGAATGGAATAACATATGATACATAGAATGCTGAAACACCATATGGACTAACTGGACACTTTTAGAAACCCAAATTTGGACATACATTCAATAGGATAAAAATTAAACATATGCTAACCAAAGTATACTATCCTATATCATCATTGAAACCCACTTGCTAGTTATTACGTTTAACTATTATAGAGTATCCAGATCCTAAATATCAACTAGCCTCTAAACATCCCAATAATTAAAACATAATAACCTAGGTCTCCTCATGGAATTACAAAAGGATGTTTTCTACGAACAAATAATATGTCTTTACAATATGATAAAAAATCCAAAAGGGATAAACCATAATCACATCCATCCCACCTCATATACATTTCTTTGAATGATCTCTAATACAAAATCACAACATGAATCACATAAAAAACATACATCATAGGGATGAATATTACATTACGAATAATAACATATGGGCTCAGTAATGATACAATAATAATCAATCTATCTAAAGTTTATAATGTTCCAAAAAAGAAGTTTTCATATTACATGTTGCATATTCATTTGAAGATCCCTTCTTAATACAATTTATAATACCAACACAATTCCAATGGAAAAAATTATTATCAAATATAACAAATAATAACCATTGTTAAATTCCATTTCATATTATAAAATGGTTAAGTCCCTTTTTAATCATGTGATCCCCTAAAACTATGAATGGAACTAACATTGAATATCATATTTGTCTTGAAATAGATATGAAAAATGGTTTTACAATAAAAAAACATTCATTGTATTTTATCCAACATATTTAATGCAAAAAATATCAATTTACATCATAGTCCCAATGAAACATGAAATTCTAGTAATTTATTCCAGAAAAACTAATGATTATATAGAAAACCTTTATAAGAAACACCTAGATTATCCAAACCATCATTATATATATTATAAAATAATTTATAAATTCAAGAAACCATGTAACTCTTAAATTATATGTAATAAAATTTAAACACATCATGTTGTGGTGGAATCACATTACCTTTGATAAAATAGACCTGAAAGTAACTCCTAGGATGGCTCATAGCCTTCAAAAATTGAAGTACACAATTCTTAAGAACCCTAAATAATTAAATCAGAGACACATGGACACTATAGTTAGTGTAACTTAGAGAAATCTAAATACATCTAGAGTTGTGGAGAGTATAAGATCATAAATCTTAATACTAATGAATAAACCCCCTAAGAGTGACTCCAAAATTCACATTGTGGAGCATGAAAGAGATAAAACGCCTCATAGAGGATATATAAATGAGGCAAACGAATGAGGAGACTAATGGATGAAACCCCAATTAAAAATAAGAAAGTAGTAGAAAAATACCCTTATTTGAATGGGATGTACAGTTTACCCACACCGTCTAATGAACATTATGGTAACCATGTAGATCACTCCTGTAAAAGGATTCACAAGCTACAAACCTCGATTTCATGGTTAGTATAATTTTTGGACCTAGAAAAGGATTCCAAATTTTTATTTTTTTTCAAAAATGTCTCTAATTAACCCGGATAAACCCTCTACCAAATACTCAAACATAATAGCGATACTTGGGGTGTCACACTTGTTAATTTTTCTTGATACCATAGTGAATTTTTTTTAATAATTATTACAATACATAATTTATGTTACATGATGACAGAATTATGAATGTTTCATTTTTACTTTATGGATTGTTTTATTTTTTATGTATATTATACTCATGGCTATTTATATTATGTTATTCCTTTGGTTTTATAAATATTGATCACTTACATACCATTTTGTTTTTTAATAAATTACCTTGATTTATTCCCAAACTATCATTTTGATGCATGCCCCTATGATATCATATTCAGTAAGGTGACACATGATGCCTTTACAAATGATTAATTCTATAGGATTAAGTAATGTTTATGTTTTTATAAGTTTTTTGTTTTTCATGTATTATGTATATAGTTTCCAAGGCACTAAACCTGAAGATATCATTAGATGTTATAAATGTAATATATTTTCCAATAATTATATTAAATATCATTAATGAAAAAATATGGTTTCTATATTTGCTATCAATTCATTGTTATGTTATTTTTAAAAATTAGGACAAAAAACCATACTGAAAACAATAGGGTATGTCTAAAAATAATAAAACCTATTTTTTTTGGAAATTATAGAGTTTTTGGATACCTGGAAATAAAATTCTTATTTGGATACAAACAAGTGGCTACATGCGATTTAAAAAATTCACCTAGGGGTAATGACCATGGAAAATGATTGTTGGATATTAATATGATATTTACATGGTAAACAAAGTTGGCATAACTAAACACTATATTAGACACTCATATGGGATATTCTTTAGTCTATTAAATTATTTGTTTATACCATTATAAATTACATATTTCTAAAATAATAATTCCAATTTTTAAGCAAGAAAGGATTGATGTAGTTGTTCCTAGAAGACTGATATTAGAAAAAATTAAGATTAAACTCTTTTGATAATGATTATCTTAAGACATTTAATTGTATAAATTTAATTAATTATGTTTTTATATGATACAAAATGGATATAAATACAAGGACCAATGTATATAATTTATGTGAAAAATAATGAAATGGTGCATCTCCCCATGTTATGTAATATGTAGTTGAAAACATTATAATGATGTTGAATTAGTTATCTTAGGTTATGAATAATAACCTAAATGACATGAAGCATCCATATAATCTACATAAGGAAAAATCGAAGTTGAATCCCTCACACATCAAAGACCGCATACTTTTTGTGTATCCATTGATCAACCAATTTTATAAAAATTAATGAACACTATTAAAATTTTATTTTTGAAACACCATTTTTTAGGGAAAGGGTAAGTAAATATGGTAACATTACTCTTTTATGGAGAATCTAATCAATGGTGGACACAAATAATATACATTTAGACAGAGGATGAAGTTGAACCTATGGATTAGGAAGAGTCTAAATAAGTGTCATTAAGTAAGTATTTTCCTTATAATATATAAGAAAAAATTGATAATGAAAATTTTAAGATAAATTAAAAAGGTGAATATATCAGTAATATGTTATAAAGAGAACTTTTTAAAATTTTATTTGATTATAGTGGAAAATTAATTTGTTTCTTTAGTAAACTAAGAACTAATCAGTGGAATGATATGAAAATATGATACATTGGGTGTTTTGAAAAGATTTTATAGTTGGATATCAAAGTAGAAATATATTTTTTGAGATACAAAATTTTCAATTGGATTAAATTAAATGAAGATAACAATAGTAACAAATTATCGGAATAATTTTCACTATAAAAGTTAAGAGAAAAAATAACAATACCCACGTGTAATAATTATGGGAATAAACATTCTATGACAAAAATAATGGATGTGGAAAGAGTTTCTGAATTTTAATAAATATATATATAGATAAAAAATGTTATAGAGAAGTAAATACTCTATATTTATATGAAAATGGTCAAAAATAAAGTTTGTGAAATCCTACGTATAACTATTTGACATAATTTATAGAGATAATGGACACATTTATAACAAATGTTTGAATAAAAAGATAATTGTGATAAACTATCATCAACACTAATAGAGGATAATTGAGAAATGTTATGATTTTTCAGTAATAATGGTTGAATTCAATGATTTAAAGGATGTAATATATGGAACACTAGTTGAAATCTCAATGCTATAAATCAGATTGATTCATTTTGGTTCCACGCATTACATTATTTCATTCATGTTAAAAAAAATTGAAATTAAAAATTTGAAATTATCTATTTATAGTTATCAGTTATAAATCATAGTGGGTATATTTGATAAACAATGTTATAAAGAAATTATACTATTATATTTTGTTATTACGATCAATTTTTAAACCTAGTTGCCATTCCAATAGGATAATTTGACATAATACATGGGATAGATTGGATCATAATGTTTAATTCTAGGATCAAATATTTAACTAAGGAAATTTCCATTTTTAAAGGGAAAACCCAAAATAAATTCCAAGAGATAGATATACTAGAAAATTGTTTCATCAACCACCACTTATATACTGTTTATGGGAAATAATATTGAATAAGTGGAAGAATGTGATTTAGAAAGATTGGAAATATACCCTTTATTTAGGAATCATTAATTTATTTCTTCAATAATTCTCTTATCCTCCCCTAGAAATATTCGTAGAATTATAAATCATACACATACTAAGATCAAAACTAATACAAAATAACCTATACAAAATTAATTTTTTTGAGTAACAATAATTGACAAAAAAACTAACAAATATTTAAGGGAATGGTTTTATTTGACTAGGAGAGTCTCCATAGGGATATAATATTATAATTGTGAAGAATAAGTATAGATTAATATAGATATACATGGACTATAGAGAACTTAATGGGATCAAAATAATGAAAATATACCTTATCCCAATTATTGAAATTTTTTTTGACTTGCTTCATGGGGATAAATTTTTATACAGGATTGTACAATGATACCGGTATCAAAATTATATAGTAAATAATTTTGATATCCAAAATAATGATGTCTAAAAATTATATAGAAATTATGATTTTTTATATTCATTATATCAACTAATGGTCGTACTACATATATAGATTAAATGAACATATTCTTTATAGACTATTCTGATAATTTTTTCGCAGACTTTATTGACAAACATTTGGTATATTCTAAAATAAATGAGAAACCTGATGATCATACAAGGGTCATATAAAAAAATATGATGAAAGAGATTATTTTGTTATAGCTATAGTAACTGTTAGTTCTGGTTACAATAATTAGTATTCTTTGATGAAATTGTGACCAATAAATGAATCTCCACTGATCGAGTTAGGAAAAGTGGTCATACAGTTGTTCCCTCATAAAAAACTAAGATTAATAGTTACCATGGTCTCGTTAGATCTTATAAAAGACTTCTGAAATTATTTTCACAAAATATTAATCCACTTACCATGCTAAATAAAAAGGGAGTTAATATTATTTGTACCAAGTAGTTTGAATAATGCCAGCATGTACTAAAGAATGGGTTCGTCAGTTCAACAGTAATAATGGTACCCTCTTATGCAAAAGTAATTTTCATCAATATTAATGAATCATAGAAAGTACATGGATGTGTATTCATGAAAAATGATGAGGTGTTTTCTAATTAATATTCATAATTGATCCCTCATGAATATAAAAATAAACCCATTATTTATATTTAGCTATAGTTATTTTTATAGAGACATTTGTTTTATGGGGGTAAGTGGGATATATACACATTACACCAAAGTATAAAATACATACATATATAGAAGGAATTGAACATGGGAAAAAGGTGATTTTTAGATACTTTTAATGACTACCACATTTTTATTCATTATCACCCTGTAAGATAAAACAAATCCACTTAATCTATATGTAAAAATGAACCAAGTGTTCTTACATGATATAGATTGAACAAAATTTACTAATGAAGAACTTGGTAATGAATATCATTGAATTCATGAAAAATGAGACATCATCGATCAAATTTTAAATTATTTCTCATCCATAATTAATTGAGAGAATCAAGAAAGAACAAATACATATATGTATGTCACAAAAAATATATAATCTTTTAAAAATTGTAATTTTTCCATGTTACGTTACAATAAAGGGGAGTAATTAGGTTCAATAAAATTCTATATGTCCCATATATTCTAGAGTTAATGAAATAGTCGATTGAAGAATTTTATGGCTCTATATTTTATATACATATTTGAAGCATCAAAATGTATATATATTTATGTAATCAATATTGGAGGGATAATATGAGTATTAATGGTGTTGATTATAATACAATATATTTGCAATGTATATAAGTGAACGAGGAGTGAAAATGTCCCAATGGAGTACTACATCCACTACCCGTAACTATATGGAAGAGGGAAGAAATCACTATGAAAATTGTGACTAGATAGCCTAATAAAAATAAATGAATAAATTATATATGTGTTATAGATGATAGATTAACAAAATATACCCATTTTTCATTATGAGATATTTTCTACCAAGGTTTCCTTTCTCTTATATATATTCAAGATGTTTTGGGTCTTTATGGAACACTACTACTGATTTTTTTTTCAATCCATGATTTACTTTTTAGTTCTATAGGATCAATAAAAAAACTATAAACATAGAAGTAAATATTTGAAAAAAAATAATACTAAAATTAATGGGAATTTTTAGAGGACTACTCAAATGTTATAAGTAATGTTAATTGAAAGGTCACCTGATTTTCAAGGGATTTGAGACCAAAATATTCCACCTGTTGAATAATATTATAACAACAATGTCAACTCAATCATTTAAATTGATCTATACAACGTAGTAAATGGAAAATATTGTATAACTAAAAAATGTTTAGATAATGTTTAGTAAAGAAAACTTTTGGGACCAAACATTGTGAAATAGACTATGGAGAAGATACAAGTTATCTAGAAACATATCAAGGCTACTAAAAATTGATAAAATAGTTGAAAAAATAATTGAACAATAGTAGGATATTTTCATTTTACTGATCATGTATTCCTCAAAATATAACCACAGAATGTATTACTAATATTTGGAAGGAAGGGAAAACAATGTCTAATGTATATAAGTTTTTTAATGATTTTATGGCTTGTTAGAGTAGTTTCCAATTAGTTGTCACTAACATAAAATCATTAAAATGTCGATGATTTCTTCCACATGTCCTTATTAAGATTGTATAAGTCAAAACCAACAAATATACTATACATCAATGGTGTAAAAGTAGAATTGAAATTTTCAAATGAATAAGAATTGAGCCAGATTCTTAATAAAAGGGAACTAGTTTTGATTAATAAAAAACATGTTTTGTAAAATTATTATAGAGAAATAACAATATCTATGAAGAAAAACAGGATCATGAATAAGTAAAAAATAGAAAATTACACCCATTTACATTTAAGAGAAACCCAAATTTTGCTGGTGAAAATTTTAAAGGAGGGAGAAGGTAATAAAAAAATCATTTTATTATATATAAAATAAATTTTGTTTCACAATGAATGTTTTATTATATTTTACATTTAAATAATATAGAATGACTATTACATTGGAATATTACACATCCTTAAATAAAATTATCCATAACATCCATAAATATAATCGAGCTATAAAAACTATAGAATATTAACAACAATATGGAAAACTCTATAGGCCAAAATTCTCCCAACAAGATCATTCCCACCATAAGGAATATGAAAATAATGATATGTTCTTGGAATATGATAGAAATTATAACAGGAGGTGTTAAATGATTGGATGTGAAGTAGTGAATAAAAATTGTTGGAATGGCATAGTACATAAAGAGGGTAAAGAGAAATATGACCACTATAATATGACCATTATATGACTGTTACCTAACCGTTAAAATTTGATCATTTTATGACCAATGAAATGGTAATATACCAAATGGAATAGTAAAATAGAAATAAAAAAATAAAAAAATATTTAAATAATAATTTTATTTTAAATATGTTATAATATGTATATATATTCTATCAATCAATACATTTGGTATTATAAAATTTATAAATATTTAAACTGAAAATATAATGTGTTTCCCTTTAAAAATAATATTTCATAAGAAGTATGAAATTTTTATAAAATGATTATTTTAAATAATTAAATATTTATTTCTATAAAATAAATATAATATTTGAAATCAACACATCTGAATTAGTTTTGGGTGGAAAATTTAGAATATTTTAAAATAATATATATATTAGTGAATAGTAATAATACATTTTTGTGTTTTAGGAATATTTTAGGAATTATTAATTATTTAATAAAGATGTAATAATATATATTTTTAATATCTAAATGTTATTAAAAATATATTAATAAATCTATAATCATTTAAATCATTTTTAAAACCCCATATAAAAATTCCTATTTTTAAAAATAATTACGAATTTTAGAAATCATTCTTAATGAACAAATTTCTTTAATTTCAATTTAATATATAAAAGTTTAATTTATTTATAAAATTATAATATTAAAAAAATTATTAATTCTATAAAACATGAGATGAAGCCATGGGTATCCCATGGTAAGTGTATTTTCCAAAACTGATAATTCAAGGGGACATATTTAAAAAATAATAAACAATTATCCCCATTTTGATATAAATACTCCAAATAAACCTCATTTAATTAATTTAAAATAACATTATCATGCCCCACCCTCTATTATTCCTTAATTAATCTCTTTAGTGAATCCTCTAATCTATCAAGGAATCATTTCTCTTTGTATAGAAAGCAATATTTAAGGGAAGCAATATCTTTCACTTTCCTCTTCTCCATTAAAGTACATCCTTTGTAATAATACGTTTAATATCCATTTTAATATGATTTCACAATTTTATAATCATCACTTTAATATCCAATTTATTCACAAGTGAGGATATACTACCATTATATGTTATTAATACAATTTTTTAATCTGTTATGTATACTCGTAATGTTGATGAAATCATTCTTTAATTTTTTATGGAATACACTTTTGTTGTGAATACCCAGAACCACTTTCATTCAAGGATATTCATATAGATAAGTTTATAATTATTCTAATTGGGACATTATTGAATTAAATCCACATTTACTATAATTGGGTTAAAATTATGAAATAATTTATTATGATATATGATCTATGAATCACACATAAATTTAGATATATAAAGTGTGCACTCTGATATCTCTCCAATGCATTGGGAAAATAATTACTTTATAGGGATGTAATTGTTATGATATCGTAGAAGCACACATTTGAAATCTGTCATGATAAATTGTAAAAAAAGAGTAGAAACATATTTAACAACACATTGGTTATGAACATTTGTGATATGATGATGAATTTCTTATTTTAATGTTATAATCACATTCCATGATATATCATATATACACATGATTATTATATTCTGTTAGGAATCATTTATTATCTGTGATGATCAATTACATACATTTAATTTTTTATGTTTCCATAATGGGATTTATTTTTCCCTTTTCATTTTATGTACACCATTATGGAATCATATGTAGAATGGTGACCAATGATGGATTATAAATGATAATATAAAGGGTATTAAAACAAATTATATTTTTTATATGATCATTATAATAAATTTATGATTTAATTAGTTTCTAAGGAAATAATCCTTTAAATTTTATTAGAATATATTAATAAAATATTTCATTAAAGAATTATGTGAAAACTATTATATGAAAAATATACAATCTTATAAGATTAGTCAGTAAAATATTTATATTCAGAAATGTGTTTTCTCTCTCAAGAGATGATTTTATTGTGAATAAGATATTAAATTTTTTTAATAAACCTATCAATTATGTTTTTAAAATATGCATATGTTTAATGACACAATTCTGTAATTTCTCACACTTTAAAATTAAATTTTTATTTCACCATTTATTGATGTTAAATTCATGGGTAATAATTTTAAAAAAAAATTAACATATTTTTAAACATGAAATGATCTTAAAATCGAAGTTATAATGTTTAAAAATGAAAAGAAATGTAAAAGAAAAAACATAAAAAAAAATTAATATTCCCAGAAATAAAAGGGTTACCTCCCATACACATGAATAATGCAATATATTTAGTGAATTCTAATATAAATAACATTTTTAAGATAATTTAATGTAATAAAAAAATAAATAAAGTGTGAAATAGATTTACAACCTGATTGTTTAATTAGTATATTGGTTGGAGGTGTGTGATCACCTACATTATTTCTTGAGTTATTTTTTCATGGTACTTATTCAATCTATTCAAAATGATAGCGAATAAGGTATTTTTTCCAATATTAATTATCATTATAATAAATAATTTTAATACTTCAGTAACAATAAAAGGTTCTTCTTGTCTAGATAAAAATTTTCATGTAATTATCTTAATTCATGAGTTTTCATGCAACATTTCGTCCTTATTATGAATGTATTTTTTTATTTAACTTATCATGGTACACTCTAGTTCCATCCTTCAAAATGATAATGTTTTTAAAAATATTATCACATGATTTATTATAGTTCATAAATATGAAATGTTATCCCTTATCCATCTTGATCAAGATCTATGATCATCTCTCCAAATTATTATAAGGATTTATTCTCCATCTCTATAGGTAAGTGAAAAATCTTCTTGAAAATACACATATCGTAGTATCCTAGAGCCCAATACTTAATTTATAACATTGGAATCGATAAAAATATCACATCAATATGTATTCATAATTTTATAATTCTTTAATAAATATATATATATATATGGTTCCATTATTACATTAGTAATTAAAAATATAACATAATAATGAAAAACATATACCTTGACAGTTATTCAAATATTTATCTTTATAACCAAGGGAAGGAAACAATAAAAAGGTGGGGTAAAATTCATAGCATTGGTTACATAGAGTATAAAAATAAATCCATAATAAGTGAACCGTAATCAGTATGGAATAATCAATAATTAAAGTTAAATAAACGAAAAACATATTCTATTTAATAAATAAACTGATAATGAAAATGAATACATGGATTTTTTCATAATTAAAATATCATTGAGTGCAATGAAAGAAATATTAATGAATGTAATGCTTAATTACTGGATGTCATGTATCTAAAACATGAACCACTACTGTCAAAAACATTCAAAAAATGGTTAACGACTATATGTGGAAACCCATTTGATTATACTTAGAAAAAATGTGAAGGGTATTTCTCCAATTGATTTGTATCACAAGTACTGAAGATGCATCAATGGGAAATATAATGTGTTTTCCTACCTGGAATTTCATTTAGAATGAATTATTCATACCAAGATTTAATTCAACAATATTATTCCTTATCAAAATATTTGTATTGAGTTGAGGATATATATTTATCAATATTTTCCCATATTAAATAACATTCAAAGTAAACTCCATATATAAAAAATGTATACATATTAGACAATAATAATATTCTTGATAAAATAAATACGAATACATAATGAAATATTTAAAAATCTATTATCACAAATAAAATGGAAGTACACTAATGAAATAAGTGATGAATATGGAATAAGTCCCACAAAAATTATATTGAGATGAAGAACCCTTACCACTTTATAAGCAGTCAAACCTAACATGTTAAAAAATGAATGAAAATAAACCTAAAAATTAAATACTATGAAGATAAATAGATTCATGATAATATATATCAAATGGAAGTATAAATACTCCACTCACAAGAAATAATTTTTCAATATATAAAAGATAATAGAAATAAACATGCGATGAAATACATGTTGCTTTATGTTTGAAAGCATTCTAACATTGTAATCAATTTCTTATAAAATCAAATTACATTCATTAATTACTTAGTAAAGAAAATTTTAATCCCATATTTGTTTTATCATAATTTTATTAAGTTTATTTATGGAAATTATATCAATTTATCAATATTTAATTTCGTTTCATTGGAAGCGTTAGTTTCATGGCTTCATGGTCAGTCCCCTTATGTAGAATTATGAAAGTTCCTATCAAATGGATGAAAAACTACAAAAGTGTAATTAAACGATCTTAATAAAATTATATCTTTTCTAAAGATTTCATAAATATCATTTGTTTTTATTAAATTAGGATGATTCATTAGGTAAAACATTAATAAATAATGATTAGTTTATCTTGGTGGATTTTATAACCATCATGAATTATTATGATTTTCTTTAATATTAAGTAAATATACTAGTTAAAATAATTTAAATAATTTTAAATACACATATTGTGTATATTTTTTTAGAAAAAAAATGATTTTTTGACCATCCATGAAGGCGGTAATGAAAAATGAAAACTTATCGTCCACAGATGCAGTGAATCGACACCTCAAAGATGATGTTTTAATTTTTATAATTAAAATTAGGAAAGAAGAGATATGTTGATGAATATTAAATTAATTAAATAAAATTAATCTATATTTATATATGTATATATATATATATATCATAATAGAGTTACCATTCCACTTTGTATGGGGAATGTGAGAAGAGGGCAAGAAAAGAACAGAAATTAAAAGAGAAAGGATTACGATTTTACCATTTGAATATCGTCTCTTTAAGAACGTCATTATGACACATGACATTGGTATATTGGTGACAAAATAAGGTATTGGATATTGTAAAGATTCTTGCAATGTTAATTATGTATAATAAATAGAAAATTAATGTTTAAGAATTTGTAATGAGAAGGGGCTTCATGTAGTGGTATTTATAGTGGAAAGAGAGTGGTATTTTTTTATTTTAAAAATTTGTTTATTATTTTCAATCAATAATACCAATAACATTGATTTTTATACAACAACCTTGAAAAAAAAATCTTGTATTTGTCGAAAAATGTTAAATACCGTAAATTAATGTATTTCACAATTCAAAAAAATTAAACTATTTTTGAATAACCCCAAAAATTCACATTAACTTTTTTTGATGTTTACATGTCAAAAAAGACTGAATTTTATGAAATGATTTTCTAAATATGATGAAATTATTTTATACATAAAAACATCATTTATTAGAAAAATACCAATTTCAGAAGTACATCTAAATTTTTGACACTTTGAATAATTAATTAAATTCTCATAATAATATATTATAATTAGTAGTCAAAAAATATTAATATATGAAGAAATTTAATAATTTATTTTATATAAAATCATTATATTAGTTATAAAATTTTTAATAATCATTTTCATTTAAAAAAATCCAACAAATAATTTATCAATTTAAAAATATTTATTTACATATTTTTTGATATAAATATATCATATTTTAATTTATGATATACCTAATTGTTTTATACATTGATAGAATAGATTATTATTCTAATGCATATATTAATATTCCAAACGGTCATATTACTATACCAATAGTAATGTTAATATTTAATAGTATATCATGGTTCATTTATGCTCGGTGTTGCATTCAATGTAAACTATAGAATAAGTTTGTAACACCCCGAGCCCAGCTACCCAGAGTCGGTGCATTACTTCATAACATTGGCATGATCACAAAATATCAAGTCTCGAAAGACAGATTAGTTTAGTAGCCTTGGAAACACTAGATACATTCGTAAACGTTACATTACATCATAAAGTGAAAAACTACAATAACAAAGACTCCATAGTCCACACTCATATCCTCTTCTGACTATCCCTGCAGGTCATTCATAAAATACTTATTCACATCCTGGAAAATTTTAAAACATTGAAAGGGGTGAGATCAGATGCTCAGTAAGGATAACAATATTGCAGAAGATTTCATAAATAAACATTAACATTTAAGGCAATGTATAACTAAAACAGAAGCCTTTTAAACTTGAACATCAACATAATATGGCAAAAGTAAAATGAGATAATGCCATTTACTTCTTCACATGGATATTCTACTGGTCGAATAATCACATGCAATATCAATAACCATTTTCATAATGATAGAATGCATAATGCCAGACTATCATAACCACGTAGCCAAGGCCTCGTGCCAAGACCACAAATAAATTTTTTTCAAGGCCTCGTGCCAAGACACTAGTTTGTCTCATGAGACCTACCGATGCATCGAGGATCTGTAGTGGGCTCCACCCGTCACTTATTAAGTCCAATGCATTCCTCATATGAATAGGTTTAAACATATCATAAACCATAACATAATCGTATCACATAAAACATGCATAAAGGAAACATAACATTTCCACATTTCAATCACAAGATATCAATACAACACATTGATATAATAAAAATGCTTTCAAAACCATTTTCAATACCAAAATAAAAGAAAGTTAAAACTTTGTATTTATTTTTCATTAAAAAAAATGATGGCTTGTAGAGGAAGCCGAAACTCAAATAATGGTCACGGCGGCGGAGAAGTCGTTGTCGCCGCATAAGTACGGAAAGAAAAACATTCCCTTTTTGTCGTTTAGTAAAACTCTTCGTATAAAAAAGATTCCTTTGAAATAACATAAAAGTCAAAGGTGTTTATACACCGTATAAAAGAAAGTTGTGTATAAAACAAAATATGCCTCAATGAAAGGAGATTGAGACAAATTTCCTTAAAAAGATCATTTTTTTAAAAAATAAAACTAATATATTATGTGTATTCACTATAATTACACATAAAGAAATTACAAATACAATATAGGACATAATAATATCATGACATAATTTGAAAGTAGGAGATTAACCCAAAGAATGAAAATTGGGTTAAGAAATTCCCTTACCTTGCGTCTTGTCCTGACTCGACCGTTCTATAACCTCCTGAATAATAAACTAGAGTTAATTTATATTTACTTAAGATCCTTTTTCATGTTCATTATTCCATTTATATCACTTATTACCATGTTATGAACATTATTTAATTAGTTAAGTTAATAACGGTCGTTTTGTCGATCTTTGGTACTTGAGTCAAAAATAAACTTCTTAAAATTACAAGTTGTTCATGTGGTGAAATATCCATTATATCCAGAATTATATTCATGATGTAGATATCATATATATCATATATATACAGTATATACATTCATTCATAATGTCACGTAACATTTAGAGGTAAGAAATGAAATGCACCGTTAATGGAGACGGTAAGCCGTACGTACGCATGAACGCTACTTTCATTTCTATTTCGTATTTAATGGAATGAAATCATAATGATATAAATTTATAATATAATTCCAGTATAATATAGTGTATAATACAATTTACTCCATCCTTTATACATCCCTCATATGGCATTAACGATTCAAATCACTTTGAGGGGGCGGTAGTCCGCACTTCCTAAAATGAAATTATCGCGTTTTACCCATAATGGAAATCATAAAGTATGCCATAAATGAAAAATACAGAAGCATAAGTAAAACTAAACATATTATATATCATATATAAAAATATTGACATCTTAATGGCCACCTTTCAAGGTGTTATATGAGTGTTGAACAATCATCGTTTCGTGAGGCAGAAATTCGCCATCCACAAAAACCGTATGTTATTTAACCATCAGATGTATGTGGGTGTAAGTGTAGCTCGAATCCATATTATAAAAACATCCTAGTATATTTAGGATACTGGTTTTGTTACAAAAGAAATGAATAAAAAGAGTTTAGGGGGTTGGAGAAGAAAAATGAAACAAAACAACATTAGAGAAGACATTACCTAAAAATCGGGTAACTCTTTTTGATTTGAGCCAAAAGCTTCCTTGGGAAGAGTTCTGCCCAAATTGAGGCTTCTATGAGTAATATGGGGAAGTTGGGAGAGTATTTGGGCAGAGGTTGGCCGAGCCAAAAGTCTTGAAAGTGTAAATGAGGTGGGAGAGGTGGGGGCCTTTTATAAGTGGAGAGGAGGGGCTCTTTTGGAAAGATTGAAATGTTACATTATTACACAATGATTTTCGGATTATAAAGGTCCCACACTTATATAATTCGTGGATAAGGTGATAAGGGTTCGAAATATACCCATAAAATAGTCTTTGGACAAGTTTAAGCCTTGGATGTTACATTATCTTTTCATTTTATTAAAATCGTTAAATAATGAGGTCATCGCTACATCATAATGATGTCATAAATAATTTAATTTATTTAATGTCTAAAAATTATAAAAAAACAACTATGATGTAGGAAATCTTTTTATCTTTCTAATGAATATTTCTAATCCAAATTTGGACTTGTGTAACCCCACTTAAAAACTATTTTAGTAAAACAACTCATGTTTCTGTCAATTTAATTTTAACATTAAATAAATATATATTAATGTCATTTTCCAACCAATGTGGCTCCATGGGGTCCCCAAGTTTACCCATGGGTTGTCTTGGTCGGCCATGACTCATCCAATAGGATTAGGAAATGTTTCAAGCTCATCTCATATTATTAAAACATTATTTTTACCCTAAACTACACTAATTACCTCTAATCGCGATTAAGAACTTAAAAGTTACTATTCACCAAAAAAATTATTTTAATCTCATTGAACCTCATTTTACTTATTAATAAAAAACCATGTATGTCGGATTATTGAAAATAAAATCACAGAAGTGGTAATATTTCATTTTAACGAAAAATCAGTTTTTAACAACCACTTAGTGGTTTCACTATTCATCAAAAATTGAAGTTTTTCAGAATAAGGCCAAAATTTCACCCTAAGCTATAATTGATATTCCGAATTCAAAAATGATGTCTATTTTACAAAATTCCAAACATATAAGTTTCATTAATTAATTTTATAATTAATTCCCACTGTTACAACAAATAGCGTGTTTTTAAGAAACAATTTATATCAAAAGATTGGCATTTGTTTATGTCCAATTTCAATGTTAAATTAATTCTAATTACCACCATTGGATAAAATGGTAAAAATATATTCTAATTATACTTTAAAACCACTAAACAGTATAATTTATCACTATAAATTATTTTGAATAAAAAAGTTGTTTTTAAGTATTTTTCACTATTCATAAAAAATTAGAAGTTCTCAGAAAAATACCAAAAATTAAACATAGGCTAATTTCGATATTCTGAATCCAAAAATGAAGTCCATTTTGAAATATAAAATTTCTATAATTTTAAAAAGTGGTTATTACTATTCATAACGGCTACTTTGATTAGTCGCGGTGTTTTAGAACTCGAAGTTGCGTACAATGCAAGCTATTGCATTATTGAATGAGAAGCGTATTGTGGAAGCTCGGGGTGTTACATTCTCCCCTCCATCAATAAATTGCGTTCTCGCAATTTGAAATTTTTCTTGGAAAATAATAGGTTGAAAATAGAAAATACCTTTTTGGAAAACCCACATCGGAAATAAGATTAATAAAATTTAGCCTTAATAAGAGGGAAAGGGAAATGAAAGAGTCACCACTCATTTATGATCTCGATTAGGAGAACATTGGTGGCAATTAGAGACATATAATTGGAGGAAAAATGTAAATATTTTTAGGGAGTGATTGAGGTCATCAATCACAATCAACTGTCAAATTGAGGGCCTCAAAGACTTCAATCTATGTTGATTTAAAATATCATCAGTTCAACAAGACATAAGGTATTAGGATAACACATTTTTTTTTGTTTTAATATCCCATTACTAAAGTTTAAGAATAAATTTATTCATTGAATAACAGATAGGTATATATATTTTTATGCTTGACAATTAGAGTTTCAACCTTCAACTCACCATTCACTCAAAAAGATAATAGAACCCAAAAATATTATACTTATCCTAATTGTATAAAGTTCCAAATGTTAACTCATACCATTAAGATTAGTAAAATTATTTTGTAATAACCAGGGACTTCCTGTAGGCTAGTGGTAGGAAATAAAGGCCTGTCGCACTATGGTTGTGGGTTTGATTCCTGCAGCTTTGTCCGACGCGACAGGTTATGCCCCACCCTGCAGGTTGTCCTTTTCCTATAACTATAGTATCATAATATTCCAAAAATAATCTTCATAAATTTTTTAACCTTAAACAATACTATCAAAAGATCAACTTAATCTACTCCAACATTTATAGTTATCCAAAATACCTATGTCCAGACTTTCTCTAAAAGGTCTCTAAATTCGAAAATCAATTTATCAGATTCCCCAAACAAAGAAAAGTTTCTCTTATTGTTACATACTAAAAATATAATTACCTTCATCATATTAAAACCTTACTGAAATCAACAAGTACTGCAGTACAATCCTTATATATATATCACATTATTCTAATAACCAGAATATAATCCATGAGTCCAAAAGCACCAATACATTAGTTATTCTGCTTCAACTGTAGTAACAGCATAAGATTGTCCTTGATCCCTTGGCCTTTTCTGAGATAAGTTTCCATGACACGTAGGACATTCATTTGCATAATGACCCATTTCTCTACAATTGTAGCGTTCAACTTTGATAGCCTCTTTCTTTCACTTGCAATCACGAGCCTGGTTACCCTTTTCTCCACATTTATAACAAACTCCCATTCCTTTTAGGCAAGTACCAGGGTGATTATTCCCACAATTATCACATAATGGAAAATCCTTCTTTCCCTTTTTCCCTTTATCTGTCTCTTGTTCCACCGTTCTCTTCTTCTCTTGCTTTACTTTGTTGTCATAAGACTTAGAGAATTCCTTTTCTGTCTTCATAGCACACGAGACAATATCTTCGTATGATGAGAAGGATTTTGATACTAAAGCTCGACAGAGAAATGGTTTTAACCCATCAAAGAAACGATCAATCTTACTCCTTGGGTTACTTATATAATCAGCAGTATGCCTCGCTAACCTTGTAAAGTTAGCCTCATACTTTGCGACATTCTCATCCTCCTTCTGCCTCAGACTCAGAAATTACCTTTCCATATCTGCTCGATGGTCACGAGGAAAGTATTTTTCTAAGAAAAGCTCTTTGAACTCCCTCCATTCCATATTCGATACGTCATCATCTTCCTTTGTGTTTTGAATTAGCGACCACCACTGATCGGCATCTCTAGTGAGGCGGTAAACTGCCATGACAACCTTCTCCCTTTCGCTACTCCCCAATTTGTGGAATATTTTCTATAATGAGTTTATCCATTGCTCAGCTACTAACGGATTTGTACCCCCATTAAATGTTGGTGGTTGTTGCCTCATGAAGCGGTCTAACATTGATCATCCACGTTGCAGATCAGGGTGCTCCATACGAGTAAGGTTATTATTCATAACCTGAGTGAGTTGTCCCAGTATGGTAATAAGTTGATCAGCACCAGTTGTATCTCCAGCTCTACAATAATTATCTTGAGCAGGAGGGAAATCCCAACAGGGAGTGCGTGCATTGATACGGTTTCCATTCCTTTTACTAGGTGCCATTTCTAAACAATGGCATAAACTAGATTAGTTTATGAATCAAAACACATAATTCCGTACTTGTAAAACACTTAAGAATAATTGAACTATTTTATGGATATAATCCATAATCATAAAAAAAAGTTTTCTTTGAGGAAGTATATACTCATAACCCTTCATATTGGTTTGTAAAGAAATGAGAATTATCCTAAGAATATCCCCCGGGAGTGTCGTAACTAAGAGTGCAGCAAGGCCCGTTGTCGTGCAACAGTTCCCGTTCGAGTCTAGCTCAAAGCGGTGTTTTCGGGTTTTACCCCTAGGTACATCTGTGCTAGAGCCGCCTCTACCTGCTCGTATCCAGACAGGGATGTATTGCTCGGAAAACTCATAACATCTCTATAATACAAAAATTCTAGGAAGTTCTTATATACTAATCCTCAAAGTCTATCTTTGGGCTATGTGCTCTAATCAGAGTTTATCTAAATCTAGCTTCCAAGGTTAGTACTAAACTGCCTCTGATACCAACTGTAACGCCCCGAGCCCAGCTACCCAGAGTCGGTGCATTACTTCGTAACATTGGCATGATCACAAAAGATCAAGTCTCGAAAGACTGATTAGTTTAGTAGCCTTGGAAACACTAGAAACATTCGTAAACGTTACATTACATCATAAAGTGAAAAACTACAATAACAAAGTCTCCATAGTCCACACTCATATCCTCTTCTGACTATCCCTGCTGGTCATTCATAATATACTTCTTCACATCCTGGAAAATATTAAAACACTGAAAGGGGTGAGCTCAGATGCTCAGTAAGGATAACAATATTGCGGAAGCTTTCATAAATAAACATTAACATTTAAGGTAATGTATAACTAAAACAAAAGCCTTTTAAACATGAACATCAACATAATATGGCAAAAGTAAAATGAGATAATGCCATTCACTTCTTCACATGGATATTCTACTGGTCGAATAATCACATGCAATATCAATAACCATTTTCATAATGATGGAATGCATAATGCCAGACTATCATAACCACATAGCCAAAGCCTCGTGCCAAGACCACAAATAAAATTTTGTCAAGGCCTCGTGCCAAGACACTAGTTTGACTCATGAGACCTTCCGATGCATCGAGGAGCTGTAGCGGGCTCCACCCGTCACTTATTAAGTCCAATGCATTCCTCATATGAATAGGTTTAAACATATCATAAACCATAACATAATCGTATCACATAAAACATGCATAAAGGAAACATAACATTTCCACATTTCAATCACAAGATATCAATACAACCCATTGATATAATAAAAATTCTTTCAGAACCATTTTCAATACCAAAATAAAAGAAAGTTAAAACTTTGTATTTATTTTTCATTAAAAAAATGATGGCTTGTAGAGGAAGCCGAAACTCAAATAATGGTCACGGCGGTGGAGAAGTCGTTGTCGCCGCATAAGTACGGAAAGAAAAACATTCCCTTTTTGTCGTTTAGTAAAATTATTCGTATAAAAAAGATTCCTTTTGAAATAACATAAAAGTCAAAGGGGTTTATACACCGTATAAAAGAAAGTTGTGTATAAAACAAAATATGCCTCAATGAAATGAGATTGATACGAATTTCCTTAAAAAGATCATTCTTTTTAAAAAAAATATAATTAATATATTATGTGTATTCACTGTAATTACACAAAATGAAATTACAAATACAAGATAGGACATAATAATATCATGACATAATTTGAAAGTAGTTGATTAACCCAAAGAATGAAAATTGGGTTAAGAAATTCCCTTAGCTTGCGTCTTGTCCTGACTCGACCGTTCTTTAACCTCCTGAATAATAAACTAGAGTTAATTTATATTTACATAAGAACCTTTTTCATGTTCATTATTCCATTTATATCACTTATTACCATGTTATGAACATTATTTAATTATTTAAGTTAATAACGGTCGTTTTGTCGATCTTTGGTACTTGAGTCAAAAATAAACTTCTTAAAATTACAAGTTGTTCATGTGGTAAAATATCCATTATATCCAGAATTATATTCATGATGTAGATATCATATATATCATATATATACAGTATATACATTCATTCATAATGTCACGTAACATTTAGAGGTAAGAAATGAAATGCATCGTTCATGGAGACGGTAAGCCGTACGTACGCATGAACGCTACTTTCATTTCTATGTCGTATTTAATTGAATGAAATCATAATGATATAACTTTATAATATAATTCCAGTATAATATAGTCTATAATACAATTTACTCCATCCTTTATACATCCCACATATGTCATTAACGATTCAAATCACTTCGAGGGGGCGGTAGTCCGCACTTCCTAAAATGAAATTATCGCATTTTACCCACAATGGAAATCATAACGTATGCCATACGTGAGAAATACAGAAGCATAAGTAAAACATAAACATATTATATATCCTATATAAAAATAGTGACATCTTAATGGACACATTTGAAGGTGTTATATGAGTGTTGAACAATCATCGTTTCGTGAGGCAGAAATTCGCCATCCACAGAAACCGTATGTTCTTTAACCATTAGATGTATGTGTGTGTAAGTGTATCTCGAATCCTTCTTATAAAAACATCCCAGTATATTGAGGATATTGGTGATGTTACAAAGGAAATGAATAAAAAGAGTTTAGGGGGTTGGAGAAGAAAAATGAAACAAAACAACATTAGAGAAGACATTACCTCAAAATCGGGTAACTCTTTTTGATTTGAGCCAAAGGCTTCCTTGGGAAGTGTTCTGCCCAAAGTGAGGCTGCTAGGAGTAATAGGGGGAAGTTGGGAGAGTATTTGGGCAGAGGTTGGCCGAGCCAAATGGCTTGAATGTGTAAATGAGGTGGGAGAGGTGGGGGCCTTTTATAAGTGGAGAGGAGGGGCTCTTTTGGAAAGATTGAAATGTTACATTATTACACAATGCTTTTCGGATTCTAAAGGTCCCACACTTATATAATTCGTGGATAAGGTGATAAGGGTTCGAAATCTACCCATCCAATAGTATTTGGACAAGTGTAAGCCTTGTATTTTACATTATCTTTTCATTTTATTAAAATCATTAAATAATGAGGTCATCGCTACATCATAATGATGTTATAAATAATTTAATTTATTTAATGTCTAAAAATTATAAAAAAATACTATGATGTAGGAAATATTTTTATCTTTCTTATTAATATTTATAATCAAAATTTTGACTTGTGTAACCCCACTTAAAAACTATTTTAGTAAAACAACTCATGTTTGTGTCAATGTAATTTTAACATTAAATAAATATATATTAATGTCATTTTCCAACCAATGTGGCTCCATGGGGTCCCCAAGTTGACCCATGGGTTGTCTTTGTCGGACATGACTCATCCAATAGGAGTAGGACAAGTGTGAAGCTCATCTCATATTATTAAAACATTATTTTTACCTTAAACTACACTAATTACCTCTAATCGCGATTAAGAACATAAAAGTTACTATTCACCAAAAAATTATTTTAATCTCATTGAACCACATTTTACTTCTTAATGACAACCATGTATGTCAGATTTTTGAAAATCAAATCACAGAAGTGGTAATATTTCATTTTAACAAATAATCAGTTTTTAACAACCACTTAGTGGTTTCACTATTCATAAAAAATTGAAGTTTTTCGGAATAAGGCCAAAATTTCACCCTAAACTATAATTGATATTCTGAATTCAAAAATGATGTCTATTTTACAAAATTCCAAACATATAATTTTCATTAATTAATTTTATAATTAATTCCCGCTGTTACAACAAATAGCGTGTTTTTAAGAAACAATTTATATCAAAAGATTGGCAATTGTTTATGTCCAATTTCAATGTTAAATTAATTCTAATGACCACCATTGGATAAAATGGTAAAAATATATTCTAATTATACTTTAAAACCACTAAACAGTATAATTTATCACTATAAATTATTTTGATTAAAAACGTTGTTTTTAAGTATTTTTCACTATTCATAAAAAATTAGAAGTTCTCAGAAAAATACCAAAAATTCAACATAGGCTAATTTTGATATTCCGAATCCAAAAATGAAGTCCATTTTGAAATATAAAATTTCTATAATTTTAAAAAGTGGTTATTACTATTCATAACAGCTACTTTGATTAGTCGTGGTGTTTTAGAACTCGAAGTTGCGTACAATGCAAGCTATTGCATTATTGAATGAGAAGCGTATTGTGGAAGCTCGAGGTGTTACAAAATTGATTTTTTAGAGAAGATACATACCATTTAATATCAGTGGGTTATATTCTTCCATATAGTAAAAAATTATTCCTTGAAATTTCTCATGAATATTACCTTTTAAACAAATGAGGGTGGTTCTTCTTCATAATATCCTAAGGTTCCCATGTTTCTACTTCCAATATCATGTTAATCCAAACAACCATTTCCAATAGAGATGTATGATTTATCAATACTCTCTCACAAATGTGATGAGTATCAATGGGAAATTTATTGTTTTTAGAATTAGATTCAAGTTATATTTATTCAAAGGTGATAAATTGTGTTGGCTCTGGAAATAAGTTTTTATCAATGATATGTGGAACATGCCATGAACAGAATTGAGACTTGATGGCCCTGACTATCAGTAAGATACAACTCATATTCTTTCTATAATTTCATGTTTTTAGATGTGGCTAGGGTACATTTTCAATTTCTTATAAATCCTTATGACACCCTTCAATGGATATAAATTAACATAGACATGATCTACCACTTGAAATTCTGTATCGTTTCTCTAGTTGTATGCATAATTATTTTCCCTACTAGTTTCATGCATTAATATAAGTATGATTTATTTTTACCTAAATCCTTATTTCTTTAACAAGATTTAGTCATATAAGATTCCTGTCATTAAATTCATCACAACATGTTATATTATGACATCCCTTAAAATATAGTGCATCATATATAACCATTTGAATACATTAATAGAAACTGTTATTGTGGGAAAACTCTAAAAGAGATAAATACTGATCATACATACCCAAAAATTCGATTGATAATTATCTCAACATGTATTCTAATGTTTGAATAGTCCTTTAAGACATTCCTTCTATTGGAGGATGGAAGGCAATTCTCAAATATAGCTCATTATGTAAAGTCATATGAGGACACTTCCAAAATTTTGATGTAAAAAGGGGTATTGATTAAACACAGAAAATAGTGGTTAACCTTGAAGTCTTAAAACACCATTACTATAGTGTCTTACTAGTCATTATAGAAGTAAATATTATATTATAGAAACTGAATTTGCTAAATTTTTAAGACAATTCACAATAACCCAGATCTCATCATTTCTTAATATTTAATTGGTAGTAAATTGAAAAAGTCCATAATAATTTTATCCCAATTCTAAATAGGAATAAGAATAGGTTTCATGAATTCTCTTTAATACTTTTGTCTGCAAATCAGTGGTTGAAAAACTAGGCATATTGACACATATTCATCTTTTACCCACCTAATATTATCCCAAAAAAATGTTCCTTCATATCTCTATACATATTGGTACTAACATGGGTTATTGAAAAATATTAGCTATGAACATCATCTAATTGTATGACCCCAACCTTAAACATTACATATTCTAAAAATTTTCTACTAATTCACATTGAGGATATTTTTAGGTTTAGATATTTAGAGAATTCTGTCAAAACATATAAATATTGTGTTGAATATTAAAAGAAAACACTTCAACTCACTATCAATTTCTTTCATAAAACAAAAACTCTTTACAAATCACATGACATCGTTTCATGTTTTAAAAAAATAAAATTTCATTGATCCCATCCATGACTTTATTATTTTTTATGTCATGTGAAAAACATTTGAAATTATTGAAGAGTATACAAAATATCAATAAGGTATACATAATTAAATAAAACTATTTTTCATTAGAGAACATGGAAACCATGAATAATTTATTATAATGTAAAACTTTCCACCTTCGAGAAGTAGTAAAAATACTCCCCTGAATATAAGCCAATTTAATACCAATTTTGAAACAAAAATATTACCAAAATCCCAATGAATGAAACATATAACATAATAAGAAATCATGGTACATAAAAATACTTAAATGAAATAACCATATGTTTTTCTACCCCACATTTCACTAAATAAAGGAGCCATATGTCTGAATTCTATACCTAAATCATTGGAGGTTATAACATAACCACCCATCATTGGTTTATCCTAGAACCACCTATCATTTGGTTTATCATGTTACCACATGTGAAATGTCGAAGTACCATAATATTATCATTACACAATAAGTATTGAAAATATTAAAATTTCACTAATAACTGTTCATTTGCATCAACAAGAATAAAATTTTAGATATTGAAATACTCAATATGTAACACCCTAGGTAAATAAAGAATATGAAAATTCTATATTTATCCATTTTTTTTACTTTAAAGGGAACTCTATGCTCGATGGCGTACCCAATATGCAACAACAAGTTTCTTTGAAATCTTACGTTGCACTCTAATAATAAAATAATATTATTTTAAATGGTAGTTAACGCCTAGCCGTTGTAATGGTGAGAATGAACAGAACTAACTAAAAAATGATTATATATGTTTGTCAAATATTTTTACTTTTTTTCAATAAATGTTAGAAGATTAAAAATGAAAATGAATCCAGTTTTTAAGCATAATCATTCTAATATTCATTAAAAGGTCCATTAACCGCCTTTTGATGGTGAACCCCTTTTAAATCCACTTTTTGACAATATTATGTGTTATATTTGACAAAATAAAATTCTCCTTTAGAATCGGGACATAAATATTCACTTTGAGTAAATTTTTAGTATTTTTCCGATAAAGTTCATTTTTTAATGAATAGTGAAAAATGTTGACTTTTAATTCGGAACCTCTTTTTAATATAATTTATTTATATGATTATATTATCTTTTGTATTGGTTTTAAAGTGAAATTAGAATATATTTTTACCATTTAATCCAATAGTGGTTGTTGGAATTAATTTCACTTTGAAATCGGACTTAAACTAGTGTCAATCTTTTGATATATTTTGTTTTATAAAAACACGCTATTTGTTTTGACTATGGGAATTAATTATTAAATTAATTAATGCAACTTATTTGTTTTAAATTTTGTAAAATAGACATAATTTTTGAATTCAGAATATCAAATATATCCTATGGTGAATTTTTGGTAATTTTCTGTGAAACTTCAATTTTTGATGAATAGTGAAAGCACTAAGTGGTACTTATAAAAACTGATTTTTCCATTTAAATGAAATTTTGAAACCTTTGTGTTTTGAATTTCAAAAATCCGACATACATGGTTGTCATTATGAATTAAAATGTGGTTCAATGAGATTAAAATAATTGTTTTGGTGAATAGTAACTTTTAAGTTTTTAATCGCGATTAGAGGGAATTAGTGTAGTTTAAGGTAAAAAAAATGTTTTAATAATATGAAATGAGCTTTACACATTTCCTACCCTCATTGGATGTGTCGTGGACAACCAAGAAAATCCATGGGTCAACTTGGGGACCACATGGAGCCACTTTGGTTGGGAAAAGACATTAACAACTTTTTATTTAATGATAAAGTAAAAATGACACAAACATGAAATTTTTTACTAAATTTTTTTTACATGGGGTTATACAAGTCGGATTTTTTACTATAACTATAAATTAGAAAGCTAAAAAGATTTCATACATCATTGTATTTTTTTAATAATTTTTAGACATTAAATAAGTTAAATTATTTATGACATCATGATGATGCAGCGATGACCTCATTATTCAACGATTTAAATAAAATTGAAAGATAATGTGAAATATAAAACATAACGTGTCCAAAACCTATTTTATGGGTGGATTTTGAACCCTTATCACCTTATCCTAGAAACAGATCAATGTGGGACCATTAAAATCCGAAACGCATTCTAAAAAAAAGTAACATTTCTTCACTTTCCAAGAGTTCCCCTACCCTCCTCTTATAAAAGGCCCCCACCTCTACCTCTTTACCCACACATACCAAGCATTTGGCTCGGCCAAAACCTGCCCATTTTATCTCTCAAAATTCCTCTCTAACTCTTAGATGCCTCACATCATTCAGAAGTCTTCCCAAGGACTCCTTTGAGCTCAGACCAAAGGGAGTTACCCGATTTTAAGGTAATGTCATCACTTGAGTCCTTTTGTTTTATTTAGCTTCTCCAACCCCCTAAACTATTTTTATTCATTTCATTTGTAACAAAAAAAGTATCTTTAATATACTAGGATGTTTTTAAAAGAAGTATTCGAGCTACACTTACACATATCTTCGTCTAATGGTTAAAGAACATACGGTTTCTGTGGTTGGTGATTTTCTGCCTCACGAAACGATGATTGTTCAATATTCTTTTAACACCTTTCATGGTGGCCATTAAGATGACACTATATTTATATATGATATATAATATGTTTATGTTTTACTTAAGCTTCTGTATTTATCATTTAAGAGATACCTTTATGCTTTCCATTATGGGTAAACATGATATCTTCATTTTAGGAAGTGCCGACTACCGCCCCCTCAAAGTGATTTGATTCATTAATTCCATATGTGGGATGTATAAAGGATGGATTTTAAATTATTATATTTGATGTTATACTGGAATTATAATATACCTTTATATCATTATTATTTTCATTCCATTAAAGTATGAGATAGAAATGAAAGTAGCGTTCATGCGTACGTACAGCTTACCGTCTCCATGAACGGTGCATTTCATTTCATACCTCTAAATGATTAAGTAATATTATAAATTCAAGTATATGCTGGATATATATGATATATATGAAATCCAAATTATGAATATCATTCTTGAGATAATGTATATTTGACTATGTGAAAAACTTGTAAATATAAGAAGTTCACTTTTGACTCAAGTACCAAATATCGACAAAACCACTATTATTAACATAAATGATTTCATAATGTTCATAACATGGTAATAAGTGATATAAAAGGAATAATGAACTTGAAAAAGGTTCTTAAAAAAGTATAAATTAACTCAAGTTTATTAATCAGGACATTAAAGAATGATCGAGTCAAGTCGGACCCGAGGTAAGGGATCCAACCTCTCTCTTTCTTTTAAGTACTCTCTTTTATGTCATTTCTTTTAAGCTCATATTTCTTATGTTTGGGGATATTATTTTATATTCCTCATACTTTACTTTTTATGTTCATATTATGAGAGACCCTATTTGATCTCATAAATCCATTTTTGGAAGTTTTATGTTGCGCCGTTAGGCTGCCGAGTTTTCATAATGGATTTTTCATCTCACTTTTGTTCCCGTGACATTTATGATACGTTTGACACTATTTACTTTTATTGGGGTATGTTATGAAGATTATTATTCTATTTGTGAAATATAATTTCATTTATGGGTATTTACATCTTTATTGTATGAACCTTCTTTCATGGGGTGTACGTTTCGAAAGTTACCCAACTCGGTAAGGGGACCTTTCACCCTCCTCTTTTTAAAAGACTTCTTTTGTTATGTCTTTTAATTCACATACTATTAAGTTGGGATATGTTCTTCTATATCCTTATTTATCTAAATTATATCTCCAAGAGATGAGATACCCTTTTTATCTCTCATCAACTCTTTTTCTGAATTTGGAAGTGACGCCGTTAGGCTATCGAATTTTTGCAAGGGAACTTCTTAACCCAATTTTGATTCTTTGGGATAAACATGTACACCATGAATATGTCATTCTATGATTATGTGTGAATTTCCTTTGATTGTTTTACACATAATACCCACTTATATTTCGTGTATTTGTTTGTCACAAATAATAATGTAACTAATTTATCCTTAATCCAAGGATACCGTCTTTGTATGGGATTTCATCTCAATCTCCTTTCATTGAAGAATATTTTGTTTTATACACAAATTTATTTTATACGGTGTATAAACCCCTTTTAATTTTATGTTTATTCAAAAGGAATCTTTTTTCTATGAATCATTTACTAAATGACAACAACGAATGTTTTTGTCATACGTATGCGGCGACAACGACTTCTCTGCCGCCGTGGCCATTATTTGAGTTTCGGTTTCCTCTACAAGCCATACCTTCTTTTTAAAAGAAAAATAAATTCCATGTTTTACTTTTCATTTATTTTGGTATTGAAAATGGTTTTCATAGTATTTTTATATCAATGTGTTGTATTGATATCTTATTATTTAAAGGAGGAAATGTTATGTTTCCTTTATGCATGTTTTATGTGATAATATTATGTTATGGTTCTTGGGAATTGTTATGAAGATGGGTGGTTCCGTTATAAACTAAAGGCGGGTGAGCCCGATATATCTCTCCAATTCATTGGGTAATGCGAAGGAGTGAAACGTTAAGGTTTCTCTGAAGAGATTTAGGGAATATACTATGGTGGGTATTCCAAACATAACCAAGAGGGTTACTCGCTACGTAAGAATGTTATGAATGCCTCAAGTTACCTTTATGTCTTATGATTTATATGATTTATTAATGATTTGATGAGGTATGTTAAAGTGCTTATGTAATATGGGTAAAGTATGATTTCATTCTTATGTATATATTTACTCATGTTTCCTTTCCCTTGTTTTTATAACCCTTACTGAGATTTTTATGCTCATCCCATGTTTTTGAAATGTTTTTCACAGGTCAAGGGAAAGGTACGTGATGTGATTATAGTGTCAAGGAAGTGTCAAGAAAGAATCCATGTTTTATTTTAAATATGTTTCCGTTGAATGGAAAAATGAATACTGTCGTTTATGTAACCACTTTGTTTAAATGTGGAATGTAATGCAAGTTTCATGATCTAATTCTCTAAAACTATAAACCAGAAATGATCCTCAATGTGTAATCTTGTAATAACTCAAGATTAAGTAAGGTTTATGGCTGGGGCCTTATAGTTGGTATCAGAGAGAGGTTTAGATAACTTTAGAGGTTAAGGTATTCTTTAAGCATAAGTGACATTAACATAATGGCTAGGATTTCAGAAAGAGTCCTAGTTTTAGATAAAGTGAATGAGTAAGTATATCTTAGTGTTTATGTTCCTCATTAGTACATGATGGTTTTTTAGATATACTCACACTGACCTTTTTGGTTTTAGTAAATGGCTGGATCTAGCAGGCACCAAAGTAACAGTTGATGTGAAGGAAACTGTGACAGTTTTTTGAGCGAGCAACTGAATGATATGTGAGTTGCAATGAGAACTCTTGTGTTTATCCTGAACCAACTATCTGGAGTCATGATTGACCACCTAAAACATGGTGATTTCTCTAAGTCATCATATATGCGAGAAACAAATCCCTGCGGAACTATAGGTAATAATCATAAAGGTAAGTGTGTTCAAAAACCTATGTGTCAAGGATGTGGAAAGAAACACCTAGGAAAATGTTTCAAAGGGACGGAAATATGCTATAGATGTGGAAATGAAGGTCATAAAGCAAGAACCTGCCATTGAAAAAGGAAGCATCCAGTTGACTCGATGAAATGGAATGAATTTCTTTATGAGGGATCAATTGAATGTTTTAAATGTGGTGTGCATGGTCATTATGCAAAGACATGTCCTATGAATATGTTTCGAGAATGGGATCACCAAGATCTTAAAAATATTCGTTTACCAATACCTAATGCCATTCCGATTGAGGATGATGAAACTGACAATGACCAATCAAATGTATGGATTATTTCGTAAATTTTGTTTTCCTATTTTGGAATCATAGGATATGATTCATGATTTTGTTTGTAAGAATGAAGTATTTCAAAATAAGTTGGAATGGAATGGTTAATATATCATGAAGAATGTTGAATGAGTAAGAAGTAAACATATAAGGGCTTCAAGAGTTATGGTAAAATTCATAAGAGTATTAAGTCTCTTTTGATGATGGGGTTGCATTAGAAGGATTTTTATTGTATGTGTAACCCTGATGTTTGATATATAAAAATTTTATTCAAAGAATTGTAATCAGTTCTTTTGTGGACATAGTTATAATTAACCATTTGGGTTTATATGATCCTTACTTTTGGGTAATTATGGGTAACTATATGTTATGATGGAAAGTGAAAGTCATGAGATAAAATTGAGGTTAAATTATGTTATGGTTATTTTTGAAGGTTTTATCTCGTTATTGGGGAATGTTTTAAGAATTATATAGTTTTAGAAAAAGGAAAACACACAAACCGTGTGACAACCCGTCGTGTAGGACAAAGCTATGGGAATCGAACCCATAACCAAAGTGCAACTGGTATTTGTCACCTACCACTGGACTACGTGAAGTCCCTGGTTAGTTTGACTGATTCTTTTTAGTTAAATGATTTAATGAATTAAGAGTAAGTGGACTTTGGGTTATCTATGGAAATATATTAACCTAACATGGAGGATATGTGATTAAGTTAATTACTTTTTAATACGAGACTTTAAGAGAAACTGATGTTATTTGGAGATAAATGTTATGATTTAACATGGAAGATTATGCGGCTAAATCCTTCAAATATTTGGATTTCAATCTTAATTTGGTTTACTTTGAAGAATTTTATGGAAAAATTGTTTATCGAATGGTCATTGTTGAACTTTGGGTTTTTTTGGACAAATTTTGGAGATTAAGAATAGGTTTTATTTTTATAACGGATTATGATTTTGTGGATTATCTGATATTGTACTAACCTTTTTGGTTTTGGTTTTGGTTTTTTTCTAAAGACATGGGAAATATATAGTTCTCTTTTGTGGATTAGGTGATTCTCTAGAAGTTTATTATAGTACTATTAATTTGAACAAGTCTTCCTAAATACTCGTCTTTTGGGGAAAGTATGAGTTTGTGTAAGAAATGAAGTAAAAGCTGAAATTCAACATGACAAGTAAGTATATTTCCTTAAGATAAGAAATAAATTCCTCAATGAAATGTAGCTTAAAACAAAAATTTTGTCTATTAACTTTTCCTACTGGGGAATCGAATACCGTTTAACCCATCACATGTTTGTGATTTTCTTGAGGTTAACTTTCTCCTAAACATGTTTTCTATCACTCTCTATCAGAACATTACCCTATGTTTTCTCCTCCATGTCCATGTTCTCCTACATGGAATCCTAGTATGGGTTAACTCGGGTGACCTCTATAATCCTCTTTTTTTCTTTTAAAGTGATTGTTTTATTGACTCTTGTTCCGATGTGGGATTTTCAATGATGTTTCCAAGCCCAATTTTAAAATTGCGAGGATGCAATTCCCAAAAGGGGGGAAGGATGTAACACCCCAGGTAAATAAAGAATATGACATTTTTATATTTATCCAATTTTTTTATTTCTTCAAACGGAATGCTATGCTCGATGGCGTACCCAAAATGCAACAACAAGTTTCATTGAAATCTTATGTTGCACTCTAATAATAAAATAATATTATTTTAAATGGTAGTAAACGCCTAGCCGTTGTAATGGTGGGAATGAACAGAACTAACTACAAAATGATTATATATGTTTTTCAAATATTTTTACTTTTTTTCAATAAATGTTAGAGGATTAAAAATGAAAATGAATCCAGTTTTTAAGCGTAAACATTTTAATATTCTTTAAAAGGTCGATTAACCGCCTTTTGATGGAGAACCTCGTTTAAATCCACTTTTTGACAATATTATGTGTTATATTTGACAAAATAAATTTCTTCTTTAGAATTGGGACATCAAAATTCACTTTGAGTAAATATTTGATATTTTTCCGATAAAGTTCATTTTTTAATGAATAGTGAAAATGTTGTATTTTAATTCAAAACCTCTATTGAATCTAATTTATTTATATGATTATATTATCTTTTGTATTGGTTTTAATGTGAAATTAGAATATATTTTTACTATTTAATCCAATTGTGGTCGTTGAATTTATTTCACTTTGAAATCAGACTTAAACTAATGTCAATCTTTTGATACATTTTGTTTCATATAAACACGCTATTTGTTTTGACAAAGGAAATTAATTATTAAATTAATTAATGAAACTTATATGTTTTGAATTTTGTAAAATAGACATCATTTTTGAATTCGGAATATCAAATATATCCTAGGGTGAATTTTTGGTAATTTTCTGAAAAACATCAATTTTTGATGAATTGTGAAACCACTAAGTGGTACTTATAAAAACCGATTTTTCCGTTTAAATGAAATTTTGCCACCTTTGTGTTTTGAATTTCAAAAATCCAACATACATGGTTGTCATTATGAAGTAAAATGTCGTTCAATGGGATTAAAATTATTTTTTGGTGAATAGTAACTTTTAAGTTTTTAATCACGGTTAGAGGTAATTAGTGTAGTTTAAGGTAAAAATAATGTTTTAATAATAATAGATGATCTTGACACATTTCCTACCCTCATTAGATGTGTCATGGCAGGCCAAGAAAATCCATTGGTCATCTTGGTGATCCCATGGAGCCACATTGGTTGGGAAATGACATAAATAACTTTTTATTTAATGTTAATGTAAAAATGACACAAACATGAGATGTTTTACTAAAAAAAATTTTACATGGGGTTATAAAAGCCATATTTTTGAAAATAAATAATAATTAAAAATATAAGAATATTTCCTACATCATATAAATTATTTTATAATTTTTAGACATTATACAAATTAAATTATTTATGGCATCGTGATGATGCAGCGATGACCTCATTATTTAACGATTTAAATAAAATGAAAAGATAATGTAAAATCTAAGACCTACACATATAAAAAACCTATTGGATGGGTGTATTTAGAACTCTTATCACCTTATCATCGAAACACATTAATGTGGGACCATTAAAATCCGAAACCCATTCTAAAATAAAGTAACATTTCTTTACTTCCCAAGAGTGCCTCTCCCCTCCTCTTATAAAAGGCCCCCACCTATACCTCTTTACCCACACCTCCTAAGCCTTTGGATCGGCCATTACCTGCCCATTTTGTCTCTAAAAATCCCTCTCTAACTATTAGAAGCGTCACATTTGTCAGAAGTCTTCCCAAGGAAGTCTTTGATCTCAAACCAAAGGGAGTTACCCGATTTTAAGGAAATGTCTTCACTTGAGTCCTTTTGTTTTGTTTTGATTCTCCAACCCCCAAAAAAATTTTATTAATATTTTTTGTAACAACTACAGTATCTTCAATATACTTGGATGTTGTTATAAGAAGTATTAGAGCTACACTTACACACACCATCATCTAATGGTTAAAGAACATACTGTTTTTGTGGTTGGCAATTTTCTGCCTCACGAAACGATGATTGTTCAATATTCTTTTAACACCGTTCATGGTGGCCATTAATAAGTCACTATATTTATATATGATATATAATATGTTTATATTTTACTTAAGCTTCTGTGTTTTTCATTTAAGGCATACCTTTATGCTTTCCATTATGGGTAAACACGATATCTTCATTTTAGGAAGTACGGACTACCGCCCCCTCAAAGTGATTTGATTCGTTAATGCCATACGTGGGAAGTATAAAGGATGGATTTAAAATTATTATATATGATGTTATACTGGAATTATAATATAACTTTATATCATTATTATTTTCTTTCCATAAAAGTATGACACAGAAATGAAAGTAGCGTTCATGCGTACGTACGGCTTACCGTCTCCATGAACGGTGCATTTAATTTCTTACCTCTAAATGAAAATGTAATATTATAAATAAAATTATATTCTGGATATATATGATATATATGATATAATGATAATGAATATCATTCTTGAGATAATGGATGTTTGACTACGTGAACAACTTGTAAATATAAGAAGTTTACTTTTGACTCAAGTACCAAATATCGACTAAATGACTGTTATTAACTTAAATGATTACATAATGTTCATAACATGGTAATAAGTGATATAAAAGGAATAATGAACATGAAAAAGGTTCTTAAACAATTAGAAATTAACTCAAGTTTATTATTCAGGACATTAAAGAACGATCGAGTCAAGTCAGACCCGAGGTAAGGGATCCAACCTCTCTCTTTCTTTTAAGTACTCTCATTTATGTCATTTCATTTAAGCTCATATTTCTTATGTTTGGGGATGTTATTTTATATTACTCATACTTTAATATTTATGTTAATATTATTAGAGACCCTATTTGATCCCATAAATCCATTTTTGGAAGTTTTATGTGGCGTCGTTAGGCTGCCGAGTTTTCATAAGGGATTTTTCATCTCACTTTTGTTTCCATGACATTTATGCTACGTTTGCCACTATTTACATTGAGTGGTGTATTTAATGCCATTTATTATACTCTTTGTGAAATATAATTTCATTTATGGGTATTTACATCTTCATTGTATGAACCTTCTTTCATGGGGTGTACGTTTCGAAAGTTACCCAACTCGGTAATGGGACCTTTCACCCTCCTCTTTTTAAAAGACTTATTCTGTTATGTCTTTTAATTCACATACTATTATGTTAGGATATGTTCTTATATATCCTTATTTATTTAAATTTTATGTCCAAGTGATGAGATACCCTTTTTATCCCTCATCAACTCTTTTTCTGAATTTGGAAGTGACGCCGTTAGGCTGTCGAATTTTTGCAAGGGAACTTCTTAACCCAATTTTTTAATTCTTTGGGATAAACATGTACACCTTGAATATGTCGTTCTATGATTATGTGTGAATGTCCTCTGATTGTTTTAAACTTAATACCCACTTATATTTTGTGTATTCGTTTGTCACACATAATTATGTAACTGATTTATCCTTAATCAAAGGATACCGTCTTTGTATGGGACTTCGTCTCAATCTCCTTTCATTGAGGCATATTTTGTTTTATACACAACTTTCATTTATACGGTGTATAAACCCCTCTGAAATTTATTTTTATTTAAAATGAATCTTTTTTCTACAAAGCATTTATTAAACGACAAAAGATAATGTTTTTGTAATACGTATGCAGTGACAATGACTTCTCTGCCGCCGTGACCATTATTTGAGTTTCAACTTCCTCTACACGACATACATTCTTTTTAAAAGAAAAATAAATACCATGTTTTAGTTTTCATTGATTTTGGTATTGAAAATAGTTTTCATAGTATTTTTATATCAATGTGTTGTATTGATATCTTGTTATTGAAAGGTGGAAATGTTATGTTTACTTTATTCATGTTTTATGTGATAAGATTATGTTATGGTTCTTGGGAATTGTTATGAAGACGGGTGGTTCCATTATAAAATAATGGCGGGTGAGCCTGATATAGCTCTCCAATGCATTGGGTAACGCGAAGGAGTGAAACATTAAGGTTTCTCCAAAGTGACTTAGGGGAAATACTGTGGTGGGTATTTGAGACGTAACCAAGAGGGTTACTCCCTACATAAGAATGTTATGAATGCCTCAAGTTACCTTTATGTCTTATGATTTCTATGATTTATTCATGATTTAATGAGGTATGTTAAAGTACTTATGCTTTATGGGTAAAGTATGATTTCAATATTATGTATATATGTACTCATGTTTCCTTTCCATAATATTTATAACCCTTACTGAGCTTTTTATGCTCATCCTAAGTTTTTGAAATGTTTTTCACAGGTCAAGGTAAAGGTATGTGATGTGATGTTAGTGTCAAGGAAGTGTCATGAAATAATACATGTTTTATTTTAAATATGTTTCCACTGATGGGAAAAATGAATACTGTCTTTTATGTAACCACTTTGTTTAAATGTGGATTGTAATTCATGAATCATGATCTAATTCTCCAAAACTCTAAACCTGAAAAGATCCTCAATTTGTAATCTTGTAATAACTCAAGATTAAGTAAGGTTTAAGGCTGGTGCCTTATATAATACATTTCGAAAATAATTTTTATAGGAAGAAAACCAAAATCTAATAATGGATTTATTTTCCTTTTAAAAACATTAAGGTTATAGAGGATGCCAAATAATGATTATAGTAGTGCAGAGGTAATTATCACCACATTCGTTAAAAAAATTATTTTTTTATGTAGTAAAAATATTCATTAAGAAATATTACCTTGGAATGAATGTTAAATTCAACGGGGTTTATTATACACCATGTACAATAAGGAGGTGTATATTATAAAAACATGCCTCAATAAGTGGATACTGACTCGATGTCCCTTACCTTGTGTACGACTAGTCTTGTCCGATCATTATCTCCCAGAATAAGAAACATAATTTTATTTATACATCTTTAGAAACTTTTTCACGTTTATTATTCCTTTTATAGCAAATATTACCACTCTATAACAATAGTATAATTATTTGATTTCATATGGATCATTTTGCCGATATTCGGTACAAGAGTCAAAAATGAACTTGTTATAATTATAAATTGTCCATGTGGTCAACAGTCCATTATATACAGAATGAGATTCACAAATTAAATATAATATATATCATATATATCCAGCACATATGTATTTATAATATTCTAAAACAATTGTATATATGAAATGAAATGCACCATTCATGGGGACGGTAAGCCCTACGTATGCATGAATGCTACTTTCATTTCTATTTCATATTTAATGGAAGGAAATATTAATGATACATAGGTATATTATCATTTCTATATAATATAATTTTTTATATATGTTACATACGTTCCTTAATTACATCCTTTATACGTTCTATGTATAGAATGAACGATTCATATCACTTTGAGGGGCGGTAGTCTGAACTTCCTCAAATGAAATTATCATATTTATACAACATGAAAAGCATAATGGTATGTTATAAATGATAATTACATAAGAAAAGATGAAAAATGAATATCATATATATCAAACATTATTATAGTTCCATCATTATTGCCACCATAAGTGTGGTATGGGAAATCAAACAATTATTGTTTCATGAGGCAGTAATTCACTGTCCACATAAATAGTATGTTCTAAATCCATTAGATGGATGTGTGTGTAAGTGATGTTAGAATATATATCATAATAAAACCCTAGTATATTTAAAATTATTGTGTTTTTAAGAAATAATGTAATAATGAGTTTTAGGGGGTTGGATAAGGAAAAAAATTCTTGAAAGAATACATTACCTCAAATCAGGTAATGCATTTTGATTTGCAGCAAAGGGAATTTTTTAATTTCATTATGCCCAAGGTAAGGATTCAATGAGTAGTAGATGGAGGTTTTAATCTTATTTGGGTAGAGTTTGTACAAACCACGGGGTTTTGAGAGGTCTGAGTAAGGGTTAGAAGTGGTGTCTTTTTATAAGAGGGAGGTGGGGCTCTATATAATGTTTTAAAAAATTATTTTATTATAAAATATTTTTTGGTTTCAAATGATCCATAACTCACAAAATTAAAAGATAATATTTATATAAGTCAAAATTAAATAATAAAATAATAATTTTAGAGAATATGGATATTTTATAATCCTTCTCTTTTTTATTTGACCCTTTTTTTTCTTATCGTTTTATCAAGAATTTAACACTTTGTGAATGAAAATAGTTACTAAATCTTAAAAATATACAATTAAAAAGTAATTAATAAAATTTTAGACTTATAATAACCATTTTTAGGAATCTTATATTTTTTTATTTTTTAATATTTCATAAAATATTTTATAGTTTAAAATATAAATTTTGTCAATTTTGACACTATTAATGTCATGATTTTTTTAATCCAAAACAACAATATTACTCCGAAAAAAATAATTAATAAAAATATAACAAGTACTATTAATTCAAAAAATTCATGTATGACATAAAAAGTATCAACAAAATTATTTTAAATTTTATAATCTCATTTATTTAAATAATTCCTTAATATGGTAATAATTGATCACCGTTGTGTCATTAATAATTAACTTTATTTATTCTCTATAAATTATAAATAAAATACCATGATGTAGGAATGATATTTATCTTTAAAAGGACTATTTATAATTGAATGAATATGTAGATACCTAAGCTTGAAGTACTGGGACATTACATTACTTTTGTGGAATAAAAAATACATAAAAAAACACCAAAGGACCGTAATAGTTTGTTGTCTTTGGAAACATGGAATATAATATTCTAATCTTAGTGAAAGATCTTCAACGTATCCCATAAATATATTCCTTTTTTATCTTACCTAAAACCTTTCATTATATCATGGGAAAAGAAAACATATTAATGGTGAGCTCAAATTCTCAGTATAGGTAAGCATAGTGAAAATAAAACAAACCATATACATTAGAACATCAAAACATGAACATAATGTTTAAACATCAAAAATATTGAGCAATGAAATAAAACATGGATGTACGTAAGGCATAGATCATAATGGAACATCAATCATGATAAAATATCATGGGAATATAACATTTAATTGTCGAAAACCATTAAGAACTTGATATGATTTCCGTAGTAGCCAAGACATTTCTTCCTAGACCATTATTGTGAACAAAGTACCTTACTAAATCGATTTCACTCCTCGTTCCAGTCCTGTATCACTGAACCAGATTAACTTTCTATTCTAGCCATGTCTATCTCATGAGATTTAAATCTCTACCCAATGCATTAGAGGGAGATATAGGTGTCACCCATCTCATAATGAAATCATTCTTATGTGTTCCACAACATGAACATAAATCATTCATCATTACCCAAAGAATAAAATGGGTTTCATAAAAATTATCCCATCATAACATAATCCATATAAAAAAATGGATATAATTTCATCATAAGACATGTGAAACCATGTAAATCATATAGAAATTATACTTGAAACATACAAATATAAAATAATTTCGTCTTAGATGGAAATTGGTTTTGGTAAAAAAAACATGAAAAGAATTCTTGAGGAAAATATCCTTTCATCATAAAAATCATCATCTTTTCAAAAAATGCCATGAAATTTTAAAAGAAAAGTATTTTGTTGAAAATGGTCATGACATATTGTATATTAATATTCATAAAAATAAGGCATTATAAAACCATAAAAATTTGTTCATCCCGTATAAGTTAAAAAAATTCTTCTCGTACATTTTCCAGAATACTCAAAAAGTACCTCATATGGTAAAAAAAGAAATATTACATACATACAATGTAGTAAAAGTCAAAAATTGGTAAAAATGACTTTAAAAATACATGAAACCATTTTTAGAAAATAGGGACATGGATGTTAAATATTACCCTAGTAAATACTTACGAATAAACAATCTCAGATAAAAATTAGATTAGAAATGTTATCCCTTACCTTATGTAAAATTTCATCCATATGTGTCCAAGACACCTGTATAGTGTGTTTAAACATATTATTAACTTGTAACAGAACCATAATAATATTTAAAATATCATATATGATTCACTTTCGACTTTATATTATCCGTTCATTTGTCAATTCCATGTTAAAACAGTGCATTGGGTAAAATTGTTTCATTTATCCTCCGTGTTTTGACATGTAATTGTTGATATGATTAGTTAGATCATGATTAATTAATTCCAAAATATAAAACATGATTTATATAAAATATATATTCAGAATATATATATATATATAGAATAGATCGATAAAAGGAAGGAAATACACCGTTCATGGAGAAAATAGTCCATACGTACGCATGAATGTTGTTATTCGTTTCCTTATTGAATTGAATAGAATTAAGTAAATGAAATGCATGTATATATATAAATAAATCCACCATCATTATAATGTCATATACTTCATTATTACTTATAATATATACTTTATAATCATTCTTTAATTGTTAACATAGAAAATGAATCTTATCACGTCATAGAGACGGTAATCAGTACGTACGCATGAGCAAGGATATTGTTCCCATGTTTAATGAATGGAATTGGAGTAAATGATATAATATCATAGAATAAATATTATGTTATAAGAATAATATATAGTTATTCTTTACACCATAATACCCATACATGTAAGGTGGTGGTGGAAATACTGATTACACCATGGCGTAGAGACGATATTCCATACGTATGCACACACGATGATTTATTTTTCCGTATGATTAATAGAAGGTGAAATAGGTTTGTTTCATATATATAATAACATATCAGTATATAAGTAATACTGATGTTATTACATTATAATGAATCAACTACTGTAGAGGAACTAGAAGAGGAAAGAAACATGAAAGAGTCGGTAGAAGAGATTACCTCTTCCTCGACGCACCTCCTTTAAACTTGTACTTAGGGAACTAGAGTTTGTATTTTGAGAAGACCAGAACCCCTATGATATAACTAGAGTGGTTGAAAAGAGGAATTGTCTGGGTTTGGTCGAGAATAAAGGCTCAAAATGGTGTGAAGAGAAGAGGGAAGAAGGGGTGCCCTTTTTACAAGGGATGAGAGGGGCTCCTTTAGAAAAACATAAAATATTATTTTATAATAAAGTCATATTCGGTTAATAATAGCCCCAAATTGATTTATTTAGAAGATAAAGTGGGGATGGTTCTAAATCCTCTCAACAAATAGGTTTTATAAAAATTTTGGTTACTATTTTAACTTTATCATTTACATTTAACTCTAAGTTAAATAATTTAACTTTTATAGTGTCTTCTTTTTTTACACTATATGGTTAATAAAAATACTATAACAAGCTCAACTAACCCCAAGAGTTTAATTATTAATATATATAACCTTATCTAAGTCATTTAACTAATCCTTAGATTTTAGGAATAAAATAACAATTAATAATATAATATTTGTTTTAAAAGCTATTTTATGTCAATTTTGACACTATTTGGTAATTGATTTTTGTGAAAATAATAAAAGCATGATTAGTTCAAACAAAGTTAATTGAATAAATACTATCATGTCATATTAACCTAAATAATTAGTGTAATTTATAAATAGTCTAAAATTTCATTTATTTGGATATTTATAACATCAATTATATTAATATTTCACTAATAATTTAATTACTGCATCATAATTGTGTCATTAAAAAATTAAATTACATAATTTCTAAAAATTATAACTAAAATACAATTACGTAGGAAAGCTTTTCATAATTATAATGAATATTTATAGTCGAATTTATCTTATGTATAACCCTATATTAAAATTGTTTTAGTTATTGAACAACGATTTTAACTATTTTAACTCTTCATTAAATAAATTAATAATAAATGCCCTAATCCTATCCATGTGGACCTAAATGATAATATTTTATTTCTTTGGTTGTTTTTGGTCGAATTTCACTTATGAAATAGAATTATAACATGTGTTAGGGTAATAATAATATTATTTTTACCCTTAATTACCCTATTTACTTTTAACCATGGTAAATAAAAGTAAAAAGTTACTATTCACCAAAAATTATTATTATCTAAATTAACCACATTTTAATCTTTTATATTAATCTTATATCTCATATTTTCAAAATTCCACTCATAGAAGTGGTAAAATTAGGTTTTTTTTTGTAAATTTTCAATTTCTCCTAGGAAGTGGGTAACAGAATGTGAAAAGTTCAATAAAATTTTTATATAACTAAAATTATTATAAAATGAATCCAATTAATTAAATTGAACTTATATAGGTATTATGTATCAATTTCAACACAAAATAAATTTAAAAAAAATAAATAATTATTTAAATAAAACGTCTTTTTTTATATAGTAACCAAGTGTTTTCACTATTCATCAAAAATTGAAATTTTTCAGAAAAATAACAAAAATTCACCCTAGGATAATTTCGATATTCTAAAAACAAAAATGTTGTCCATTTTGAATGATATAATTTATAATATTTTAAAAATATGGAATTACTATTCATAACGGCTTGTTCATAATAATATTATAATAATATATCGTTTAGTAAAACTCGGTATTGTGTACTACACATGCTATCAAGGATATTCTTGATTGAATTTAATTCAAGCCAAGTCAGGGCTTCATGTAGTGAATGCTCCGTTTGTGGTTGTGTATAACATAATCAAAACTTATTTCATTTATACATTAAACAAAATCTATACATAATGTTGTCTAGAATAATTTCCACAAAACGAACTTGAAATTGTGTGTAACACGAGCCAAGAATAGTGTTGTGTATACTAAAAGCTAATATGGTGTTGCAAATAGTACACTCTAATCATTGTGTAGTGTATAATAGAAGACATCAAAGAAATTGAAAATAATATATCTCATAAAATCTCTGGGTGTTACATTCTACCCCCCATAAAATGAATTTCGCCCTTGAAATTCATCAGGGTTATAAATTGTTTACTACTTGAATGTTTCGTTTATTAAAACCTACATTGTAAAAGGAATACTAAAACATAATTTTAAAAAGTAATGTAAGAAATGTAACAGTTACCTAGATTAACTAATCATTGGGTTTCCACAAAGGAGAACATTAGTTGAAATATGGATATGGAAGAAAAATCTAACGATCAATTTATGATGGAGGGTGGTAGAGGACATGGATATGAAAAATCAAACAATCAAAAAGCCATAAATTTGTGATGACTTAAGGTACTATCTGATTCATCAGATATATGGACACTAGGACAACATTTTTTTTATTCAAGATCATTTACCTAAAGTTCAAGAATTATTGAATTAAATGAAATACTTACTTGATTTTGGTAAAATCGTATTGCTGATTATGCCTTGAACAATATCCACTTAATCTCTTAAAGAAATAAAGTATAATTTGTCTTCCATGAAGTGTTAGAAGATCATGAGATAGAATGATAGGTCATTCATTCTATCTCAAATAAAAGGATAGCAAAAGTTATTAAATATACATAAGATCATCTATAGAGAGATTAATCATATATTGTTCCTAAAATGGAATTATACTTCATATATCATACCAATTAATGTAATAAAGCATGTTTCTACTAACCAGGGACATTCTATGGGCTAGTGTTAGGTGATAAAGGCTTGTCGCACTTAAGTTGTGGGGTTGATTCCTACAACCTTGTCCGATGCGACGGGTTGTCGCCTATCATACATGTTGTCCTTTTTCTAAAACTAAATTATTATAACATTATATTATTTATATCAAAAAAACTTCTATCATTAAACAATACGGACTTATTTCCAACATAATCCATTCCATTCTTTAGGCTTTTCGCAAATACTCCTATCCATGCTCATAGAAAATAAAATGAATAGAAATGTCATCTCCCGAGCATGTGAATAGAATCATTTATCCCATATATATCATACAATATATCTTTTTGGTCAAATTAACAACATTTGAATACCTTAATCATGTATTCTCTTGAAAAATGAATACTCATGGACCCTTTGTGAGAACATAAATGCTATCAAAATTTAACACATTCCCCATACCAAAACTCCAAAATTTGTATATACTCAAACCATGATATAAAATTGTCCTTATATCTGTCATGAGCTCATTTCTTTTTTTTATTTATCCCTTCATTAAGCACAAATCATCGTCTTTCAAAAAATATTTCAATCTCTTTTCATGGTTACAAGTACCGTATAATTATTGATAACCAATACATAGATATTCCAAAAATCCCATGATGCCGTAAATGAGATTCCAATATACTATTTTGAATCCCATTACATAAACCCTTAATCATTACAAAACATCATTTTCATACTCAACATCACAAATAGAGATCTCATGTGACTTACATTTATCCTTTGCCTTAAGAGGTTTCTCATGTTGATCATCATTAACCCTTGGATTAGGGCATTGATTAGCATAATGCCCCATTTCCTAACACTTGAATCATTGAAGTGTTGGTGGTGCGTTATCTACAGTCTTTTCTTTATTAACATTACTACCAACCCTTTTTCCAGTACATCAACACCTAGCTACTCGATGACCATCGTTTCCACACTTAAAACATTTTCTATTCCCTTTAAGACAATCTCCACCATGGTTCTTTCCACACTTTGAGCATAAACAAACATTCTTCTACATTTCACCATTATTCTGAGATTTATCATTGAACTCCATCATTTGTTTCTTGTGAAAACCATGAGATGGATATATAACAAAAAATTCCATTTATACCTTGGTAGCACAACAAACTATTTATTCATAGCTACTGAAGTCTCTTATTGCTAATTCCCATCAAAGACTTGTTTTTAAGGCACTGAAGAATCGATCAACTTTACTTTCAGGTTGGATGATAAAGACAGATGCATACCTTGCAATCCTTGAAAAATTCACTTTGTATATACCAACAGAGTCATCATCCTTTTTATTAAGCTCAAGGAAATCCTTTTCCATCTTTTTTTGATGAATACGAGGGATGTACTTATTGAAAAATATTTTCTTGAACTCATCCCATTCCATGGATTCAATTTCATCTCGGGGCCTCGTATTATTAATTAGAGCCCACCATTGATCTGCTTCACCTTCTAAATGGTAAATAGACAGAATGAGTTTTTCATGTACTGAACAATGATGTATGGAAAATATCTTTTCAATGGTATTGATCCATTGTTTAGCAACAAGTGGATCAGAAGACCCATTGAAAGAAGGTGGACGTTTCATCATAAAGGACTCAATAGAATATTGTTCCCTTCTCTGATCATTTAGAAGTCCAGAATGATTTATATCTTGTGTAAGTATAGAAAAAATATTTTTCACTTCATCTCCCATAACATTGGTTTGTTTAGGAGGACAATCATCGCATTTTCCATTACATTGATCAACATGGTTCATTCAGGTTCATGCCATTGTCTACAACCTAGGGAAAACAACATAATAAATAGTGAGTACCTTAAATATATAACATCTTAGGGATAATTATATGATTGTTACCATAACTCTAGGACTATAACCTATACTTATACTTAACCTTAGGAACATCCCTAGACATACATTGGAAATATCTCTATGGATCTCACTAAAGTTTTTTCATCATAGTTTCCAAAGGTTAACAAAACCTTTCCTTTGATACCAATTGTAGAAACCAAAGCTTGACAGACATTGAAATTAAATTACTTTTTAGTAATACCTAATACAGAAAAAAACAAACACTGAAGGACTGTAACAGTTTAGTGTCTTTGGAAACTCAGAATATAATTTTCTAATCTTGGTGAAAGATCTTCAACATCTCCCATAAAGATCTTTTTTTCCTTACCTAAAACCATTCATTGTATCCTGGGAAATGAAAACAAATAAAGGGTGAGCTTAAATGCTCAGTAAGGGTAAGAATGGAGAAAATAAAACAAACCATATACATTTGAAATTCAAAACTTGACCATAATGTTTAACCATCAATATCTTGAGCAATGAAATAAAAAATGGCAGTACGTAGGGAATAGATCATAATGGAACATTAATCATGATAAAATAGAATGGGAATAAAACATTTAATTTTGGAAAACCATTAAGCACTTTATATGATTTCAATAGAAGCCAAGGAATTGCTACCCAGACTATCTTAGTGGACAATGTCCCTTACTAAATCGATTTCACTCCTCGTTCCAGTCCAGTATCACTGAACTGGACTAACTTTCCATTCCAGCCATGTCTATATCATTAGATATAAATATTTACCCAATGCATTAGAGGGAGATTTAGGTCCCACCCATATCATAATGAAATCATTCTTACGTGTTAAACAACATGAACATAAATCATTCATCATTACTGAAAGAATAAAATGGGTTTCATAAATATCATCCCATCATAACATAATCCATATAAAAAATTGATATCATTTCATTAAAAGAGAAGTGAAACCATGTAAATCATAGAGACATTATACATGAAACATACACATATGAAATAATGTCATCTTAGATGGAAAATGGTTTTGATAAAATACTTGAAAAGTATTCTTGAGGAAAATATCCTTTCTTCTTAAAAATCATCTTCTTTTCACAAAATCCAATGAAATTTTAAAAGAAAAGTATTTTTTTCAAAATAATCATGAGATCTTGTAGAGTAAGCTTCATTAAAATAAAGTGTTATAAAACCATAAAAATATATTCATGCTGTATAAGTTAAAAAACATTCTTCATGTACTTTTTCCAGAAAAATCAAAAATTAGTTTGCATGGTAAAAAAAAGAAATATTTCATGCATAACATGTAGTAAAACTCAAAAATGGGTAAAAGGACTTTAAACTTACATGAAATTTTTTCGAAAATAGGGACATGGATGATAAATATAACCCCAGTAAATACTTACAAATAAACAATCATGGATAAAAACGAGATTGGAAACGTTATCCCTTACCTTATGTCCAATTTCTTTCATATGACTATAAGACTCAGGTATAGTGTGTTTAAACATATTATTAACCTGGAACAGAACCATTATAATATTTATGATATCATTTTTTATTCACTGGGGACTTTATATTATCCGTTCATTTGTCAATTCCATGTTAGAGTAGTGTTTTTGGTAAAATCGTTTCATTTATCGTCAGTGTTTTGACTTGTAATTATTAATATGATTACATAGATCATGATTAATTAATTACATAATATAAAACATGATTTTTATATAATATATACTCAGAATATACATATATATAATAGATCTATAAATGGAAATAAATACACCGTTTATGGAGAGGTAGGCCGTATGTACGCATGAATGATGTTTTTCATTTCTTTATTGAATTGAATTGAATTAAGAAGAGGACATACATGTATATATAGAAATAAATCCAGATTAATTAATATGTATTATATTTCATGATTACTTATAATATATTCTATATATCATTCTTGAATTGTAAACACGGAAAATGAATCTCATCGCGTCGTGGAGACGGAAATCCGTAAGTACGCACGAGCGGTGATATCATTCCCATATATATTGAATGGAATTGGAGTGGATGATATAATATCATAGAATAAATATGATGTTATAAGAATCATATATAGTTATTCTTTACAACATTATACCCATCAAAGTAAGGTGGTGGGAAAATTGATTACACCACAACATGGAGACGGTATTTCGTACTTACGCACACGAGGTGATTTCATTTTTCGTTGGATGGATAGAAGTTGAAATAGGATTGTTCCATATTTATAATAAAATATAAGTATATAAGTAATACTGATTTTATTAATTTATAATGAAACAACTAATGAAGAGTAAGTAGAAGAAGAAATAAACTTGAAATAGTCTGTTGATAAGATTGCCTCTTCCTTAACGGACCTCCTTTAAACATATTATTAGGGAACTAGAGTGAGACTTTTGAGAGGACCAGAACCACTATGATATAACTAGAGATGATTATAAGAGAATCAGAAGGGTTTGGATGAGCTTCAAGGCTCAAAAGGGTTTGAAGAGAAGATGGAAGGGGTGCCCTTTTTATAAGGGAGGATATGGGCACTGCAGGAAAAACATAAAATGTTAATTTATAATAAAGTCATATTCAGTTTATAATAGCTCTAAATTTATATATTTCGAAGAAAAATTTGGGATGGGTGGAAATATTCTCAACCAATATGTTTTAGACAGTTTTAGGTTACTATTTTAACCTTATCATTTATATTTAACTTTAAGTTAAATAATTTAACTTTTACCGTGTCTTCTTGTTTTCTTACACTATATGGGTAATAAACATACAATAAAAATCCAAAATAACCCCATGTGGTTCATTATTAATATATAATTACCTATCTAAGTCATTTGGTAGAACCATATATTTTCAGAAATAGAATAAAAATTAATAATATAATATTTGTTTTAAAAACAATTTTATGTCAATTTTGACACTATTTGGTTATTAATTTCTTTGAAAATCATAAAAGCATGATTAGTTAAAAAAATGTTAATTGAATCAATTATAAAATGACTTATTAACATTAAAAATTAGTGGAATTTATAAAAAGAATCAAATTATATTTATTTGGTTATTTATAACATCAATTTTATTAATATTTCATTAATAAGGAAATTACTGCATCATCATTGTGTCATAAATAAATTAAATTAATTAAGGACAAAAAATTATACCTAAAATAAAATTATGTAGGAAGTATTTTTTTCTTTCTAATGAATATTTATAGTCGAATTTATCTTATGTGTAACCCTATATTAAAATTGTTTTAGTTATTAAACATTGATTTTAACTATTTTAACTCTTCTTTAAATAAAATAATAATAAATGTCCTAATCTATTCAAAGTGGACCTAAATGATAATATTTTATTTCTAAGGTTGTTTTTGGTCGAATTACACCTATCCAATAGAATTAGGACATGTGTTAGGAGAATAATAATACCCTTTTTACCCTTAATTACCCTATTTATTTTTAACCGTGGTAAATAAAATTAAAAAAGTTACTATTCACCAAAAATTATTTTTATCTTATCGAACCACATTTTACACCTTGATATTAACCATGTCTCTATTTTTTTTTGAAATTCCACACACAAAAGTAGTAAAATTAAGTTTAATGTAAATTTTTAAATTTTCCAAGGAGGTGGGTAAAAGACGGTGAAAAGTTCAATAAAATTTTTATATATCTAAAATTTTTATAAAATGACTCCTATGAATTACATTGAACTTATATAGGTATTATGAATAAATTTTGACAAAAAATAAATTTAAATAAAATAATTAGTTATTTAAATAAAACGTCGGTTTTTAAATAGTAACCTAGTGTTTTCACTATTCATAAAAAATTTATAATTTTCAGAAAAATACCAAAAATTCACTCTAGGTTAATTTAGATATTCTGAATCCAAAAATGAATTCCATTTTGAATGATATAATTTATAAAATTTCAAAAAGTGGTTATCACTATTCATAACTGCTAGTTCATAATATTATTATAATAATATCTCATTTAGTGATACTCGGTATTGCATACTACACATGCTGTCGAGGAAGGTCTTGATTGCGTGTAATGCAGTCCAAGTCAGGGATGTGTGTAGTGGAAGCTCTGTTTAGTGTTTCTTATAACATAAGTAAACCTTATTTCATTTATACATTAAACAAAATTTATACATAATGTTGCATAGAAAAATTTCCACAAAATGAACTTGAAATTGTTTGTAACACGAGCCAAGAATAGTGTTGCGTATACTATAATCTAATACAGTGATTTGTATAGTACAATCCAATCTTGGTGGGGTATAATAAAAGACATCAATGAAATTAAAAATAATATATCTCATAAAATCTCAGGGTGTTACAGGATAACTTATATTACCCCTTAAAAAATTGTTTAACTAAAAGATAAATGTTTTTGTTAGATTTTCATTAACTATAAATTAATTTTTATAAAATGTTATTTTCACATACATGTGGCTACATGTTGTCCCAAAATTGACCTAAGGATTCCCATGGTCGTAAATAACTATTACAAATGGTTTTGAACATATTTTAGTGTAATTTTATATTATTAGATAATTATTTTTTACCCTTATTTAACAGATTATAAAATTAATTATAGTAAGTATAATATTTATTAAAGATACTATTAATTATATCTAAAAATAAAATTTACCTATTTACAAATTTTAGACCTCCTGATTTTTAGTATCGAATATATGTTTCCAAATTCAATACACATTAGTTGCAAAAATTAATTTAAAATTAGTTCCCGTTGTCAAAACAAAAAAGAATGTTTTTACGAAATAATAACTTTAAAAAGAGTATCATTTTCTTATGAATAATTAAAATGACCAAAATTTGATTATATTTAAAAAAAATTTAATTACATTTTCAAAAAAATTAAAAAGATAATATAATCGAATAAATAAATCATTTGAAATGACAGTTTTGACTTAAAATGTAGTATTTTTCACTATTAATTAAAAAATTATGTTTATCAGTAAAATACCAAATTTTTTCCCAATGTAAATTTAGATGTCATGATTATAAACAAGAATATTAGTTTTTCAAATATAACTTATAAAAGTGACAAAAACTATGTTTAAAAAGGGTACCCCATTAAAAGGCTGTAAAATTACATTTAAAACAAATTCATCTTTTATGAGAAATAAAAGAATTTATTCTTATATCAGATCTAGAAAACATATAAGATGAATTTAAAACATTACAATGAATATATATCATATAGTTTTATTTTAATAAAAATTCCATAAAGGTTGGTATGAAAACACAATTATTCTATTTTTAAATAGGATTTTAGAAAAAAAACATCCATTATATTAAATTGGTTGTTATACTGATTTCTAATAAAATAGTAAATATTTGATTAATCAATTAAACATGTGTAAATTATATTTCAAAATTCAATTTATAGTATTAATTAATTACATTCCAAATTATAGGTGTTAAGTGCCATTTTAAATAATAATAATATTATTATTGTATTATATTTTATTATAAATCAATGTTGTGAGGAATGTAAGATTTTGGTGAACCCTGTTGTTTCATGTGGAGTACAATATCCCAAAACTTCCCCTTTTTACATAAATTAATATTTTATTAATAAGTATTAATAGATATAAAAAATTATTAATCAATAAATACTTTGGTCATTACATCCTTCCCCCATTTTGGAAATTACATCCTCACAATATTAAAATTGGGCTCAAGAAACATCATTGAAAGTCATACATCGGAAGAAGAGTTATTAAAACAATAAATTTTAAAGAAATAAAGTGATTTATAAAGGTAAATAGAGAGAAAACATTCTAGGATTCCACTAAAATATGGATATTGGGGAGAATGTAAGTGTCATCTCTTGATGAAGAATAATAAAAAACATGATTTAGAGAAAGATAACCACTAGAATACCACAAACTTTTGATATGTTAAAAAGTATTTGATTCCCCAGAGGAAAATTTAAATGGTATATTTTTTTGTTTTATGTTACCATTTATATATTCATCGAATTTATTTACATGATATACTAAGAACATAAGGAAATATACAAAATTTTCAAGGAGAGTTTCATCCTTTAATAAGTTTTTACCAAAAAATCATCTTTTCTACAAACGATGAGTATTCAAGATGACTTGGTCAAACCTGAAGCACAAGAATCAAATTTTAGAGAATAACATGATCCAAAATTGAAGAAACATATATTTCCTCTATCTTTATACATTTACCAAAACAAAAAATGTAACAGACCGTGATTTTATGAGAAATATTATTTTTAATTACTTTGATGTCTTGTGTTGTACGCTACCCCAAGATTAGCTTGTACTATACGCAAAACTATTTTGGGCTAGTGTTACACACAATTTCATATTCGTTTTGTGGAAATTATTCTACACAACATTAAGTATAGAGTTTTTTAATATATAAATGAAATAATTTTTGATTATGTTATACGCAACACCAAACTGAGATTTCACTACACATAGCCCTGACTTTTCTTGCATTACACACAATCAAGACCTTCTTTGATAGCCTGTAGAGTAGAAAATACCATATTTCACTAGATGAGATATTATGATAATATTATTATGAACTAGCTCTTATGAATAGTAATACTCACTTTTTGAAATTTTAATTTTCAAAGTGGACTTCAATTTTGGATTCAGAATATCAAAATTAGCTTAGGGTGAAATTTTGGTATTTTTTTGAAAACTTTCAATTTTTTATGAATATTGAAAACACTAGGTTACTATTTAAAAACCGAATTTTTTTTAAATAATTATTTATTTTATTTAAATTTATATTAGGTACAAATTGATACATAATACCAAAATAAGTTCAATGTAATTCATTGGAGTCATTTTATAAAAAATTTAGATATATAAAAATTTTATTGAACTTTTCACCGTCCTTTACCCACCTCCTAGGAGAATTTTCAAATGTATATAAAACTTAATTTTATAGCTTCTATGAATGGAATTTCAAAAATTTGAGAGACATGGTTGATGTTAGTAATTAAAATTTGGTTCAATGAGATAAAAATAATTTTTGGTGAATAGTAAATTTTAACTTTTATTTACCACGGTTAAAAGTAAATAGGGTAATTAAGTTTAAAAATGATATTACTATTACACTAACACATGTCATAATTATATTGTATTAGTTTAATTCAACCTAAAAAAACATTAGGAATAAAATATGCCCATTTATGTCCCCTTTGATATGATTAGGACATTATTATTATTTTATTTAAAAAAGAATAAAAAATGTTAAAATCAAAGTTTAATAACTAAAACATTTTAAACATAGGTTTATGAATAAGATAAATTAGACTATAAATATTTATTATAAATCTAAAAATATTTCCTACATCATGGTTTTTTATTTATAATTTTTAGATATTAAATAGGTTAGTTTATTTATAACACAATGACGATGCAATAATTTTCTTATTAATGAAATATTGACATAATTGATGTTATAAATACCCAAATAAAAGTAATATGAGACTTTTAATGAAATACACTAATTTTCTAGGTTAATATGACATGTTGGTATTGATCTAATTAACTTTTTTCGAAATAATCAGGTTGTTATAATTTTTACAAAAATCAATTACCAAATAGTGTCAAAATTGACATAAAATAGTTTTTAAAACAAATATTATATTATTAAATGTTTATTTTATTCATAAAAATCTAAGTATCGTCCAAATGACTAGGATAATGACTAAAATATTTTTAATGAACCTCTTGGGGTTCTTTTGGCTTTTTATAGTATGTTTCATAACCTTATATTGTATGGAAACAAGAAGACACGGTAAAAGATAAATTATTTAACATAGAGTTAAATCTAAATGATAAGGTTAAAATAGTAATCTAAACTTTTCCAAATTCTATTGGATTAGAGGATTTCGACCCATACCCACCCTATCTTTAAAATAAATCAATTTGGAGCTATTAAAAACTGAATATGACTTTATAATAAAATAATATTTTCAGTTTCTCCAAAGGTACCCCTCTCCTCCCTAATAAAAGGCCACCTCCTCCCTCTCTTCCTCACACCACTTTAAGCCATCAATCTCGTCCATCCCCAAAAAAATTCTATTCACCACTTCCCTAGAAACATCCTAGAGGACCTGGTCTTCTTCAAATACCAACCCTATTTCCCTAAGAGGAGGATAAGAAGAGATGTGTCAAAGAAGAGGTAATATCCATTACCGATCCTTTCCAATTTCCTTCTTCTACAACTTCTTCTTCATTTGTTTTTTCATTATAAATTAATAACCTATGTTTTAATTATATACTGATATGTTATTATAAATATGAAACAACCCCATTTCACCTTCAATCCATCCTATGGAAAATGAAATCACCGCGTATGCGTACGTACGGAATACCGTCTCCACGCCGTGCTGTAATCTATTTTTCCACCACAACCTTACATAGATGGGTATAATTGTGTAAATAATAACTATATATGGATAATATAACATCATAATGATTATGAGATATTATATCATCCACTCCAATTCCATTCCAAAATAATGGGAATGATATCATCGCTCGTAAGTACGTACGGATTACTGTCTCCACGATACGATGAGATTCAATCTCCAAGATAACCATTAAATAATGATTATAAAGTATATATAATAAATAATAATGGATATATAACATAATAATTTTACTGGATTTATTTATATGTTATTTACTTAATTCCATTCAAGTCAATAAGGAAAGGAAAACAGTGTTCATGCGTACGTACGACCTACCATCTCCATGAACGGTGTATTTCATTTCATTTATCATTCTATTATATTTATATATATTGAATATATATGATATATAAATCATGATATACATTTTGGAAGTAATTAAATCATGATATAATTAATAATAATTTCAATAACAACAAGTCCAAAAAATTATGATAAATAAAACAATTTTACCCAAAATGCTTCTTTAACATGGAATTTACAAAAGAACAGGTAATATAAAGACATACGTGAACCATATATGATATAATAACAATGAATATGATTCTTTAATAATTAATTTACCTTATTTAAATAATTATACAGGAGGATCAGATACGTACGAAGCATATCAGAACTAAGGAAATGGATAACTTTTCCAATATCGTTTTTATCCGAGATTGATTATTCATAATTGTTTACTAGGGTTATATTTTTCATCCACGTCCATAAAAATGTATTTCATAAAGTGTTTAATAATATTCTAGGTATGTTCAAAGTCATGTTTACCCATATTTGACTTTTACTTTGTGTTATGGATGGAATCATTCTTTTGAATAACATATGAGGTACTTCTTGACTTTTATGTTAAAAGTACGAGGAGAATGTTTTTTTTAACTTATAGGTCATGAACTAATTTTTACGATTTCATAACTCCTCAGTTTAAAGATGATTACTCTACCATATTTCATGAAAAGTTTCAAAAAAAATTATTTTCTTTTAAAATTTCAAGTCTTTTCGTGAAAAGAAAATGATTTCAAAGAAGAAAGGATATTTTCCTCAATAATTCGTTTCATGTGTTTTATCAAAACCATTTTCCATTTAAGATGACATTATTTCATATGTGTATGTTTCAATTATAATGTATCTATGATTTACATGATTTCACTTCTCTTATGATGAAATGATATGCATTTTTTTTATATGGATTATGTGATTATGTGATGATGTTTTTGAAACCCATTTTATTCTTTGGGTTATGATGAATGATTTATGTTTATGTTATGGCACAAGTAAGAATGATTCCATTATGATATTTTTGGGAACTATATCTCCCTCCAATGCATTGGGTAATGATTTATATCTCATGAGACAGACATGGCTTAAATGATAAGTTAATCCGGTTCAGTGTGACAGGACTGAAACGAGGAGTGAACTCGATTCAGAAAGGGACTTTGTCCACTAAGATGGTCTTGGAAGCAATGTTGTGGAAAATATGGAAATCATAACATGTGATTACTGTATTTACACAATTAAATGTTTTCTTCCCATGCCATTTTATCATGATTTATGTTCCATTATGATATATGCTTTACGTACATGCATGATTTATGTCTTTGCTCAAGATTTTGATGTTTAGATTTTATGTTCATGTTTTTGCATTCAAATGTTTATGGATTGCTTTATGTTCTCTATGATTACCCTTACTGATCATTTGTTCTCACCCTGTATGTGTTTTCTTTTCCCCAGGATATAAAGAAAAGTTTTAGGTAATAAAATCAAAGGGGAAGATCTTTTTGGGAGATGTTGACGATCTTTCACAACGATTAGAAGATTTTGTTCCGAGTTTCCAATGACACTAAACCATTACAATCCTTGAGTGTTGGTTTTTGTTATGTATTAAGTATTCCTCAAAAGTAATTTAATTTCTATATACGTCACGCTTTGGTTCTCTACAGTTGGTATCAAAGGAAAGGTTTAGTCATCTTTGGAAACTAGGATGCGAGAACTTTAGTGAGTTCCCTAGAGATATTTCTAAGGTATGTCTAGGTATGTCCCTACGGTTAAGTATAAGTATAGGTTATAGTCCTTGATTTATGGTAACGATATTATAATTAAACCTAGGATGTTAGATATTGAAGGTACTCCCCCTTTATTATGTTGTTTTTCTTATCATGATGTTTTCCTCATGCTACTCTTTTTGTGTTTTAGATGATGGCTAGAACCCGAAAAAACTGTGTTGACCAATGTAATAGACGATTCAATGATTTTACTCTTGAACAAACCAATGTTATGGGATATGGAGTTCACAATCTTGTTTCTCTACTTACAAAAGCTATGAATCATTCTGTGCTTACAAATGAGCATAGAAAGGAGCAACATTATGTTGAATCCTTTATGAGGCAGTGACCACTTTCCTTCAGCGGGTCTTCTGATCCATTAGTGGCAGAACAATGGATCAGTACAACTGAAAATATCTTTTCAGTTCAATAATGTTCCGAACATGATAAAGTAATCTTATAAGTATATCGTTTGGAAGGTGAAGCTGACCAATGGTGGAATCTTATCAAGAATACGAGGCCCCAAGATGAAATTGATGCTATGGAATGGGAGAATTTTGCGAACTTATTTTTCAATAATTACTTCCCTCGTATTCTTTAAAAAAATATGGAAAAGTAGTTCCTTGATCTTAAGAAAAAGGATGATGAATCTGTTGGTATATACGAGGTGAATTTTACAAGGATTTCATGGTATGAATCTGGATTTATCACTCAACCTGAACGTAAAGTTGATCAATTATTCAGTGGATTAAAACCAAATCTTATAAGGGTGTTAGTTATAAAAGACTTCAGTAGCTATGAAGAAATTGTGTGTTGTGGTATCAAGGTAGAACTGGAAGTTGGTGTTACACATCCATCTCATGGTTTTGACAAGAAAAAAAAGATGGAGTTGAAGGAAAAATCTTAGAACAATGGTGAAACGAAGGTGAATATTTATTTATGCTCAAAGTGTGGAAAGAAGAATGATGGAGATTGTCTAAAAGGTACTAGAAAATGTATCAAGTGTAGAAAAGATGGTAATCGAGTAGTTGAGTGCCAAAGTAATGGGAAAAAGGTTTCAAATGATGTGAATAGAGAAAAGACTTCAGAGAACACACCACCAACACTTCAATGATTCATGTGCAAGGAAATGAGGAATTATGCTAATAAATTCCCTAATCCAATGATTAATGATGATCCATGTGAGCAACCTCTTAAGGAAAAGGACAAAGGGAAGTCACCTGCGATCAGTATTTGCGATTTTGAATATGAAAATGATGTTTTGGAATGATTAAGTTTTTCTATAATGGGATTTAAAAATAGTATCATGGAAACTCATTTATATTATTGTGGAATTTTGGAATGTCTATGTTCTGGTTTTTAATAATTGTATGGTGCCATTAACCATGAAAAGTGATTGAAATATTTTAGGAAAGCAGTTGATAAGAACATAATGAAGGGAAAGATGAAAATAATATGTTTGATAGTATTCATGAGCTAATGACTGATATAAGGAAAAAGTGATATCATGGTTTGAGTATATAAGAATTTTGGGATGTAGAAAGAGTTAAATATTGACTGCATATGGTTCTATGGTAATTTATGTTTCAAGAGAATACATGACTAAGGTATTCACATGTGATTAACAAGATATATCTGGGATAAATGAAGTTATTCACATTCTTGTTATAATACCTTTATAGTAATCGTATTCTTTATACAATGAGTTTGGAAAGAAGTATTTTGGATAAGTCTTAAGGTTGGAATGGATTAGGTGGACATAAGATAGTATTGATTAAGTCCGGAACTATTTCTGGCATGATATAATAGTATTGTTTTAAGAAATGGGACAACCTGCAGAATGAGTGACAACCCGTCGCGTCAGACAAGGTTGCGGGAATCGAACCCACAACCAAAGTGCGACATGCCTTTATTTCCTACAACTAGCCTATAGGAAGTATCTAGTTAGTAGAAACTAGTTTTATTTTATTAAGAGGTATGTTAGATGAAGAATAAGTCCATTTTTGAAACGATGTACAATAGATGGAATTATGTATATAACTATTGCCAACCTTTTGTTTGAGATAGATGGACTGACCCATCATTATATCACATGATTTGATAACACTTAACGAATGACAAATTCGACATCATTTTTTTAAGAGATGATGTGGAAATTGGTCAAGGCACGAACAATAGTGACATTAAATCGATATAAAGTAAGTATTCATTTTAATTCAAATTCATCAACATTAGAGAAATGATCTTCAAAACCAAAAAAGTTGTCCTAGTGCCCTCATATCTGATGAATCAGATGGTACCTTAAATCATCACAAATTTATGGCTTTGTGATTGTTGGCTTTTTCATATCCATGTTCTCTACCACTCTCCATTAGAACATGAGGGTTAGATTTCTCTTCAATATCCATATTTTCACCTATGTTCTCCTATGTGGAAACCCAGGGATGAGTTAATTTGGGTAACCGTTACATTTCAAACTTTCCTTTTTAAAATGAAGATTTAGTATTCATTTTTACGATGTGGGTTTCTATTAAATAAACTTTTCAAGTAGTAAACCATTTACAACCCTGACGAATTTCGAGGGAGAAATTAATTTTATGGGGGGTAGAATGTAAACGACCATGATTTTATGAGAAAAATTATTTTTAATAACTTCGATATCTTGTGTTGTACGCTATACCGAGATTATCTTGTACTACACGCAACACTATTCTTGGCTAGTGTTACACACAATTCCAAGTTCGTTTTGGGGAAATTATTCTATGCAACCATAAGTATAGACTTTGTTTAATGTATAAATGAAATAATTTTTGATTATGTTATATGCAACACCATATATAGATTACACTATAGGCAAACCTGACTTGGCTTGCATTACACGCAATCAATACCTTCTTCGATAGCCTGTGTAGTACGAAAAACCAAGTTTCACTAGATGAGATATTATTATAATATTAATAAGAACTAGCCGCTATGAATAGAAATACCCACTTTTTGAAATTTTATCTTTCAAAATGGACTTCATTTTTGGATTAGGAATATCGAAATTAGCTTAGGGTGAAATTTTGGTATTTTTCTGAAAACTTTCAATTTTTGATGAATAGTGAAAACACTGGGTTACTATTTAAAAACCGAATTTTTATTTAAATAATTATTTACAATTTTTTAAATTTATTTTAGTTACAAATTGATACATAATAACAATAAAAATTCAACGTAATTCATTGGAGTCATTTTATTAAAATTTTAGATATATAAAAATTTTATTGAACTTTTCACTGCCTTTTACCCACCTTTTAATAGAATATTTAAATTTACATAAAACATAATTTTACTACATATGTGAATGGAATTTCAAAAATATGAGGGACAAAATTTATGTTAGTACGTAAAATGTGGTTCAATGATATAAAAATAATTTTTGGTGAATAGTAAGTTTTTTCTTTTATTTACCACGGTTAAAATTAAATAGGGTAATTAAGGGTAAATATGATATTACTATTACCCTAGAACATGTCCTGATTCTATTGGATATATTTAATTCGACAAAATACAACCTTAAGAATAAAATATTACCATTTAGGTTCACTTATATATGATTTGGACAATTATTATTATTTTATTTAAAAAATTGTTAAAATTGTTAAAATCAATGTTTAATAACTAAAACATTTTTAATATGGGGATATATATAAGATAAATTATAATATAAAAATTCATTAGAAATCTAAAAATATTACTTAAATAATGGTATTTTATTTATAATCTTTAGACATTATATAATTTAATTTATTTATAACACAATGATGATGCAGTAATTATCTTATTAATGAAATATTGAAAAAATTGATGTTATAAATACTTAAATAAATGTAATATGAGACTTTTTATGAATTACACTAATTTTATAGCTTAATATGACATGGTAGTATTGTTTTAATTAACTTATTTCGAACTAATCATTTTTTTTATAATTTTCACAAAAATCCATTATCAAATAGTGTCAAAATTAACATAAAATAGTTTTTTTAAAAAATATTATATTATTAAATGTTATTTTTTTCCTAAAAATCTTTGGTTAGGCCAAATGACTTATATAATTATATATATATTAATAATGAACAACTTAGGGTTCGTTTGGCTTGGTATAGTAAGTTGATTAACCATAATGTGTAAGGGAATAAGAAGACACGGTAAAAGTTAAATTATTTAACATAGAGTTAAATCTAAATTATAAGGTTAAAATAGAAACCTAAAATTGTCCAAATTATATTGGATGAGATTATTTATACCCATACCCACCTTAGATTCTAAATAAATCAATTTGGATCTATTAAAATCCAAATATGACTTTATAATAAAATAATATTTTGAGTTTTTCCAAAGGTGCCCCTCTCCTCCCTTATTAAAGGGTTCCTCCTCCCCCTCTTCCTCACACCACATTGATCCATCTATCCCAGCCAACCCCAACCAATTTCTCTTATCCACTTTCCTAGATGCATCCTAGGGGTCTTGTCCTTCTTCAAAGACCAGCCCTAGTGCCCTAAGAGGAGGTTAAGAAGAGGCGCGTTAAAGAAGAGGTAATATCCATTACCGATCCTTTCCAATTTCTTTCTTCTTCTCCATATTCTTCTTTAGTTGATTAAGTATAAATTAACGAAATATGTATTACTTATATACTAATATGTTATTATAAATATGAAACAACCCCATTTCACCTTCTATCCATCCTATAGAAAATGAAATCACCGCGCATGCGTACGTACGGAATATCGTCTCCATGTCGTGCTGTAATCTGTTTTTCCACCACCACCTTACGTAGATGGGTATAATTGTGTAATTAATAACTATATATGGATACTATAACTTCATACTAAATATGAGATACTATATCATCCAATCACATTCCATTCATAAATTATGGAAATGATATCATCGCTCGTGCTTACGTATGGATTACCGTCTCCACGATGCGATGAGATTAAATCTCCATGTTAACCATTAAATAATGATTATAAAGTATATATAATGAATAATAATGGTATATATAAGATAATAATTCTACTGGATTTATTTAAATGTTATTTACTTAATTCCATTCTAGTCAATAAGGAATGGAAAACAGCGTTCATGCGTACGTACGACCTATTCTCTCCATGAACGGTGTATTTAATTTCATTTATCTATCTATTATATATATATATACTGAATATATATGATATATAAATCATTATATACATTATGTAAGTAATTAAATCATTATATAAGTAATAATAATATCAATAACTAAAAGTCCAATCAAGAACTATTAATAAAGTGATTTTACTCGAAACGCTACATTAACACAGAATTTACAAAAGAATGGGTAATATAATGTCATAAGTGAACCATATATGATATCATAACAATGAATATGATTTTTTAATAAGTTAATGACATTATTTAAATAATTATACTGGAGGTTCGGATACATACTAAGCATATCAGACCTAATGTAAGGGATAACTTTTCCAATCCCATTTTTTCTGAGATTGTTTATTCGTATGTATTTACTGGGGTAATATTTTTCATCCACATCCATAAAAATGTTTTTCATAAAGTGTTTAATATTCTTCCATGTATGTTTAAAATCATGTTTACCCTTATTTTACTTTTACTTTGTGTTATGGATGGAATCTTTCTTCTGTTTACCATATAAGGTACTTCTTGACTTTTTCGTTAAAATTATGAGGAGAATTTTTTTTAACTTATACGTCATGAATGGATTTTTACCATCTCATAACTGATTATTTTAAAGAAGCTTAATCTAAATGATTTCATTAATATTTTCATCAAAATCCTTTTCTTTTAAAATTTCATGGCATTTTGCAAAAAGAAAATGATTTCAAAGAAGAAAGGATATTTTCCTCAAGAATTCTTTTCATGTGTTTTATCAAAACCATTTTCCATTTAAGATGACATTATTTCATATGTGTATGTTTCATGTATAATGTCTCTATGATTTACATGATTTCACTTCTCTTATGTTGAAATGTTATCCATTTGTTTTATATGGATTATGTGATTATGGGATGATGTTTATGAAACCCATTTTATTCTTTGGGTTATGATGAATGATTTATGTTTATGTTGTGGCACAAGTAAGAATGATTTCATTATGAGATTGGTGGGACCTATATCTCCCTCCAATTAATTAGGTAAAGATCTATATCTCATGAGATAGACATGGCTGGAATGGTAATTTAATCAGGTTTAGTGTTACAGGACTGAAATGAGTAGTGAACTCGATTCAGAAAGGGACTTTGTCCACTAAGATGGTCTTAGCAGCAATGCCTTGGCTAATATAGAAATCATAACATGTGCTTAATGGTTTTCAAAAATTTATATGTTATATTACCAATCCATTTTATCATGATTTATTTTCCATAATGATATATGCCTTACGTACTTCTATGATTTATGTCTTTTCTCATGATTTTGATGTTTAGATTTTATGTTCATGTTTTTTCATTCAAATGTTTATGGATAGCTTTATGTTCTTTATTTTTACCCTTACTGAGAATTTGACCTCACCCTGTATGTGTTTTATTTTCCCTATGATATAACGAAAAGTTTTAGGTAATAAAACCAAAGGAGAAGATCTTTATGGGAGGTGTTGAAGATCTTTCACAATGATTATAAGATTTTGTTCAGAGTTTCCGAAGATAGTAAACCATTATGATCCTTGAGTGTTGGTTTTTCTTATGTATTAAGTATTCCGCAAAAGTAATGTAATGTCCATGTACTACAAGCTTTGGGTCTCTACCAAAAAGGTTAGTACTAGATCAAATAATCCCCAACATTGTAATCTATTATAAAAAATATTACTCTTAGTCTCTAAAACTGAACAAAAAATACCCAATTATTTGAATAGACTATTAAATACATAATTTTCCACAAATTTATTCTAGATAATCAAAAATAAGTTTGAATCAAAAAATTATGAAGGATTTGAACACATATTCTTCTATAGTAAAACTTATAATTTATCTTTAAATAACATCGACTACTCTTAATGTCTCATACTGAAGTGTAATAAACCTAATCACATATTCTATATAATAGGTTAATAATTTTCATAATTAAACCAAATCGCCAAATCAACACAATAGAAACATATATTCTTCCGAAATAAAATTTCAACCAATAATACACAAATGATATCCCATAGTATTATATTTTACTTAAACATGTAGTGATCCCAAAAGACAGAACATCTTCCAATATAACCTTTGTCACATAATAGCCGAATCAATTTCATATACTAGGGATATCCATTTGATAAAACATAAATTCCCAAAATCGTCTTTTTCTTGATCCATAAAATCATTTAACTAAAAATTATTGGTCAATATAATCAGGGACTTCATGTTGGAAAGTGTTAAGTGATAAATCCACATCACCCATTGGTTTTGGGTTTGATTCATACAGCTTTGTTTGATGTGACAGGTTTTTACATGATCTACATATTGTCCTTTTTCAAAATATATATAATTTTATAACATTCCCAAAATTGATATAAATTCCTTAAAAATAACCATAACAAATTTTAACAACAAATGTTTTTTAATTCTTTTTATTTTCATCCCAGATATTAATAACCTCATAATTGCCTCATATTCAAGGATCATATAAAACCATATGGTTATTTATAACTACATCCAAAAAAGAAATTAAATATATTCCTTTAATAAAATTTTCACATATCAAACATCATGGTTACCCATACTAAAAAAATCCTTCCAATGTAATCCCATCATCAAAAGAGCCTTAATACTTTTAAGCAGTTTTTCATGCTAAAATATACCTTAACTATTAAATCCTCTATATGTATACATATAATTAATTCATAGTTCTCCATAATCCATTTCATATATTTTCCATCATATTCTATAATACTACATTGCTACAATAAAAATCATGAATCATATCCTCAGATTCAATAATACCAAAATATTAGCTATGAAATAATCCATAACTTTCATTGGTCATTGTTAGTTTCCTCATCCTCAATTAGAACAAAATTTGGTATTGCTAAACATATATTTGTACGGTCATGTTGATCCCATTCATGAAACATCTTCATAGGATATATATTTATGTAATGACCATGCACACCACATTTTAAACATTCAATTGATCCCTCAGAAGATCTTCATTACCTTTCCTATAGTAAACTTGATGCTTCCTTTTTTCCATGGTAGGATTTTGCCTTATGAAATTCATTACGACATCTATAGAATCTTCCAATACATTTGAAGCATTTTTCTATGTGTTTCATTTCTCATTGTTGACACATATGTTTTTAATATGCATACATTTATGATTATTACCTAAAATTCTGTATGGATTTTTTCCTCACATATATGATTCCTTATAAAAATCACCAAGGTTTCGGTGGTTAATCATGACTCTAGTTATTTGGTTGATAATATACACAAGAGTTCTCATATTATCTCCCATTTCATTCAGTTTCATCTTTAAATAACCATCATTGTTTACTATATATTCATTAATACATTGGTGCATGCTAGTCCCATCCACTTCCTAAAACCCAAAATTTTAGTGTGAGTATATCAGTAAAATAATCATATAATATCATATTAGTAGGGTTAATACTATGATATAATCACCTCTAATGTTATCTAATCCTACCTCTGATACCAACAGAAAGGCCTCGACCTTAAACATTACATAATCTTGAATTAAGTTAATAATTCACATTGACGAGCATATAATGTTTATAGATTTGTAGAATTATGTCCTAACATATAATAAAAATCATGATTATTACAAGTAGACACTTAAACTTACAATACATTTTTTTATAAAAAAACAAAAACTATTTAAGAAAAACCATGACATCGTTTTATGTTTTAACATTATAACATTTCCTCAATCCCATCATTGAATCTATTATTTTTATGTCCTTTTATAAACATTTGATAACATGGGATGAGCCAAAAAAATCTCTTTAATGGATATATAATGAAATAAAACTGTTGGTCTTTATATAACATGAAAACCAAGAATACATTATTACAATGTAAAAATTTTCACCTTTAACAAGTAGTAAGAAAATATATCTTAATACATGCTCATTGATTATATTTTTTGTAACCAAAATATTACAAAAATACCATATAATTCAATATATAATATATAAAATTAACATAGGGACATTTGAATACTAAAATTAAATAACCAAATGGTTGACTTCCACGTAAATTATCAAATTGAATAGCCATATTGCCTAATTCCATACTAAATGCATTGTAGTTTACAACGTAACCTCCTTCCCTTGTTTTACCATTGAACAACCCATAATTTTCTTTATCATGTAACCAATTTTCAAATGTCAATGTATAATTATATAATCAATACACATAATGTATTTTACGTATCAAAATTTCACTAATAAAATTACATTTTCAATAAAAATTTATCATTTCAAGATATTTAAATACTCAACACATTTAAGAGAAATGTAATTGTGAAAAAATGGAATATTGGATTTATTTTCCTTTTTAAAATAGTATGACTTATAGAGGAAGCCATATAACAATTTTAGTGTCGGAGTGGTCATTGTCCCTGCATACGTTAAAACATTACTTTTTTTATTTATTAAAAATATTCATAAAAATGTTACATTGAATAAATGTAAATGTAAAAGTGGTTTAATATACCCTATGTAAAATAACGATATTTATATTAACAAAACATGCCTCAATGAAATGAGATTGAGACGAAGTCCCTTATCTTGTTCCCGACTTGTCTTGTTCATTATTTATCTCCCTGAATAATATAATTATGTTATTTTATATTTTATTCAGAACCTTTTCAATTTTATTATTCCATTTATATAACTTATTACCTTGATATAAAAATCATATAATAATTACATTTCATATCTGTTATTTTTTTGATGTTCGGTACATGAGTAAAAAATGTACTTGTTAAAATTAAAAAATTTCTATGTTGCCAAATTAACATTATATAAAGAATTATATTCATTAGTTAGGTACAATATTAATCATATATATCCATTATATATATATATTTATAATAGTCCATAAGATTTGGAGATATTAAATGAAATGCACCATTCATGGAGATGGTAAGCTATACGTACACATGAATGCTACATTCATTTGTATTTTATATTTAAATGACTGAATACATAATGAACCATTTTTATATTATTATTCAAGTATAAAATAATTTTTTATATATGTTACATAAGTTCCTTATTTCAATAATTTATACATTCCAAGTATATCATGAACAAGTTATATCACATTTAACGGGCAGTAGTTTGTACTTCCTCAAATGAAATTATATTATTTATACAACATGAAAAGCATAAATGTATATTATAAATGATAATAATAGATTAATATGGATAAATTAAATATCATATATATCATATATAATTACACTTCCATCATATTGGACACCAATAGAGGTGGTAGGGGTTATTAGACAATCATCGGTTTGTGAGGCAGTAGTTCATCGTCCACATATGCAGTATGTTCTAAATCCATTAGATGGAGGTTTGTGTAAGATTACTTCCAATTATTCTCCTAAAAAGAAAAAATTATCTTTAATATACTCTGGTAGCCATAAATTATTTTAATAAATATGGCTTACGGGGTTGGATAATTAAAATAAAGGAAATAATCTTGAGAGAATAGATTACCTCAAATCGGGTAACATCATTTGATTTGAGACAAAGGGTTTCCTTGAATTTCCTCATTACTATATTAAGGATTCTATGAGTAATATAGGTATATTAAAAGCTTATTTGAGATGAGGTTGGTCCATCCAAGGGGGTGTAAGATGTTTGATTAATGGTTATAGATGGTGTCCTTTTATAAGAGGGAGGATGTGCTTTTTCTAAAGCATGAATTTATTTATTTATAATAAAATGATTTTCAATTTAAAAAGTCCCAAAACTAATTAAATTATAATATATGATGAATATAAGTCTAAATAAATATATCACATATGAATTGGATAGGTTTTTATATTTTTTAATCCTTATCGTTTTTATTTAACACTATTTTACAATTATAGTTTTATCATGCATTTATAACTGTGAGATTAAAAATAGTTATCAAATCATTAGAAATATCCAATTAAAGAGTCATTAATATAATTTTAGACTTCTAATAATCATTTTTCAAAATATTATATATTTTTCAATTTTTTATCATTTAATAAAATATGTTATATTTTAAAATATTAATTATGTCAATTTTGACACTATTCATATCATGAATTTTTTAAAAATACCAAAAAATGTCTACATAGAAAAAATTTCATTAATAAAAATATAAAAAGTAATAATAATCCAAAAAATTAGTCGATGACATCAAAAATTAAAAATAAATTTAGTTTAATAATTATAATCTTATTAATCTAAATCACTCATTAATATGGTAATCACTACGTCACCTTTGTGTCATAAAGAAATTTGTTTATTTAATATCTAAAAATAATAAATAAATTACTATGATAAATGAAATAATTTTATATTTTTAATTACAATTTATAATCTAAAATAGCACTTATATAACATCTTATAAAACCTGTTTTACTAAAAGATATATATTTATTTTACATTTTCCTTAACATTAAATTAATTTTTATAAATTGTAATTTCTAATTTCAAGTGTCTCCATGGGGTCCCAAAATCAACCAAAAAATTCCAATGGTTGGACATATATAATACAACAGTGTTAGGACATGTTTTAGGGTAATTTAATATTATTATAATAGTATTTTTTACATTTATTTACCAGATTTACCCTTCAACCATGGTAAATAAATATTTACTAAAGTTACTATTTATAAGTTTTAAAAATAAAATTTACCTATTTATAAAATTTGGAACCTAAAATTCAAAATATGGAATCCATTTTTCGAAATTCAAAACATATATGTTGGAATAAATAAATTAAAAATAATTCTCGATTTTGAAACAAAAAATGTGTTTTTAAGAAATAATAACTATCAAAACATTAACTTCTGTTTATATCTAATTAAAAAGTGAAGTTACATAAATGACCAAAATTGGGATAAATGGTAAAAAAATAATCTAAATACTCATTAAAACTAATTAAAAAAATGATCTAAACATATAAATAAATTAGATGAAAGGACAGTTTGGACATAAAATGCAGTATTTTTCAATATTAATTCAAAAAGATCATTATCAGAAAAATACCTAAAAATTACCCCATGTAAATTTTTTATTTCCCAATTCAAAATAATAACATTATTTTGTCAAATATACCATATAAATGTGAAAAAATTCGATTTAAAATTGGTTTTCTACCAAAAGGATGAAAAACTGCATTTTTAGGAAAATAATTTCTTATTTGAAAAAATGAAATTATTCTTATATCATATCTAGAAAACATATAATATGGATTTATAACATTAAAGTGAATATATATCATTTAATTTTTAGTAAATAAAAGTGCACAATGATTGAAATAAAAACACAATTTTTCACTTTTAAATAGGTTTTCATAAAAACAAATCCATTATATTCAATTTGTTTTTACTTCAATTTCTAAAAAATTTGTAAATTAATGAATCCTCATTCAAACATTTGTAAACCGTATTTCAAAATTTAATTTATTGTATTAATTCCCTATATTCCAATGTCTAGTCGTTATCTACCATTTAAAATAATAATAATACAATTGTATTATTTTTCTGTACAATTCAATGTTTTGTGCAATGTATGATTTCAGAGAAGTCTGTTGTTGTATATCGAGAACGCTATTAAAAAATTCATCTCCTCTAAATTAGAATTTATATCGTATTGATGATTATTAATATAAATCAAAATATATTATTTGATAAACACCTAAGTCATTGCACTAATTTTTCCCTTTTTAGTTGAGGTATTGATGGACCACATAACCTATTTCCATATTTTGAATTCCATCCCCACACACAAAGACAAAAAAATTTCCATCCGTAATGACTTTAATTCCCCTTTGAAATCAATAAACATCACATTGAGAACCTTTTATCTCATTTATTAATTATAGATTAAAAATCACTTTAAAAAAGGGTGATGATTCCCCTTATATAACAACCTCTATATCCATATTTACTAAATCCATGAATGTTGGATCTCTATCAATCTTCATGTTGGTTCAAACTCTATGAGATTTCTTACTAAGTGCATTAACTAACTTATTTTATTTTCTAGGGTTGTAGTGTATCGAGATACCATAATATTTGAGAAAATAGATCCAACTTCTTTACCACATATTGAAGTATTTCTATAGAATGATATATTCCAAACACTTATGATCCATATATATAATCACATCCTTCACTATATAGATATTGTTTTCTTATCATCTCATCAATGATTATAGCTTCTAACTCAATATCAAGAGTTTTACAATTTTGTTAATGAATATTCATCTTACATAATACAAATGCAATGAATTTATCATTTTATATATTGAAACAACCCAATAATACTTTCAATGCATTACTGAATATAAAAAAGACATAATTTCATCATTGTGAATTCAAAATTAGAGTATTGAAAATTTTTCTCTTCAATAATTCAATATATTTTACACATTCTTTTGTCTATATGATCTTAATCCCTTTATGTGTGATCTTCGATAATGGGTTGTCCAATATGGAATCATTTTAATTGAAATGTCGATTTTAACCTACAAGACTAAAAAAACTACTTAACATAGTTATTTTGATTAGTGTATGACTTTCATGGTCCTCTTTTATCTTCACATGATCATATGATATTCCATAAAGTATCGAGAATTATCATCATATGATTATCGATGTCTACATATCTTTTAGAATATACCAAAAAATAATCAATAAATACGACAACAATACTGTTAATATATTGCTTGATTATTTTGTTCATTAGATACATAAAATTGAGAGTGAATTATTCCATCCAAATAAAACTAGTATAAATTCATATTTTTTGTAACTCATACTAAAACGTGTACTTGGAATGTCTTAATTCTTTAAACAAAATTTATGATATCCAAAATGACGATAAATATTTATAAAATATTTAGATCTATGAATTTGATCAAATAAATAACCAATAGAATGATGTTGATACTTATTCTTTGTTATAATTTCATTGATTTATCTATAATCAATGCACAACATCTTGGATCCATATTTGTTATTAACTAAGACAATAGGGGCTCCCCATAGAGAGATTATAGGGTGAATAATTACATTATAACTCAACTCATCTAGTTGTTTCTTTAGACCTACTAATTCCATAATGGATATTCTATGAGGAGACATTGAAATTTGGTTTACATTGGGTATTAAATAAATGGAAACCCAACTTCACACTCTGGGAGGTGACCAGGTAATTCCTCAAGAAATACATCAATGTATTCCTGTATAATTGGTATATCCAAAATTTTATTATTACTTTACTCATCCCAAGATGATTCTTTCACTTCCACTACTTGAAATTCATCAATAGAGTGACTGCGAGTGGATGTAGATTAGAATGAGTGATGAAGGTTATACTCTAAAGATATATAATTCTATATCTTCCACAACCATTTCCATTTCATTATTCTTGAAATAAATTTTGAAATCTTATTTTGAAATCCAATCCATAATAAGGATTAAATTATATTAAAAAATAGGAATAATTATTTATTCAAAAAAAATCTGATTTATATTCCATAATATGGACTTCTCGACACATCATTGATGTAACGAATATTCTCTTAAGAGATTTTTATGAGTACTCCATTACTAAATAATAAATGAAATATCTAAAAAACATGGAAGTAATGGTATATATTAACGAGTGCAATGATAAAAAATCAAATAAATAATTGGATAAATTTATAAATAGGATTAATATACATGAAACAACAGAATGTGGTACTTCTACCTCAGTTGCAAGGATTTAATAAGCATGGACATCTCCCTTTGGAACTTTTGTGCAATATTCTAATGGAACATGTGATTTTTTTTGGAAGAATTTACATTTATTTATATTTTAATTATTTATTATCATGTATTTCTAACTCCCCATTTCTTTTATTATATAGATGACAATTTTCTCCACAATTATAAAAAATTCCTATGACTTTTAAGATTTTTGTAGCATAATTATTTACAAATTGGGTCAAAATGGGAATTGAATAGGTCACCTATTATCCTTTGATTCTATATGTTTTTCATGGTTATCAAAAGGCATGTTTTTTTATTGATTTACCTTGAACATATTGGAAATATAATATTACTTCTTCATTTTTATAGATCATAATAACATTTCATCACATGATGAAGTTGTTTATGAATCCAATTCCCTTTTACGAGTTGGAATAACAACATATATGAAAAGATTAATCATATTTTCCTAATCATATATCTAATTTGTTGAATATATATATAGTATTTTGAAGGTAACCTCATACTCTGCAAAACCCTCTTCATCCATTTGTTTTATGATATAGAATTTTATATTCATTTTAGTACATTTCACATAAACGAAATATTTATTGTATAATATGTTTTTAAAAGTTATCAATTGAATTTATTATATTTCATCTTACTTTATAGTATTATATATAAAAAACTACGATTAATCAACTCATCCCTTACGGAAATTTACCTCTAGCACTACCTTTTCCCTATCATCACATCTTAATGACGTAAATATCTTTTCATGGAACCTGATCCAGTGTTTATCTGTAACTGGATTAGTATTACTACTAAAATATGGTGGATTCTAGCATAAAAAATGATCCAACATAGCTATAGTACTATTATTAATTATAACCTTATCAATCATTACTAATATCTTCATGATCTTTTTATCTCCATCACCATGTATGTTAACTTTCTTAGTTTTAAAATCTATACATTGTCCATGGGTGTAAATTCTATATCATCATTTATTATCCATTAAAAAATAATATAAAACACTTAGTTAGATAATAATAATAATTGTGAATATTGTAAAAAAATTAAATATATATTGTTATTATAATTTTCATATATATTTAACATCTTGTTCCCAGGGATTCTACAAAACATGCTCTGACACCAACGTTAAAGACCTAGACCCTAGTATCCCTAATCTGGTGCCTTGATATATTACATTGGAAATGATAAATATAATAAAAGCACCATGGATTGATTATTTTATTATTATTGAATATCTACATACATACATGGATCTGTTATTAAATTTTTAATTAAACATATAACATAACAATTGAAAACTAATTCCATATAACTTATTCAAATATGCCATCCTCATAATTTAGTGAAGGAAAAAAATAATTGGGTGTTCTCAAATTCAAAACAAGGGTTACATGTAGTATAAAAAACAATCAATAATGTTTGATGAATAATAAATAATAGAAAATCACAATTTCAAGATAAATAAGTAAAAAACATGTCATTTAATCGATAAACTGATAATTAAAATGCATCAATAGATTTTTTATAGTGAAATTATCATGGATAATAATGAATAGAACCCTAATAAAGGAAATGATTAATTATTGGACATCATATATAATGATCAGGAGCCAAAATAATCAAAACCATTCTAAGTATGGTTTATGTTAGTGGGTGATTATTCATATAAAAAAACATGAATGTTTTTTTAAAAATTTATTTTTCTAATAAGACATGGTGATGCATCAAGGGACTATATAATTTCATTCCCCACCCTTCAATAGGAGTCCAGATAATTCTTCAATCATTTTTTAATGCCATAAACAATATACCTTATTGAAATATCTGTATTGAGTAGAGAACACAATTTTATCAATATTTCCCCAATTAAAATTACATTTAAAGTAAACATCATATATAATATTATTTTACAACTTAGAATAAAATTATATCCATAATAAAAGAAGTATGGGTATTTAATGAAATACTTAGTTATTTATAATCAAAAATTAAATAGTAGTACAATTTATAAATAAGTGATGAATATGGTATTTGTCCCCTATAAATTAATCTGAGACGAAAAATCCTAACCACTTTATAATCAGTTTAATCATATGCGCCATAAAATTAATGATCATAAAAAATATAATACCATGAAGATAAATATATTCATGATAATATATATCAAACATACATATAAATACACCAATGACAAAAAATAAGTGGTGAATAATGCACATCTCACTAAAATAAATGTGAGATGAGATACCCTTAACCTTATGAATAAAATATTTTTAAAACATTACTAAATATACAAGATGATCAAATAGATTAATTAATTAATTGATAAAAACATATTAAAAATATTTTTTATTTATTATACATTTATTATTTTAATATATGGTCATTTTTATGAGTTATAACGTTTAATTTCAAAATTATGGGTGTGTTTTTAGGGTTTTACAATCAGTTCTCTAATGTATAATTATAGTAGTTCTTATCAAATAGAAAAAAACTCCACAAGAGGAATGGAATACGATTAATATATTTACAAGATTTTGAATGGTCTTCATATATCATTTGGTTATATAGAATAATGATAAATCATTAGAAAAATTGATAATTAAAAATTATTAGTTTATTTATGTGTTTTTACAAAAATCAAGAATTTGTATCATTTTATTTAATATTATATTTATATAGAGGTTATAAGATATTAAATAAGTTATAATATACACATTATAATCTTTTTTATCTATAAAAATGGTTTTATGACTATCCATGAATGCAGTAATGAAAAAAAAGAAAACTCATTGTCCATGAAGGTGGGGAATTGATACCTCATTGGAGATGTTTTCATTTATAGAATTAAATGAAATTGAGAAGAGATTTTATTATGAATATTAAATTAAAAAAATAATATCATGGTATATATAACATACAAGGGTTATATTTCCACTTTTTATTAGGGAGGTAAAGATATGATATTAAAACAAAATAAATTTAAAGATAAAGAAAGGGGATTTTAGCTCTTGAATATCATCTCCTTGGAAACCTAATTAAGTCACATGTATTTGGACTTTTGTTATGAAAATTAGGTCTTAGAATTAGGAAACATTCATTGTAAGGGTTTTGGGTAGAATTTAGATTTCATTAAATAGTTATAAGGTAAGGTGAGGGTGGTATTTAAAATGGGATGAGAGGGTTGTTTTTGATAATTTTATTCATTTCATTATGATTATGTAGGCTCAATAATATATATAATATTGATTCTTATGAATATGTAAAGTAAATAGTTCATGTGAGTTAAAAATAATGGTTTCTAACATCATCCCTGACTAATAAATTCATGTGTTCGGCATAAAATATTATATACGGTAAATTACTATATTTTACTATTAATCATAAAATCAATTATTTCATAAAAATACAAAAAATTCATCCTAAATTTTTTTTGATTTTTAAATTTAATAAATGGATATATTTTATAAAGATTATTTTAAAAATATGAAAAAATTAATTTTTTTAAAAAATAATGACTTCCTAAAAAATTCTTATTTTAATATTATAATATATATTATGACAATTTCAAAAAAAAAATTATGGTATAATTCAATTATATTATAATTATATGAAAAAACAATATTAATATTTGAATCTATTTTATGAACATAAATTTTATTTTAAATCATTATAATAATTATTAAATTGTAAATAAATATTTATGTTTTACTAAAATAAAATCACTTAATTTATCATTTTTAAAACATTTAATTACTTATTCCATGATATAAAAATATCATATTTTAATTTTAGAGATACCTAAATTTTATTTATAGTTTCATAGGTTATGTTAGTATTCAAATTTCTAGTTTTACTCTTCCATATGGTCACATTACTATACCAATAGTTACCTCAATATGTGATAGTTTATCGTGGATTGTTTATGCGTAGTGTTGCATGTAATGTAAACAATAAACTAAATTAAATTTATTTACGAATATACATTCCATAAATTATTGGTGTGTTATACTCCCTTCAGATCAACCAATGTGCACTTAATCTAATTAGAGTTTAGTATGTGTTGCTATAAGTCCAAATGGAAAATTATATAATTCAAGTCCATTAATTGCTATTATTATTCATGGAATTATCCATAATACCCTTACCTGTAATATGAAAACTCAAAATATGCATTATTTTTTGGGTGGTAATGGTTTTATATATTTTGATGCACTCCAAAATTCCTCATTATATCTTATATGTTCCTCTTGCAGAAGTTCCTCCATTGATTTCAGATGATATCTATTTGGACTCTAAATCTATAAAAAAAAGTTAGTCCTAACAAAATTAAACAAAATATTATCATATTCAGTTATTATGGATTCAAATCTAAAACACTTTGAATCATATTATACTACTAATAGGATATAGGAGTTTCCAAAGAACATGATTTGTGTCCAAAAACTTCAATGCTTCTAAATTCAAATATTTTATAAAAACCCTATTGGTCTTTAATAATTTACTATATTTAAAACATAATTTTAGATAATTTAAATTTATAACTTCATTTAAAAAATTAATTTTAATCTTTAATAAACGTTTTATGGTATATTAAAAATTATAAAAGATTCTTTGATATTCACTAGGGTCTAAAATTTCATCCACAACCTATAGTTTAGAAATATTATAAGATATATCTAACATCAATATAAGTAATTAAACATCTAATTATTTTATAATTATATATTTTCCAAGGATGTGGTTCATCCCAAATATAAAATTTTGTTTCAGATTTAAGACAGATAATTTGTTATCGGTTCATGGGATATAAAACTGGATAATTACCAAAAATTTTACCATAGAATCATACCAATGTACATATACTTCAACCAAATACAACTACTCTCATGGAGTGAAATCATTCAATTGTACTTTTTCTATAATGTACATTTTTTAATGTGTTATGAGGCATGATCAATTTATCTACCATGATATTATTGTCTCATCTTTTATCATGGATATTCAAATCAAACCTGTATATTCCCAACATATATATAACCATTCTTGGTTAATATTCTCTCTTTTTATTTTGGTTGATAAAGGTTGTATGATCAAGGAAAATAGTGATCATAATTCACAAAATGTATAATCTAAATTTATAGAAAACAAAAAAACTATTAATAACTCTTTTTCAATGATTTTATAATAATAATTGGTTTTATCAATTATTATTAAGAAATATGAAATGAAAATAGGTCTCCTTTCAATTTTTTTGAGACAAAACCATTCCAACCGCATGGTTGTATGAATTATAACAATACTGAAAGGTAGTTTTCGAAAATAGGTGTCTACATCTCTACTCTTGTGGATATTTTATACTAAAACTCATCAAAATATTTCATTCAATAATCATTGAAGTTAAATTTATAATATTTTATATGTAATCTTGTATGTGGTAATGAAACAATACTAAAGTATATGACAGATCATTAATAAAATATTTCATTTTTTAGAAATGTTCTAACATTCATTACATAATTTGTTTAAGGAAATTCATTGATATATTAATTTTTTGATTCATTAACCTGAACACCTTGTTGTAAAATTATGTGCCCTAGCATAATGCCTCATAACATCATAAAATAACACCTTTTAAAATTTAAAAATATATTCGTTTCATATTTAGATTTTAGATAAATTCCAAATATTCCATGTAATGATAGAAAAAATTTCTAAAAATAGTAATGTGATCTAAAATAACTACCAGTTTGTCTCTTATAAGGATAGAAAAAATGATTACCATTCATCTATGAATGCTACGTAGCGCATTGCACAATAAAAATAGAATTATCCTATAGGGAATGGAACCAAAAGGGAAATTGAAAGTTATACTCTATTAGTCACGGGGAGTAATTTAATCCCAAAAGTACTAGGAGAAATCATCTAGAAAATAATATAGAGATTTTATTGATAATATATCTATCATTTTCTCAATAATTGTTATGGTAAAATGTTCATACCAAGTGACATTCTTCAATTTCTTATGATATATACAAACCATCAAAATATTTTATACTATAACTGGAAATATTTCATTATGAATATTTTAGTTATGATGGTTCTTATTTTTTAGGGTGTATATGAAATAGACCAACCCATTAGGATTAAGAGATGGGATAAATAGTACATTATTCTAATAATATTTCTTTGTTCATCTCAACTACCACAATCAAGGTTGGATTGAGTCTTCTCTTGGGCTACATAACTTTTTTTGTATTTTTTTCAAGTATAATTCTGTGTATTCAAATTTAGAGAATATTCTCAGCATATCTCATAAATCCCAACCTATTGAATTTTTATTTCCTCTAGAATGTTTTATATTTTTTTCTTGGTATAGGGAATATTTTTTAGAAATGATTACTGATACCTTGTTTGCTTTCATTAAAAACACAAATTTAATTCCCTTGATAGTGGGATATAACTACAATTCTGTGGTCTATTCCATGAATGAAATGAGATTTGGAATTTCAACTCCATAGAATGAAATTTCTAAATAAAAGATGGATTTAAAGCTTCATCATAATTAATGAAACAATAAAAACCATCATATAAATCATTTATGACCTATTCTTCTAGGTTTTGCATCAATTTTTCAAGTTTTATCACAATTATTTATCACATTTTTTTCAAACCTTAGTTATATCATTAATGAAAAACTTTCTTGAATAATTTTTCAATAATATTAACTCCATTATTACAGAACACTATAAAATGTGAATGATACATCTATAGGAACTTTACATAACCACTGATGTTAGAATTGAATATTTTCTCACCAAATTCCATAGTGAGAGTTATATTACAACCATTTATGATCATATTTTCTTCCTTCAAGATGTGTCAACCTATGACACCCAATATTTATAATGTGTTTAGTAAATAAATGACAAGAATCTAGTTAAAAAGGTTAACATTTATTTTCAAGATACTACTTGATTAGAACTCCACAGTTAAGCTTTCTTATCCAAGATTAGTTATCAGGATGGGTGACCTCATTCAATGTTTCCCAGGGGTTGATTGAGTTAGGAGAAAGATAACTAGGAGAACAATGGTTGGCATGTGGTGAAAAAAATTTGTCCGATGACCCATTTAGGAACATTTTTGGGTCCCAAGAAGGGGACAATGTCACTGTGGGGTAACCATTGGTACTCATAGGGCCATGACCTAATGGGCATGTTAAACTAGGGTGTATGTATTATCATTGGTGCCTATTTGGAACATTGTGAGTAGAGTAAGAACTCATCCCTAAGGGTAGTGACACAGTATGGGTTGATATATATGGTACACAATGAGGGTTTGATTCTCCAAATGGGGGCGAATATAACTCCTCAAAATGATAATGGGTTATATGACTAAATGATGTGACACATGTAAAATAGGTGAAAATTTGTTTTTGGGAGTCTATCTAATTAGACCTTCATAGTTATGTTTTGTTGTCAGGGAGTAGTGACTGGGATGGGTGACCTCTTTGGAATATTCCCTTGGTGTGTGTGAGTGAGGGAAATGAACATCTAAAGAAACATTATTGGATTGTGCAGACAATCATTAGTAAGATGATCCATTCGAGTATGTGGGTGGGCCATAGGCAGGGGACTATGTGTTTATTCGGAAATTGGTGGTTCCTTGTCGGCCAATAATTGGTGTCCATGTTATGGTAGGGTGTTAGTTATGGTATAAGGCTCATGTTGATACATTTATTATAGAGTAGAACCTGACATTAAGTGTGGTGGAACTACCTAGGTTAAGATGTTGTGTCCCCAAAAAATATTTTGTTCTTTAAAGTGGGTGAATATAAAGTCCTAGAATGATATATGGTTAAATTAATGAATTATATGACTCGTGTCAATAATTTGAACAATTTTATTGGAGCCTACCTAATTAAAACTTCATAGTTAAGAATGCTTGACCGAGAGTAGTGATCAAGATGTTTGACCTCGTAGAAGGATTCCTAGGGTGTCTACTAGTGAAGAAATATGACACTAAAAGAATAAGTTTTTCTCTATGGGTACACTTAGTAGTTTAATGATTCATTTGTTCATGTCAGTGTGTCTCATATAGGGGACCATAGGTCTACAAAAAAACTGGTTCTACCTAGCGGGCCAGGACCTAATGATCATGTTAATGAGGGGTGACATTACTAACAGTATTTCCTAGTTATTAAAGCACCCAATATTATGGGTGACAAATAAAAGGTCCCATTATCCTCCATATTATACAAATTGAAGTTAGATAGAAATATTAGATTATATACTTGAACAAGAATATCTTCCATGAATCCAGTTAAGAAGGAAGTGGATCTTTTTACAATATATACAATTATTCGTGGTTGGTTGTGTTATCTCATCTATAAATTAGTAAAAAATATAATTTTTAATTACATTAATATAGGCCCCATGGTATGATAATGATTCATTAAATGAAATATAATCAAATTTATAAGGGATAAGAAATGCAATTGGATATTGAAATTTGGTAAGAAATTGTGGTTTGATGAAGGTTGAAATAGTTATTCCTAAATCAATCCTCTAATTTAAATAAATTGTCTTATATTTAGTGCATTTTTCCTTATATAAAATATAATATTTTAAGAATTTTTTATATATTCTAGTAATTTATTGGTGTTCTCTTATTTCTGGAAGGTTTCCATAATATCATTTTAAATTTATTCCTCCTTTAGTTTCTTTGATTAAATACTTTTTGGGGGAAATGTAAATGATTAATATTTATTTTCAATCTATGGTTTTTAAAAAAAATTACTAGTTTTTGTTTGTTTACCGTGACAAATTTCTATATCCTTCTTCTCTTCATTCGAGGATCGATTCATAGATATCTAATTATATTCCTCAACTTTCTTTTCTTTTGTGATAGGATGGTTCTTCTTTGAATTAGGTTTGGTAATTGGGTGAATTTTTTGGTAACATATAGTTATTACCAAACTTAAATTACCATTGGGGTATAAAAATTACTGGGATTATACTTTTTCTATTTTAGTCGATAGTATATCCACAAGACATCTTATATTATTCTTTAGTTCATTCACCTCATTTATAAACTCATAAATCATTGATCCCAATTGGTTTTATTTAGACTATTATGAACTAATTGCATGATAATAAAATGAATTATTTTTTTAAAAGATAGGATTTTATTAATATTATTGGTTGAAGGGATATTTTTATGTTTTTTGATATAACAAATGGAGCCCACTGACAGCATAAACACCCTCAATTATCATGTTTGTTGAGTCATATCTCTACAAGTACCATCAATTCCTCGTAGACACATCATACCCTACGTGGGTCCCATCCATGTACAAAAACTAGTCATCTGATTAATGAATTCCCCCTATACACCAAAACTTGTTCTTTCAATGTTCTTTGTTCTCATTCACACACAACCCTATAAACTATCAAATAGGTCACCCTACCTAATCACTACTTTAGGAAAATCACACATAACATTGGAGTTCTAATCAGATAGGCACATTTAATGTAAGGTTCTCCATGATGGGATGAGTCATATCATTTATTCATTTAACAATTTATCATTATAGTGTGTTAAATTCACCCATAGATCACAACATCCTTATTTTAGACCATACATCTTAACCAAGGTAGTGCCACTACACTTATAAATGGGTTCCTTCTCTAAAAGCAATATACCAACAGGTCCCCATTAATAGAAAATACACCCCAATTTAACATGATCATTGGGTCCTAGACCACCAGGTACCACCATTTTCCCCACATACACATGATCCCCTCTCTAGGTCACACCCTTGTTCCCAATCGGGTCATCTATCTAATGAATCTCCCCATAATAAAATACTTGTTCTTTTAGTTTTTATTTTTCTCACTCTCATGCATCCTAAAAAACATCCTAGTAGGTCACCCATCCTGATTACTACTACATAAAAACACACATCACTATGGAGTTCTAATCAAGTAGGATCCAAATAATAAAGATTTAAGTTAGTGACACATGCCATCTCATTAATTTATTTAACACTTTGTCTTTATATTGTTTTACAATTAAAATTGGTAGGATTTTTAAAATCACTACTAGTATGGTTGTATGATCTAATTTTTTTCCCAAATACATATTTGACTTGATAATTGTCTCTCTATCTTTGATTGGGACAGTAAAACAACCTTTTCTAACAGTTTTATGCACAAAGACGAGATCTTTTCACATCAAAGAATCATTCAGTATAATGAATTAGATATGATAATATACAACATAACTTAGTGAATGATGGATTCTAAATGGGATTTTAATGATATATTTCTCAACATGGTGTGACTATTTCTTAGTAATTATGCTCTAAAAGTGGTGATTTATAATACCATGCCTCATATAGTCCGCTGGAACTTGTTCTTCTTGTACAAATTTTTTTGGAATTATTGTAAATATTTTCTATCAGTATTTTGCAAACTACATATGATTTTTCAATGATTGTTCCTCTTAATTTTGAATCCAAAAAATTTAATATCTCAATTAATAATTTCCTGATATAATGAGACCTAGACGTTATGTTCTTCAAAGGAGTGGTGGGAAAACATGCACACAACTTCCTAAAACATTCCCTGTATTTGTATAATGTCTCCCATGACAGTTGTATGATCTCATATATCTATTTTAATATGTCCATTATTCTTGATGTGGGGATGAAACATTAAGGGTATATACTTTTCAATTTATCAAAATCATTGACCACTCTTGGAATATGTCTATTAAATCACTCCCTTTCTTTTCATTTTAAGGAGAATGGAAAGTCTCTCCACTCTAGTTTCTCTTCTACCACTACTTTTAGTTTTAGTGTTGATTATAATTATAGTGAACTCGGATTATCATATCTAGATATTAAATCATTTTTAATTAATAGTCAATATTTTACACAAACACATTCCTAAGGACCATAATATTTCAGTGCCATTGGAAACTTGTAAACACAAACAAAAAGTACATAGGTAGCCAAAATCATCTCCCACTCTATTCATCAAAATTTGTACACTTGTTATACATATCATTTTTCATACATTTAATTACTTACTAGGGAATGAAATCCTAATAAAGGGTGATCATAGATGCTCCGTAAGGGTTAAACTGAGAGATATTTAATCATAAGATAAACATAGGGGTATGAGAATAAGATCATGAGATTTTGAAACCATACCCTACAAATAAAGGATTTAAATCTTCATTAATGACTTGATTATTGATAGTTGAAAAGAAATAAAACATATGAGAATCAAAGAATGTGATCCCTGAGGGCATAAAATTAGCATAAGACATAGACTTGGGGCATATACATAAGCATTTAAAATCATTTTTATATATTTAAGTCTTACATATATAACTATCATAGTGGAATGAGTTCACTCCAGAAATGGTCATTGTAATCCATGCTCACTCCCAATACAATAATAATTGAAAACTTCTACTACCGAATTGGGTTCACTCTATATTGTAGTCAAATATCTCTCTTGATATATAAATCATAACCTAATTAATTGAAGGGAGATATAATTTCTACGTGTATCATAATGAAAAAAATATTTATGTATCCACAAGATCATTAAAAATTCATATTATATTAACACATCAAATGAGATGTGTTTCAAAGACATATCATTATAGCATAATCAGTATAGAAGAGACATGGTTCACAATAATTTTGTCATTCCATCAATCCATAAACCATGAAAAAATATACGAGTTTCATATAAATTTTATCATGGTATATTACATGGATGAAAAACATGTTTCATAAATGACATGTAATCATAAAAGTAAACCATTAATTGAAATAATAATAACGGTATCCTTGGATCATACCATCTATAAATTATATATAATGTCTAATAATTTCATCTTAGATGAAATATGATATTTATCGATCATTTAAATCTTTTCGTGAGGAAAATACCTTTCTTCTTTAAAAATACATTAAAAAACATTTTTTTATAATATATTTCTATGAAAATAGTCATTAAATTTTTTGAAGGAATATACAAATAAAATAATTATCACAATGATGGGATGTTTTATTCATGTCAAACACATTAAAACAAAGATTCTTTACAATTTTTTCGTAAAAGGAAAATAAGTATTGTTTGGGAAATGAAATGAAGAATCCATTCATGTTTTAAAAAAAAGTAAAACATGTGTAATTTTTTTACTAAAAACCCATAAAATGATTATAATAAATATTCATTTTTTAATATAACATGAAATAGTATAAAAACTGATTTCTAACCAAATAGAGAAATATTTTAATTTTTTTTTGAAAATTCCTTCATCCAATGCTTTAAGAATCTCCGAGTTTAAAATGAATATTTTACATAAAAATATATGTAATAACTATTGGAGAAGAGAACTAATATATTTCTTGAGATATGGATAATTTTATTTTATCATCAGAAACATAATAAAAAATCCAAAAAAAACATTATGACTGTAACCTAAAATCATTACCACATTTCTAACTTTTAATTGTAAAACCCATGAAAAAATAACCTAAAATGGAAAATAAAATATCATGAGGATAAATTAATTAATCATATGACATATAAAAGCAGTATTATATACACCATGTGAAATCCTATAGGTTCCTAACAAAACTTACATCTCAAAAAATTAAAATTGAGGTAAAAAACCCATACCATATATCTTAAATTATTTCATACCTGCTTAAAACACATTAATCATAAATATATGTTAATTAAAGACATATTATATATATTTATTCAAATATATCACACAATATATGAATTTATAATGACCTTTTTCAACCAAATTTTTAATAACTCCATGTTCAAGTCACGTTTCAGGCAATAAGTGATTTGTTTGTCGTATATGTTTTGACATTAGTTTTTTCATCTTACTTATATAATGATGTAATAATATCTAAATTTTTAAATAGAATATAAATATTAAATCTATTCAGTACATATTTATTTAATTTAATCCATAAAATTTAGTGATATAAAATTAAATACACCATTCAATCTCTATGGTAAGCCATACATACGTATAAATGTTGTTTTTATTTTATCCATGGAGTTAAATAAATAAATTAAAATTATATATTATAATTAAATAATATGTTTTTTCATATATTTCACATATTTTAATTAAATTAGTCTATATTATCTTCTATGTATTGAATGAACTAATCACATTACATCACGAGGCGGTAGTCCCCATAATAACCAAGCAATGTTATGGTATTCCCAAAATATATTCTGTACAAATTTATTTGTGATATAATAATTATAAAACCAAAATAATATAATATATATAATTATAAAATAAATCCTTTATTAATTCCTCTTACGAGAGGTGCAAATTAAAGAAATAATTGACATTAGTTCGTGAGGTGGTAGTCCACCATACACATAAGTGATGATTTCACAAACCATGTGATATTAGTGGAGATGGTTGTAGGTCAGGAACATAACATGAAAATAATAAGTATTTTTATGATAACAAGGTTATTATATAAAAAATATATTTTATTAATTTATTTAGGAGGAGGAATAAACAAAAAAAGGCTCATTGACAAATGTTACCTCTTTTTCTGGTATTCTCCTTAGGTTTGAACCAAATACCATTCTAGGTTTGATTTATAACAAAAATATGGATTTCAAGATTATAGGATGGAATTTGGGAAATTATTTGGAATTTTAGAGGCCAAAAAATGTTTTTAAGGTTTGAATAAGAGATTAAATGGGGTGAACGTTTACAAGTGAGTTGAGTGGCTCACCTATATGTTATTGAAAATAATTTGTGTACCCACAATTTTAACAATCCAAATTTGTAAAAAATGGATAAAAGTCAATCCTTAGACATTATAATGTCTATATATTTCCATATAATATATTTTAGTCTAATTTATAGGTCATTTAGACCCTTATCATTTTATTTTACCCCTGGTAAACCGAATTTTACCTTAAGCGTAATAAATAATTTGTAATTTTTTTACTATTAATTTTGGAAAAATATTATGATGACCTTATTAGATAATATATATTATTATTATTCAATATATATACTATTTTTTATATATTTCATCAATATAAGTGGAAGTTTTAATTTAACATTAATCTAACATATGTGATGAAAAAGATTCTCTTAAAAAGAAACTGTTCAATAGATTACAATGATTTTATATCAAAATTAATTATGAAATTGATTCAAATAATGTAAATTTTATTAATAGATTTATAATTTATCAAATGTTACCATAAAACCAACATATAATATAATTTATATTTATAAAAAAATTTAACGAAATTACAGTTTTCAATTAAAAATAATTATTTTTCATTATTCCTAAAAAATGTTTTTAGAAAATAAATCACCATAAGATAATTTTTACATGATTATTTAAAAAATGATGTTTAATATTTATATTTTTTTCATAATGTTTTAAAGTTTAATTTTATTAAATTTCACTAAAAACATATTCTTCAGAAAATATCAATTTCGAAATATGTAATAACTTTACATAAAAATTATGTGCCTTTTTATCAATATAATTTCTTTATATAAAACCATTATACATAAAATTTAAAATTATTTTATCACAATTTATATTTTTATGTTTAATTTCTATGTTATAATGGTTGTTTTCAAATAATAATATGAATTATATTTCACGATTTTTAAAAATTAGGGGTTGTGTTTAATGTAAGCCATGATCGGTGTTCCTTATATTTTATAACCAACATGGTGTTGTGTGTATATAAGATATGAATGAAATTTATTATTTTAAAAAATATTTCATAAAAACATGTGGTGTTACATTATACCACCATTATAAATAATTTTTCTTTGAAATTCAGCATTTTGATAAATGAAAATGTCATTACATAAGCCTTATAATATCAATAGATTACTGTATAGATTATTCAAACCTGTAGTTTCAAAAGCTCATGTTGATATAGTGAGTGGTATTGTTTCATAGATCTTAATTTATGTGATCCATAATATCCTATAGTTATTCCTCATTAAAAAATATCTTTCTATAGTTGAATAACCGTGGAGTTCAGTAATTCTGAAGGGTCATGTATGTATTTCCTCAAAAGAGATACATGGAACACAATACAGACTTGAGAGAGGTTTGGTGGATGTTATACACTGATAAGCTATAATCCCAATACACTCAATAATTCTTAAGGGATAGATATATATAGGGATCAATTTTACATTTTTACTAAACCAGAGAAACATATTCTATAGAGACATTCTTAGAAACACCTTATCACCAACTTCAAATTCTAGATCATGTTGATGTCTTTTAACATATCTTTTCTTCGACTCTATTCTACCTTAATCTGTTACTGACTGTAAGTAATAATGACTTCTATTTATTCATCTATTTTAGGTCCCAATATCCTTTTTTATTCAACATCATTTCAGCACATTTGATCCCTTCACATCATTCCCTCTATGTATTCATAATGAAAAAAATTAATGATCGAGTCAATGATATTATATTAAGAAAACTAAAGATTATGAAGGTGTTAATAACAAAAAAATCTAAAATATAATGAACAATATCTCAACATATTCTCTAGGGTATGAATATTTATAATAGAAAACCATTATTATAATGATGATACATATTGTTGAAACTCATACCCTTATCATGATCATGTTGAGGAATTCACTGGATCATTGAGGTAATCCTCAGATCTTGTTTAGATAGAATTGTATATGTTACCCTATTAACCCATTTCACATTCTTAATCTATTTCCTATAAATTTGATCTAGAGAGTAACCCTCTCTGATAGTGATGATGTTTTCTTAATTTATAAGGAGATCAATTACAACCCATATAGAATAATTACAATTTTACAATTTGGGTAGTTATGTGATGAAATACAAAGTGATGTTTTCCCATTTACCATATGGTGTTTGAAATGGATTTGACATCCATATAAAATTTTCCTTTATCCTTAACTATTTGACATACCAAACACCTGCATAATTATTTTGATATATCCCTTTATTCTATCCCACTATAAATTTATTTTCAAATACCTCTACATCTCCATACATACTGGATGAATAAATAATAAAGAACAATAATATTTATAAAAAAATAATTCATTAAATATGGTATGGAAGAAAAGTTTACATTGTTAGTAAACCTTATTATTCCCTCATGATCAGGGTTACACTCAAGAACAATTATATCATTATTTTATAGAACAACATCTTCTTTTTGTGCCTCATTAATGTTCACATATATATATTGTTGAACATTAAATTCCCCATGAAAATAAATTTCCCCATTAATCAATAATTTCATATCTATCCTTTGTAAATCTGTAAATATTTGATACTTTACAATCCTAAACATGGATAATCTATCAGGTTCATCTGGACTCAATTCCCCAACCACCTTGTTCACATTACTAGTGTTTTAATGTTCTGAGAAGTCATAATATTTAATCATATCTGACCATATTCTTTGTTTAATATTTAAATACTTCAATTTTTATATATAATTTATGATTTTATTATAAGTATATATATCAAAATTTTACCAATAAAGATAATTATTCAATATCTTTCTTAAAGAAATAAACTCGGCTAACTCCAAATCATTAATTTGGTAAGATTTCTCATGAATCCTCAATTGCTGAGATGAATAAGATATAACTGTGAAATTTTTTATAGGACACATCCCAATAAATTTAGTTGAGAAAGTACTTTCTTGAGGTTATTATCACCTTTTTCCTTCATATTATTTATATCAATAACGAAATCCTCACATTTCCTATCACATTGTTTTTTAGTATATGTTATTCTATTTCCCAACATTAACTAGTAAATATAATGTACAATTAGGGATCATGAATACTTACCTAGTAGGCACAAAAAGGGAAAAATTAAACATAAATGTATAAAATCTTAATGGGAAAGTATATCCTATCTTATAATTCCCTAGGATTAAAACATGGTTATTGAGGACTTGTTTCCTTAAATTTATTCATATTTTCTTTTTATTTTCCCAAAAAATGGTTCTTACTGAGATTATGAATTTATGAAAGAATGTCCCTTGGGAGTGTCACAGCAGAAGTGCAGGAAGTCCCACTTTCATGCACCTATTCAAATATGATTGTTTAAAAATGTGGTGTTTTAGGGCTTTACACCTAAATATGTCTATTCTGAGCAATATACACTTATTCATATCAAGAACAAGACATATTTTCTTGATAATCCACATTCTCTATAATTAGAAAAATTTTGTGATATTTTCTTATAGTTAGTCTTATCCCAAATGCCCCTACTAAATTTATCTATTCATAATCACTAAAAATAACTATACCTTTATCTGATAAAAACTATAGAGACCAAAGACTTTTTCACATATCATAACATGATTTTTATCATGATAATGAAACATTTTACGAGCTAGGGATCATATTTTCTAGTTCCTAGGAAAACTAGGTATATATAACATTAAACATGGGAGTAAAAAAAGTATTTATTTATTTATTATTCATAAAGGTCTCCAAACTTTTGTTTCTCGCACATATTCAAAGGATATATTTGGGAAAAAATGATAGAGGGATGGGTTAATATACCAATAGGGGAAAAAACAAAAAATAAATCATTGGACATGAGTTATAACGAATGACATAATGATATAAAAAAGAATGAAGCATTACGAATAATAACATATACACATTGGTTCATATAAACATAGAGTCACATTATTATGGATCAAACATAAAAAAAGTCCATAACATGAGTCAAGGATTGATTTACATAAAGGATTTCAAATCCAGTTTGACAACCAAAATTGTTACACATGGTAGATCATGTCATGTAAATTAACCATGACAATTTCACATAATGTCTCATGGTAATCAACATTATCCAATTAATTGGAGAGATATTTTGGAACACTCCATATAACATATATCTAAATATGATTTTAATATAGAGTCATACATAATCAATTAAATATGAACATAACAGTTTCACATGAAACAATTTGACTATGTTAATAATTCCATAAAGAATAAAAAATTGAAGAATCATAAATATGTCCATGAAGGAATGTATTTAGATCATCCATGATTAATAATATGATAGAATATACAAATATCATTAAATTTATTTTCATATAGGTGTAATAACATATAAAACAATCACTTAAGATAAATTATAATTAAATTATTTTAGTGTGGTGAAAGGAAAATATCAACGTTCATTTAAAAGATGAAAGGGAATAATCATTTATAGAAAACTAGAACAGAACCAAGATGTTTTTCATAATATTTATAGTGGATTTATATAAATAATGGGGGCTTAATAAAGATTTTATAACTTCTTTGAAATGTGTAATAATTAAAAAAGATCCCTTAAAATGAGGTTACTTAACAAAAATAATTGACAAGGGAATCATTTAGAAACATGTATATAATGAAATAGTGTATTGAATGGATCTTGATACATGAGTTTCGATCATATAACCAAAAGTTATAATATGTTCATAAAGTGAATAGATAAATTTATTATGGTTAAAAGAAAGATATAACAATCCGAAAGAATAATGGAGGTTGTGGTAGAATCCCTTACCTTAAGTATGATGATGTCCTTAACGTGATATTAATTTCCAGATAAATACCATTCATTCAATAATTAATATTTCCAAAACCAATTTTTCATACAATTTATTTTTAGTATAATCTTATTATGTTTTCTAATGAAAATTTGGGTGTGTTAAGAGGTCCAATTTCATTGTTTTGGAAGCATTTGTTTTTCTTGGTTTTCATGATTAATTTACATGTAAGGATAAACATGTTTGATGAGAATTGTTGTCCATAATTAGTTTTATAAGTTATTTGTGAACATCCATAATATTACATGGTTATAAAACTCATTTTTCTATTTGGAGTGAAGAAGAATCATTATATAAAACTATAATGATAACCAATTTGGTTAGTTGGATGTTTTTATCACAATGAACACATTTTTATTTATATATTAATATCATGTCTACAAATTAATCCTGAAACTAAAATAAGAATTAATACATATATTATAGTCTGGTTAAACCATGAATGGATGCATGTTAAGAAAATTAAGAGAATAAAACTTCAACCAAAATAAAAGTAATGAAAAGGGGAATTTACCTCTTGAATATATATACATTGAGATCCTTTTTACAAGAGAGGAATTTGTCAGTTGAAGAAACCATTGATTATGTACGTGATGGAGCATATTAAAGAGAAATTTGTGCATAATTTGGGCCAAGAACAAGGATTGAGAGGAGTGAAGTGAAGTTGGGGTGGGGATATAGTGAAGGAGTGGAGGGGTTTCCAATTATTTTTGTAATCTGTTTAATATTATTGCTCTATACAATGATTAGTATTGAATGATGTGAAAAAAATACAATAGTATTAATATGTGTGCTCAATACAATGTCCATTTAAATCATCCATGACTCATACATGATGTAGAAATTCATTTATTTAAACCTTATCATAAATTATCACATTTTACTATTGAACAAAAATTCATTATTTTTTAAAAAATCCCAAAATTCATCCGAACCATTTTATTATATCTATAATTAAAAAATGAACACCATTTAATGGATAAAAGTTCAGGATATGTGGAATTTAATTTTCAATTCAAATCAATATTCACATGAAAAATACAAATTATAAAATTAAAATTGCTTTTCTAAAACTTTGAAATATTAATTAAGGTATCATAAAATCATATTATAAAAAATAGATATTAAAATATAATTTAATGAGAATAAATTATAATAATATATTTTCATTTCAATTATTAAATTTATTATAAAATTTTAATTAAATATTTATGACTTACCCTAAATACAGACAATATCATATTGCCACTTATATGACAGATAAATTTTATGTATTATTTTATTACTAATGTTATTATATAGTTAGACAATTTAAAATTCATAAGAATTATATTAATATTTATAATAGATACATTACAATTCATAAAGTTATGTTTCCATTTAGCAGAAAAATTTTCTTTCTCCTCTTACACTTCAAACATCTTTCTGATCACAAGTGTTTATGTAAGATTTTCAAAATTCAAACAACAGAAGTGGACAAATAATGTTTAATGAAAAGATATAAATTTTTAGTTAATTTATTCATGATGTGTAACTGTGTTGAGATTTTTGGTTATTATATTATATAATAATAAGAAGTTAATTTTCATTGATAAAACATTGGGTCGTTACACGTAGCCTTAAGAACATAGGGAGGCATGCTGGAGTCTATGTGACCCATTGATCTGGTTATCGATTCTGTGGTAATTCAGGTCAATACATTATAGATCATGACTATTTACTGATAAATCCTCAAGAAATTAGATGTATAATGTGATGAAATTAGTTGGCAATAAAACTTTAATGTTTATTTCTATGATGTTTTAAATTATCCGGTGGATAGATCTTGAAAAAAATCAGATGGGTTTCGACCAAAAATATTGAACTATCTTGAGGATAGATCATGATATTATCATTATTGAAGATATATCTTGATATAGAGTATGTCCAACATTATGATTTTAAAAATAATTATTAGACCATGTGATTATTTGATTAGTTATAATATCCATGGTTATGTTTTATGAACTTGTGATTATTTATAAGGAATTATTCAACCAATTTTTATTATGTATATATTTATTATTCAATATTACTTCATTAAAGCTTCCCATATACATTACCCTTACTAATAATCTCACGTCACCCTTATTTTGTTTCGTTTCCCTTCGGTATGATGATGAATTCCTGGAATGAGTCACAAGGATGTTGAGCATTTTATTTTTTTGTGTATAGTGTTTTTATATTACCAATGTATAATGGGTTCCAGATTTGAAATCATGTATTCCAAAAAATCTAAAATTATCAATCCTACTAAATTTGATTCCATATAATCAGACCAATGCAATAATTTAAGGAACCAACTATGGGTTTTTGGGGTCGGGGAATTGTAGTTGGTATCAATGGAAGTTTATTATAAACCATGGAAACTAGAAAATAGAAAAAATAGACTATGGAACATAACCCCATGGAAGACATTGATTATTAGAATAGAGGCATATATGTAATAATTATCTTTAAAGTTAAGGATAAAAACCATATATTATGATATTAAGGTTGATTTTAAGATCTATGTCGTGAAATTTTTTAAGGTTTCTTATAATCGGTGTCTTTCCAATTTTTTGAAATAAATTTGTAGAAATAACAGTCATATTTTTGTACATGTTTTTGTGGAATATTTATATCAGAAAAAATTCATTTTCTTTTTATAGGAATAGCATTAAAGGTATTGATAAAATTTATGGCTAATATAAAAAAAATATTATGAGAAATTAAAAAAAATAGGTAGAATGGAAAACCTCAGTTAAAAAGATATTTAATTATTAAATTTCAAGGATGTATATCATTTTTTATTAGAAAATATCATTAATATGGTTTTAGAATATTATTACATTCATGCCATGTGACAACCCATAATATCTGGAAAGTTGGTGGGTATTGGACCCTTGAATGAAGGATGATAATAGTTTCATGTCTACACCTAGACTACATGATGTACTGGTCAATGTATCACTGATTTAACTAAACAATTTTAAAATAAAATAATAATGATAAACCCATAGTATCAATTTTTAGGTTTAGATATTATTCTATTCATCAATTTTGTTTCAAAAACTAATTAGATAGTGACATAAATAATTTTCACCCATTTATGTATATTAATATCTATTAAAAGTTATTATTAGTGAATCAAGTATGAAACAATAATTATTGGGTATAAATTTCACAGAGTAATTGTGGAATTAGAGTTTTTTTGAAGCACAAAAAAATATTAAATTGTCCTTATGAAAATGAAATATATCAAGTAATTATATTTACTTATATACCCAATCAATAAATTTTTTTTCAACATTAAGAACATAAAAGTAATATTTTTATCGTAATACCTTAACTTTTATTGAATATATGGAAATTTAAATTGTTATAGATTTATTTCTTTGAGGATATAAACTTTTCATTGATCATTATCTTGTTTGTGATCAATGATCTCAATCACTCATTATAATTATTTACAATTTCCTTTAAATTCCATATTTTAACTTTCCACTAATCTTATACTATGTAAAAACCATACTAAAAACCTAATTTTATCCAGATATAGGGATTTAATACCACTAGCTAAATGCACTATTAAAGGACCCCTTTTTCAGCACTAAAAATATTTCAGTTAAAGGGGGACCTTTATTAGTGCTTCTAAATTAGTAAAGATAAATCCCCTCCCATAATTAGTGTTTTTCAAAATGCATTGATAAAGGGGGGACCTTTACCACCAAAAATAAAAAAGTAATTATAAAGGGTATATTTAATAAAAAACATAATTAAATAAAAATAATATATAAATATATAAATATATTTATCTTGATATAAATAAAATAATTATTTTTTAAATATGTATCAGATTAAGATAAATAGGTATTCACACTTAATATATATGATATTTATTGACAATGTATTATAAAATAAGTTTAAAAAATAATTTTATTTAATACATTTCTAATTATTATAATGTAAAATTTATTTCTTAAAAAATGGAAGACAACAAAATAGTCACATCAATTAAAGATCATGAATAATTTAAAAATGTAACTCAAACATGAAATACCAATAGATTTTGATCGTAGTGTCTGCTTTAGATCTACTAGATATCAAATTAAATCTTACAATGTTATTTATGACATGTTGACCATTGAGTGCATGGGTCACTATTTTTCCACTGTCAAAAGATGTCCAAAAGGCCCCCAAAACAATGTTTTTAATCAGGGTACCACAATTTTTTGACATCTGATGGAATTTCAGCATATTTTAAGGGTGTCTTATTGTCATTTTTATGTGGGGACTGACTTTATTACATTCATATTGATATTAATATTTTTAATAATAATAATTTTCCCAATTTATTTGTATTTATAATCAAATATTTAAAAATAGGTGCATAATTTTTATATATTCACAAATACACACAAACACAAAACATATTTTATATATGTATTAAATATATATATATATATATATATAAAGATATATATAAATATATGGTTTAAAAATGAAATAATATATACATAAATATATAGATATATCATAAAATGGATGACAAAATAAAATGTGGGAGTTGAAAAGGCATTGGGATATGAGCATGTGGTATCGAGTTTGAAACTTGTTGGAGGAAGGGGAACCCATAGGATAGTTGAATTTTCTAAATCATAGATAAATGGGGTAAGAATTAATAATAAATTTTATGTGAATCAATGATAAATGGTGGCGCAAGAAGTGGATTGAATAAAAAATTTATCCTTCTTTATCATCGGGGCCATTATCAGCACTTTTTTAGTGCTGTTTGTCAAGGAATTTCACAATGAAAAAAATAGTTTTGATCATGGAGGCCTTTAACATTTCTAAATAGCCACTATTAAAGGGATCATTTAACAATTATTATCCCAAGTGCTATTAAATCAAAACCTTTAACATCACTCACTTTATGAAAACATCAAAAGCACTAATAAATCCATTTTACTATCATGGTTAAAGGTATTATTTGTAGTTGTGGACCCTAGTTACATGTTATTACATGTGTTCTTTGTAATTATCATTCTCTATTAAAAATATAATATTTTTAAAAAAATTAGGCGTTTTTCAACACAAGTATTTCAAATATCAAACCCCGGATTTCTGATATCAAGTTCACACTGTGGGGATGTAATTTAATTATGGCGGCAAGAATGTAACATCCCCAAACATTAAAATATTTTAATTTTAGAATAAAATAATTTTTTCTATTTTTATTTATACATAGAATCATGTGTTAATTACTCTACACAGAACAAAAAGTTATTTTTCCTTGCATGCATGGCCGTGTTTAACCAATAATACTATAAATTTAGCAATGACCTCCTTGATTTTAAATTAGTTGTTATGAATAGTAGTAAATAAATAATATATATATATATATATATATATATATTTTAAATATAATGTTTTTACATTAATCTATTGTTTTTATAAACATATTACATGAACAAATCTTGTTTATGCATAAAATGTTTTATTTTTTTAAAGACTGTTTTACATCCTTTTAATGACCCGCATATTTTAAAACTAAATTTTGAAACTTTTAGAAATATTATTTGAAACTATAAACTTAAATTTTGAGTAAATAATTTAAAAAATATCTTAGGGTGGATTTTGTTAATTTTTATGAGAAATTTTATTTTTAAAAGAGTAGTGAATAATACTAGATTTTAATTCAAAATTTCCATTTATTAAATAAAATTATGAATGATAAATTATATACTAAAATTTTTTTAATATAGAAATATATAAAATATACATATATTTATCAAATTTATGTCACTTGAATAATTATTAAATAGAATTTATGTATAAAAACATAGTGAACTTTTGAATATTTCTAATTAAAAGCCTGATTTCTCGCCACGTTTGTCGGATTGCCATTAAAATTAATTTTTCCAATTATATAAATTGAATTCAGAAAAATGTATATAATGCTTTGGAATAATTATAATATTTATAGTCTAAAAATATTAACATAATTTCTGACAAAAAAAATATTATTGAAGGTAATTATTATTAATCACAGTGAATAAGGTAAAAATTATTTTACTTAGTGGATCAACATAAATCATAAAAGAATAAATAACATAAAAGTTGTACAATATATTTTTTATATCCATATCTCTACTATATATTCTCTTGTTGAAAATTTTATGATTTATCATGATTTTATTCTATAAATGGGACCTTTATAATAAGTTCTTTAAGGAAAAAATAAAAACGGAAGAATTGACCTTACCTTTAATATTTATAAATCCCTATGATGTGGAAATTATAAAACATTTAGTAATAGATCTAATTATAAACTATAAATGATATGTTATTATCATAATGATTTATTATTTGTTTTTAGAGGTAAATTAGTTAATTATAATTCTTAAGAAACACCGACAAAGTAATTATTTATTTAATAATTATATAAGATAAATAATACTAGAAATATTAAATGTGATGAATAATAAAGTAATTATTTTCTTACAATATTTTTTCATATAAAAATGTCATGTTAAATAGATTTTAAGTTAATATATTGAAATTATATAATTTTATCAATGTTATTTTATAATATATTATCTTTTGTTTAATGATTTTGAATTTACTAAATATAACACATTCTAAAAATATATTTTTATAATTTAATAAATATAAAATATGGTCTATTAATGGACCAAAAAGTATTTAATAATGAACATATTTACCACTAAATTGTAAAAACATTATTAAAAGTGTTCGGGTTTGTCACACCCCGACCGCAGATACCCTTATCTTACTCTTTTCTTGGTCTCGGTCTGAATTTTTAATGTTTATTTATGTTGAAGGGTTTCGCGCCAGTGCGCGGTCATCGCATCGTTAGCGGTGACCGTGCGGTTGGCCCGGGTGACTACGTGTTCGCCCGATGTTTAAATTTGAGAATTTTATGTTGTCCTTTTATTATTTTTTTATTATTTCATCATTATTATTATAAAGTTTATTTATTATTATTATTATAAAGTTTTATAAATATTATTATTATAAAATTTTATTATTATGAAGATTAGATTTTATTCTTTTATTTAGTCTTCTATTATTATTATTATGGTTATTATTACAATTATTATAAGGTTATTACAATTATTATTATTATTATTATTATTATTATTATTATTATTGATTATGTATATATATATATATAGTATTTTTTTTAACCCCCCTAACCCTAACCCCTACTCCCGCAGCCGCCATCCCCTCTCCCTCACCTCACACACACCCTCTCCGGCGTTCCGCCCCGCTTCACCCGCGAACCCCCCCTGCTTCCCGTCTTGTGCACCTCCCGGCTCACCCCGCTCCGGCGCGCTCCGCCCTGCTCCTCCTCCTTGCGCCGACCCCGCGCCCAGCCACTCCTCCCCGGCTTCCCCTTGTGCAGCCATCTCCGCCGCTTCCCGTTCCGCGCGCCGCGCCCGTCCACCCTGCTCCCTACACCTCCCCTTTGCCGGTCCCGGCCTCCCCGTCGTCCTGCCTCCTGCCTCCGGCGTCCGCAGCCTCCCGCCCTACTGCTCCTCCCGTCCGGCGGATTTCCCCTCCTTCCGTCCCGCTCACCCCAGCACCGCGCCGCCTCGGCCAGCCCGCGACCCCCTGCTCGTTCGACCTTCCCGCCGGCGCCCTGCACCCAGCCGCCGTCTCGGCTTCCTCTCAGCCTCGCCCCGCCGCGCCCTGCCCTCCCTCCTTCAGCCCGCGCCCGACCGCCGCCCCGACTCCCTGTCGTCGTCCCAGCGACCCGACCCCCTGCTCGCCGTCGCCGGCCCGCACCGGCCCCGTTCCGGCTTCCCCGCGCAAAACCCCTCCCCCCCGTTGTAAGTTTGTTTGTTTGTTTTTATTTATTTTTATTTTTATTATTATTATGTTATTATTATTATTATACTATTATTATTAGTGTTATTATTATGTTAATATTATCATTAATATTACTATATCAATATTAAAATTATTATTATGTTATTTTTATTAATACTATATTATTATTATTATTATGATTATTAGCATATTATTAATATTATTTTATTATGTCATTATTATAATTAATGTTATCTTATTATAATTATTATTATATTATTATTGTTACTATTGTTATTATAATTATTATCATATAAATATTAATAATATTATAATTATTATTATCATTATTGTTATAATTATTATTATTATTTAGTTATCATATTATTATTATTATTATTATTGTATTATATTAATATTGTTATTACTATTATATTATTATTGTGCTAAATTATTATTGTTATTTATTTATTCTCTTGGTTATTTTTGTATGTGTTATTTATCTATATATATTTGTTTAATTGCTTATTTGTTTATTAATTAATTGATTAATTAATTTATCCTTTTATTTAATTATTTATTTTTCCTTCGTGGCATCTTGGTGTTTATATTTAATTTATATCAATCCTTTTTCTATCACGGGTTGAGTGACGTGCGCTTTTTCCACTGTTCAGCGTACGCAGTTTGTCCGCGAAGGATTGTCCTACTTTTCGTTGGGGTTCCGTCGCGTCCGCTCCATGTTTGAGGTAGGCGAATCCATGGTTTTCCTTTCCAATGCATTTCCTTTGATGCTTGATTTTTTTTAAATAAATTTTATTCCATGATTCGCGTGTTTATGATAGCTATGCGTAACTTATTTTGGTGTTTGAGAATTGATAGTTTTTGTTCGAAACTATGTTTTGAAGAAATTATATTTTATGACTATGTAGTTGTACACTAGATGTTGTTTTGCACATTTTATTGTTTATATAGTGACCTGCGGTAGTGTTTTCGTGCTGAAATATTTGATTAAAAATAAAATTTAGGATGCTTCTCTGTTTATGCACCTGTTTATGCTTTTCCAGCTTGGTTGGAACTAAATGCCTATATTTTCTAATGTGATCATTGGTTGTTTTAAGTGGTGTTCTTTTTGTAAAAATCACTCTTGGATCTTATTATCCTGTGCTGGTTGGTTTTATGAAATTTAGTATCAATTGGAAGTGTTGTTGTGCCCCTTTGCAGGTTTGACGCAACATTGGATGTTGACACATCCATGGGTGCACCAGGTGCACACATGGATGTGCCCTCAAATGAAGATGGTGTTTGAAATTGTTACCATTTATGTCCATTTATTTTTATTTTCTCGAGATCTTGACTTTTCTAAATGGTTCTTGGTTACAAAATGTTTTCTCTTCTTTTTGAGACACATCGAACTTGTTTTAAAAGAAATATACAAAGATATGCCCGTTTGGCCCTTTACTTAATACAAAAACAGTGTTTTGAGTTATTTAAAATGATACTGTGAAATATTCGTGTAAAGCTGTTTGTTTTTGAAAAACCAAGTGCTCGCTTGACAACTCCAGGTATTTTATAAAGTTGTTTTGATAATCAAATGACGTGAAGGCCCGGTTGGCACTTTATTGAATGTGAAGTGATTATACATATAGATATATACATATACGTACTTGTGAGGGCATCTCTATAGGGGGACTTCCCTTCGAGGGTTGTCGTGTAGCGATGTCCGTGTAAGGGGTTGGAAAGTGCGGTGAGATGAGTCACGCGTGCGTGGGCCTCCCACTTACACAGTGTTACAACAACCACCATGGGTTCCTGGGCGTCTTGTAGATTATCGAGTGACGGTTTCTTGCTAACCCTGATTAGACGGGTTGGTACCCCCTGGAGTTGTAGACAGGCCAGGAGGGATGTGCCACTGGTTGGCTATTAGGGCGGCCAGTTGGTTATTGACTATGGAGTACCACGCCGGCAGGTAGTCTGAACCCGAGTACGTCCAGGGGTTTTCTAGGGATGTTTAGGATCACCCATGGTTACTTGTTCACCTTGATTGTTTACTTTCAGTTATTCTTTACAGCTTATAGTGTTACTTGTGTCCTTTTGCACTACTATCATCTTGCATTACTTGGTTACTTTTTGTTTCACTGGTTTGCTTTCAGCCTGTACTGTTTACCTGTTCCTTTTTAGCACAGTCATAGTATCATCTGTATTTGGTGTTGTTTATAAAAACATGAAATGGTTTTGAAAGTGATTTATAGTGTGCGTTGGGTTTCCAAATGGGGAAAACATGTTGTTTATTTTTAAATGTGAAAAATCTATTTTTATAATTTTATTTTTCAAACCTGTGTCAACGGATTGCTTGGGAAAGGAAACTTTTGGATTCAGTGGTTTACTTTGGCTTACCTACTGGGCATTTTTAATGATCACGCCTATATTATCATTTCAGTTGCAGGTCTTCCCTTGCTCAGGTCTTCTGTTTGAGTCGCTCAGTGTTGGAGCGAGGTTGCTCTCTAGTTGGTTGGTGACCTGAGAGGTCACATGGAGGTACGTGGTCTTGTGGCTTTTATTTCTTTTCCGCTGTTAGTGTCTATATATTCTGTTCTATTTACTTTTGTTTGGGCTGAAATCGTTCCCACCTGCTTAATTTTGATGCCCGGAACTTGTTGTCATCCCGGGGGGATCGGGAACGCCCCTCGGGACTTGTCGCGGACCGGCTCGGGTGCCCGGTTCAGGGTCGACCCGGGCTGGTTCGTGACAAAATGGTATCAGAGCTGGTTCTTGTTATTTGGGTTGTCCGGTAGGAGGACATTAGGACTGTCGGAACTCGAGGGGTAAGTACGGGAAGAGCGTCGCGAACTCTTGCTCGCACTGATCTTCGAGTTACCAGGGGTAGTTCGGGAATTGTGTCCTTGTCTTTTCTGGTTTGTCTTGGATTGAGAGATGACAATGGAGGCAAGCCGACGTTACGTCGTGATTTCACATGGAGTAGTGACCCATGTGGAGTCTGAGTACACGGTTTGAATTCCTCCTAGTGGTCGATGCTGACTCGAGACATGGCTCACTACCATGTCGCCAGGTTGAGCGTGACTACTAGTCCCTCACTTCAGTGGTTGATGCAAATTTGGTTGCTGCTTTCATTTTGGTTTGTGTGAGTGCGTGATTGGAAATGAAAAAAAAAGTTTTTGAAAGATTGGACTGGTTTTTTTTAAAAGACTTTGAATGTATGAAATGGGTTTTGAAAATGAAATCTCTTGATTTGGAAATCTGTTGTTTTCTTGGAATTGGTTATGAATGATTTGGGTTGAAACCTCAGTTCCTCTTTATGAACGTCTGCACATGTGTGAGAATGCATGGAAAGTGTGTGTTGACGCACGTATGAATGGAATGTGGATAAAGACATGTGCAACGGGTCATGGGAGTACCTGGGTGTGTATTTGAAATTTAACGCTTGACTTTGTTTTCTAAATTGGTTTTAAAGGGGAAACAGTTTTGGAAAGTTTTGGTTTGAAAGTGGATTGGTTTTTTGGAAAGTGATCTTGAGAAAGGGTGGTTTTGAAATCAAAAATGAAAAGGGAATTTTAAAAAGGAGATTTTATTTTTGGGTTGTGTTCGCATTTGTTTGGTCCTTGTGCTGACTGTTTTGATGAAGGCGCTTTTATTGATGTTGCTTTGATTTGATGTTGGTTTTGGCCTTGTGTTTTATATGTCGCTCAGGAAATGTCGCCCAGAAAGGTCTCTAAGGATTCAGATATGTCATGCCCAGTTTTTGGTCCTTCTCAGACTCTGCCTATTCTCCATGGTGATCAGGGTCCGTTAGAAGCAGTAAAATGGCTCGAGGAAGTGGAACGTGTCTTTAGAATGTTAGGAACTCCCGATAATGTTAAGGTTCGTGCAATTATGGAGTTGTTTGAGGGTCCAGCTCTGGACCAGTGGAAGATGGTCAACTCACCGTCAATGGAAGGTGAAATGATGTGGGATGTCTTTAAGGTCGTTTTCATCCAATGGTTTGTACCTGAGGAAGTGAAGCTGGAGAAAAAGAGAGAGCTTGTGTATATTCAGCAAGGTCAACGGACGGTGAAGGAATAAGTTGACCATTTCAAGGAACTGATTCCCTTTTCTCCAGAGGTAGCGTCGCATGAGGTCATGAAGGTCTCTCTTTTCACTGGGGGTCTTCGTCCAGAGATCAAGGAGCGAGTCCTCCCTTCTAAAGACCTTTGTTTCGAGAAGCTGGTGGAGGAAGCTTTCTTGGCTGAGTTAGTTTCTGGTGTGCGGGTGGTTAATACTTCAGCGTCCCCTGTTGTTGTTCGTAAGAGTTCCCCCTCTGGTGAGAAAAAGGAGCCAGAGATACCTGTTCCTAATGAGTTATCCCCTTTGGTCCCAGCTTCCAGTTCATCTAATCGTTCGATGGTATGCTTTCAGTGTGGTCGTTTCGGGCATTTAAAGTCGTCTTGTCGCAACCCTCCGAAGACGTGTCATCGTTGTGGTTGTCTGGGTCATCTGGAGAAGTTTTGCAAGAAGCGTCTCTTGAAGAGGAAGCTGTGATGGGAGAATGTCAGTACCTGACTGTGAGGCAGAAGATGCTTCAGCCATCAGAGCCCCAGCCACAAGTCTCGGGGTGAAGCTCGCGCACAGTCAGGAGTCCCCAGGGGTGTGAAGCCTTGGTCCAGGTTTTGTGTTCCATGTTAACAGTGGAACAATCAAGATCTTTTAGTACTTGTTTTTCTACTGTTATGTTTTGACATTGTTGTATGTTCATTGTTTTACCATGGGGTTATCATGGACTTGTTCTATTACAATCCAAGTAGTCTGGATTATGTGGATGTGTTGTTTCTAAATCGTGTGTCCTTCTAAAAAGTGTGTTTGACTCTCGTGTGGGTTGACCTCGTTTTAGTTATGTTGTCGATGTGGATATGCTTTGTGGACTTCGGTGGATCATGTCTCCAATTTGATGTTAGTCAAATGTTTTCTATGGGTTTTCCCTGGTGTTGAAGTTGTTGACTCTAGTCGAGGGTTCAAGGTTTCGACGAAGGTGTTGTTTTTCACTCGTGCTATGAGAGTTGGTTTAAACCGGTTGGGAGTTCCCGCGTCGACCCCCCCTTTTTCTAGGGTTGTCTATTTAGATGGTCAACTTTTCTGCACTAGTTAAGTTCTTGTGGTGGGGAGAACCCCTTCGTGTTCTCCCCTCAATCTCGGACCCCAGTTTTCTCTTGAATCGGTCAGGTGTGACCTGTGCAGAGTAAGGTCATCCCCGAGATTCTCAGTTCTCTCTGGTTCCTTTAGTTCTGTTGGGGCATGGACTTAAATCTTGACCGACTTTTGGCCTGGTGACTTTCTGAGGGCAGAAAGTGTCTGTGGTGGGGAGAATTGTCACACCCCGACCGCAGATACCCTTATCTTACTCTTTTCTTGGTCTCGGTCTGAATTTTTAACGTTTATTTATGTTGAAGGGTTTCGCGCCAGTGCGCGGTCATCTCATCGTTAGCGGTGACCGTGAGGTTGGCCCGGGTGACTACGTGTTCGCCCGATGTTTAAATTTGAGAATTTTATGTTGTCATTTTATTATTTTTTTTTATTTCATCATTATTATTATAAAGTTTATTTATTATTATTATTATTATGTTTTATTAATATTATTATTATAAAATTTTATTATTATGAAGATTAGATTTTATTATTTTATTTAGTCTTCTATTATTATTATTATGGTTATTATTACAATTATTATAAGGTTATTACAATTATTATTATTATTATTATTATTATTATTATTGATTATGTATATATATATATATATAGTATTTTGTTTAACCCCCCTAACCCTAACCCCTACTCCCGCAGCCGCCATCCCCTCTCCCTCACCTCACACACACCCTCTCCGGCGTTCCGCCCCGCTTCACCCGCGAACCCCCCCTGCTTCCTGTCCTGCGCACCTCTCGGCTCACCCCGCTCCGGCGCGCTCCGCCCTGCTCCTCCGCCTTGCGCCGACCCAGCGCCCAGCCACTCCTCCCCGGCTTCCCCTTGCGCAGCCATCTCCGCCGCTTCCCGTTCCGCGCGCCGCGCCCAGCCACCCTGCTCCCTACACCTCCCCTTTGCCGGTCCCGGCCTCCCCGTCGTCCTGCCTCCTGCCTCCGGCGTCCGCAGCCTCCCGCCCTGCTGCTCCTCCCGTCCGGCGGATTTCCCCTCCTTCCGTCCCGCTCACCCCAGCACCGCGCCGTCTCGGCCAGCCCGCGACCCCCTGCTCGTTCGACCTTCCCGCCGGTGCCCTGCACCCAGCCGCCGTCTCGGCTTCCTCTCCGCCTCGCCCCGCCGCGCCCTGCCCTCCCTCCTTCAGCCCGCGCCCGACCGCCGCCCCGACTCCCTGTCGTCGTCCCAGCGACCCGACCCCCTGCTCGCCGTCGCCGGCCTGCACCGGCCCCGTTCCGGCTTCCCCACGCAAAACCCCTCCCCCCGTTGTAAGTTTGTTTGTTTGTTTTTATTTATTTTTATTTTTATTATTATTATGTTATTATTATTATTATACTATTATTATTAGTGTTATTATTATGTTAATATTATCATTAATATTACTATATCAATATTAAAATTATTATTATGTTATTATTATTAATACTATATTATTATTATTATGATTATTAGCATATTATTAATATTATTTTATTATGTCATTATTATAATTAATGTTATCTTATTATAAATATTATTATAATTATTATTATATTATTATTGTTACTATTGTTATTATAATTATTATCATATTAATATTAATAATATTATTATTATTATTATCATTATTGTTATAATTATTATTATTATTTAGTTATCATATTATTATTATTATTATTATTATTATTGTATTATATTAATATTGTTATTACTATTATATTATTATTGTGCTAAATTATTATTGTTATTCATTCATTCTCTTGGTTATTTTTGTATGTGTTATTTATCTATATATATTTCTTTAATTGCTTATTTGTTTATTAATTAATTGATTAATTAATTTATCCTTTTATTTAATTATTTATTTTTTCTTCGTGGCATCTTGGTGTTTATATTTAATTTATATCAATCCTTTTTCTGTCACGGGTTGAGTGACGTGCGCTTTTTCCACTGTTCAGCGTACGCAGTTTGTCCGCGAAGGATTGTCCTACTTTCCGTTGGGGTTCCGTCGCGTCCGCTCCATGTTTGAGGTAGGCGAATCCATGGTTTTCCTTTCCAATGCATTTCCTTTGATGCTTGATTTTTTTTAAATAAATTTTATTCCATGATTCGCGTGTTTATGATAGCTATGCGTAACTTATTTTGGTGTTTTAGAATTGATAGTTTTTGTTCGAAACTATGTTTTGAAGCAATTATATTTTATGCCTATGTAGTTGTACACTAGATGTTGTTATGCACATTTTATTGTTTATATAGTGACCTGCGGTAGTGTTTTCGTGCTGAAAGATTTGATTAAAAATAAAATTTAGGATGCTCCTCTGTTTATGCACCTGTTTATGCTTTGCCAGCTTGGTTGGAACTAAATGCCTATATTTTCTAATGTGATCATTGGTTGTTTTAAGTGGTGTTCTTTTTGTAAAAATTACTCTTGGATCTTATTATCCTGTGCTGGTTGGTTTTATGAAATTTAGTATCAATTGGAAGTGTTGTCGTGCCCCTTTGCAGGTTTGACGCACCATTGGATGTTGACACATCCATGGGTGCACCAGGTGCACACATGGATGTGCCCTCAAATGAAGATGGTGTTTGAAATTGTTACCATTTATGTCCATTTATTTTTATTTTCTCGAGATCTTGACTTTTCTAAATGGTTCTTGGTTACAAAATGTTTTCGCCTCTTTTTGAGACACATCGAACTTGTTTTAAAAGAAATATACAAAGATATGCTCGTTTGGCCCTTTACTTAATACAAAAACAGTGTTTTGAGTTATTTAAAATGATACTGTGAAATATTCGTGTAAAGCTGTTTGTTTTTGAAAAACCAAGTGCTCGCTTGACAACTCCAGGTATTTTATAAAGTTGTTTTGATAATCAAATGACGTGAAGTCCCGGTTGGCACTTTATTGAATGTGAAGTGATTATACATATAGATATATACATATACGTACTTGTGAGGGCATCTCTACAGGGGGACTTCCCTTCGAGGGTTGTCGTGTAGCGATGTCCGTGTAAGGGGTTGGCAAGTGCGGTGAGATGAGTCACGCGTGCGTGGGCCTCCCACTTACACAGTGTTACAACAACCACTATGGGTTCCTGGGTGTCTTGTAGATTATCGAGTGACGGTAGCTTGATAACCCTGATTAGACGGGTTGGTACCCCCTGGAGTTGTAGACAGGCCAGGAGGGATGTGCCACTGGTTGGCTATTAGGGCGGCCAGTTGGTTATTGACTATGGAGTACCACGCCGACAGGTAGTCTGAACTCGAGTATGTCCAGGGGTTTTCTAGGGATGTTTAGGATCACCCATGGTTACTTGTTCACCTTGATTGTTTACTTTCAGTTATTCTTTACAGCTTATAGTGTTACTTGTGTCCTTTTGCACTACTATCATCTTGCATTACTTGGTTACTTTCTGTTTCACTGGTTTGCTTTCAGCCTGTACTGTTTACCTGTTCCTTTTTAGCACAGTCGTAGTATCATCTGTATTTGGTGTTGTTTATAAAAACATGAAATGGTTTTGAAAGTGATTTATAGTGTGCGTTGGGTTTCCAAATGGGGAAAACATGTTGTTTATTTTTAAATGTGAAAAATCTATTTTATAATTGTATTTTTCAAACCTGTGTCAACGGATTGCTTGGGAAATGAAACTTTTGGATTCAGTGGTTTACTTTGGCTTACCTACTGGGCATTTTTAATGCTCACGCCTATATTATCATTTCAGTTGCAGGTCTTCCCTTGCTCAGGTCTTCTGTTTGAGTCGCTCAGTGTTGGAGCGAGGTTGCTCTCTAGTTGGGTGGTGACATGAGAGGTCACATGGAGGTACGCGGTCCTGTGGCTTTTATTTCTTTTCCGCTGTTAGTGTTTATATATTCTGTTCTATTTACTTTTGTTTGGGCTGAAATCGTTCCCACCTGCTTAATTTTGATGCCCGACACTTGTTGCCATCCCGGGGGGATCGGGAACGCCCCTCGGGACTTGCCGCGGACCGGCTCGGGTGCCCGGTTCAGGGTCGACCCGGGCTGGTTCGTGACAGGGTTAATGTAGTGGTATACACATTACGCGATCTTATATTAAAATTAATTCCCCATAGAAATTAGACTTTAATTTTTAAAAATATATATCATTAGAATAATTCAATGTTTCTATTTTTATTATAAATATCGCATTAATTTTGTCGTAGTGGTTAAATTATAAAATATAGAAAACGTGTCACATTAATAAAATAAAAAATGGTAAACGCAGTTGAACATAAAATTTAAGGAATAAAAAAAATAAGCTTATTTTTATGTTATATATGTTTGCATAGACTATATTATCAGTTAAATTTAATATTTGTCAATTTTTTAGGTTCATGAGGTAAGGGAGACTTTACAATTGTGATTTCTTTTTTATATTTATATGAATGCACTACTAGAATAATGGACGATGACGCCCCCTAACATGGGCGACCGCCAATGGCGGCCGCTGCCCTTTGTAAAAAAAACTTAGGGATTCACCCCCCCACTGTCGCCCTCTCCTGCCGCCCTGCCTCGCTGCGCGCCCCGTCACCCTCCACCGCTCGCCGTTGTCAGTGCCCTCGATGGCCTCCACCCTCCGCGTGCCCTCCACCCTCTGCCCTCCCGCTCCAGCCGCCCCCCGCCCTCCAGCCATCCCCCGCTCCCCTCTGTCGTCCCTTCACCCTCTGTCCTTCACCCCCTCCACCTCCTACCCCTATGATCCCCGGCCTCCATCCTTGGACCTCCGCCCCCTCGCCCCCACCCCAGATAGCCCCTGCACCCTGAACACCCCCCTCCCCCCCATAGCCCATACACCAGTCCCTGCACCCCGGACATCCCCCCTGTGTAACACCCAAAGATTTTATGAAAAATATTCTTTTTAATTTAATTAATGTCTTGTGTGGTATGCTACACCAACAGGAGCTTGCACAACACGCATCCTTGACTTGCCTTTCATTACACGCAATCGCGACCTTCCTCGATAGCGTGTGTAGTACGCAATACTGAGTTTCACTAAACAATGATATGCTATTAAAATATTATTAAAACTAGTCGTTATGAAGAGTAATAACCACTTTTTGAAATTTTTTAAATTTTATTTTTCAAAATTGAATTCATTTTTAGATTCGGAGTATCGAAATTAGATTAGGGTTGAATTTTGGTACTTTTCGGATAACTTTCATATTCTGATGAATAGTAAAAATTACTAAATTTTAATTAAAAACAACTTTTTTAATCAAAATATTTAATAGTGATAAATTAGTAATTTGAGTGGTTTTAAATTATATTTAGAGTATTTTTTAACAATTTAATACAATGTTGTTCATTGGATGTAATTTCATATTTAAACCAAACATAAACAAGGGTCAATCTTTTGATAGTTATTATCTCTTAAAAACACGGTATTTGTTTTGACAACGGGAATTAATTTTTAAATTATTTAATGTAACTGATAATTTTTGAATTTGGAAAAATAAAAATCATTTTTGAATTCATAATATCAAATATAGCTTAGGCCTAATTTTTGGTATTTTTCTGGAAGCTTTGATTTTTTTGATGAATAATGAAACCACTAAGTGTTAGTTAAAAAACAGAATTTTTTCATAAAACTTAATTTTACCGCTTCTGTGAGTGGAATTTTAAAAATCCGAGAGATACGATTGATGTCATTATGTAAAATGTGGTTCAATGAGATGAAAATAATTTTTCGTGAATAGTATCTTTTTACTTTTATTTACGACGGTTTAAAGTAAATAGGGTAATTAAAGGTAAAAATGATATTATTATTAACCTAACACATGTCCTAAGTCTATTGGATAAGTGTAATTCGACCAAAAACAACTTTAGGAATAACATATGACCATTTAGGCCCACTTGGATTTGATTATGACATTTATTATTAATTTATTTAAAGAAGGGTTAAAATAGTTAAAATCAATGTTTAATAAGTATATCATTTTTAATATAGGGTTATACATAAGATAAATTTGACTATAAATATTCATTGAAAATCTAAGAAGTTTTCCTACATAATGGTATTTTATTTGTAATTTTTATACATTAAATAATTTAATATATTTATGACACAATGATGATGAAGTAATTATCTTATTAATGAAATATTAACATAATTGATGTTATAAATACCAAAATAAATGAAATTTGAGACTTTTGATGAATTAAACTAATTTTATAGTATAATATGACATGTTAGTAATGATTAAATTTACTTTTTTCGAACTAATCATTCTGTTATGATTTTCACAAAAATCAATTAATAAATAGTGTCAAAATTGACATAAAATAGTTTTTAAAACAAATATTATATTATTAATTGTTATTTTATTCCAAAAAAATATAAGGTTCGGCCAAATGACTTAGATAAGGTTATATATATTTATAATAAACAACTTTGGGTTCGTTTGGCTTCTTATAGTATGTTTATTAACCATATAGTATAATAACACAAGAAGACACGGTAAAAGTAAAATTAGTTTACTTAATGTTAAATCTAAATGATAAGGTTAAAATAGGTACCTAAACATGTCTAAATTCTATTGGATGAGATGATTTAGACATATCCCCACCTTATATTCGAAAGGAATCATTTTGGAGCTATTTAAAACCGAATTTGACTTTGTAATAAAATAATAGTTTTAGTTATTCCAAAGGTGCCCCTCTCCTCCCTTATAAAAGGGCACCTCCTCCCTCTCTTCCTCACACTACTTTGAGCCTTCAAGCTCGTCCAAACCCTGAAAATTTGTCTTCTAAACTTCCCTAGAAATATCCTAGAGGTCCTGGTCTTCTTCAAAGACCAATTTTAGTGGCCTAAGGGGAGATCTCAAAGAGGCGCTTCAAAGAAGAGGTAATGCCCGTTACCGATTCTTTCATCTTTATTTCTTCTTCCACATATTCTTCTTTAGTTTTTTCATTATAAAGTAATATCATCAGTATCACTCATATACTGATATTTTATTATAGTTATGAAACAATCCTATTTCACCATCTATCCATCCAATGGAAAACGAAATCACCGCGTGTGCGTACGTACGGAATACCGTCTCCACGGCGTGGTTTAATCTGTTTTTCCAATACCGCCTTACTTGGATGGGTAAAATGGTGTAAAGAATAACTATACATAGTTATTATAACATCATACTAATTCTGATTTATAGTTTCATCCACTCCAATTCAAATCAATAATTATGGAAACGATATCATCACTCGTGCGTACGTACGGACTACCGTCTCCACGACGCGATGAGATTCATTTTCCATGTTAACCATTAAAGAATGATTATAAAGTATATATAATCTATAATAATGAAATATATGACATTATAAAGCTACTGGATTTATATATATATATGTATTTCATCCACTAAATTTGATTATACTCAATATAAAAACGAAAACACCGTTCATGCATACGTACGGCCTATCGTCTCCATGAACGGGGTGTTTCTTTCCATTTATTGATCTATTATATATATGTATATTATGGATGTATATTATATATAAATCATGTTTTATATTCTAAAATTAAGTAATCATGATCTAAGTAATCACTTGAATAATTACAAGTCAAATCACAGACCATAAATGAAACGATTTTACCCAAAACGCTCTTTAACATGGAATTTACAAAATAACGGGTAATATAAAGTCATAAGTGAACCATATATGATATCATAACAATGAGCATGATTCTGAAATAAGTCAATAAAATTATTTAAATCATTATACAGGAGGTTCAGACACTTACGAAGCAAATCAGACCTAAGGTAAGGGAAATATCACAATCTCATATTTATCCGAGATTGTTTATACTTTAGAATTTACTGGGGTGTATTTTATCATCCACATCCATGTGTCCTAAATATGTAATATTATTTCCATCCACCTACAATTGTTTAAATCCAATTTTACCCTTAGTTGAGTTTTTAGTAAAATATATGAAATGAATCTTTTGTCGTTTTTCGTACGAGGTACTTTTTGACTTTTCCGACAAAAGTACGAGAAGAATGTTTTTTATCTTATACGGCATGAAAGGATTTTTTTACGGTTTTATAAATCCATATTTTCATGAAGCTTCCTCAAAAATATTTCATGACTATTTTCAAGAAAATCCTTTTCTTTTAAAAATTCACGACATTTTGTGAAAATAAAATGATTTTAATGAAGAAAGGATATTTAACTCAAGAATTCATTTCAAGTGTTTTATCAAAACCATTTTCCATCTAAACTGAAATTTTTTCATATGTGTATGTTTTAAGTATAATTTCTCTTTTATTTACATGGTTTCACTGATCTTATTATGAAATTATATCCATTTCTTTTATATGGATTATGTTATGATGGGATTATGTTTATGAAACCCATTTTATTCGTTGGGTTATTATCGATGATGTATGTTTATTTTGTGGCACAAGTAAGAATGATTTCATTATGAGATGGGTGGGACCTATATCTACCTCCAATGCATTGGGTAAAGATTTTATATCTCATGAGATTGACATGGTTTGAATGGTAAGTTAATCTGGTTCAGTGTTACAGGACTGAAACGAGGAGTGAACTCGATTCAGAATGGGACTTTGTCCACTAAGATGGTCTTGGCAGAAATTCCTTGGATACTATGGAAATCATGACATGTGCTGAATGGTTTCCACAATTACATGTTTTATTACCATGCTATTCTATCATTATTAATGTTTCATTATGATATATTCCTTACGTACTTACAATATTCATGTCTTTGCTCAAGATTTTGATGTTTAGATTTTATGTTCAAGTTTTTGCATTCAAAATTTTATGGATTGTTCTATGTTCACTATGTTTACCATTACTGAGAATTTGAGCTCACCCTTTTTATGTTTTCTTTTCCCTAAGGATTAAAATAAAGGTTTTAGGTAAGGAAACAAAAAGGGGAGAATTGTAATGGGAGATGTTGAAGATCTTTCAACATGATTAGAAGTTTATATTCCAAGATTCCAAATACACTAAACTATTACGGTCCTTGTGTGTGTGTTTTTGTTATGTACTAAGTATTCCTCAAAAGTAATGTAATTTCCATGTACGTTAATCTTCAGGTATCTACAGTTGGTATCAGAGGGAGGTTTAGTCATCCTTTTGAAACTAGGATGCGAAAACGTTAGTGAGATCCCTAGAGATATTTCTAAGGTATGTATAGGGATGTCCCTATGGATAAGTATACATATAGGATATAGTCTTAAAACTATAGTAACGATCTTAGAATTTAACCTAATATGTTAGATATTGAGGGTACTCCCCCTTTACTATGTTGTTTTCCCTAGAATGATTTTTGCCTCTCACACTATTCTTTTTGTGTTTTAGACGATGGTTGGAACCCGAAGGAACCGTGTTGATAAATGTAATGGATAATGTAATGATTTTCCTCCTGAACAAACAAATGTTATGGGAGATGGAGTGCAAAATCTTATTGCTATACTTACACAAGCTATGAATAATTCTGTACTTCCAAATGAGCAGAGAAGGGAATAATATTCTACTGTGTCCTTCATGAGGAAACGTCCACCTTCTTTCAGTGGGTCTCCTGATCCACTTGTTGCTTAACAATGGATTAGTACTACTGAAAAGATATTTTCGGTTCTTCAATGTTCTGAGCATGATAATTTCATTTTAGAAGTGTATCGTTTGGAAGGTGATGCTGATCAATGGTGGAATCTTATCAAGAATACAATGCTAAGAGAAGAAATAGAGTCCATGGAATGGGACGAGTTCAAGAACTTATTTTTCAATAAGTACTTCCCTCGTATTCTCCGTACAAAGATGGAGAAGGAGTTTCTTGAACTAAAGAAAAAGGGTGATGAATCTGTTGGTACATATGAAGCAAATTTTACAAGACTTGCAAGGTACGCTTTTGGAATTATTATCCAACATGAGAGTAAGATCGATCGATTCTTTAGTGGCTTAGAACCATGTCTTCGAAGGGTGTTAGCCATAAGGGACTTCAATAGCTATGAGGAAATCGTTCGATAAGCTCTCATAGTTGAGATGGAGATTGGAGTAACCCATCAGTCATATGGGTTTGATAAGAAGAGGAAAATGGAATGCAAAGGAAAATCAACAGAGCACACTGAAAAGAAGATGAGTTTCCCCTTATTCTCAACGTGTGGAAAGAAACATGGAGGGAGTTGTCTTAAAGGGACAAGTAAATGTTTCAAAAGTGGAAAGGGATTTCATCGGGTATTTGAATGTTGCAATGATGTGAAGAAGATGTCTAGTGATGCAAACAATGAAAAGGATACACAGAGTGCACCTCCTACACTTCAATGCTTTATGTGCAATGAAATGGGGCGTTATGCCAATCAATGCCCTAATCAAAGGGTTAGTGATGATCGACATGAGCAAGAACTTAAGGAAAAGGACAAAGGGAAGTCACATGCGATCACTATTGGTGATGTTGAATATGAAAACTATGTCATGGAATGATTAAGTGTTTATGTAATGGGATTCCAAAATAATGTTGTATATAGTATCATGGAATATTGGAATATTTATGTATTGGTCTATTGTGGTTTTCAATAATCTTATGGTACTGGTAACCATGGAAAGTGATTGAGATATTTTTGAAAAAAAATGATATGTGCATAATTAAGGGAAAATGAGAAATTGAAATGTTTGACAGTATTCATGAGCTCATGATTGTTATAAGGACTTAGTGATATCATGGTTTGAGTATACAGAATTTTGGGATTTTGGTATGTGGAAAGAGTTAACATTCGACAGCACTCATGTTTTCACTAAGGTTTAATGGGTATTAATTTTTCAAGAGAATACATGATTAAGGCCTCCAAATGTTTGGAATGTGACCAACAAGACATATCTCATGATATATTGGGATCAATAATGGTACTAACATGCTAGTTGTAAGAACTCTATGGTAATAGTTTTCAGTATAATATGAGATTAGACATCATTATTTTGGATAAGCCTAAAGATTGGAATGGATTATGTTGGACATAAGTTAGTATTGTTTAAGGATAGAATTTTTTTCGATATTATAGTAATGTAGTTTTAGGAAAAAGGACAACCTACAGGATGGGCGACAACCCATCGCTTCAGACAAAGATGTGGGAATCGAACCCACAACCAAAGTGAGACTGGCCTTTATCGCCTACCACTAGCCTACAGGAAGGCCCTGGTTAGTAGAAACTAGTTTTATTTTATTACGTGGTATGATATATGATGTATAAGTTCATTTTTGGAATCGTATACGATTAACATCACCATAGATTGACTTATGTATATTTGATAACTTTTCTAACCTTCTGTTTAAGACAGATGGAATGACCCATCATTCTATTACATGATCTAATAACACTTCATCAATGACAAATTCAACTTCATTTCATTAAGAGATGAAGTGGAAATTATCCAAAGAACGACCAATGGTGAGGCTGTACCAAAATCACGAAAGTATTTGTTCTAATTCCAATTTCATCAACTTTTGGGAAATGACCATGAAAACCAATAATTTTGTCTTAGTGCTCTTATATCCGATGAATCATATGGTACCTTAGATTATTAAAAATTGATGGCTTTGTGATTTTTGGCTCTTTCATAGCCATGTTCTCTACCACTCTCCATCATAACATGATGGTTAGATTTTTATTCCATATCCATATTTTCACCTATGTTCTCTTATGTGGAAACCCAGTGATGAGTTAATTTGGGTAAACGTTACGTTTCATACTTCAGTTTTTACTGCCAAGTTTTGGTATTCCTTTTTACGATGTGCGTTTCTATTAATGAATCATTCGAGTAGTGAACCATTTATAACCCTGACGAATTTCGAGGGAGAAATTCATTTTAAGGGGGGTAGAATGTAACACCCAGAGATTTTATGAAAAATATTCTTTTTAATTTCATTAATGTCTTGTGTTGTACACTACACCAAATGAAGCTTGCACAAAACAAATCCTTGACTTGCCTTGCATTACACGCAATCGCAACCTTCCTTGATAGCGTGTGTAGTACGCAACACCGAGTTTCACTAAACAACGATATGCTATTAAAATATTATTAAAACTTGTCATTATGAATAGTAATAACCACTTTTTGAAATTTTGTAAATTTTATTTTTCAAAATGGAATTCATTTTTAGATTCGGAATATCGAAATTAGCTTAGGGTGAAATTTTGGTACTTTTCAGATAACTTTCATATTCTGATGAATAGTGAAAATTACTAAATTTTAAATAAAAACAACTTTTTTAATTGAAATAATTAATAGTGATAAATTATTAATTTGATTTGTTTTAAATTATATTTAGAATGTATTTTTACAATTTAATACAATGTTGTTCATTGGATGTAATTTCACATTTAAACCAGACATAAACAAGTGTCAATCTTTTGATAGTTATTACCTCTTAAAAACACGCTATTTGTTTTGACGATGAGAATTAATTTTTAAATTATTTAATGTAACTGATATTTTTTGAATTTGGTAAAATAAAAATTATTTTTGAATTCATAATATCAAATATATCTTAGGCCTAATTTTTTGTATTTTTCTGGAAACTTTCATTTTTTGATGAATAGTGAAACCACTAAGTGGTAGTTAAAAAACTGAATTTTTTCATAAAACATAATTTTACCGCTTCTGTGAGTGGAATTTCAAAAATCCGAGAGACAAAGTTGATGTAAGTAAGTGAAATGTGGTTCAATGAGATGAAAATAATTTTTGGTGAATAGTAACTTTTTACTTTTATTTACCACGGTTAGAAGTAAATAGGGTAATTAAGAACAAAAATGATATTATTATTACCTAACACATGTCCTAATTCTATTTGATAAGTGTAATTAGACCAAAAACAACCTTAGGAATAAAATATGACCATTTAGGCCCACTTGGATTAGATTAGGACAATTATTATTAATTTATTTAAAGAAGGGTTAAAATAGTTAAAATCAATGTTTAATTAGTATATCATTTTTAATATAGGGTTATACATAAGATAAATTCTATTATAAATATTAATTAGAAAGATAAAAAGTTTTCCTACATAATGGTATTTTATTTTTAATTTTTAGACATTATATAATTTAATTTATTTATAACACAATGATGATTCGATAATTATCTTATTAATGAAATATTGACATAATTGATGTTATAAATACCAAAATAAATGCAATTTGATACTTTTTATGAATTACACTAATTTTCAAGGTTAATATGACATGTTAGTATTGATTTAATTAACTTATTTCGAACTAATAATTCTGTTATGATTTTCACAAAAATCAATTAATAAATAGTGTCAAAATTGAAATAAAATAGTTTTTAAAAGAAATATTATGTTATTAATTGTTATTTTATTCTTAAAAATCTAATGTTTGGCCAAATGACTTATATAGGGTTATATATATTAATAATAATAAACTTGGGGTTCTTTTGGTTTCTTATTGTAAGTTTATTAACCTTATATTATAAAAACACAAGAAGACACGATAAAAGTAAAATTATTTTACTTAATGTTAAATATAATGATAAGGTTAAAATAGGAACCTAAACTTGTCGAAATTCTATTGGATGAAAGTATTTCGACCCATACCCACCTTATCTTCCAAATGAATCAATTTGAAGCTATTTAAAACCGAATTTGACTTTGTAGTAAAATAATAGTTTTAGTTATTCCAAAGGTGCCCCTCTCCTCCCTTATAAAAGTGCACCTCCTCCCTCTCTTCGTCACACCACATTGAGCCTTCAAGCTCGGAAAAACCCGGACAAATTTTCCTCTACACTTCCCTAGAAACATCATAGAGGTCCTGGTCTTCTTCAAAGACCAATTGTAGTTCCCTAAGAGGATATCTCAAAGAGGCGCTTCAAAGAAGAGGTAATGCCCGTTACCGATTCATTTATCTTTATTTCTTCTTCCACTTCTTCATTATTTGTTTCATTATAAAGTAATGCCATAAGTATCACTAATATACTGATATTTTATTATAAGTTTGAGACAACCCTATTTCACCATCTATCCATCCTACGGAAAACGAAATCACTGCGCGTGCGTACGTACGGAATACCGTATCCACGCCGTGGTGTAATCTGTTTTTCCAATACCACCTTACTTGGATGGGTAAAATGGTGTAAAGAATAACTATACATAGTTATTATAACATCATAATAATTCTTATATATTGTGTCATCCACTCCAATTCAATTCAATAATTATGGAAATGTTATCATCACTCGTGCGTACGTACGGACTACCGTCTCCACGACGCGATGAGATTCATTTTCCATGTTAACCATTAAAAAATGATTATAAATTATATATAAGCTAAAATAATGAAATATATGACATTATAAAGATACTAGATATATATATATATATTTCATCTACTTAATTCGATTATACTCAATAAGGAAATGAAAACAGCGTTCATGCGCACGTACGGCCAACCGTCTCCATGAACGGTGTATTTCTTTCCATTTATTGATCTATTATATATATGTATATTCTGAATGTATATTATATATAAATAATGTTTTATATTTAGGAATTATGTATCCATGATCTATGTAATCACTTGAATAATTACAAGTCAAATCACGGACCGTAAATGAAACGATTTTACCCAAAACGCTCTTTAACATGGAATTTATAAAAGAATGGGTAATATAAAGTAATAAGTGAACCATATATGATATCATAACAATGAGTATGATTCTGTAATAAGTCAATAACATTATTTAAATCATTATACAGGTGGTTCAGACACTTATGAAGCAAATCAGACCTAAGGTAAGGGAAATATCACAATCTCATTTTTATCCGAGATTGTTTATACTTTAGAATTTACTAGGGTGTATTTTATCATCCACATCCATGTGTCCCCAATATGTAATATTATTTCCATCCACCTACAATTTTTTAAATCCAATTTTACCCTTCAATGAGTTTTTAGTAAAATATATGAAAGGAATCTTTTGTCTTTTTTTGTACGAGGTACTTTTTGACTTTTCCGACAAAAGTACGAGAAGAATGTTTTTTATAACTTATACGGCATGAAAGGAAGTTTGTACGATTTTATAAATCCATATTTTCATGAAGCTTCCTCAAAAATATTTCATGACTATTTTCAAGAAAATACTTTTCTTTTAAAAATTCATGACATTTTGTTAAAATAAAATGATTTTAAAGAGGAAAGGATATTTTCCTCAAGAATTCATTTCAAGTGTTTTATCAAAACCATTTTCCATCTAAAATGAAATTATTTCATATGTGTATGTTTTAAGTATAATTTCTCTTTTATTTACATGGTTTCACTTTTCTTATTATGAAATTATATCCATTTCTTTTATATGGATTATGTTATGATGGGATGATGTTTATGAAACCCATTTTATTCGTTGGGTTATTATGAATGATGTATGTTTATTTTGTGGAACAAGTAATATTGATTTCACAATGAGATAGGTGGGACCTATATCTCCCTCCAATGCATTGGGTAAAGATTTTATATCTCATGAGATAGACATGGCTGGAATGGTAAGTTAATCTCGTTCAGTGTTACAGGACTGAAAGGAGGAGTGAACTTGATTCAGAATGGGACTTTGTCCACTAAGATGGTCTTGGCAGCAATGCCTTGGCTACTATGGAAATCATGACATGTCTTGATTGGTTTCCACAATTACATGTTTTATTACCATGTTATTCTATCATTATTAATGTTTCTTTATGATATATGCCTTACGTACTTACAAGATTCATGTCTTTGTTCAAGATTTTGATGGTTAGATTTTATGTTCAAGTTTTTGCATTCAAAATTGTATGGATTGTTTTATGTTCTCTATGTTTACCCTTACTGAGCATTTGAGCTCACCCATTTTATGTTTTCTTTTCCCCCAGGATTAAAAGATAGGTTTTAGGTAAGGAAACAAAAAGGGGAGAATCGTTATGGGAGATGTTGAAGATCATTCAACATGATTAGAAGTATATATTCCAAGTTTCCAAAGACACTAAACTGTTACAGTCCTTGTGTGTGTGTTTTTGTTATGTACTAAGTATTCCGCAAAAGTAAGGTAATGTCCATGTTCGTTAAGCTTCGGGTCTCTACACCCTTTACCCTGAACACCCCTCCCTGCACCCCGGACAACAGCACCCACCCCGGATAGCGCCCCCCCCCCCCCCCCCGCTGCCTGTCCCCTCCCTCGCCACACTGCCTTTGGCTTCGGCTCCCCTTTGCTTCCTATCCTCTCCCTTGTAGCACCGCCTTTGGCTCCCCTACCTTCCAGGTTTGTAGCGCCATCAGGTATGACATTGGATTTCACATACATTATTATTTTATCAATGGATCATAAAAAAATGATTAGTATTTATTTTAAATATAATTGATTTGAAAAATGAAAATGTAATAAGTATTGTGTAATTGTTTGTTATACAGATATTATTATGGATAATAGTTGGATTGATCTACCAATCAGAAATCTAGAGAATATTTCAATGGCATTATGCAGTTTATTGACTTCACCAGAGGATTTGAAAGTGACTATATTAGTTGTCATTTTAGAAAATGTGCTAACAGATATCAATTCATACGAGATACTATGTAGGAGCACCTTTCCTGTAAGGGATTTCCAAAAAATTATAAGAGTTGGACTCATCATGGAGAAGAATATGTTCATTTTCAAAATAAGAATACAGCTCAGATGGATGTTGATGCAAGGATGAATGATCCAATGCATTAAGTGCTCACTGAAATGGTATGTGGGTTTGATCTGGAAGGCATTGACATCCAGAATCTTGAGAGTGGTGAGATAAATCTTTGCTCTGGTGCCAATAGTGATTTGATGAGGTTTTAAAAATCACTTGATGATGCGATAATAGAATTATATCCTAGATGTACTTCTTAGAATAAATTTTCATTTATCATGGATTTTTTCCATTTTAAGACATTGAATAATTGGTATGACACATCATTTGACATGCATTATTTGTTATTGAAAAAAGTTCTTCCTGTCGATGCTAAGATTCCCAAGTCATATTGCACTACTCTAAAGTTGACACAGTTCGTAGTTTTCACATTTGCGACCATAGATGCATATGCAAACAACTGTTTGTTATTTAGAAAGCAAACTGCCCAATTGTATATTTGTACGGTTTGTGGTGCTTCCAGGTTGAATGAAAATAGGGGAAATAAGACTCATCAAAGTCAGCTTGCGATATTGGGGAAACCGATTGCCGTAATGAAAATGTGTTACATTCCCCCAAAACCGAGGTTGAAATGATTTTTCATTTCATCTAAAGTTTATAATTTAATGAGATAGCATGAATAAAGAGTTCATGAATGTTATATGTTCACCCACCCGACAGACTCTCATGCATGGAATGATTTTGATAAGAGACATCCCAAATTTTCTACAGATGTTTGTAATGTCTTATTAGGATTGGCAGTAGATGGTTTCAATCCATTCAACTCTATGGTTGGTGCAGCACATAGCACATAGACTGTGGTGTTGGTTCCATATAATCTTCCTCTGTGTCTATGTATGAAACAAAAATAAATATTACCTTCCACTCTTTTTTATGGACCTAAATGTCCGGGGGATAAGATTGATGTTTACCATCAGCCATTGATTTATGAGTTAAATGAATTTTGGGGCGATGGTGTGATGACTTATGGCTACAAAACGAATGAAATTTTCAATCTACATACTGCTTTATTGTGGACAATCAATGACTTCCCAACTTATGAAAATTTATCAAGCAGGAGTATGAAAGGGGAATTTTCTTCCCCTTATTGCAATAAATTTATAATATTTGTATGTGTTAAACATTCCAAAAAATGGGCATATATGTGTCACAGGAATTTTCTCCCCCCTCAGTACAGGTTTAGAAAGGACAGAGTGGCATTTGATGGTTCTATAGTGTTCATCCCAACCCCAAAGATCATGATTGGAGTCGAAATGTTGTCGCATATTGAGGAAGAAAATGTCCACATGGTATATGAAATTCAGGATTTGGTGGCCCCTCCAGTACGTAATATTCGTGTCGCGGTTAGGTAGAATATTCACTATTTGAAAAAGAAACGTATTTTTTTATAGTGTTTGGTATTGGAAAACTAACATGTTGATGCATAATTTGGATGTAATTCACATTGAAAAAAATGTTTGTGATAATATATTGTGGACCATTTTAGGTGTCAGTGGAAAATTAAAGGACCATGTTAATGCACACCGTGATTTGGAAGAAATGGGTTTAAGGAAACTGCTCCACTTACAGTAAGCAGAGGGAAACAAGAAATATATTCCTGCTGCATAGTATACAATGACTACAAAGGAGAAAGAGACATTTCTTTCCATTTTGAAGATGGTCAAGGTGCCTGATGGTTACTCTTCTAATATTTCAAAGTTTGTGAATCTGATGAGCAAGTCATTGCAAGGGTTGAAAATTCATGACAATCATAATCCTCTTTAGTAGTCGATTCCAATCACAATTTTGGATTGTTTATCCCCAAATTTTGTTCAGTCGTTGATTGAGATGAGTAATTTTTTTAGACAATATTTTTTAATAAATCAACGAATGAGTGATTTAAAAAGATTGCAGGACCGAATTGTATTTACACTTTTTCACTTTGAGAAACATTTCCCCAGAAAATTTTTTGATGTTATGGTCCACTTGATAGTGCACCTAATTGAAGAAGTAATGGCTGCTAGTCTAGTGCAATTCAGGTGGATGTATCCTATTGAACGGTATTTGAGTACATTGAAAATATTTTTATGAAACAGAGCTTGTTGGGAGGCATCAATAGCCAATGGTTATTTGATGGATGAGTGTACTAATTTTCATGTATAATATCTTATGGATGTTGAAACAAAATTAGCTATGCCCTGTCGGAATCATGATGGTCTAGTTGGGGAAGGAACCACATTTGATATGGACAAAATCGAGTGGATACAAGAACATCGATATATCTTGTTCAATACTCCATCAGTTGCACCATTAATGTAGTAAGTATATTATCAATGTGCTTGTATAACTTTTACATGTTTTATTTGCATATGTTAATCATTTAAACATCGGGTTATCATTTGTAGGAAACACATTAATGAGATAAAAGAAGAGATGTATCGTGCGACTGAGTTGAAAATTCAACAATCTCATTGTGCATCATTTCATGATTGGTTCAAGGTTTATGTATGCATAAACTAATTTTGATTATGATTAATGTATTATACTAATTTATTTTAGCATATATCAGCATTAAGTTTTATAAATTATGTAGGTTTGTATGCAATGGGAGTTAGGGGACCCCACACTAACTGAAGTATTTATCCAACTAGCTGAGGGTCCATATATAACGGCTCGTCGTTATAAGGCTGTTGATGCTAATGGTTTTCGATTTCGCATTAAAGGTGTTGATGACAAACAAGTAACAAAAAACAGTGGCTTTGGTTATCCATTTGTCGATTTTGGTTATTACTATGGTCAATTGATTGACGTCATTAAAGTTGTATACAAACACAGTTTAAAGTACATATTGTAAATGTGTAATTGGGTTGATATAGTTTGTGGATGTAAAGTCGATCAATATCAGTTTTCATTGGAGAATTTTAACTATTTATTATATAAAAATAATGAACGAGTTGAGAATGAACCTTTAATTTTGATATCCCAAGCGGAACAAGTATTCTTTGCTACTTTGCCTTCGGATCCAAGTTGGTAAGTTGTTGTCAGAATGTCTCGGCGAGGAGTGTTTTAATTTGAAGAAGATGAACCCGAGACTGCTCCGTTTGTTTACATGCAGCTTGATCAAAATACCGTAGTTCAATGTAAAGAAGATATTTATTGGGTCAGAGTGGCTTTTGAAGGAGAAACGGTCGATTTTCATGCTTAATGGAAGGTATAAATGGACACCATGATAGGCGGAAGAAGATAATAGAATAATCATTGTTTCGTGACGCTTTTGTTTTCCATCCACAAAAACATTATTTTCTTCACACATTAGATGGAGGTGTGTGAAAGTGTATTTTTAATCATTCTCATAACAACATCCAAGTATATTAAATATACTGATGTTGTTATAAAACAAATTAATAAAAATATTTTATTTATTGGAAAATAAAAATAAAACAAAATAATTTAAGAGAAAGAATTACATTTAATTTGGGTAACACCCTTTGGTTTGAACCAATGGACTTCTTGAATTTCCATCTGCCTAAGGTAAGGCCTCTAAAAGGAGGATTGTGATGTTGGGAGCTTAAATAGATAGTTGTTGGAAGAGAAAAATGGCTCAAGATTTGTGAGGAGTTGGTTAGAAATGGTCTATTTATTTAACGTAGAGGAGGGGCTCTTTAAGAAGCTGTGAAAATATTTTTTAATTATATAATTATATTCTATTTATAAATGTCCAAAAATCATTAAAGTAGAATAAAATATGACTCATGGTCGAAATATAACCATCCAATAAGAATTGGACATGTTATGGATAATATATTAATCATTATAATCTTATTTATTTAAATCATTTATTAATGAGGTAAAGTTTGCATCATTATTGTGTCATAAATAATTTGATTTATTTGATGTATAAAACTTATAAAAAAATAACTTGATGTTGGAAATCTTCTAATATTTCAAAATTAATATTTATAGTCTAATATATAATTTATATGACAACATATAAAAAATAATTTACTAAAAGATTTTTGTTTATGTCATTTTTTCCTTTACATTACATTAATTAATCTAATGTGACACTATCTTTCATAAGTAGCTCTGTGTGGTCCTAAAATAGACCCAATGATGCCAATGGTTGGAAATTACTCATACAATATGTTTATAACAAGTTTATGGGTAATTTTATATAATTATAACTTTATTTATTACCCTTATTTACCTAATTTAGCCTTCCACCACGGTAAATAAAATATTTACTCAAATAAATATTTAAAATATCTAAAAGTAAATGTTATCTATTTACACAATTTGATCCTCCTGATTGCAAATATGGAATCCATTTTTCCAAATTCAAAACATAGTAGTTTTGGATATTAATTTAAAATTAATTCCCACTGTTAGAAAAAGCCTGTTTTTAAGAATTAATAACTATCAAAAGATGGACAGTTGATTAAGTCCAATTTCAAAGTGAAATTAATTACAATGACCAATATTGGATTAAATGGTAAATATATATTCTATTTACTCTTTAAAACCAATTATTAAGATAATCAATCCATATTAATAAAATAGATTAAATGGCACATTTGAATTAAAATACAGTATTTTTCACTATTCATTAAAATTGAACTTTATCAGAAAATTTATAAAAAACTACACAATGTAATTTTTGATGTCCCCATTCTAATGAATAATTTTATTTTGTCAAATAGAATGTATTAAAGTGGCCAAAACTATATTTAATGAGTGTTCTCCAATAAAAGTTGGAAAATTGACCTTTTAATGTAACCAACGCTTAAAATTATATTCATTCATATTTTAAGCATATAGGTTTTATTGGATAAAATTAAATACATTTAACAATCACGTATAATCATATTTTAGTTAGTTTTCTACATTCCTTCCAATACAATGGCTAGAAGTTATCTGTCGTTTAAAATAATAATATTATTTTATTAGTGTGCAAGGTTAGATTTCAATGAAACCTGTTGTTGTGTATCGGGGACTCTATCAAAAATAGAAACCCCTTTAAAGTAAAATTAATAATTAATTCACAAATATTAACAAAAAGTGAATGTATTATTTCATATTTTACCTAGGATGTTACATCCTTCCCCCCTTTTGGAAATTGCGTCCTCACAAATTTTATTCACTTATCAAAATACGTGGGGGTATTTATCCCTCAAATAATTTTTAGATTCCCATATTGTCTCTTCAAATATATGGTATTTCTACAAAACCATTACCTGGTGAATTACCTTAATCCACCAACGATGCTCTCTATAGTCATGAATCTGCACTAGCTGTTGTTTATAAGTGAGATTCTCTTTAAACTGAACTACTTTTGGGCTCAAAACATGAGATCAATCTGGATAATACTTTCTCTACATCAAAACATGAAAAATATCATGTACTTGGGATAATCTGGGAGGTAAAGCCACTCTGTATGCAACTAATCCAACTTTATCATGAATTTAATATTGTCTAATGAACCTCGGACTCAACTTCCCTTCTAACAAAAACACATCAATCTTTTCCAGGATGAAACCTTTAGAATGACATGATCACCTACCTCAAAAGAGTGATCCATCCTATGGTTATCTGCATGACTTTTCTATCTTCTCTGAGATGTTCTCACATGGTTCTAAATCAACAGAACTTTCTCTGCCATCTCATTTACCAATTCTAGTCACATTAGTTTCATTTCACCTTCATGATCCCAAAAATCTAGAGTTTGACAATGCTTTCTTTATATTTCCTCAAATGGAGCCATCAGTATACTAGAATGAAAACCTTTACTATAATAAAATTCAACCAAAGAAAGATGGTGGTCCCAACATCCCTAGTAATCCAGTGAACAAGAACGTAGAATGTTCTCGAAGGCCTGAATTTTTCATTCTAATTTTCCATCTGATTAAGGATGAAAAGATGTACTAAAATTTAATTCAGTGCCCAAAGACTTTTGATGGCCTTTCCAAAAGATAGAAGTAAACCTGGATTACGATCTGATACAATAAAGAGGGGAACTTCATGCAACCAGACTATCTCTTTAACTTAAAACCGAGAATGTTGATATAGATAGAAAATATCTTGAATAGGAATAAAATTATCAGATTTAGTCAATCGATCAATTATAACCCAATTTTCATTATTAACGCGGGATGTATTTGGTAACCCCACAACAATGTCGATGGATATATTTTCCCATTTCCACTCTGGCACCGGTAAAGGTTGAAGCATTCCATTCAGTATCTTCCAGTTAGCTTTAACCTGCTGACAAGTCAAATACTTCATAGTAAAATTAGAAATATCTATTTTCATTCCATCCCACCTGTAATACACTCGAAGATCTGTATACATCTTAGTAATACTAGGATGAACTGAAAATGGAGAACTATAAGCTTCACATAACAACTCATTCTTCAACTATGAATCACAAGGTATACATAATCTCTTTTCAAATCACATAAAAAAATCATTTTAAATTTTAAATTCAAAAAAAAAATACTCTTCTAAATCAAACCTACCTTTTTATTCAACTCATTTTATTCTTTCAGTACATGCTTTCTTCAGTCTGATAGAGATGATTTCACTGACGCCTGAAACAAAACAGAATAATTTCATACACCAAAAACTTCTATGCAAAATTTCATCAAATCAAAAACCATAGGATCTTGTTCCAAAGGTACCATGGTTAATGAGACATTACTTTTTCGACTCAAAGCATCAACCACTTTATTTTCTTTTCTTGGATGGTAATGGATTATGCAATGATAATACTTGATTAAATCCAATCATATCCTCTATCTCATGTTCAATTTTTTCTAAGTGAAAATACAATTTAAAATATTTCGATCAGTATATATTTCACATTCTACTCCATGCAAATGGTGCCTCCAAATTTTTAATTAAAAAAACAGAAACTAATTCCAAATCATGTGTAGGGTATTTTAACTCATGAGGCTTCAACTGACATTAATCATATGCAATTACCTGATTATTTTAAATTAGGACACAACCAATTAATTTCAACGAAGCATCACTGTGGATAGAAATCTCACCATTTTTTGATGGCAGCACCAAAATTGGAGCATTGGACTGTCTTATTTTCAATTCATGAAAACAATCATCACATTATTTTTTCTAGATGAACATAACACATTTTCAAGTTAAGCGGGTCATTGGATTAAATAACAGTGCAAACTTTTCACCAAACCTCCAGTATTAACCTACCAAACCAATAAAACTTCGAATCTTAGTTATATTTGTGGGTCTTGGGCATTCATCAGCATCATTTGTTTTAGTAGGATCAACAGTTATTCCGTTTTTTGAAATAGTGTAACCATGGAATGAAATTTGTTGTAACCAAATCTCAAACTTGCTGAATTTCCCATAATGTTTCTTTTTTTAAGGTTTTCATGATGACCCTTAAATAAATTTCATGTTCCTCTTTACTTTTTTAATAATACAATATATCATCAATAAACACAACCACCATTTATCACCTGATTCAACTGTGCCATCATAGCAACAACCTATTCAGTTACGATTCTAACCATCTCGGGTTGCTGATTTGGAAGGTCATTTCCCTCTATATGCCTTCCCAGAAAAGATCCTCTATTTATTCTATGAAAAACCATTCTTAACACAGAACTATCTTAGTCAATGAAACATGATAATTTTTAAATGCTATATAATTTTTATATTACCATAAATTAATTTATTGACATTTATTTAACAATACCCTAACTCATAAAGTTATCTAAACTGACCTCTCATACCAACTATAAGGACCCAGCCATAAACTTTACATTATATTGAATTAAATGAATAATTAACATTGAGTATATTTTTAGGATTAGAGTTTTAGAGAATTATGACATAACTATTACATCTCAAAATAATAACAAAGTAGACACTTATACACAGCTTCCATTTTTTTCATAAAAGAAAATAACTTGAGAAAAGTTTCATGTCTAGTTCAATTTTTTCGACATCATGAATTTTTCTTGATCCCATCCTTGTACCTATTCATCTTTATATTCTATGAAATCATTTAAAATCTTGGGATGAGAATAAAAAGCTCTATAAGGGTTATAAAACAAAGGATGAAAACTTGTTTTTATAAATACATACAAGACATGAACTCTCTTACTTACCTCATGAAATCATAAAATTTATGAAAGCCACATATATTGTAATGGTATCTTTTGGAATCCATAACATACATACATTATAGAAATCATAGCTAAAAAGAGAGTTACTTTGGAATAACCATCACAATAAATTCCCTAAATCACTTAAGAGAAACATTCATGTTTAGTAAATGTCATTGTCACCACTTACTATAAAAAACATTATGGATTATTAAGGAAGCCAAAGATCAGATAATAATCACGGCATCGAAAAGGTCATTTTCACTGCTTACTATAAAAAACATTTTATTTTTCGTTTAGTAAAACTATTCTTATAAAAAGATTCCATTTGAATGAAATGAAAAGACAATTGTGTTTATACAGCGTATAAGAGAATGTCAATTATTAAAGTAAAATATGCCTTAATTAAAGGAGATTGAGACGAAGTCCCCTAAAAAGTTCATTTTCTAATTAAAATAGACCACTTATTTGAATTCACTATAAGCTTACATATAGAAAGTATTAATAAATGATATGATATAAAAATTCATTTCTCACATAAAAATAGATTCATTTTGTGTATTCAGTATAAGATCACATAATGAAAGTATAAATAAATGATATGATATAAAAATTAATTTCTCACACATTTAAGGGTAATTTTATGTTATTATAATATTATTTTTTACCCGTATTTACCTGATTTACCCTTTAACCACGGTAAATAAAATATTTACTTAAGTAAATATTTAAAATGTATAAAAATAAAAGTTACTTACTAACAAAATTTGGACCTCTTGATTGAAAATATGAAATCCATTTTTTCAAATTCAAAACCCAGATGTGGTAGAAATTAGTCTAAAATTAATTCCTAATGTCAAAACAAAATGTGTGTTTTTATGAATTAATAACTATCAAAAGATGGATAGATGATTATGTCCAATTTTAAAGTGGAATTAATTTTATTGACAAAAATTTGATTAAATAGTACAAATATATTCTAATTACACATTATAAATAATTATGAATAAAATATAACTATATAAATAAATTAGATTAAAAGTCACCATTGAATTAAAATACAGTGTTTTTCATTATTCATTAAAAATTAACTTGATCAGAAAAATTCCAAAAATTAACACAATGTAAATTTTGATGTCCCTATTCTAAATAAGGAATTATTTGGTCAAATAGAATTTATTAAAGTGACCAAGACTATATTTAATGAGTGTTCTCCATTAAAATGAGGTAAACCTTTTAATTTAAACTATGCTTAAAATAGATTCATTCATTTTTTAAGCCTCTATATCTTATTGAATAAAAGTAAATACATTTAACAATAATGTGTAATAATATTTTGGTTAGTTTTGTTCATTATCACCAATATAACGGTTAGGAGTTAACTTACACTTAAAATAATAATATTATATTATTACTGTGCAACATAAGATTTCAAAAAAACCTGTTGTTGTGTATCGGGTACGCGATTGAACATAGAAACCCCTTTAAAGTAAAATTTATATTTATTTCAAATATATTAATAAAAAGAGAGAATGTATTATTTCTTTATTTACTCGGCATGTTACATTTTCAATGTGTTAAAGGACACAATTGAATGTCTAATGATTATTTTCCTCGAAAACATTTTAATTATCTCTCAATGGAATCTACATTAATTAATGTCAACAACCCTTATTGTTAGTTATCCATACCTAATAAGTTTTTGATAAATATGTATTATTTTATCAAAATTATATTTTATGAGGTATATTTTTTATTAATTAAATTAAATACATGATATTAGAAATTATTTTTGAAATGTATTGTCATGTGTTTCATGTACTTTAACTTAGCCATTGATGCATCAACATGTTCTAATGAGAAATATTAGTTTTGGAAATAAAATATATTTCTACCTATAGTTTTAAACAATATAAAGGATAGTTCATGATAATAGAGGTTATTATATTCTGGATACATGAAATCCTATAATTAATAATTTCCTTTATTTTTATTCGGTATTAATTAATAATGATATTTTCACATTGAAAGTATCTATTGATGCAATTTGTTCTAAGTTTATCAATTACATGGATTTTATCTTCATCTTTCTACCTTTATATGTTGATTTTTACTTATCATGTTTTTAAATTACATTTTGTTTAGTTATTTTCCTTAACATATTTTTAATACACATCCTTTTAAATTTTTTAATTACACTAATTTTTTTTTCAATTATTAACATCCCATAGTTACTACTATCATTGATTCATTATTGCTTCGTTTTCCCATAACCCAATATTATAATTTTAGATCACCCATACTTTATTCCATTTCCCTAGGAATACAAAGATTACATGAACATAGATATAATAGGATATCATATATGAAAAAAATTTATTATCCAAGATGTAAAAACAAGAGGAAATTTTTGGTTTTATTTTAAATACAAGAGAAATATATGCATCTGATTTACCTAGACATCTAAACTCATCAATCCTTTAAAACACGATTCATTAAAAACATTACAATGTAATGGAAGTTCAACCCATCTGTGGCCTTTTGGGGTTTTGGTTATATAATATAGGAATCTATTATGTCAGTGAATTTAAAATAATAAAAGCCTTTTTATTTTTTACAAGTGGGTTGGTGGTTCAATAAGATCTGTTACATGAATGTAAAATGAAATAATTATAAATGTTAAAATAATATAATATTAAAAATGTGGAAATTTGGATTAAAAATGACATATTTTGATGGTGGGATGATGTATGAATAAAAAAATTTCCATCAATATTATAATGAAAATGTATTTTTGTCACAAACGATGCTGGGTTTCCAACTAAACTGGATCCCAAACCATTCCATGAGTAGGACCAAAGGGTGTTCGATATCCCCATGGGCTAGAAAAAATTTAATTGGTACCATAAATACTGCTTGGGGATGATTTAGCCTGAGTGAATAATAATAAAACCAAATAATAGATAATCTCAATATGAAAATTTACACGAAACAAGTCTTAACAAAAATTCAGAATTAAGTTACATAGATTATAACCAAATATATTGAGTACCACAATAAAATTGAGTTTCTAGTTGATCCCAAGAACCAACACACCAAAATGGGACATCAACCTCAATTTAACTTTACAACACTGCACATGGATTGAAAGGTAACAACCAGAACCATCATATCGAATGTACATTCACTTATCTATGTAAATTATTAACAAGTCTAATTACACCCAATGGTTTAAGTAGGGTGTTATATGAATACCAATATGATCAAAAAAATAATATATTACATTCTATAAACATTATAAAACAATATTTTATCATTTTTTCATAATCATGATATGCTAGTAATAATTTTAAAAGCATTTAACTTTGAATAAAAAAAGATTTCAAGAGCATAAAAATAATGAATGAACAATTTTAAAGAATACACACATGATAATGAAATTAGCATCCAAAAACACCATATTCCCAGGATAGGTAAAATATAATCACGGATAAAAATTCACTAGAACACCCCTTGGCACTAGCAAGCTATGGTGCCCTTATTACAGCATGTGTCAGTGTAAAAGTAACCATAACCAATAACCATCTCATGAAAGAGCCACTAGGGGGACACCTATGGCACAATGGTCCCCAAAATTCATCATATTATATTTAGTTTTTCATTATCAATATTTTGAGGTGGAGTAGGGATGAAGATGCTACTAGCTCCCTAGAATATTATCCATAGTTCACCCACCTTGATACCCGGTCTTCCCTCATTGTGATAAAACAAGCTCCACAGGTTATTAAATACCATTTTATCATGAAAAATCCATTTCTATATCAAACACACACAAATAAGTAGCCCATACATGTTCTACACACTATATGTAGTTCATTAAAACTAATAAAATTTTTATAATAAACTTCAAAATGTGTTATAAGGATTTTATCAGTAAATTCAATATAAAATCCTCTTTTAAGGCCAAAATCACCACAATACCATAACAAACTAGAATTGGAATCCCTAACATCATTAAATATATCAATTATAGAAATCATAAATAACCCTAAACAATACAACATGAATTAAACATGAAAACACCAAATTCCATGTAAACAATGTGACATTAAACTTGAAGCCTTAATCAATTCAATAAAAAAAATTGGTTTTAAAAATATTATGTGAAATTTCTTATATGGTACACATAAAAATACACCTTCAAATATAAATAACCAATTTAAAAATATATACATACCAAAACAGTAATCCAATTATATTTGAACCACTTATATCATTCAAGATTCCATTTTAAAAACAAATAAAACAAACCAATGAAACACAACATGCACTTTCAAAGAAATAATTATAGAAATCCACCTTTTTAAACTAATAATCATGAATACCACACCAAAATATAATTTTTATCCCTTGAATAATTTGATAAAAAATTTGAAAAAATTATAAAATACTCCCATGTGATAACAAACAGGTTTATATAAAATACACTCGCCATTGCAAATAAAAATTCCATATAAAAATAAACTATGATGTAATCTCATTAAAAACAATATTCAGACCCTATATATAATTCATATAACATGTAAATTAAATTAATAATTTAAATCACTCATCAAATAATGTTAATAGGTGGAATAACCTATCTTGGATGTCATCAACCCCCAAAAACAGATACGAAAAAATTAACTACAACAAAAGTAAGTATAAATGAACCCCAAGAAAGAATATTTCCCACCAAAACCCCATGGATAAACCCTAAGGGTGAAACCCTAGTTGATTAGAACATGTTACCACAATAAATGGGTAATGAAACCCCAATTAGATGGAATATACTAGATAAAGACTCACTTAATTAAAGTATCTTGAAGATTTATCCAACAAAACCATATCAAAAAATGGTTCCATATAATATTGAGGGAGCTTAGAGACCTCTAATGTCTTTTAGGGTTTCATGGGGGTAGAATGGTTCACATTACATTTATTCATGAAAGGTAAAAATTTTCAAAATCCATTATTTAACACATGGACACTTTGAACAGTTTTGAAGCATGGCTAAGATAATCATGTATCCAAACCATGCTTAAAGTTTTTTCCAACCAAAAAGGACCATTGTTTCACCAAAAATCAAGGGGGATCCAAGGGGAAACCTAAGAGAATGATAAAAAAATAATTGGTGGAAATAATTTCCCAAAATTAGAACCTATCACAACTGGTTCCCAAGAAAATGACCAATAACTAGACCAAAATTGAGATGATGAAACTTTCACAAACCTAGATGTGAAAATTCTCCCCACCAAAAGGCATTTCACCAATGAAAATCCACAAAAATACCAAATGAAAACACCAAACTGATACCATTTCCAGGTTCAAAAGGGGTTTCCCACTGAATTCCCAATGAAAAGACAACATGGACACTACCTTCAAGACAAGATGGATACAAGTTAGTTTGGGGGACCAAGATGGACTCCACCTAAAAGGTTCAACCTCCCCCCAAAATCCAAATGAACTCTAGTTTATCATAGAAAAGGAATGGAAACTCTCACAATAGTCAAACCAACTTCTTCAGATAAGTATATTAGACATTCCACATATTTTCGAAAAGTCCACCTAAAACGAACAACAATGTTGAATGAGGTCACCACAACCTAACCTCAATAAAACTGTTTGTTGCATTTCAATCCCAAAGTCTTCTCAAGAAGTAATTTTATGGTTATATAATTACAAAAAAGACTACCTGCTGCCAAGACATCACCTGGAAGAAAACTGAATTGCCAATATAGAGAGACCTGAACAAACTCCCTAGCATGACAAATATACTTACAACTGAGACTGAACCTAAATACAAACACAAATACGCCTGAAGAGAATCCCCGCCATATACGATAAAACAAAATTATATTTATTAAAAAAATATTGTACATGTGTCATATGGTGTGTCTCCCAACCATAATATCCAATTGTGTTAAAAAACTATAATCGGCTAACAAAAAAACACATCATGGGATAGATTGGCGCATCCTGAAAAACATATTATCCCAGTGCAATAGGCACATTCATCAAAAATACAAACCAATAGAGAAGCCATGTGGTTCACTACTCCCATGAGCATTAACAACATTGTATGAGTTCAAACAAAACCAAGGTCCAAATTCATCTACAAGGTTATTCATTCATGAACAAGCATTCAGAGAGTAATACTTGTAGGGGTTCAAGAACTGAGGTTTCAAAAGAAAAAACCTCCAACCTCATTGTATACAAGGTTGTACTCTTCCACTGACATAGATTACATCCCTGAGTGATATAGTCCACATATCCCTTTTCAAATCACTGGATAACACGAAACGAAACTTCTTCATCAGATCCTCCAATTATCCCAACCTCCCACATTAGAAATAGAATGTAAACCATGATCTTTTACATACGAGAGTGTTTCCTGACATCGCTTCAGATCCACTATGTGATATACAACTAGAGCTTAGATGATTTAATTATATCCTAACTCAAGGTCATGCATTGAAAACCCCCTTGATAAAAACATGTCATCATGATGACCCAAGAAACCTCATAACATCATAGAAAAAACCAATAAGACATAACAACCAATGAAACCAAATTTACTCTAACAACACACCTTCACAAAGACAAGGGCCTTGATGTCACATATTCATTTCCCTCTCATACCCATACTAGAAATAAAAAAATAAGGAACACAAGGATGATACATTCATTCTAGAAAAATAATTTATGGAATTCCTTGAAAAAAAGATTAAACTAAATAATAAGTTTTAAAAAAACCCACAACTTCATTCTTCACATTTTAATGAGGAAACAACACTAGAATATTACATCGAGCATGAACATTGCAACCCAAGAGGTCATACACAGAATGAATCCTTAAACTGATTCCCCAAAGACAACTGATTTTTCAAAGATGCCATAAAAACCTCTCATGACCATATTTTCCACCCTGGTGTCCTAAAAATAATCCTTGATTTTATGAGATAGATGATAGTCTGAGTAGCCCAAAGATATCATTATCAACACTGTCATCTATAGAATGATTTATATTTCATCCCTATAATTCCCATCACCGCTTCTAGAAAAATCATATATCCACAGTGGCCTAAAACTTTACCTTTGATGACTCATGAATATTAAGATATTGGGGTTTATTTAAACAATCCAAAACCACTCTCTTGTTACAAGGGGATCTACATAACTAAAAAAGAATAAGGGTACACTCAATAACCAAATATCACTAAGAATGTACTTATGTTAATCAACTGTAGTATTTTTCAATAGTGAATCACCAATGGAGGAATTCCATTATGAATTTACTCCATTAGTTGGTGTATCATCACCAACAGGAATACCCAAGGACCCAAAAAAGAAGTTTTATTAGTCCAATAATAACAGAAAAAATAGATGAACATATGAGGGGAACCACCACAAAGGATTCCTAAAACATTTATAATAAAACACCAGTAACCAAAACATCATCCCAACATACCAACAAAACCAAAATCAAAAACATCATTCAAAAAAGAGTTTTTCTAAATCTCAAAATATCCCATAACCACTTTCCAAAGACACATAAGGAACCACTCATAATCATTGTTTATCAAAACATTTCACCCCATTTCAAAACACTTAGTATTTTTTGACAAAGTCCATTTCATAAATAATGATTTAATTAAAAACACATTTCATTATATTTTAAAATTTAGTTCCAAATATTAATAAAACATCTCAAATGGTTACTAGTTACCATATAAATGTCCATTTCCAAACTACACACAAAACTTCCAAAACATTATATCTCATTCCAAATATCCTCCAATAGTTTAAAAAATCTATTCAAAATAGATTTTAGGACCCAAATTATCATAATTCATGACTATAAGACTATAAATACCATTAATCCAAATATTTAAAGTAATTATATATAATATCATTTTATAGAAATAGAATATTCAAAAAATATATTATCTTCATACCTTTGTGTCAATTAAATTCTCAAAATTCATTTCCACCCTTACAGAAATCAATCCATTTCTTCTTTATAAGAAATTAATTTATTGAAAATTTGCATTTCCAAAAATCGTTTTGGAAAATTATGAAAATTAATTTAGAACCTTCCCAAATCTTGGTCATTTTTACCTTAAAACTGTGTCTCCATGATGCCTAAAACATGGATTTCCAAAATTATTTCCAAAACTAAATGATAGAAATGACTCTTCTCAAAGGAGGGAAACTAGTGTCGATGGGTAAGTCAAATTCAAGGTTGGAGGCCATATGATAGTCACTCCACCATCACTGAGAGTTTTCTAGGACCATATATCTTATTCAATATGGCTTCCCAAGATATGTGAGCTCATTGGGTCAATTGAACCTACGCCCATTTAATTTACTAAAAAATGAGAAACCACAAGCATTAAAAGACATAGATGAATCCTGACATCCCTGGGTGAATCATGTCTTATTATGAGGTTTCCTGACTAGGGATCTTACTTTTAACTAGAACATGGAGTTAGGAAAATCATAGATCTGGTATACCCATACTGTTTCCTGAATGAACATAACCTAAAAATGGTGAACCTCATCTGATTCCATTTTTTCACATACCGACCATGTTCGCAAACCAAACCAGAAAGCAGCCCAGTCAATAATAAGGCCCGAAGAGAATTACCTATCCTCATAGGCTGTAAGATGTTCCCATGTATCATATATAATGTTTCCAAATGATTTCACCAAATTTTATAATAATATAACCAATAAATAAACAAACAAATCAAATCAGATAATTAAAAAAACAAGTCTTAAAAAAATCCAATATTGATTTACATTGTTCAAAACCAAAACAAAAGAGGCCCACAAGAAAGGGAACAACATGTCTATCCCAAGAACCATCAAATGGAAGTTGGGTATCACTATCAATCCATCTCCACAACACCAAACTAAGAAAAGAAGGTAGCAACATGAACCATACTCTCCAAAGACTATGCCCTTACATGTGTCAAACATTACCATGTCTACTTACACCCAAATGTCACTATAAGAAAGATGAGTTATACCAATAGAAAATTAGTGACAGATGAAATATCTATTGGTACAAACAATAAATTCCAACAGCTATAATATTTTTTTGATATTAATTATAAATTCCAACACTTGTTTTTACCAACAAATTCATCTATCGGTATTAACTATTTAATACTAACAAATCATTTACCTACAGTTGTATTTGTTACTTTATCATGATTATACCAATATTTTTTTACCAATAAATAAATATGTTGTAATATATTCTGAATTTTATTTATTTTTCATAATATTACATTTTTAATGATTTTTAAAGTTGTGAATTTAATTATAAAATATTACATAATCATGCGCCCCCAAATTCGACCATGCACCCCCATTTTTTTATTGAAGAACCTGCATACCAATTCTTGTTGGCTTCGAAAAAAATATAACCCTATACCCCCAAATTCACGTCTTTTGTTTTTTAGGTCATAAATCACTGCCCCATGGTTCATTTCCCCTCATTGCATCACCACTAGCTCGACATTTCTCCATTCGTTTCTAGGTATGTTTCCCTTCTCCAGCCACCCCTTCGGTTCGTCGATGTCATTCAATCTCCATCTTTTGTGCATGTCATCACATTTGGTAGGTAATCTATATTTCTAAGATCATATTCTCCCACTACACTAAAAATATTGATGAAATAATGGAAAATTTTAATTTTGAGTAAAATGTAAATGAATTATGTTGTGAATAACGTGTTGGAGGGGAAAAAAGTGAAATTTCTATCATTATTTCCCAATTTATGGCTGTTTGTGCTGAGTGAACACCTCTATTTTACATTTCATCTTTCATAGATTAATGAACCCTCTCAATCATCATAAAAGTGTTGAAAACTTTAAAAAATTAGTTATCAAGGAGTGAATTTAATATATTTATCTCTAAAACACTGGTTACATTCAATAGAACTTAACTCATTACACTTAAAAGTTACTTGCTATAATCTATTTTGATTTTAAAAAATAGAAGGGGGAACATGATGATAAATGGACACTTTTTTTGAAATACATATTGACCAAACTCCCTTGAAAGTTTCATTCCATGTACAAGTGTCAATATTCAATTTATATACAATATACATTCAATATATCATTTGATGAAATTTATATTAAATATGCATTCAATTACAACCTATGTACTGTATGCGGTTTCTTCATGGATTTTTATGGATCAGTGGGATACCTTGTCCCATCCATTGGTATTTATATTCTTTATTGATTCTATGCATACAATATTATCTATTTTTTGATAATATTTTAAAAAATTTATCCAATATGGTAACATTATCATATTTGCTTCTTGTTATTTAGATTTTTCACTCCTCATTCAGGTATTCTTAATTTAATTAAATTGATACGACCCAATTTTCTATAATGGTGATATTGTATTTTAGGGGGCGCAATGAATTGTACTAGCCTACTCGTGCTCGAATCTTGTATGCTGATGTACAATCCAAGTGTCAATTTCTTAAAAAATTGAACACATGGCCTATGCAGGCCTATACATCAAGGTATATTACATGTGACACATGGCCTGTCACATAATAATGTCATGTCACATTGTTTGTACATGCATGTACATCATAGCACATCACTCATGGCCATGTCTTCAATTCTGTACAGGCCATGTGTGCTTGTATTCATGGCTTGAACACATGGTCCGTTCAATTCTGTTCAATTCTATACAATTCTACACATGCTTGTACATCATGGTCTGTACATGCCATGTGTTCAAGATGTTTGTACAATTCTTCACTCACAGATATTTCATAGTACTCATCATCCAATTTTAATATAATTGATTCACTAATAATTAATATACCATGATTTCAATACATTTAACATATTTCTGTATGAGGAATTCAAACAAAACCTCTATGATTTTATTCTTTCCAAGCATAGTCCAACTAAAGATAAGACCTTTGTTTCTTCAATGGTGATGGATACCTATGCATATTTTGTTCCTTAGTTTACATGGACTGGAAAACTAACAACCAAATCAAAATTCTACGTCTTTGTTGTCATGTTCTGGGAAATGATTGCTGGAAGGCGGGTTATTGATACTGTTAGGCCTACTGACTAGCAGAATATTATATCATGGTTACCTTCTTCAAGTTATTATTTCAAACCTAATGATCATTCTACGTTTTTGATAAATAATAGTATGTATTTGAATGTTAATTTCCATGTTGTCTAGGTACTACCTATTTTGAAAGAAAACAAAATGTTCACTTATACATTTGTTGAAAGAAAAAAGGAAGTACATCATAATGGTTGATCCATTTCTTGAAAATAAGTATCCAATGAATGGTCTCTACCAAACTCTCCCAATTTCAATATTTGTCTCTATGAGGAAGACACTACTCTGACCATTTATTAGTGGGATAAATTACCCCATCCACTGGTATATTTCTTCTTAATGTTGTCTTTGAATACTGGATTATCTATTCTTTGATAATTTTTTCAAATTTTTTTTTTCAATATGGTAACATTATTATATTGGCTTCTTATTATTTTGATTTTTCAATTTGTTTTCTGGTATTCTTTATTTGATTAAACAGATAAGACCCGCGTTTCTACAAGGGTGATATTGTATTCCTAGGAGCACTATGAATTCCAAGGCCAGCTTGAACACATGTTGAACACGTGGCTTGTAGAGGCCTTGTACATCATGGTATATTACTTATGGCATGTGGCTTGTCACATAGACATGTCCTATATAAGCTTGTACATCATATCTTGTCACATGGCTAGTACAGGCATGTACATCCTGGTATATTACTCATGGCCATGTTTTAAATTATGTACAAGCCGTGTGTTCAAGTACTCATGTATTGAACACTTGGCCTGTACAATTCAGTTCAATTCTGTACAATTATGTACAATTCTGTACAATTATGTACATGCATGTACATCCTGGGCGGTACAGGACATGCATTCAAGATCAGTGTACAATTCTACACTCAAACATGTACAGGACATGCATTCAAGATCAGTGTACAATTCATTACTCAACCATGTTTCATAGCACTCATCTTCAAATTTTACTAGAACTTATTTACTGACAAGTAATATACCGTGATTTGAATGCATTGAACATAAATCTTGATGCAGAAATTCAAACCACATCAATCTGATTTTAATCATTCCAAGCTTGTTCCAGTTGGGCATAGACCCATGTTACTACAATGGTGATGGATACCTATGGATATTGTGCTCCTGAGTATAAATGGTTTATCTAATTGACTACCAAATCAGATGTGTATAGTTTTGGTGTCATGTTCTTGGATATGATTCATGAAAGGAGGGTTATTTATACATTTAGTCCCACTGACTAGCAAAATATGATATCATGTGCACCATCTTCATGTTGTTATTTAAAACCTAATGCCATGTCTAAATTTATGAAATATAAAATATGTCTTTGAATGTTTATTTCTCTGTTATGTCTATACTACCTTTGTTGAAACGAAAATTTTCACCTCTACCTTTGTTGAAATACAAAAGGAAGATCATCATAATGGCCAATATATTTCTTAAAAAGAAGCATCCAATGATTGGTCTCTACCAATCTCATACAGTTGCAATTTGGGTCTCTATGATAGTACCACAACTCTAAACTTTTATTAGTGATGTCCTCAATACCATAGACTACTTAGCTCTGAATGATAACCCAGGCAGTGAAATTGAATTTCAGTTTTTCCCTAATAATTTTTCATAATGTATTGGATTGATGGGTCTAAATTAATAAAGGAAAATAAAGGGAGATATTCCTTAGTCTAATGATTTTTCATGAATTTCCATGTTGTGATATTTGAATCTATTCTCTTAATTGAACTATTTATGTTTTTTTGGATCGTAAATCCCTGAATGATAGGTATAAGCTAGAGAACGTTTCTGGGGTTTTATAAGAAGCTATCTCGGAAGGAGGTGGAATTTGAATATCTTATTACTGAGGCTTGACACAACCACCATTTATTTAGCTTTTATGAACAATGATTTTTTGTGCTGTCATTTGAAACCTTTTGTTATATACTGCACTTTGGTAGGAGCTGCCTTGAGTGATTTTGGATTTTTCCTACACATTTTCATTTAGAGTTGGGTGTTTTTCTATGTGGTTAGATTTTGATGATTTGTGTTTTTTTTCAGGTATAGGTCGTTAAAATGAACGTTGTAAAACACAATCAAAAGATAAAATTTTTGTGTTTTGATTCAGCTAGAATAAACTATGGAAAACTCTTTCTACATAGTTAAAATGAATAAGCAGAGGTTGTTAAAATGAACTGTGTAATAAACATTTCTATTTAGATTTGCTTTGATATTATTGGTTTTGATTCCGTCACAGGTTAAAATTTTCTATATTAGAGAATGTTCTATAGAAAACACCTTCTCGAAAAGTGAAGTATTTTTATCCTTTTTAATCTCAGTAACATCCCCCTTAATATATCCATTTCAACTCAGAAGATCACCATATTAAGGAATATGTATCCAAAATACAAAGTGTAATTATTTAATTTTTTCCTTTTAAAGATTAAAAATGTTTGTGCTAGTGATAGTCTTGGCCCTTATTATTCTCTTTATAGTTAGTGTGTGGATTGACAAGTTATTAGAGAATGTTTTGGTGAGAATTCACATCTTATTATGTTAGAATTTTTTAGACAACTCTTCAAATTAGTAAATGTAACTTCTCATGTTAGTGGCCCAGCAAGTGAAGCATTTAATGTTTTGGCGTCTCCTGCATTTTGCAGTCCTACAAAGATTTGGATCCTGAGGTAATTTTGGTCATTAATTAACACATGTATATTTATAAAGGAATGTATTTTTCATATTTAATTTATAATATACATATAGAAACACTACACTATTGGTGTGCTTGTGCAGGTTCTGTGTTGGGTTCGTGAACATCTTCCAATTGCCCCATGTGATGAGACTACCAGCATTCAGGTGTGCATAGATTAAGTCTCACATACTGATGGCTGAATATGCTGATATTACACAAACAAATGTCTATGAAATAGTAACAATCAAACACATATTGTATCAGACTGATCATACTTGCAGTGCATCATATATATTGGTAGCAGAGTCACCTACAAGTTGAAGTACTCTACCAATATATATGATTATTGACTGCTGCTATTACACATATACACATATGTTATTACACATTGTAATATGTTTATTCTACTATCATATGCGTGTGACTATACTATTATTACACATAATGTAATATGATTTTATACGCATCTTCTTCTAGGTGTCAGTATGTGGATTGTTGATGAACAATTTCCATTTACAAGTGCAAGAAAGGGGACCCAATTACATGAGCAGGATGTGTGGATGATCAGCTGCTTATAGACATATGTCTTTGAAATTGACGATGACCTACTTCATACTGCAATTTTATCCAACTATAGGTGATCATATCAACTGTGACCATGTCATAACTGATTGGATGAACTGCATGTGTGGAACTCACTGCTAGTGTGAACCACGACAATAACAACCGATGTGTGAGAGAAATATTGTGGATGTTGTTTTATGGAGTTTTATGTAAAGTCTCAAAGAGTGTGAATATTTTTAGAAATGTTTGTAATGTGTTTCTTGAATCTTCATGTCTTTTCTTGGAGTTTCAATATATTTTTAATTATATTTAAATGTGTTTTTTCTAATTAAATATTTGTCTGATAGAGTTTCATATAAGCTGATTTTATAATTATTATATAATAAATATGTTAAATATATTAATTACAATTAAATTAATAAATATAATATATAATTTTATCAAAAAACATTGAAAAACTAATTCATAATATTTTATTTAAAATATAATTTACAAACAAATATTAATGGTTGGTATTATTTATAAAAGTATAATAATATTGTCAACAGATAAATCAGTCATATGTATTTGTTACTATACATTTTAACCAACATATATATTATCTATTGGTATTATTATAATTGCAACAGAACTATTTTATCTGTTGCAATAACATTTAGCGACATAGATTTTACCAACAGTTTAGTGACATGATAATTTTTGCTGGTAAAACTCTTTACCAACAGAAAATACACTTTTACCAACATATATTCCCATATTGGGAAAAGATAATTATTTAATAGTGGTGTAAGTATACTGTGAGCCTAAGCCTCTTAAGATTCCAGCTAAAAATAGATTACATGATATAAACATTATAAAAATTATTCAATGTTTTCATAATCAATAAATTCTAGTTTTAATTTTAATGGGAAGTAAATTTATATAAAAATAGTTTTCAAGACTGCTACTTTAAAGGATGAACAATTTTAATGAATACACTAATGAATCTAAAATTACCACCCAAACAAACTTTATGCGGACATTAGGTACAATATAATGTATGGGAACTAGTCATGGGAACACCCCTCGACACAAGCTAGCTGTGGGGACCTGGATTCATCATATCATGATGTAAAAGTAACCATTACTAAGAACCATATATTGCAAGAGACATTTGGAGGGGAAACCCCAATATCATAGTGGTTCCCAAACATCTTCATATTTCTGTTAGTTGTTTCATCGTCTATCATTCTATGTTAATCATGGAAGAATCCACCACTGGATTACAAGCATACTAGTCCTAGACCACCCACCTAGATACAACGACTTCCCATGTTGCGCTCAAACATGTTTCACATGTTATAAAAGACCATTTTCCCATAAAACTCCATCTATAAATCATACACAAACAAAATAGTACCCTAATCATTTTATGAACCATCGATTTAGTTAATTAATCCCCAAAATATTGTATGAAGAACAACAAGAGGTTTTATAAGGTTTTTCATAAAAAAATTAATTAAAAAATCATTTGAAGGCTAAATTACCAAAAATATCATACCCAACTAGAATTCGAAGGCCTAAAACCATTTAATTAATCAATTTCAGGAGTCATAAAATAACACCAAATTATACAACATCGAATACACACGAAGAGGACCCAATTCCTTGTCAAAATACGACTCTACAATTGAACACTTAATAAATACTACCAAAAAATATTGTTTTAACAATTTCATGAGACATTTTTAAAGTGGTACACTTCCAAAATAGACATTTCAATTCAAAAGAATCAGTTTAATGACATATACCAACCAAAATAATTTTCAAAAAATATTTTCACCTCTTATAATTCAATACACCTTTTTGACAACATATAGAAAAATCCCAAGATACACACCATGAACTTGTACCAAAACCATGCGAAAAATACCCATTTATGAACTAGAACACACTTATACCACACCAAAATTGAATTATAATCCCTTTAATCATTTATGAAAAAAAATTAAAAAATTATAAAACACTACCAAGGGATACTAAATGGATTTTTAGTAAAACACAACTCATTTCACATAAATATTCCACATATAAATCAGAAACAAGATAATATAACTATAAAAAACATTCACTACCAATATATAATTCAAGGAATATGTTAACGAAATTAGTAATGAAAAATAACCCATCAAATAATGTTTATAGATGTAACAACCGACCTTTGATGTCAAACCCCCCCTCCCCAAAGCTTATAAAAAACATCAACCACACCCAAACCACACCGCAAGAAAGTAAAAATGAGCCCTAACATGAAGAGTTCACATAAAAACCCCAATGGTATAACATAATTATTTAAAATGAGGTGCTATAAACATTAAACCACAAAAATTGGCAATTAACCCCTATCGAGAATGGATGAAATAGATAGAAACTATAGTACATGAGTTCTATTGACATTTCCCCACCAAATCACCCTTAAAAAGTGGGTTCCATGGGAGCTTGAGAGATCATAGATACCTCCCATAGAGACTAGGTTTGAATTAGGGAATAAATGTAGTGAATTAAGTTTATTTATATAAGGGAAAATGGTCCAATTTTTTTTTAAATACATGGAATCTATTCACTGTTTGGCTACATAATTTAGTAAACTGTGCGACAAATATGTGCATCCCATTCTGTACACCAAAAAAGACAATTTTACTACAAAAATTAGGGGGGGTTGGACGAACATAAGGGGATGGATATCAAAATAAATGGTGGAAATAATTCCCCAAATTTCAATCATGTCACACCTAGTTCTCATGAAAATTAAAAATAACCCAACCCAAAATGGGATGAAGTAAAATTCAAAAACCTAAGTGTTACGATATTATTTTTTACTCATTGTTCATTTAATAAATAAAAATGTAATCCTATTTAATCACATTCATTATAATAAATTTATCATTCTTCAATGTTCAAGAATTTATTTTTATAAAATAAAAGTACCAAATATTAGAATTATTAATTAATTTTATGGAAATTTACAATATAATAATATAATTATATAGTTTTTATGATTTTATAATTAATGGAAAATGAATTCAAAAAATTGAATAATATTTTATGTTATTTTCCTTACTATTAAATTATTTCTTTAATTTCATCAATATAAACGTATACATAGAATGAAAAAACATTAAAAATAACATATTATTTATTATTATTTATTAAAAACATGTTACACAAAAATTCATCTAAAATATATTATTATTTTTAAAGGAAATCAATTATAATTTACTTATTGAGAAAGCAATATTTATTCATTGAAATTGTGTTCAAGTATGTTATATTATCTCTAAAAATTAAAAAGATATTACTATAATAAAAAAAATATACTAAAAATAAAATTTTATAGTGGTTCATGTCTATAATTTATCCATATAAAATATATTAAAATGTTTGAAAGAAAGTGAGTCACATTTGTTATGTTTTCATAAGAAAAGATATTACAAAGATAATAAAAAATGATATATTCTCGAATAAACAATTAATTTAAATGATATGTTGATAATGGTATAAATAATTCATCTAATAATACATTCATTGAAACATATTTTTCTTACCACTATGTATTTCTCATGATTTACCTGGTTGACCCATTAATATTGTGATATAGTTTTATCATTTTTATAATTCATAATGAAAAAAATGAAATTCATGTAATTAATATTTTTGTTCCACATTACTAAAAATAAAGAGTAAGCTTGACAATATTAAAGTTTTTCATTTTGAATAATTTATATTTAATATAATTTCATAAAACAGAATGAAAAATAGTTTATAATGTTTTATTTTTTAAGCATAAAAACAACCTTATACCAAATGAAATAAAAAAGTGGTTCTTATAGAAAATTTTATATTATATCAAATATTATGGAAACTATATTAATATAAATCCATATATAAATATAATTATATATTAAAATTAAATTATTTTGTAAATTAATTGAATATTTTTAAAAAATTAAAAATTATCACTATTCGCTAAAAAATTGTTATATTTTTAGAAAAACAAATATTTCCTTATAATACTATATTGACATGTGTATTATATAAATATATAAAATTTTTAAATTAAAATTTATATATATTTCAAAAATTTAATATAATATTTCCACAAAGAATTATATGAAAACATTTTTAATATTTTTAAGGATCTTATCCTCATTCCATGAAAGATTAAAAAAATAAATAAATTGTAAAATGGTTTATAGGATATAAAATGTATTTTATTCATTATTATCTTTTAAAAAACATTTATTTAATTTTCTCGTATAATTTTTTTAAAAAAGTTAAATTTACAAATATTAGATTTTATCTTAATTTCTTACCACTAAATAATAAATTTACCTTTTATTATATGTTTTAAATATTCAAAAAATTTATACATATATTTCATCAAAAAATTATTCCATTAAATTCAAAAGAAATCAAATTTTAGGTTATAAAATTTATAAAAAGTAATATAACATTGTTTATTAGGCTCATTATTCTATATCCAAAATTTTTCAAATTATATTAATTAATAAAAATAAATAAAAAAAATATTTTAGTATGCATTTTACAGCACAATATATAAATCGCTCCATCAAATTTTCATTATGTGTATGAGAATTTTTTAAAAAACATTAACAAAATAAATCCAATGATTTCATGATAAAAAAATATGATTTTAAAAGAACAAAGATCATTAAATTTAATAATTTTATTTATAAAAATATGATATAGAATTGGATACTAAAAAATTTATTTTAAAAAAACAATATGAAAAAAATATGAACTACAACTACAGATAATTGGGTCCCTAAATAATGATAACATTGGAGGAAATTGTAAATATTAACATGAAATTAATATCCATTTAAGAGATATAATTATTTTTTTATGATATGGTATGTGAAAATAAATTAATTATGATTTAACATAAATTGATAGAATTTCCAATTGTAGTATTCTATTTGTATCCTTAATGTGAAGAAAAGAATATATACTATCATGATTTATTTTCATTAAATAAAAAAATTTCAACAATTGGTTTTTATTATACATATTTTTCAACTTCTATATTATCTCATACTCTAAGAAATAAATAATAGTGATTACATTTTCATCATAATGGAAGAAATATATCTTTTATTTTTTCAAATCATCCATTAATGGGTTATAATGTAGTATAATTCTAATAAAAATTAACAAAGATTAAAAAATCATTTGAATGAATGATAATATCTCATATAACAAAGTACTAGAGTAATCATCACATAATCAAAAATAACACCCAAATATAAACATTTTACATTACAAAAAAACTTAAGGTTCTCAAAATGTAAATATAAATTTGTTAAAATTAAAAATATTGATTTTTTATTACCATATTCATTCAATATAATCATAAAATTATTCAATATATTAAATAAATGACCTGTAATGCCATATTTTATATTCAAATATGTATACTAATATGTAATAGAAAATATAATCACATAAAAATATACAATAAAATAACGCATTATTTTGAAACATTACCAAACATTTATTTCATAAATAAAATATCAACTTCCATGAAAATATTATATATATAATCTATAATAGTATATTTAATAACATAGTCACTATGTTGACCTGGACCCTAGTAGGCTGAATATTACCAATTAATTTATTTAATAAAATATTATTCGAATAATATCACCCCAATGTTCCAAATTGTTTAGTAGTCTTGATATAATAAATTCATACATGATTCCCATAATAATTTTTTTATAAAATACATAATATTATATCAAGAAAGAAATTAACCCCCTAGAATATATTTTTATCTCAATCATACCACACTTCATGAATTACTAGTAAAATAAATATAATCATGTTGGTATCTAGTTCGTTGTTTGGATTGTGTAAAGTAGAATCTATCATGAATCAATAAGAATAGTCATAATGGGATGTAAAATAATTGAATACATATTCCACTTAAATAAATTAATTGTCATAATCAGTACCTCGAGGCATTACATTGACAAATCATTTATTTTAAGAAATATTATGAGAACAATAACTATATATGTGAACAGAAAAATTCCAAGGTTAATATGTGAGAGAAATATTCCATTTAGGATTTTATAAAAATAATTAAATGTATATAGATATATTTTTTAGGGAATATAACATTGAATTTAATAAAAATAATCAATGAAAAAAGGATAAATTATTGGAACTCACCTTTTTATGCACCTGATCCGGTTGTTATCAAGACCATTATGAATATAGTTTAAACAATAAGAAGATTCCTATATAATGTTAGCATACATAATCTCATAATTAGACTACTCACAAATCGATAGGTTAACTATAACCAGTCCCACCTATATCATCATGTCAAAATCATTCCCCTTATATCAAATAAATGATTTACTTAAGGAACATAATTCCATATAACAAAATATCTATATTCAGTAAGAGATACATATTTTTCCATTTTTCAATAAAAAATATAAAAATATTAATTTTACAAACTTGTATATAAAAAACGTATCTGATTTCATAAAACTAATAATATTAATGATAAATTATATAGATATTAATTTTTAATTTAATACACAATTACTAGATAAAAGAGAATATTTCAAGGGAGTGCTAATGAATGAAAAAATAAATCAATAATGTGAGTGTAAATACTATCCTTTTTGAAAATAATCAAAAAACATACCATGTAAGAAAAAAGATGGTATGACTAAAAAATGTAAATAGTATTTAATTAGATAATTAAAGGGATTTTGTCATTGATTAATTTAAATATCATAAATTAACAATTAAAAAATCCTTGTACAAAATATCCTTTTAATATTCAGAAAAACCTTTTAATATAAATAAGAAAAGATAATTATAAATACTATTATTTAAAAATATCCATTGAAATATTAAATCGATGCATTAAAATTATTAGTGTTCATGGGGGTAGAAGATACAATACATGTTGTATAAGTGAAAACAAATATTACTTACACTTTTTTAGTAAAATACAAACATAAATTTTTTGTGAAAATACAATAAGTTTCAAAAAAACAAATTAAAATTCTTAAAATGAAGATAAATTTCTTTATAAATAATTTTAATAATGTAAAAAATATTTTTGAATTTTTTTCTAAAATGTTCTTTTAGAAGAAAAATGATTTTGAACAGAAGAGGGGAACGATGCCTGATTTTACAGAAAATATTTTAACAATAATTTTTAGAACATAATATTGAGAAAATTGTACTATTACATGAAAAAATATTGATGATTCATACCTAATGAATATTAAAATTATGTTTTATCAAATGATAAAATAATTTCATTTAATAGATATTCATTCATTAATAATAACGATAAAATTACTAATGCAAATCATTTTTTCCATTTTCTAAAGATCGGTTTAAGGGTTTCTGGTACCCAGAACCGGACATCACCACATTCAGTGCACCCTTCACAACATCCAGAACAATTCAAATTTCAAAATTCAAAAACAACAATAAAAGGGGACAGCGGCCCTTCCACGCACCGCACCTCCTCATCGAGCCAGGAGCCCATCACCTATCATCCTCGATCAGGGAACCATCGCCACATGCCACCACACCAACAGGATGTCGGGGGTCATCACCAAAGAACATTACCACCACCTTCATCTCTTCCATGAGAAAAAATCTACATCCTTCCTCAATGCACAAACCAGAATACAGGAAAATCTGTTTCATCCAGAGCATGGGAGAGCTTCACCATCATCCATAAGCACCACCTTCGACAGAGTAGAACCAAAACCCCAAACCATCCATGGTCAAGAACAACAGGCCATACTTGAAAACATAGAATCCACCACCAGATTAAAGGAAACCACAAAAAAACTTTCCCCAAAGCAAAGAAATAACTAAACCGCAACTCAGAAATCATCAAGAAACTCTACTAATCATTAGTGGCACCACCACACAACAAAAAATAAATCGTAAACCATCGGGGAGAAATGAATCCACCCGAAGAGTACCCATAACATTGCCAGACACACCATCGTTACCAGAAAACCAAGACAGAGCCAATAACCTGAAGGAAATTGATGTAAAACCCGTCACTGGCTTCAAAATCGTACCATATGACCAGATCTACAAAAATCACGATCACCCGACATGGAACACGACAGAAGCCCCAAAACGCGGCATAGATCTCACACCCTTGCAGAATCACCATGACTCCTGAAGCTGAAGAGGAGAATAATCCATGATGCGAACAACCGGGGATGGTAACGAGTCCGCGCAAGTTGAGAGCAGCCACACCGTGAGCGCACTGAGCTGCGTGCCAAGGAGAAATATCCAGCGGGGGGTAAGGTGGTGACGGATGGGAAACCCAATCGCCAAAGAGCCCCATATGGGCGCATCCCATCAAAACATTCTTTTCACGATAAAATTACATTGTCTAGTTTACATATATAATGATCATAATGATTAAAGGAGAATTAATAAATGAATCAATTATGTATCATAAATTTGTATTAAAATGAAACTGGTGGAGATAAATCATAATATATTAATAATTTGTCACATAAATAATCTAATAATATAAAAAACTATATAGAAATTATAATGGAAATGAAAAATAAATTGAGTTTTGAAATTCCTTACGTCATGGTAATTTTAATTTAAAATATAAATAGATGAAAAAATTAAATTTGAAACCCAAAATAAAATATTGAATAATATATTCATGATATTAATTGTATAATAGAATCTAAACACACCATATAACTAAAAATATGTTGTTAAAATGACAATATTCTTTAATAATGAAAAATTGATATTAAATCCATTATATTGATTTCGAATCTTCATTATCTATATTTATCCTATATGATAATTATATTATGGTTTTTCATCCCTTAACTATGATATATATTTATGATTATGAATTCATTTATTATGTTATTAACATTTTATGAATAATTACTTAATTAACACTGTCTTTATATGGCATTTTGATAATTTTTTACTACACAGTAAAAAATAAATTTAGTATGATGAAATTTGGTCAAACATTCCATTATTTGAAAATATGAAGATAATTTTTCATGTAATCAAAATTTTATTTATACATAAATTATATTTTCATTCCCAATCACTAAATGTGATTTTGAGAAATAAGTTATCTAATGATACTTAAAATGGTATGTTTTACATTTACAAAAGTAATGTCTCAAATTTTCGATGATATATATGGAAATGTGGTAAGAAAAAAATTTCACTATATATACTCATAATATCATAAATACCATTTTATTGATATAACCATACATATTTATATCATTTCCATGGTGTTTTGATGAAAATTTTTTCATGTCACATCATGAAAGAAATTTTCCAGGCATACACAAATGACTTTATCATCTCTAAATTGGTGACATGGAAATGAAAAATTTTATAATATACTTTCAAAATAAATAATATTAAAATATTTAAATAATTATGTCATATATGTCACATTTATTAAAATACAATATCTTTATTAAAGTCCATGAAAATAGTAAGTCAAAAATGACTCACTTTACTTAATGATATTGTGTTCTGGCCTAACCACTCGAAATATTATTGTATCCACTACCATATAGAATGTAAAAGAGTTATATATGTAAAAATTAATACAAAGGAATATTTATAATATCAATATCACACACACATATATTTCATACACATAATCATACAAGATGGTGAGGAGTTAGGTCGGAAAAGGATTCAAATCATTTTGCAAGGTGGTAAGAAGATATATGTATGAAAGATATTATTAATTCCCATTTTTTAGAAGAGGACAAGTATATAGATCATTAAAATATCATTATATAATCATATTATATTTCATATTATGATTTTTTTAATTTAGAAAAATAATAATAACATTTGAAGGATACGAATGAAAAAATAAAAAAGAATTGTTAAGAAATATACCTATTCACTAACTACCTCATTATGATTAAATATAATGTATTTAATTAAATTACATATTCCCAATATAATAATTATAGGATTTGCGGATGTAATATTTTAATTTATTTGTTCAGTAGTTGGCAAAACCAATCAAATATTATTATTTTAAGAGGATTGGATAGTGGGTGTCATTTTATTTGTGATGTGAGTGACACACTTGTATATTTGGAAACCAAAAATGTGTAACCATGTTTATAAAATTATAAGAGGGTAAAAAATATTGTAATATATATAATTATAAATGGTATGTCTCTAATTTTTATATCCCATAGACTTTGGACATGAGTATTGTTAATTATGTCCTATATCATTTTAGCTTAACTACATGTAGACCCATTTTTTTATTGATTTGGTAATGAATTTTTAATTTTTACACTATTAATTATTTTAATTTCATTTTTTAAATTATTAATGAAAATAAATTAAATAAAATTCAAAATATTGAATATATTTTAAAAAATTAATTTCACATAACATGAAAAAAATTTAAATAAAACACATATTCTTAACAAATATAATGGTTTAAAAAAATTTCAATAGTAAGGATGGTTTGAATATATTAATTTTATATATATTATAATAAAATTAAAAAAATAATTTTTTTAATATAGTATAACTATTTTTACATTAATATTTCTAAAAAATAATTTAACAATTTAAATAATTTAAATTAAAATATAGTTTTAAAATAAAATCTTTATTTTCTTAGTAGCTGTTAAAAAAGGGACATACAAAAAAATGAATACAAAAAGATATATAAAATTAATGATATAAAAATTTCGCAAAATATAATAATTTTTTCATAATATTTTACTAATAATTATTATTAATAAATTAAAATTATTTTCAAAAAGCTCAACTAAACCATCTTTTAGAGAAAATACATTTTTCCTAAAATATATTATTTTTTTCAATGATTAATCTTTTATATCTAATCAAAAGATAAACAATGAATTTTTTAATAAAATTGATAAAAAATACAGTAAAAATTATTTTATAATATTTATATGTACCAATTTAAGGTCAAGGATATATTATTAAAATATATTTCAGTGTATTTGGACTTGGGGTTGCATGTTCTACATAATATTGAAGTGATTAAATTTTAATAAATATATTTATGTAATAGATTAAGATATTTTTTTCTTGTAGAGTGCACAATATATTGATGGGATATTTTTTTATAATATAATGGTGTTACATTCCACCCATCCTAAATATATTCCCTCCTCACTATTTTATATTTTGATTAGAAAATAATTGATTTATATTCTCTAATTTTTTAGTTGAAAATCCAGATCATTAATTTTATTAATTTACCATCATTTTAATAAAATAGAAAACAATATAAAAAAATTATATAGAATAACACCATTTATGGTCTCTATGTTGAAGAAAATTTTTAAAAACTAAATATAAGGACCTAGATGATGATTTATTAATTATAGGGAGTGAGAAAGGTCATTGGTTATAATAATGTTAATGATTAATTTAAATGTTTGATTTTCAAAACAATAAATCTATGATGATTTACAAGATAGCATTACTCATAATATATGATAGTAATAGAATATTATTTTTTCACGATTACCTTACATGATTTTAGAAATTCATTTAATGACTAATAATATATTTAAATATACATAAGTTATAAATTGATATTTTATAAGGACAATTTCATTTTTTTGGTTGTTGATGAATTTAATATTTAACACCTACTCTAGGAAATGCATATCCAAAAATGTTTTTTATAAATTATGAAATAAAATTCACATTTAGTAGATCTCGTGATATATAACAGAGAAACAAAACTATTCCCCCATCTTTAAATATTTCCCAATAAATATATTTTATTATAATTTATCCAATATAATTAATTATTATATAAACAATAATAAAAATGAATGTGCCCAATCCTTAATATTTATTCTTCAAAAAGTTTAACTAAAAAATAACATATTGACCACAATATCAAATTTTATATTTGTAGTTTTAAATGGTAATCATTCTATGGTGGAGATTCTAATCCCTAGATCATTAATTGAATTCCCCTAGTTATAACCAATAATGTTGGTTATAATTTATATAAAACTATATCAATAAAATTTCTATAAAATTCCTAAATTTGTATGATCCACAGTTAATTAAACATTAATTGTAATATAAACCATAAATGTTACCAATAACATTGAGAATATAATAATGAAAAATAAAGAGGAATTCTTCCTTTAATAAAATTTTAATATTCTAATGTAATAAGTTGCATTCCTATAATTATTTTCAAAATATATTCTTTCTCATTTTATATTCCTACCTCAAATATTATAAAAATGTGTGTTTATGATTTTTATATTATTTTAAAACATAAAACATATACCCATGATGATATTAATATTTATTATGTTATTATATAAATATATTTTTCTAAAATTTAAAAGAATCCCTTGCTAATTCATTGCTATTATACTGAAAATTCTATTGGTAAAATTATATCAATAATTTAATACTAGAATTCAAAAACATAAATAATTCACTTATTTTATTTCAATATAATTCCCCACGTGATCTAGGTGTTAACGATTAGATGATGGAATTTAATTGGATAATGATTAGGTTCTCCACTTCAATTTCAACAAAATATAATTGGATCCCTACCATGATATTAATTTAATTCTGTGATACTATGCATTTATGATTTGAAATTATTTTGGATATATCCTTATTTAAGAAAAATTTAGAACATTACATTGAACTAAAACATAATCATCGGTGTCTCATTCAACAATTCAACACATGTCGTGAATTGATCAATTATTTTTCTGTTGTCTTCACTATTCGCACTTTTAGAAAACTCCCTCATTCTCTTCATTGTTTAGTCTAATTTTTTATGGTAATGTTTTTTAATAATATTTAATTATTACTAATTTAGAATTATTATAATAACATTATCTCAGTTCATCATCTCATTTGGTTTCAAAAAGTCTCCACATTTTCATTGTTGTTCGATTTCAAAATATTTCCTGAGGTTTGTAGCCACATACTATAACAAATAATAATAGTGAGAGATATAATAATATTACATGTAAATTCTTATATTCATTTATAATATGATTAAATCATAATTTATTTTACTCTAATAAACCCTAGGTTTATTCTCATCCAATATTTATAATTATATTTTCAAAATCTTCATAATATTTAGTAGAAAAATGTAAATTATCTAAAGAATATCCATTGGGAGTGCCATATGGATTTCAAAGTATGGCCTATTTTTTTGTACCAGGTGAAAATAAAATCAATCAAAATTAACAGTTATTCGATTTATTATCCCAAGGTACATCTATGACAGAACCACACACTCTTTTAGTATCATGAAATTGATGTATTTCAGTGGAAAACCCTATAATATCTAACATAAGATAAATTTTGGATGTTCTTATATACATTTCTTAAATGTCTATTCCATGGTTATATTACATAATATATTTCATCATAAATATATTTTCGATGAATTCTACTAATCATCCAATGATAAAAATAGTTACAGACCCATCCCCATTATCATTCATTTAGTCTCACACATTATTACTTTTGTACGATATAAAAAGAATCACATCTCGATGAACCAAAAAATTAAATAGGATTTGTAATCAAGATTAAAACATGATTCCAATATTATATATGGAACAGAATAATTTCTAATTATATTGTAAAAGAATAATTTTATTCTCTCTATCATTTCATTCCATATCAACTATTGTAAGTTTTCTGGTTTCCTAGAATGTGGAAAATTTAAATTATTTCAAATTCAATGTAAGGTTTTTATAAATCGGAATATATTATAAATAAAAAAATCATATTATAAAAAATAACTGAAGAAAACTCTCATTTATATAACTTGACTATCTTTATCAATACGGAAAGGAAAAATTTTTATAACAGATTCCATTTAATCAATATCATGACTATTTGAATAGTATATGTAAAAATGAAATTTCCATAGTAAATATTAAAAAAGAGATTTCATTTATATAGTAAATTGAGAATGAAATTAATGATGTGATAGTATCATTGATAAAATATCCAATATAATAATAATGAAATTATCATTAATGAAAATTATTGTTTATTAGACATTATATTCTCTAGACATAGTACCTCTATTATCAGGTCCATTCACAAGTTGATTTAAAATATAGTTACAATATTTTTCAATGAAATATTATTAAATAAAAAAATTATCTAAAAATTCTTCATTGTGAAATATTTTACTAGGTAGAAATAAAAAATATCCCAAATGTATTATATGTAAAATAAATGATTTTTATTCAAATAAAACACATTAAATGTTGTTTTAAAATTATGGAGGAAAATATCATGTTCATCTTTGAGGTCAAATTCATAAATAAGATAATTTTTTTAAAATTAAATATAATTTAATTTAAAAATTTAACATTGTTAGATAGACATTAAAAAATTTAGTGTTCAAGAAGTATTGGATTAGAATATTTACCATAAGCACTAAAAAATTGATTTCATTCCTTTTTTGGTAAAACTGAATTGATTTTTTTGGAATAAAAAAAAATTTCCATAAAAATATTGAAAATAAAAATTTAAAATTATAATTAAAAATAATTATTAAAGATGTTAAAATTTTTAAAATTATTATGAGAAACATCGATTTTGAAAAAAAAAGTGTTTTCGACTAAAGATAGAAACTGTCATATATGAATAAATAAAATTTCCAAAAAATTGGATGTACAAATGATTTTGAAAATGTAATTATTTAAATAAAAATGATGAAATCCAATAGATAATATATATATTTCTTACAATCAGTGGTCAAATAAACTCCTCCAATTTAAAATCAATTATAAAAAATCAATATTGATTTCTGATTTTGAAATAGACCATTTAAACGATTATAAGAGTTATCTAATAATTATTACATGAATATATAATGTGTATAAAATGTAGATACACATAAAACTAATGGATATAAAAAATAATATATTAAATACAATCTACACACATAATCTATGAATATGAATGTAAACTAACAATTTATTTATTAAAATTATAATAAATTGTGTTATAAATTTCATTATCACATGGTAATTAAAATTTAAATTATAATTATAAAATTTAATTAAAAATGAAACTAAAAAAAATTATATATTGATGATATTAAATTTAATAGGATCATTATATACACAATAATATATAAATAGGGTGAATAACCAAACAATAAACATTAATGAATTGAAAATGAGGTGAAATCCCAAACCCTGAGTCAGACTCATCGTATAAAGTCATTAACATGATGAATGATACAAATATGTTAATTATTTAATTTTATACATTTTTTATATTTATTATTCCTTTTATTTTAATTTTTATCAGGAAATTTATTATTATATAATCAGTTAATTTTACATATTTATATACTGATATTTGATTTATTTGTCAAAAAATACTTCAGTAGGTTGACTATTTGTCTAAGAGTTAATTATTTTAACATCTAATGAATAGTATTAATTGTATAATGACTAATTTTTTACAGTAATTATATTTTTATGACAAATAATTAAATATTGTTTTTATAAATTAATTATCTTATGCATATAAGGATTACTTGTTATACCAAATCATTAGTAATATTTCAATTTGTCAACGATAATTATTGAATGTTGGTAAGAAATATTTGATCTTCCGGAATGATAATAAAATATTTAATAATTTATTATTTATGAAAATATTATTATATATATCATCCATGATGGAAATTTATTAAAACGCATCCTCATCAGTTTATGAAGGTAGTTTTCCATATATACCTGAATTATGTTATCAATGGTCATTGACTGAAAATAGTATATAGAAAATTATATATTATATATTGATAATGATAAATGTGGTATTAATATATTTATTATTTCATTAATATCACTGTGATTAATTATCACTATCCTTGTTACATTAATTGTGAATTGATACTGAAAAGTTAATCACATTGATTATCAAGGTAGTAGTCCTCCAAACTTAGAAGCTTTATAATATTATCCCCTAAAAAATAAAATGTAAAATATTTATATATGATATCATGACTGCAGTGGTATAAATCTGTTTTCAATATAATATATATACTTTATATCAATCATTATATCCAACTATTATAGGAGTTGATGGAAAAAATGTCACATCGATTTGTGAGCTGTAGTCCACCAAACAAACAAGAGATGTTATCATTTTTTATTTTATGGAAGAAATGATTTATATTTTTTATACCATTATTAAATCAAAAATTTGTACATTATAGAAAGCATTGTTATTATAAAATTAATAAAAAATGAAATTTTTTAGAAGGTGGGAGAAGATATTATATAAAAATACATAGATAGAAATATTACACATACGTGGACTAAATAGTTTTTATATAACCTAAATTATTTACAGGATATAATTAATGATTTAAAGGATCTTATGGCGACTTTATGGATATTGTGAATTTATATTTTAATGAATAGTTTGATCAAAAATTATTTTGATGATGTAATGACGATATGATATTGTGTAGCCCTTTATAATTGTGGTGAGTGGAATTCATGTAATTTTTCTTAAAAAAGGAGTTATAATCACTTTTTTCACATTCCAAGTGTTGGATACCAACTATTTAATGGTATTAACCTCCTTTAATTTTCCATCGAACCATATTGGATCAGAACATTTTGGAGATTGATACAATTTATATAAAAAATTATCAAATAATAAGGAATTAATTTTTTCTTTGATTACTAGTGTCCATTTATAAATCTTTTAACTTGGTTAATATGATTTCCCATTAATTTTTAAGGGTTTAGAAGTGGTTTTGAATCATTCACTAAACCTGGTATGATAATTTTTTTCCAAAAAAATAACACCATGTATATATTAAATGACATGTATGTACTATATTCGTAGGTCATTGACAAGTTTATTTGAAAAAGTGTTCACAATTTACACGCATAATTAATGTTTTTAAGAGTTTATATGGAAAGAATTTATCCCAAGGTGATGTGTTACTCAGTGTATGTATGAGAAGTGGAATGATTACACATATGTATTCCTATGATCTTGTAGTCTTATTATTGATTTCATTTGATTCTCCTAATTATTTTAGAGAATCCCGTTCTCCATAATACCTAGGATGAGGTAAATTATATAGTGTACTACTTCAATCACATCAAAATTTTTTTTATCCATATCTTATCTATATTGATATTATTTTCATAGGTTTCCCTATTCATTCCAATCATTCATTATATGTTGTGGTATAATATATTCCCTACCAGTTTGTATTAGGGTTTTTGAAATAAAAATAGTTTACCTATGATTATTTTTGTGACCATACATGTCTCATTTATTATCAGTTATTCTATTTGAAATAATTATTCAATCAATGGATACAATTAAGGGGTCTACACCTAATCTTGTGGTCTATTTAATTTTCACTTGTATTAAATTTAATAATTTATTCAATGAAATACACAAAAATAAAAGAAACAATTTATAAAATTTTATAAAGTTATTCAATATTTAAAACCCAAAATAATTATATTTCAGGGGAATTGTCACATTTTAACGATTTAGTTGTATTTTGAGATAACATGAAAAAATGAAAAAAAAATTGGAATAAATTTTTTATTATAATTCTGTATTTTGGAAAAAATATTATTCACTAATACTAACTAAATAATTCATATTTTATAATGTTTTTATTCATGTTGGGATTAGTTTTATTCGGTAGGGTCCAATGAAATATCCAATATTTGAAGGCCCAAATCCATCTCATAAGTCAGTCCTCAAAAACTATTGTTGATATGAATTAATTAATATTGAGCCTATATCGTGAATTGGTATGGCCTAATGGATCTCAAATTATGAAAGGATATATAAAAATATGATAAACTATTTTTCATAAAGGATTTTATTCCTGATTCTTCCAGATGAGGGGTTGTTAATGCATTGTAAAGTGAATATTTGGAAGATGAGGAGTCACGAGGGAAAAATAAATGACTTAGATTAAATCATAAATAACTCCCTCTCCAAATATTGAAATTAGCCATAATATTATAGGAGGATATATGGTATATTGGAAAATATATTTTAATAAGGAAACATTCTAATATTCTATGATGTTTTATGCTATATATGAGAATATATTAATTGCATAAATTAGGGGGTGAATTTGTCTCACCCTTTTATTATAAATTATCACCTCTTCTCCCATTGGAAAAGATATCCATATTTTGTGGATAAGGTGGAATTTTTATATTGTATTAGTTACATTTAATTTTATTATATATTAGTTTATATCTTTTTCTTACTCTATGATTTTATTTCCTTCATCCTTTTCTATTAAATTTTTTATTTTTCCCAATGTGCTTCATTCAAACTCATCGCTTGTGTAGAGCCAAGTATTACCATTTATCAAGGGTAAAGTGTTGGTGTTTTATTTTATTTATATTTAATTATTACACGAAATTTATTATAATATTTAAAATGAACTTAAAAATATTCTACTGATCAGTCTCCACTTGTTTTTTATAATTATTTATTCCTCCTCATTTACTTATTTTCATTCCACTTGATATCCAAGTCATTCAAATGGTGACATTTGGATTAGTATTTTTTGAAGGAAATTAATCCTTTATAAAAATTTCTCAATGTAAAGAAATTTCAGTGAAATAATAGGGTTTATATTTATTGGTCTCGATAACTAAATTGGCTAAAATAATGTTTAAATAGTATGAATTACAATGATAACACCACTACAAACCACTGAGAGAAAATGTTTTCTTCTAATAAATTTTTTCTAACATTCCATCATATTTTTTGTGTTTTTTATTTGTATTTTAATATTTTATATATTATATGTACTTATATTTATTTTATTTTGAGATCCAATTATCCATATGTATGTTAGTTACGTTTCTTTTTTATTAGATAGATTATAAATAGTGACAATATAAAAATAGAGTGTGATTACAACATCCTTGAGTTCGAACCTAGGTTGTGACACTATGGTTAATTATTAACAAATTAAGAAATTAATTGAATATTGAATCATGATAAAATTTATTTCATTAATTTGGAACATATTATAGATTTTCTAATGTTATCAAACAATATTTTTCATAAAAAACAAAAAATATCAAAAAAATAAAATAATATCTTTATTGAATGTCATTATTTCATTAGTTCAGGGATTACATAAGTAATTTTTATTAAAGAATAATTTTTTAATGAATGTAATAATTTTGAAGCAATATTGAAGATTCATATTCTTGATAATGAACTAAAAATGGAAAAAAATGCCTTTGTGATTCAATATAATTTAATTGTTCTTAAAAAAGAAAGCAAGTTGGTTGTACCTTTGGCCACCAATGTCGAATAAGTTAATGTTCAATGTGTGGAAAAAGTTGTAGTTTATATACAATGATATTTATTCCCACCATCATTTCACAAATATATTAGTGATTTTGGGTCCATACATTAAGATCCACTTCACCATCAAATAAATGAGTTCCCAGTATCATTGGTTTAGGAAAAAGATTTTGAAGTAGAAATTTTTGAAAGAAATTTAATTTCTAAACTATATCATTATTTGTATATTATATGTAAGAAATTTTAAAATGAACTCCCTTTTTCTATTTTTTAGACACAGAACCATTAATTAAGGAACTTAATGAATAATAAGTATAAGATTTATATTTTGAGGAAAGAATAGAGGAGCATGTCAAGCTATAAACTGGTGCATATGAGGACGATGGAAAAAATGAAGAAATCACTATTAAATTATATTATAAATGTTACCTTAAAAAGATTCCAATAATTAGTCTAATACCTCCAACAAAAATGTACAAAACTCTTACAAAAGAGGATGACATGGAGCACCCTTACATTATTTATCCTCCCCCTCTAGATCTCAAAAATTATTTTTCATCTATACTGGGGGATGCGAATATTTTTATATATTTTTATTATTATCACTATTTGAATCTGTTGATGAATTTTGTTAAAAATATTATGTGTTTGTCTGGTAAGAAAAAAAACCCCATCAACCATAATATTTCGCTTAAATGGTTGCATCTTCTTTGACAAGGGGAAAGATAAACCTAGCATAGTCATTGGTGTTAAACCAAGAATTATCCCCTTTATAATAACATTATTTTTCTTAGTATGTAATTTTCATATGATTTTCCTAATTTCATGCTTTTTATGTCAGTTATTAGATTATAGGAGATGAACATAAGGATTCCTATGAAAAATAAAATCAAGTTTCATATTTAATTAACTTTAGTTTATTAATATTCATATTTTGTGGTTGCATCTTTCAATATCATTAGATTTTTAACCCATTTTAACTGAAATGAAATGAAGGGTAGTTAAATATAAGTGTGGGGGTGTGTAAACCTATAAATTTGTTTTGTTTTGTGTAAATTTTTCAATTTTTCATTCAATTATTATTAAAACTGATATAAAATGACTATATATTTGAAATTTCTAATATCAATTAATTTTAGATGGAATTGTCATGAATTTATAAATATATGGATATTAAATGATTGTTGATGTGAGAATATTTTGTAGTTATATTTTCATGAAATGTAATGACTTTGACCAATTTCTAAAATCCATTCTTATGAAAAACAATGTCAAAATATTTTGAAATATTCTGAGGTATTGTAAACTACTTTGATATATTCTTTCTAATAACCAAACTTTCTTGAGAGAAACATGAATATTTTGTAAGAACCAAAATTCATAACATTTTCATTCTATGATTTATATTTCATTGAATGTTTATGAATGATTTATATAGTATAATGGCTTTCCAAATGTTAACCTTATAAAATCCCTTACATCTATCCTCTATTATAAATTAGATTCCAATAATTTATTTATTAGTATAATACAAATTTAATTCCCATTTTCCCATACCTAACCATAGTATTGCAATTTATTCCTAGATATATCAAGATTATGTGTAAGGGAAGGGCCTATTATGTAAGTTTTTTTAGGATTTTTTTCATTTGGGGGATATGTGTGGGGTTTTTCAACATTTTGGGAAGTGTTAATGACATAATTGTGCTTGAGACAAAATTTAATTATTATTTATTTGTTTCATCTGGTTCACCATAATTTTTTTTAAAATGGTAAAAATATTTATTTTATCATTTTTATTCCTTTTATGAGTCATTTAAATTCACGGTAATTATGGTAATTAATTAATTATGTAATAATTTCAGGTTATTATCTATGAAAAACATTAACAAAAATGAAAATCATGTTGTTCCTTTCTGGAGGATTACAAATAATAGTATAAAAATGAGGAGAATGTGAATGAAATTATTAATTTTATTCATTGATTTTATAATTTTATATATAGTAATATATGAATTTTTCGTGTATGAGAAAAATGAAAAAATATTTTTCTACTGAGTGAATAATGACACAAATTTTAAGGTGAGGCCTGTTTTGATTGGATATGTATGTAATATTTAGGTTGAAAAAATTGAATCTAAGGATTGAAAATTATAGAAATTTGGTTTTCATAGAGGATACACGATTTTAGTTTTTTTCGGAATGAACATTGATTTTTTATCAGTGTTTATTAAAAGGCGATGGTGCTCACGCTCTCAAAAATAAATGTGATTTTACAATGTGATGTATAGTGCCTGACCTAAGTCATTCTCTCAAGGAAGAAGAGAATTTAACAACCCTTAATAGGCTTCAATGAAATACTAAGATAATTAAAAACAAATGAAACACAATATAGGGGGATGGATTAGTGACATTCTAAAAATAAACTACACAATAAATGAGAAGGAATAATCAAAGACACAATTTTGTTAAACACATATATGTAAGATGACTTATTTGATCTAATCTACCCCCTAGAGAATTAATTTATCAATATCCTATATGATTATAATTTTTTTCAATTATGATCCCATTACCTTGTCAGCCTATGAACCCTTGGGGAATTAACACAACCATAAATATTGAAAAAATTAGCCTTGTGATAACTTCATGAAAACCAATTGTAGCATCCTACATTGATTTTGATCTAAAAGAAAAATTATGGTCTGTAGAAAATGATGGAAGAATCATCTACCTAGAGTTTCGAATTAATTACGTTTAGGGATGGGAAATTAACCCTATAAATCTATCCCATGTAGGTAGGATTTCGTGACTGATGTTTCACTCATACGATTGAAACTTGTCCGACCATGAGGTCAAGAGCTAGTCGATCGAGTTATATTGAAATTAAAACCCAATTAGTTGATCATAATTATTGAATTACAGTAAATTTATGTCTTCAAAATAAATATAATAAAGCAATAGGTATTACATAAACTATGAATAAAATCATTGTTCCATGGGTAGAGTTTTCATCGTGGAGACATTTTTCATATGCAATGGATTAAACGGGAAACACCCTATATCATATCTACTATTGTTTTCCTGAACATAGAAGAAAAATTCATAATTGAAAAGAGAATAATACATAATTTTAATTAAAAATATTCATGTTACAAGTATAATATCCAAGAAACACAAAGTCAAGTAGGGTGAGAAGAGCCTTCTTGGACGAGTTCATTGCACATGGACGTACTACATCCTAGATACTTTATATGTTTCTATGATGAACACATTATTCCACACCTTCCCAATGTCTCGACCAACCCTCCCAAGTAGTGAAAATTTTATTTAAATATACATTGGGAGGGCTAGGGTTACAGAAAATCTTTACGTGTGAAAGGAAAATGCATCGAATAATTTAAATCCCTATTGTACAATATTATTGGCCCCTAACAAGCATGAATTATCAGTCCTTACATAATTATTATTTGTGTGTAATTGGTACCTCAAGATCCCCTCCAAATTTATGCTCAATCCAAGCATGGATGAAGGTGATACATACCAAATACTAATGTGATACCTGATATGGTGATTCTAGTAATGTATTGTTTTCATGGAGCATTTACTCCACTAAAATTTATTATCCATCTCAAATGTCCTATATATAATTTGTAGCCCATAAAGTGAAAATTAATGTTCAAAAATATTATGTTCAAATAAATCAATTAAATTTACTTATTTTCGAAATAATGTAGTAACTTTTTAAATAGTAAAACTGGAGTTGACATCAAATTTAAAAATAAAAGATCTAATCCCAAATATTTTATAAATAAAAAAATTTATTCCAATATGAGAAAATTATATTATTTAATATCAATATAATATTTATCAAAAATGTTTTTATCAAATCCTGCACACTTATTCATTTGGACTCATGGGAAAAATCATATCTTATTTTTTTAAAAACGTGACATGATATGTGTGTTCATATTTATGAATCCATAGTAGAAATATAAGCAATGTAAGAACCCATCAATATTCAATATCAATATTTTTTATTTAAAATGTATCATAAATTCTTTCAAAACAAAATCCAGTGATATTCATATCACTAATCATAGTCAATCTAGTAAATGGTCTAGTGTGCCATTAATTATCTATGTGTGTGTGTCCCAAACGTTCCATGATCATAAATCCATCCAATATTATATATATTAAGGTCAAGTAAAATAATTATGATTACCAGTTTTAATTCACTAAAGATGTTCTACATTCCTTTGCAATAAAATTTAATGTCCCACTCACGTAATCATTCTAGAAAGTAAAACCTTATTCTCTTAACCTAGATATCCTTATATGTTCTGAATTTCATCAATCCCCTCATTTATTAATATTTATTTCTTTTATGATGAACTTAAAAAAATTCTCACACTCATCACTCAATCCATTTTTTATCTCCAAATGTTAGTAATTTTAATAGTTATAACATGATCAAAGATCAAGGAACAATGGTTTTGGTCATTCCAATGATAGAACCCATATTTTTTTGTTTTCTTGAGGGTGTACAACTATCAGATAATAGGTACACAATCATAGGTCAATTCAGTATAGTAATGAAACTAATCAGAAAAGAAATGAATGTATGGAGTAATAAATGGTTTTTTTACCTAACATGAGTATACCATAAATTGAGTAGGAAAAATTTCACAAGTCATGGTTGACTAATTTGTTTTTGGAGAAATAAATGAAAAAATTTACCATGAACAAATAAAACTAATAATCATGAAAAAATCTAAAATTCATTATAATGACACTAACCTTCATATCATTTAAGGCATATGATTTATAAAAAATCAACCCTTGATGGTGAAATCATAATCATAGTCATCATTCTACATATGTATTTTGAAAATGTGTATTTTCAATATTTTCCATATGATAATGTTACCCGATATATATTTTTTTCTTAAAAAACTGAACCAAAAACATAATATAAAACTCATAAAAAAACAGAAAAATGAAAATCCAAAATATTTATCTAGAAAAGCATTCCCTTCTCCCATACTTAAAATATTTTATTGTCCTAAATATTAAATTTTTAAATGATATGATCATATAAAATGAATAATCTTAATTAAGAAAAATAATATATAAGTCAATGGGTTAGAAACCACATGATATTCCTAATTTATAATGGGGTCGTGCTGCGTGATGAAATAAATTTCATCTATATGATATAAGTCAATGTATTTTTTCAAAATTATCCCATTGACTAACAAATTGTTCTAGTGTCATATTTTGTTATATCTAATTCACCATAAAGATAAAACATTAGATACCATATAAGGATCTAACTATATGGAACAAAATGTAACCGACAACAACTTCACTCATGAATAGTAGATTAGTAGTTTTTTCAAATATAAAACTCTGATTATTAGATCATTCTGTCATGATGTATTTTTATTTCCTTTTAGAGCTTTGAGTTTTCGTATGATGAAAATATAATCTCTTAAAGTTCATAAATTTGTAGCTTCCATTGAATTCCATCATGGGAAAAATGCATGTAGAATTTATTTATTTCAAAATATTCCTGATGTTCTACTTCCATAGGTAGGTGACCAACTTTTCCAAAAAATTATAAATGGGGACATACTAATAGTGTTCTTATAGGAAATACAATAATCCCACAACTCATAATCCACGTTCTTTCTCCAATCCTTTATATTTGGTTGTGTGGTTTTCTTTAAAAAAATTTAACTCATTATTTCAATCCATATAGTGTCAATCTATTTAGGGGTGGTATTTTATTAATGTCTTTTGTGCCTCCGCATACATTTGATGGAGGGAATCCCAATTCAATTTTCATAAGTGTTCCTCTTTGTCAATGTTTACACCCTTTGATACTCCAACCCATCATGTCATTTGTTTCTTGAAAATGTCCACTACAACATTAGAAACATCTATACTGGTGTCCTTAGCCTCTAAACATTTACTTACATTATCAACAATAACTTTAATATTAAAAAATCTAAATGAACTAGGAAAAAAACCCATAATATCAATGCTCCATACGTAAAAAATTTCACAGAATAATATGGGTTGATAGGGAATATCGTGTCTCCTAGAACTGAAAGTATTTATGAAAATAAAAAATTTACTCTAATAAAATTTTCATATACTGATTTTAAAAATAATTTTAATTTTATCGTAGAATTGAAAAAATGATGTAATAAAGTAATAATGAATTATGTTTTTTTGGGTGAATAAAACATATTTTAGAAATAACATTGTTTTTTCAAAAAAATCTTATCATTGATTATGAATTTATTTCAAATAAATATATTATCAAGGAATTTATTTTTAAATTTATAAAAAGAAATTAGTAATATAATCATTACTATTCATACCTCCCGTTTTATTTGATTGGTTATATATGTATAATATATTATATATTACTAAAACATGAGTTTATATGTTCAGTAATCAATCATAGAGATTAAATTTATATGAATACAATACATGGTAATTTATTGTTTTTGTGTGTGACACACTCCATCAAATACAATGTAATTATTATTTTTGTATTTCACAACGATATATTCATTATATAGATGTTTAATACTATGATTATCTATATAATAAATAAGATTTTACAAAAATGTAGTAATATATAATTACATTAACATAAAATATCATCTTTACAATAGCGGTTATCAATCACATTAAACATATTTCCTCAAACGAAAAAATTATGCTTTTGAAAAAATATTTTTTACATTAAATATAATTGTTTTACATTTCATATATATCAATAATATATTAAAACTCAATAAATATATTAAAATTTTATCCAATTATAGAAAACATAATAAATGTTTTGAAGCCTCAATATTATAATCATTATTGAACTTAAAATCCAATGATTTCATCTTGAACTCATCAAATATCTCTATATTATAACTTCCAAACATCTAGTGATACCTAATAATCTTCAATGATAATAACTAAATTTTATTTTAACAAATTTATTTTATAATTACATGATTTATACAAAGGGATTTAAAAAGATAATTTTTCATGATTTCATTTGTTTATATTATTATATAATGAGGAATTTATATTATATTAAATATGGAATGATGTCCCTCTCTGTCATTTTTATATAATAAATCAATGTTTTTCAATACTAATTTATTTAATAAAATATTTATTTATTCAAATATGATTACATTTATTCAGAACCAGAATTCATAATTGGTGCTATTCATATTTATCTACCGAGAAATTTAATTGGAATTAATTTATTATCATAAAATTTATTGTATATATTATAATAATGAAAGAAAACTCAACAATATATATGATATTTGTATGAAACAATAATGTTTTTATCATTTTATAAAATAAATATAAGATATTAATGTTATCATTTATATATGAACTAAATATACACAAATGAAAAAATATTAAATAATTTATTTTTTATAAATAATTAGTGAAAAATTATTAATTATGAAAGATTTTCCAAGAAGAAAATGAATTTTTAGAATATAATTATTAATAATTCATATTATAAACTCATTATATACCTATTGAAATAAAATATTTCTTTAAAACCCAATTAGGAAGCATAGAAAAAATAAAATGTACTTGGGGTATCATAGATTCATCATTGACTCACATATTAGTATAATTACAATATTTTTTCTGGAGAAACATATATCAGTTGACTCCATCTAAATTTAGGTTAATTAACTACCTCCAAATTATTATAGTTGTTACTTTTAGAAGATATATTTTTCAGTTCATGTGTATTATTAAAATGCACACTTTCTCAAAGGATTGAGATACATCATTAAATCATCTCTATTTCCACATTTAATTGGATGAATTTTTTCAAACCATCTAATAAAATAATATAAAAAGTAAAATAATGTTATATGTTTATTACCCATTCCCAAATTATCCAAAAAAACAAAAATATAATTTATTAACATTTAATAATTAGTTTTCATTTAGTTGTTAGAATATCTTGAAATTAAAATATATGATAACATGATCATCTCTTAAAAAAAATTCATTATGGCCTATTTCGAAAAACACATTCAAATATCCCATAAAAATTATAAAAAATGCCCCTTAAAATACATTTTATAACAAAAAATTGCCATATTGAATAAAAAATAATATTATTTTGAGAAATATAAAATATTATTTAGGAGGGAAGATAATGATTAATGGATGTGAATGTGGGAAATTTTTTAAAGCTATGTATATTTAATTTCTTTTCTCAATCATAAAATGATTCAAAATTTAACCATATAAAAATAATTTAAGAGATATTCATTTAGTAACATTAATTATATAAGAGATAGTAAACCAGAACTATGAAAATATTTGTGGTGAAATCATGAAAAATTCCAAATAACATGTACATAAAAGAGAAAAATTTCAAAGAAATAATTTCAAATCAATTATTAATTGAAAAAAATGCCTATTTTATAACATTTAAATAAATTTGTCATTCAAGATGATTAAAAAAATATACTTTAAAATAAATTAATTGCAATTGATGGATTATAAAACATACATATATTGTAAAAAATGTGATATATAAAAAAATAAATGGTTAAAATTGTGTATGTTTTAGTGAGGGATATTAAGATGAGAAAACACCTTACCTCAATTATGAAAATACACATACACTCTATGAAAACAATATAACCAAATATTTTTTATTATTTTATTTCTTTTTAAATTTTTATATGTTATTAAATTATAGTAATATACATTAATTAACTTCAATACATATAATACAATTAGTAATTTGATTTAATTCACATTAAACCATTTAATGATATTTAGTTCAGAATCCCAAAACATTATTACTTGGCTGACCATGGTAATGTTGTCCATTATTACCTCATATATAGATAAATATTTCAAAATAAATATAAATTTTAAAAATTGAATGATATAATAGAATCATCTATTAATGAGAGACATGATAATTGATCCATATCTCATAATGGAGGTCGTAGTTCACAAATTCACATGAATGCAGTTAGAAATTTCGAAAAGATAGACTGATTAGAGGGTAAGAAATATATATATATATATTATGGAGTAAAAAATATAGAATTAATATAATATATATAAATAAAATCCATCAAAATATCTATTTATTATATAATTATGTGAAATGAAACGTATTACGGAATAAAGATGGTAGTCAACACATACACATTGGCAATACATTCATTTCAAATAAGAATTAAAAGGAAAATGAAATTAATATTCGATAAAAATAATAATACTTTATTATATATAGGATATTTATGTTATCATATCATCATGTATGGTATATAATGTATTTATTTAAATAATAAATAAAATTATGTAACATGGTAATATTTATAACTCTTATTTAGAAATCATGATTTGGATTGTACCTTTATCTAATATATGATGATCTTTAGGGAATATAATAAGCTATATAAAGTGAATGAAATATATATGAATTTAATTGGGATGATCATGTGGTACTAAATATTTCGTAGTCTATGGAATAAAGGATATGTGGTTCCCCTGTTTAAGTTAAGATGGGGGAACACTTGTAATTTTTATAAATATGAAAATAATATACGGTTAATTCCATGGAAATGATGATAAAACATTTATTATAGATATATAGATGTAATATATTTTAATATATATTAAATTATGTATTTTAAAATGATATTTGTTTAATTTAACCATTATTTATTTAGATTAATTCCTTCTTGATCCATTTTAGACGAATCCTTTGTTAGCCATGTTTCAATATTTAAGGGTAAGGAAGGTAATTTTAAAAATTATATTAGAAAATAAATGAACCATTTAATAACTATAAATTATTTCCTATCAGATAAAATAATCAATTATTTTTTATATTATAATGAATTTAAAAAAGTTAAAATTTAAATTACATTTAAAATACTTTAAATTACCAACGACATAAACTGACACTAATAACATTAAAATTAAAATTCATTTAAAATTGAAACATTTTAAAAATGTATTATTCTATTAATATATATATAATTCTTGGTATAAAATAATTCATCAAAAAAATCGACATTTAATGTTTTAAATTTATTTATTTAATTTCTCTAATTTTTATATAAGTGATACATTTGTGACATGTTAGTTTTCTAGTAAAGTATATTATCTATAAAATGTTTAAATATAATAATTTCAATAAATAATATATTACAATTCGTTATATCCATATATAATCTATGAAACTTATTTTTTAACAATATAAAAACATAACAATAAAATTTAAAAAATAGAAAGAAATATTTTACAATTTCATGGTGTAATATAATATAATGGAAACAATCAGTGTCAACTGTCAAAGATACAATTAATGTTAGTGGATAATACAATAAGGGTATAAATACATAATAAAATAATATTGAAGATGATATTTTTTCATCATTACATAGTATCTAACTAATTTATCCCATATACCATTTTCATTATTTACCCATTTCTACCATGGTGACTGTTCATAATGAAAAAAATGAGTTTCAAATTACCACAAAATTGGAATATAATTATTAAAAATATGGAATTGATTTTTTCTGGATAAATTTGTAGAAGTGATGGAAATTAATTTAAATATAAATTATAAAAACCCAACCTTATGTTGTTTAATGAAAATTGTGTTTTCATGTATTAAAATGACAATAGATGAAAATTAAATATATTATTAATTAATTTTGTATTATTTTGGTTATTATTAATATAATATATCGAATGTTAAATTAAATCAGTATAAAAATATCATACTTAGTTTAAATTAATTTATTTAATAAAAATATTATATATATTTTTAAAAAAAAATTATTTTTAATTATTGAATGAAATTAAATTATTTTAGAGAAATCCGAAGATTGTAATATTATGACTATTCTGACATTATCATTTCAAAAATTAGGTCTATTTTCATAAATTCAATTTAATTTAATATAAGAAATTAAATATAATAACAACATAAATATGAAATAAACCCCATTTTGAGGAAAAAATATATTGGAATTATATTTTTTTCATTATCCTAATTCTATGCATAATAATCAATATAAAAAAATTATAGACAATTAGCTTTTATAAATAATACCCTAAATTAATTAGAATTATTAATTAACAGTTATTAATTAAAGGAATTTTTATAATTTAAAATTATGCATATAAATATTTTTATATGAATCTTATATTTTTTCGTAAAAAATATCATTTCATCATTTCAATCACATTCATAATAAATATATAATTTATTTTCTTACATTTATTTAAGAAAATAATAATAATTAAATTTCCTAATATATCTATTTATAATTTTACATTACAATCTAAAGTCTAGTTTATAATAACCTTAAATATTAATATATATTGGTTAGGTCAAGTGTGGTTTAGTTTATTTAATAATTAAGAAAATATATTATATACTACATATAAATAATTATTTCATGGGTGATAAATTATAGTGAGTTTTATGGTTGGTTGATATGATGATATTTTATAATTGATAAGCATTGAAAATTTTTCATGATCATTGTTTAATATATAATGAATTCATTTTTGAAGAAAATATTTTCAAAAATTGAAAATTAATGAGTATAAAATAAAGGGTGGCTAAGAAAATACATTTATAACCAATTTATATAGATGTTTTTTAATTTTTTATTTTACCATGTAAATTAAATAAAAACATTCATCACACCTTCCACTTTAATTTCTAACTAATATTTACCTTAGTATCATATTTTAATGTATATAAATATAATTTACATTATTACAAAATTTGACCATTCTAATTAAAAACATGGAAAACAATTATCCCTTTCTATTTAAATGGGGATAAATATAAATTTCTAAAAATATTAAACATAAAAATTGTTTACAAGTAATTATATAAATATTCCTAAAAATAAATTTACATTTATTCTATGTCAAGTAATAATAATTTGATAATTTTAATTTTTTATTATATATTGATAATTTTAATTTCATTAATAATATTAAATTAAATATTATATATAGAAATATAAAATAAATTCCTATAATATATACTATAAGCACAATTTTAGAAAAAAAACACTTTTGAATAAAAACATAAATTACTACTATATGTAGCTACATAATTAATTCATGTACTTAATTAATTTATTTTAATATTAACTATACATAATATATTCTATTTATATCATTTTATAGAAAATATTTTTTATAAAAAAATATATATTTCTAAGAATAGGTTTTTCTTGAATTAATTTTAGCTCTCTTTATTGTTTGGAACTGTTAAATATTATTATGTAATTAGTTTTCAATAATTTTTTCTAATTAGTTTTTTGATTCTATGTTTCATAATTTGTTAAAATATTTCATTATTAAAATTATTATGATATTTCGATTATCAACAACCATCTTCATGTTTATATATATATATAAATAAAAAAATACAAAATCACATGATGTAACATTCACCTATAATTAGATTAATTTTTCCAATAAAATACTCAAACAGTTATGATAAAATTAGGGTACTTTATCCACATTTATTTAACGGGTTCCCAGGTATCATCCAAAATCATATGATTGTTCTAGATATCATAAATAATTGATGTTGTATTGGTTCATTGTATATATTTTCTTTGGTAAATTATTTAAACCCTCTGCTTTATTTAAGAGATATGATGTTGGGGGTGTAAAAGCAATGCTTAATCTAAAAGTGATTGGTATAGAGTGTGTTTCCTCTAAATTAGTACAATTAACTAAGAATTAAATTATTTATGGTCTTTTGGATTTATATGAGGATAATAACCTCCCATGAGACAATATCAATATTTTATAAATTGATGTTGTATCTAGGGATAAAATTTTGTTCTTCCAGAATTTTAAAACCATTTTCATTAATGATATTTGTAGGTATAACATTTTTTTAACATAAAAAACAAAATCTCACAAATAATAATTTTGGTATATCTTCCATTTAAATTATACTTCATTCATAACTAACTAATTTGATTGACCCATTTATTTCATTCATTAAAAAATATGATGTCATATTATCTTTATATCATTGATTTCTTATTGGATTCACCAAGATCATTTCCAGTAAACATATAAAGGATCATACCCTTCAACATGACATTAATAATGGATTTTATTTTAATATAAATACACTAGAAATGGATGTTATTGATTGATATATACATTTAAATTTATTTAGAAACATCTTCATGTGTCTTAAAAAGAACAAATGGTCCTCAAATATTGTCCCTCCCTTTTAGGAAAATTGAATGTGAAATATAATAATTAAATATTAAACACTTTTCCACATCATATTTTTTAATTCAAAGTGATCATATGATCATCATTTTATATAATATACCATTATAATCTATAAAAACAAACCAAATTCTTTATATATATATCCCAATAATATTATCAGCCATGAATAATAATTTGATTCAAATTAAATGTAATGAATTTGAATATTGATATACTAAATTTATGAATAATTTCATTAAATTTATTAAAATGTATGAAGGAAAATTATAAGTATATATTCAAACATTTTAGTATAGTTGTGGAAAAATATTGATGAATATCATAATAACCTTTAAAATTTGACATAGCATGATGGATGAACAAAAAATCAGGACACATAATCAATATTATCCTTGTACATTTTTCCTATACTGAATGATTCATGGTATATACATAAATAATTGTTATTATAGAGATACTAGAGTATAAAAAACAATATTTTTTATTATATATATGAATATTCAATTCAAATATTTATGATATACTATTTCATTTACCAATTTTTATAAATATATCATCATTATTTTGTATTTCAGGAATGTTCCATATATTATTCTGGATCTTTAATATAATAATTTTATACGTCCTTTTTCATCACATGGATTAATAGTTAGGCACCCATTTATTAAAGATATTATCTCATACCTTCAATTATATTTTTATTTTCTATCCATCACAACAACATTTAAATTGGGTCTTTTTAAATCCAATTCAATTATAAAGTATCATCATCATAACACCTGAAGAGTTATTAACCATATTATCCATGACATGATGGTAATCTACTAATAATAAATATTATGTGATGAACTCCAACTATATAATTTGAATAATATTTACAACATTATATGTTAAAATATAAATTAATATCTTGAGATCATTATATGATTCTAACTTTTCACAATAAAGATAATACCTCAATATATTGCATGAAAATATTACCAATGAATTGTTGATAATTTTTCACAGAGTATCGCATTGAGGGTGTTGAGAGCATTTTGATATAGATTCAAATTAACTATGTGATACTTTCATGTTTGAGGGAATATAATATAAACTATAGAAAAAATGATATAAGGTAACACTTGATTTAACCCCACCCCAAGGTGTTAACACGAATTATTAGGATCTACAATTGTAATGACAATATAGTATAACTATTGAATGGATTAAATTTTATTTGTCATTGTTATTATTTAAAATATCAATATTAACTGGTGTATTAAATGACATTATGATGTTTTATATTTAGAGCCCACAAATTATATACATTTTAAAAAAGAATTATAGGTTTATTCTAAAATATTAAAAATAAATGAAAAATAAAAATGAAACTTGAATGGAAAAAATTATGGAAAAAATGATGAATCTGCATTTTTTTTTATAATGATGTTGATCTCTATCCAACAATTAAATCAATTTGTTGGATCATTATGAAGATTATGTATCATGTTTTGTAGAGTATGAAATGTGAAAATATATCAACAATTTTGAAGAATTAATATTTTAATTATAATGGTATTTGAATAATGTTCATAATAATATAGTAACATACATACTTTTTTTATTAATGGATTTCATTAAGTAAAATATATATTTTTAGATGAAAGGAATTAAATATATAAAATGATATGAATAAAATATAAATAATAAAATTCCAGAAATTATATTATTAAGAAAAATAAATTTAATTAATTAATTTTAATTAGATTATATCCTTGATTCAAAAAAATAGATATGGAATTTTACTGAGTAGTTTGATGTATATGTTTTGTGGAATTTGTAATTAAATCAATGAAAAAACCTAAATATCTTTTTGAATGTAAAATATTCTCAATATGAAGCTATAGATTAAAAATTAATATATATTGATATCTTTATACAATAGTAATGAAATATTAATTAATTTTATACTTATATTCAGTTCAAATATTTGGAAGCCATGCTGAAAACAGTTTAGGGTAAAAAGTATTCCTAAATATGATGTATAATTTACATGGGTTAAAACTGAATATATAGAATGCACCCATGTGTGATGTTCCAATATTTATGAAGGAATAAATTCATACATGACATTTTAAATTTATATGTTTGATTCTAATAGGTAATGATATCTATATGAAATAGCATGATATCATATATTGGTGAATATATATATATATATAAATGATGGAATCTTTTACCATCAACCTGTAATTCAAATAATTTTACTATATTTGATCTCATTAATAGTAAAGGTTTTAAAGAAAATAGATTTTAAATGGGTTAGGAAATTCTATGATAAACATTCCACCATGACCATGGTAAATAATAAATTATATGTAAAATATTATCTCTAAATATTAAAAGATAACATGGATTATAAGGCAAAAATAGATAGATTTTATTTATCAAAATGTAAAAAACATGCAATTTAATGCTGAAAAACAACATTTATTACATAATATTGGATTTTTAATTATGATGGGATTATAATAATAGAATGTTTTAAGAACATGTATGCACCTAGAGCTCTTAAAAGGCCTTCTTTAATGTGGATATGATATAAAATATTTTTAAAACAAAAAATACATGTGAGTAAACAAATAGTTAAGAGGAGATTGCTTAATACAAATATGTGTGAATTGCTGTTTGAATTCATTGTTTGTTACAAATATGGTATTTAATATTATGTATTGTTATGTTATACAAAAGTTAGGTAGAAATATAATGTTGATGTAAGAAAGAGTGTAAAAACATCAAAAAAATTAAATAAATGTATATTCTAAGGTGGATTCAAATATATGAAAATGATAAGAATTATATATCGAAAAACGGTAAATTAATAAGAATAAATAACCAATAGAAATGTTTGTTCTACATTTTTAAAAATTTCATTCCATGGATCAATTCATCAATAGAATATAAAATGTAATTAATTGTATAATACTAAAATCCAAATAGGAGTGAATAAAAATATTATTTTATTGAATTAATATAACCTAGATGAATATGTAATTTTTGTAGAAATGTTGAGTATAAAAAGGTATGAATTGTAAATATTTATATATTACCGACATGAAAAAATTATTCTTATTAAATTATTGAATCAAATTTATAGTATAATTTGAATAGAAAAAGAAATTTGGGATATATTTTTAAAGAAATTCTATTATACAATATAAGGAATTCCACATTATGATGAATAATTTATTTACTTGATTGTAATAAATGAAAATTGAAATGTTTTAAAAACCATGAGGGGGTTTTATAATGATGGAATCTTATGCACTAATTTCTATAACAATGGTTCCATCTAAAAATAAATATTAAAAATGAAGAATATTTTACGAGGAGATCGGGCTTCCTCAATGATGTTTAAAAATTGAAAAACACATAAAATATAGGAATCTAAAGTTTCAAATCAATGGTACTAAAATCATTGATAAATTATAAAAATATATGGTTTTTCATTTGGATATGACTGAAACAATAATATTTTACGACATGAAATAATCATTCTTGAGGTGGTGAACCATCATATTTCATTAGTATTATTATTTTTTATGATAGTATATTGAAATGAATTTTTGTATAATAATTAAATATTTGTGGAAATAGAGTGGGTGTGAATGTTATGAATACTTGATCATAACATAAATATATAAATAGTTCCAGTGAACCATAATTGTTAATTCTATTTTTAAATGATATTTTGAAAATTTCATTTATAAAAATGTTTGTTTATATATTCTAGTACTCTTTCTTTATAATAATAAACACCCCCAATTATGTGTGTGAAATTTATTTTTAATCCATACCATGAAATTAAAAATATATTATATATTAAATGATGATTTTTATGTTATAAAAACTATACATATAATGATTTTTTTATTTTTATGATGAGTTTTAATTTATAAACTCTATTTCTAATTCAAATAAAAATATATCTAACAATTATAATTATTTATCTTCATCCTAGAGAAACTATAACAACTTGTGAATCATATAATTTTCTACCATTTAAATCATTTTTTTTAATTATTATCAATGTTTTTTATGGAAGTAAATGTTATTGATGAATAAATGATTACATCCATGAAATGGGAAGAAATATTGAGGATAATATACCAACCCATTAATATATATTCTTTTTAAAATCAATAAATTCATTGAGAATTCATGTATAAGGAATTTAATGAGAATTTTCTTCTTTTTATTGGTTATATGAGGTTTGTTGACAATATAGTTGTTTTTTATGAGGATGAAAAATGGAAAGGGGACATAAAAAATAATTTATTTAATTCTATTGGTTTTTTAATAAAAATCAATGTACATAAAAAATATTGCAATAAATTTATTTTTATTTCCCATATGGAAAATAACTGAGCATGGTACCCAATGTATAATCATTATATTGAGTGATAAGTACAATAGTAACTCACTCATCTTTTTTCACTATATCCAGCAACATAGACATAGGGTGACTATCTAGTGTATCTTTCCTATGAAAACATGAATTTTAAATCATTCATTTGGTTTATTCTAGATGAATTGTAAATCATAACATGAAAAAAAAAAAATAAAGAATAAGTGGATTTCATACCACATTAAATACATGTTTATTAATAATTAAGAAGGAAAAAATAAAAATTAATTCATCCGTAGATATTTACATAATCTTATTATAGATTATAGAACCCAATAACAATAGGTCAGACTAAATAATCTATTATTGATTGATTTAATTGATTTTAGTAAGTTTGGATGTGCTAATTAATTGGAATGTGTCAATATAAGGTGATATTATTAAATATTCTGATGTTTTGGGAGAAATTTTTAGGAGTTCTTCGATGGTATAGATGAAGAAAACTAATTTAAATGAACATTTAAATGAAAATTCTAGAATACAACTATGTCCATTTTTATTTGAGAATAAAATATTTATATGTGAATGTTTTGAGGATGTGTGGTAATAAAATAAAATCACGAAACAAGTGTATTAATTGTACAACCAATATATTTCCAATCCCTATAACGCATTGGAACAAAATTTTGATGGAAAAAATTCCTTCTATTTGGTTATATCAACCAACTATGTAGTATAGAGACTTCTGGATGTTACCTAAGAATAATTGAAGAGAAAATTTGAAAGAGTAATATTAAATACATTACAGTTTGATTAGTCAATTCAGATGTGAATTTGGGATATTTTCCATGAAATATTTGTTGGTCATGGACGGATAGGATATAAGAAGGAATCAACTGAAGTCATTCATCACAAGCTGTCCAAGGAAGAGCATGGGATAGTATAACGATATACCAAACATATAAATATTTTATTTGAGACTATGACTATAATGATTATATAAATTTTTTATAATTTGTAACACTGTAGATTTAATAGAGTTCATGTATAATTATTTGATTTCTGGTGTTCTTGGAACCTATTATTATCAAATCAAGAACTGAAAACTACAGGTTTCTTATATCATGCCAACTGAAACCTATATGTGAGTGATGATATCTTTCAAACAAATCAAAATTGTATATTCTCATATACTAAAATTTATATAAACATAGGATAAAATTAAATTTATGATCATGACTATAATAAAGAGAGATGATTTGAGGTTTTCAGCCAAAGACATTTTTTTATATATCGTGATCATACCTATTTGGATTGTATGAGTATTAATGTATAAATATTATCATATTGACTTATTTATATGAAATTTAAGATTTACTATTCATTATATATTCATTGTCACATGATACTATAAATGATGTATCGATAAGGGACTAGCATAATCTAAAAAACATACAAGTTTCAATAAGTGTTTTCACTATGAAGGATGACGAAGATTAAAATGGAATACAATTATGTTTAATACTTTGTGTTCAATTTCGTGAAATGATAATTCATAAGATAAAAGATATTTCATGTTAATATCATATTATGTATTATAATATAGATCATCATGGCACCAAAAAGGGTGAAATAATATACAAAACGTGGTCTTGTTGATCATTTCATGCAAGATGATTTGTTGTATGATATGAATACTCATGGACACCATTGTGTTGATTATTTTATGAATATTCATAAACCTATAAGAAACCAATAGTCAGAATGTGTTTTCCTAAAATTGTTTTGATCGTAAATTCTTATTGTATTAAATATTATTTCCCCATAATAAGAATGGTGTTATATAGTGTTTTAAAAGGAAATTAAAATAATAAACAAATAAATATAAATATTTGCAACGATAGGTTATCATAGATGAAGGTTATAGTTATTTGTCTACAAAGAATAGATAGATATTTCCAATTTTCGAAATCCTCTATTTATATAACATTTAATAATTGATTTTTTCCAATTGACATCATTATTTTAATTTAAAAAATCACTTTCATCTTAAAAATAAATTATTTATTTTATCCTATATAGTTAAATTTTCGAGAAGTAATTATTTAAAATTATTGAAAAAAACTTTTATTTAATATAAATATCATGAATTTTTAATAATACCTTTTTTATCAGAAATATTTTTAAAAAAAGTAATATAATAAATTTAAGAATACTATTTAAAATATATTAGGGACAATTTAAACATTTTCAACACCATAGTTTCTAATATTAAAAAATATTTTATTTGCTTATATTAATAAATTAGATTTTAACATCTTTCTAAATAAAATATTGAAAGTATAATTCAGATATTAGATCAAATTTATAATATTATTTATAATTATAAATTTAATTTTTGGAAAAAGGATAATTTAATTATGATTAAAATAAGTTATTGCTCTAATAGTAACAATATTTTAATATTAAATATAATATAATTCTCATTGAAAACCGTATTTAATGAAATATATTTATATGATTTAATTAATTAATAAAATATTATTTTTAGTTATATATAAAACAATAATAACAATACGTCAATTGGTAATAAATACAAAATATATTCTATAAAAAATAGTTAATATTCATATTTATACAAAAAATAAGTTTTTTTTTAATTTTATGTATTGTAATTTTATTAGGGATTAAAACATTTTTATATAATAAATTATATTAAATGGATATTATATTTAGGTTAAAAATATTTTAAATTGGAATTAAGGGTTAAAAAATATTATTATATAATATATAAATTACTTAGTCTAGGAAAAAGTTACCATTATTAAAATAAAATTTATAAAATATAAAATCGTATGGTAAAAGACATGAAACATGTTTAGAAAAGGCTAGAAATTTATTTTATGAGGATTTATTAACCCATGATATAAGGAAATTCTATTCTTTCTAAATGATAGAATCTTTTATTGGGGAACATTGTATTTATATAAGGTAAATGTAATTATAATCCTAAAAGTTTCAATTTATTCAATTATAAAGGGGGACGACTTCTACCAATCAATAACTATAGATAAAATTTTAATAACACTAGAAAATCATTCAAAACTCACTATCTATGAATTCATTTCATCATCCAAAATTCATTTTTTTAGAAATGATAACTTTAACAGTCTAATTTATAGAAAAAACAAGAAATGATCAAGACTCTATCCAACATATTACCTTCTTCAAAACATTTTTTCCTTAATCAACTACAGCCAAATTTTTTCCTATCAATTATAATTTCATTAAACCATATTATTTATTATAGACATATGTAATTATATTATTTTTATAATAATATTGTATCCATACTTTACCAACTGTGAAAAAAATAGTTTCATTTATGAAATTCCAAAATAATGCTTCTTTTATGTGTTGTATTTTTTTCTTCATCACCACCATTAATAGATGATAAAATGATGTAACTGATGTCCAAATTTTAATTGTATAAAATAAATATGATTCTTAAAATAAATAATTTTACTATATTTTCCTCCCATTTATTGAGAAATTGAATCATTAGTTCTGCATTTGTGTGAAGTATCACCACCATGAGCAATGAATTTAATTCATCATCACCACCCATTGTAGTTGAAATAATAAATATATATATATTTATATACATATATGTATATACTATAATAACATTATGAAAATTTAATTATTCCTTATAATATGATACTATTTTATAACCCATTATTCAACGATCACATACATAAAGAGTTATAAAGAATATCCAAAAACCTCACATAACCAATTTTAGAATATAAATTATATTATAATTAAATATATTATGTCAGATAATGGAAAAAATAATATTCAAAATCATTGAATATGTATATTAAACATATTTTGATTAAAATTATTATTATTTTATTTAGAATTTTATGAGTGTCTGTAGAATATATTTTGAACCTAAGGTAACATACCTACATTACAACCTATTCTACATACTGAATATATGTTCACTCTAATTTTCTACATTATTTGGAATAATAATCTCATTTATCTCTTTTTTATAAATATTTCACATAAATATATTCAAATTTAAATATCTTTTTTATATCAAGGCTTATTATTTTTGTATTCCATATGAAATTTACAGTCTTAAATAAATATAATTAATGGGAACATTATCATTTCATGTATCTCATTGAGGATCACATCTATAAAGTGTTTTTACTCAAAAAATGAATTGTAATACAATAATTGTTTTAGTGAAAATAATATATATATGTATATATATTATTTTTATGAAAAAAATTAGAAATTTCTTATTTAAAATATCATTTATTTATTTTATAATGATTCAAAAGTCTTATATTTTTATTATTTAATGTCCTATATATTTCATATTAATTATCTATATTAGACTACAATGATCAAGAATTTTATTTGGTTTTCAATAATAAAAATGAAATTATTTAATTCCTTACATATATTACAAATATTATTGATTTAGAAATTTTTATTCCCTGTGTTAAAATAATGTCACCCACATCCTTTAAATTTGTATTAGAATGATTGTGACTTACAAATGGCTGATTTTTTACATGTGGATTTAGTATATATGATTTCATTTCATGTTAAAATTATATCAATAGTAGTCTATCCCTCAAACTAATTAGAAAATTATTTATATCTCATGATATTTTTATGTAATGGATTTGGGTGTTATCTAAATATATCAAATAACATGCTCTATGTTATAATGACCATTTGAAGAGTGAACGTTGAAATATCCTTATGAAGTTTGGTTTTATGTTGTTTATATATATGTATTATTTAATGAAATAATTTCTAATGATATGAATCTATTCGTATGATAATCCATTTATTATATATTGTTATTCTTCTATACCATAATATTATCATATATTTTAATATTTATTACATTTTAAGGAATTATATCTCACAATATTCCTTATCAATTTTTTTCAATATATGAAATTATGTTTTAAAATATCATTGGAATTTTGAGAATGATTTGGTCTGTAAAACTATAAAGATTTTTTTCTCTTATATATGAAATATTTGAATGTATATTCATCCAAATAAACTACAATAATTTATCGTTAGTGTGTATTTGTTGGAAATATATGTGTATTTTATGAAATAATATTTTTTAAATGAATGGGTATCTAGCGTTTTTATCAATGTATAATATATTAAATTTTGGATGTTAGTTTTATATAACAAAAGTAAAACATTTTTGGGAGAAGTGAAAGGGATAATTATATGAATAGAAGAAAATATAAATATTTTTATGTATAAATTTTATAGCTTCCAACATAATTTCATAATTTTGTAGATATTAGATTGTTTATGTAGTATTTGAGATAGTTTTAACTTTGGGTAATAACCTTCATATGGGTTTGTTGGGTTGTAACACAATTGTGACTTGGTGTATGGAAGAAATTCATAACTACACTCCTAAATAAAAAATTATGAGGTATATAATTTGGTGTATCAACACTCTCCTTACAAACCATTATCTAGTATTGAATCAATTTATTTATAGAATTCTATTTTATCAATGATCATAATTAGAAAATACTATAGATCTAGTAGATTGAAACATTATGATTCATATGTTCGGTTATCAAAATAATATATATATGTTTCATCATCTCGGATTATGGTTAACAACATATACATTAATTAATAATAGTTTCCCATTCCAAGATATATATTATTTTATAAAATGGATACACCTAAAAGTAATATTATTAATGACATGTGAAATGGGAAATGTCATGTCTTCTTAATGGATGGTATAACATAATGGGATTATAATATTCGAACCTCATGTCATTATAAGAAAAAATAACTAATGTTATCAATAAAAACAATAAATTTGTTGAATCCCATGTATTATAGATAATTGGAGATGATTGATTCATGCCTCAGATAAAAGAAAAATTATGGGGTTCTTATTATCCAATAATAAAATTAAACTATATTATCATATTTGAGATGATATAATATATCCTTTAATTAACTAGGTATTATATGTTTATACAAGTTATTTACAACCCTAAGGTAAAATATCATCAATTATGGACACTAATAATGATAACAATTGACAAGGATGGAATAGATCTTATCTTGTAGGTCTAAATAAATAGGTTATTTAATAATATATTTTCCCCTTAAATATACTATTATAAAATAAATAGTTATTTAAATTCAAAAAATAAGAAGTAAAAAATCAATTATATATTTAATGTTTAATGATGTAATAGTTTCATAATACGTATCGGGTCTGATCATCAACAATGAATTGATAGTAAAATTATTAATTAATGGGTTATGTTTGATTTTGTTATGATCTATAACAATTTGGGACAACAATTAAAATAAAAAACATGGAAAATAAATAATATATGAATCGATTTAAATGGGTAATTATAAATGATAATGTGGGATTTGAGTTAAGTGATGGATAATAATGTTTATCAGTGAGGGATAGCCAACTAAAACTCATGGAGGCATGAAACTCTAATATCAGACATGTCAAATGTGTATAATGAGGGACCTAAAAATATTTTCAAGAGAAACATGAAATGTTCATGTGTGAAATGGAGCTACATCAAGCTTTCATACCATAATTTAAGATCTATAATCCCACAAATTTAATAACATACAAAATAATATAAATATCCATAATCAACGTGTTGTCCAATATTTCAATTAAAATGAATTTTGAAACTAAGAAACCAATTATCTAAGACATTATGTATTGAAGATAATCAATTATTACAGCCCCAAAGTAAAATAGATATAGGGTGGGATTATCCAACTAATTATATATTGGTGTATCACATAAATTTTCTAGTGACTAATATTACTATATTCCAGTATATAACATTGAATATACTATTTCATTCATAGTGGACACCCCATTTTATATAATTAATTTTGTAGTAGAATTATATTAAAGATGCTGTAATACATGGATGTTATGTAATAAATTAATATAAAAAATAGATATATTATGGCATATTAACTACAAAAAATTTCCATTGTAATTATCTATAACTTTATTTCCTATAAATCAATATCATATTCAGTTTATCAGAATTTAATGTTATTATAGTAATAGACACGTCTTCCACATGTGCATCCCATATGAAATATCAGGAGATGGAAATCACCGTCTATATACCAAATTATCACTGGTTATATTCCTTTTTGAGGATAAGGAATAATTTCATTTGTATTATTAATTGAAATTATAAATATAATTGCATTATAGGAAATAGTTCATATTTTAAATGATTCGATTGAATAGAGACCACATTAGAGTATATGCTCATTGTAAGGGGTTATACTCATATACTACTTGAATAAAATCATGATCTTGCTCTTAATAGAGTGGAAAAATTCTAAATTTATCATAGAATAAGATCCCTATATATTTAGATATCCAAGAATCCATAAAAATGACCTCAATTAAATTTGAATAACCAAATGCTAAAATTAATATAAGATTATAAATAAGGATTCATACACCCATATACTTCACTCTGGGTTTTTGCAGTCACGTTTTTAAGAAGAATGACTATTATAAATGTCTCGATAATAATTATTGTGAACTCAACATGATCATGATAAAGAAAATGTAACCCCTTTATTAGATTGGTTGACAGATCTATTAGTTTACATATATCAATACATCTCACATGTCTTCTGTGAGCCAATATATAATTAGTTAATAGTGTATAAGGAGTGCATTCTCAATACCCCCATTAATTAATATTACAACCAATATGAGTTCATAGCATTGTGATTTTTACTAATTAACAATTTAATAATAATTATAGACTTAATTAATAGATTTATTAGTTATTACCTTAAAATTTAATTATTTTACTTTTAGATAGAGTTCATATATTTTCATTATGGACGGAGTATGAGAAAGATTATATGAATTTAATGATTAGTACATGGACATATATGAGGCTATATGTATAGTATTGTAAATTTACTTATTTTATGGAGATATTAGCATTCCCAGTGCAATTTATCACTAATATTTTTATATCTATGGGTCCTATACTAAATATTGTGAGTTTTAATTGGCACCAACCATCACCCATGATTGATATTAGAACATTTATTGTGTTATCTTGGAATTATTAGTGATATATGATTTTTTTATGATTTTTAATCTAATTATACATCATTATTAAAAAGGAATATTATTTATATCTAGTTAGATTATAGTGAGGATAGAATCATGTATATATATATTAGTTTATAAAGTACACTTATATTAACTATTTCAGTCAATGGTTAATTATTTTTGATCTCTAATGTGGCATCAAAATGGCTTAGGGTATGTACTCAAGAATAATGATAATCTAATATCTTATTCCCCAAGGTAGCTTAGTGTTCATAAACTAAATTATCTAATTCATGATTTTGAGAAGGATTTTGTAGTTTTAATGATATAATTTTTGAGCCTTTAGTATTGTGGGATGATGTTTGACTTATATAAATTAAAAAAAAATCTCCCTATAAAATATGTCCACATAAAAGTATCTGTGTAGGAGGAAGTGAAGATGGTGAGAGTAGATCCAATGTTATGATTTCTCAATCATGTCCCATCCATTTAATGAATATAAAGTGTTCTATGTTTTATATTGAAATTATCATACTATCATATCTGTTATAAGGATAGTAATGGATCTGATATTTTTTAAAATGAAAAGGATGAACATTCAAATAATTATTAAATTTACATAATATTACATTTTTAAAATTTATTATACTCCATAATTAATTAATAAGATAATTAATGATAAAAGGGATGAGGTGGATATATAGAATAAAGAGGATTCCAAGATGATTAGAAACCCCACTATGTTCAATGACGATAATGAATGAGTTGTGAAATTTTTTAAAAGACATTTTATACCATTATATTCTTGTATAAATAATTTGATACATCATATTTCCCCTAGAATTATATTATCCATTAATCCATGAATAATGATTGTGTATTTATATCTCCTATAACATTATATGATGAAAAATGGGATGAGGGATATTTTGGGAAATTCATCAACATTCCAGGTGTGTTAGAATTATAACATTTATAGAAAAATGTAAAGAGTGATGATAGAATGATTACACATACAAGTATGGTAATACGAGAGAAATCATTATGTATTGTTTCACATTTATTCCCAAGACACAAAATTTATGAATCTGATTTTATTTATATAAGAATATCATATAAATACAAATCATTTCATTTTTATTCATGATATCTTTTCAAAAGATCACCAGAAAATGATATGTATTAAGAATGTGGTGACTTATTATGGAACCCCAATAATGATTATATGTAATTATCATTTGATTTTTAACCCAAAAAATATGAAGACACATTATAAGGATCTAAATAGATATTTTCACATGAGTGTAACAAATAATTCATTGACTAATGGAAAATATTAATAAAAAATACAAAAATATAGGGACCGGTTTAAATATTTCTTTATTTACATAAATGGAGTCTATGATGAATATAATAATATTTCCATGTGTTTTGACATTAAAAAATTTTATCTCTATCATCCAAATGGAACCATATGATGTCCTCTATAAAAATGTATATATAACACTTAATTTCTCAAAAAAGTAGACTAGAAAAATATTCGAGGTCACACATTTTTTAAGGATATAGTATATAACATTAACACTATTTAATTACACAAAAATTGAGTTTTTAGAGGACAGATTTTTTGTGATTATAACCATTAATGATACATTTAGATTGGGGATTGTAATAATATGGTCCTTCAAATATATCCGTGGAAGAGATTCATGATATTTGGATCTTTGTTGATATATTTTCCCCTATTAAAATCATCATCACATCTTAATTATGAAGTATCGACTATCCCTCAAACCAGAAATGTTATAAATTACAAAATTACTTCCATGTATATCTCTTTTGGATGAACGTATCAAATCTCTCACATGTACCATATTTATTGATAGTATATTTTTAAAACGGTCTCCCAAAAAAAGGGAAGATGATGGTAATATTTTAATTTAGAGACTGAGTTCTATAAATCAAGATAACACACTGTTTCCTATTAATTTTTTGAAACAATATCTATGTTGAGGAATCTATGTAACTTTAAGTGACCATGATATAAATTTACCATAATATGTATTTAACTTGGTGTATGGTATAAGTTTATTGTTGTCATATATACTAAGGGTAAATAATGTAACAATAAGATATTGTAATAATTGTTTCCCTTTAATAATTATCATGTCGAGTGTTATATATTACATTAAATAATAGACTAAAGTATGTACTTTGAATCTAAACCAAAATTAAATTAATCAAGAGGACTTCTATAATATTTATAATTGAAGACATATATAGTAGTAACTATAATCCATTATTAATAATACATTGATGTTTTTTATTCTATAATATATAATACTTTTTTGATTTATTATATTAATATAAGAGTAATATGTTATCAGTGGTCTTTACAAAATAAATAATTTTTAGGTCAAAAGTAAAAATATATATTTGGTAAAAAACTATATCTTCTATAATATAATAATTACCTAAAATATTTCAAATACATATTCATATAAAATATCTATATCTAAAAATTAATATATATCATCCAAAAATATGTTTTTATTATTAATACCACATGATTTGATTTTATTTCTAATATTATAGACGGAAAATTATTATTACATGTTTTTATTTATTATTTATACTTTATCACTTAATGAAATTAAATATTAAAACATTATTTTTCCCATTTTAGTTCACAATTTCAATATTTTATTACTATTTTAATTTTACTTTACTCCATCCAAATACTATTTTATATACTAGTGTTAATTTCAATAATAATGGGAAAACATGTATTTAAAATAATTTTTCTATTAATATCATGTGATGTTTTAGTCAGAATATTTTATCTAATTTAACTTTTAAATATGATTTTTTGTTTTAAAATATATAAATCATTATTAAATAGAATTTAATTTTTAATTTATTCTATATAATATAAAATTATAAAGTATTTTTACATGTAAGTCATTTCAAAAAACCCATTTTTATTTGTATATTATAAATGAATAGTCGATATTTTATGATTTATAAGATTAATTACATTAAAATTTGTATAAATTATGGTTTAGGAATTATGTTTTTTTATTAGTGGTATCTATTAAATTTCAAAAAAACATATAATTTAGATAGTTAAATATAATACATAGCATGTTAAAAATATAAATAATAAAATGAAATAACTTATTATAAAATATATGAAAGATGAATAAAACTATTTTACAAAGTCTATGATGTGAATTTATCTACATAATATCACCCAAAATTACACTATATCCAAAATTTGGTATCTTTTACCATCTAATAGTGTATTGTTATCATTGATTTTTAATGGATATTCATTGAAGGACACTTATTCATATGTAAATAAAGACCACTTCTATAAAACCATTGATATACATACAATTATAATTATTATTCTAAAAAATACTAAACTAAATAAAGTAGTGTTAAATTATATATCCTTTTGAACATGTTATCATATGTTATCACAAGGACATAAAATCCAAGGAAATTTCATTGTCAATATAAGGTCACCAACATAATCATTACATCTACCACAACATTTTTCCCTTTATGAGTGTCATAAAAATATATTATATCAAAAATATATAATTAAATTAGTATCATTTAAATAGATATATTTTGTTATACTAATGGAATAAAAATCGTTTACTCCTCATCATATATAATAAAATATAAATGATTTTTTCGTGCATTGCGAAAATTATGGTCTCTACAATATAACATCTTACCTTTACATAACTAAATTTTAAGGAAGTTAGAAATAAGTTAATGAATTAATAAATATGATAAAAACTATATTATTATAATATCAAAATTTTCAAATTATAATTTAATATCATTCCTAAATAATATTTTATAAATTTAATGATTAATCAACTATATTTGAAAACTACAACCTCTATATGAAGTGGGATTAAATTTTTATCACCATCTATTGTGGCTAAAGATAAAAAATATTTAATATATAAGAAAATGATTCTGTATAATTTTAATTATTAATTAAATTATTAAACAACCTTATAATTTTTTTACCATTTTCAACAATAATAAGACATCATGAAAAAATAGCTATGGAACATGAATAACTCATATAGGAATAAAAAATAATTTATAAATAAATTAAACATGATAATTACATGACCTTGGTAAGTGAAATATATTTAATAATCTTATTATGTAAGTATATAATTAAATTAATTTGGATAATTATTATTATTTGAATTTTAAAATAATTAATCTATAACACGGGGTAAGGGATGTTCAGTACCTCTTTCATAACATTCCTGTTAATAATTCTCCTTGTATTTTTCCATTTTGTGATAAATTATTCTCATGTAAATCTTATATTTATATATTTATTTTTCATAAAACATCCCTTTAATTATTGATCATATGTATATTTTATGTATCTTTGAAAATTCAAAAATTAACATAATCCTTTTATTACCAAAAACTCACTTTTCATTTCTAACAACAAAAATTATCATGATTATTTGTTTATCATGAATATCTACAAAACTATTTAATATTTTTGGAATTCAATTTTGTATTTATATAAAATAATATTTTATTTTTTCCATTAAAATATTCTTTTACTTATTTCATATGACATCAATCAATTTTTATGATCTTATTCTATCTTATCCTTAAATTATTTATTGAAATGTGATATTTATATAGAAATGATAAAGGATGTTGTTTTATTTTCAAACATGATCATGATAATTTTATAATTTATCCTTCTATTTGGAATCCAAATGATTTATAATTTAATATTTTTCATGTATTAGTATTGAATGATATACATCATTATCATGGGTTTATTAAGGATTATGATATATGTATTCTTGTTTTTTCATTAAAAATAAATATATATGATTATTATTTATGTGATGGGTGTTCATGAATATTTGTAATTTTACAATGCATTTGGGTAAATTTTCATATATTATTATTTGCTATGTATGTGTTTAGGGATATATCCCATTCAACAATAAGACTTCGTCCACTCTATGATTGTTTTGGTGGGAGTAGAAAATGTATTATATTTATAAAATAATGCTTTATAATATTGACAAACTTTGATAATAATTTATTATCATTTTAATATTCAATTTGTCCATGCATATAATCTCACAATTTTTTATTTCATGATATTCTATTAACTCCCAAGATATGATTTATTTCCATGGTTAATCAGTTACTGGTATTTCTAGAACTAATTTTTTTTATTTCCTACAGGACATCCTAGGTAGTTTTAGAATAATTCCTGGTGGTATGTACTCTATTTGGATGTTTTAAAATATGAATTTTTCTTGTTTAATAGTATTTAATATTTTCTCTATTATGGTACATAAAATACACTTATCGATCCTCAATGTTTATTTGTTTGAAATGTATGTTAAGAATTATTTATTAATATGAATTTAAAAAATGGATCACTATAATGACCATTTTTTGTGTAAAAATGTATAACATATGATTTCATTTTTATTATACCGCACATGTTATTGAAATATATATATGTTATTATGAGGATAAAACAAATCCAGTGATGATCATAAATTAACTAACATCATATATATTAAAATTAGAGTGCTGATAATTAGATGGAGTTATTTCATTTACTTATAACATTCAGATATATTTAGATTAATTATTTAATATTATTAAATATTTTTTATAAAAACTAATCAATGAATAAGAAATTATAATGATGTTTTAATCTAATACATTCTTAAATTGATGTTTATGATAAATAAAAAGAGAGATAAATTCATGTTACATATTACATTTTTTTATTTTAGGGATTGAAATGTTTTAAAATTTTGTGTCATATATTTGTTCTTCATTACTAATAATAAATTAATGTAGAAAATTATTAGGAATGTACTTTATGATTATAAAATTTTATAACATACAACAACAAATGGAAATTATAATAATGTTATAATCATACACATCATCCAATTTATAAAAAGGTAAAATTGTCATCTTTTAATGAAGAAATAAAAAATAAGACTAATATGACATGTTACTAGCTATGTTGATTAAATTAATGATCTTTTATTTCAGAAATTAAATGAGGATTATAAATTTATTTTTCACAATTAATATTTTAATTCATGAATATATTATCATGAATATCTTCTGAAGAGGATGATGTGATGGATATAAATATAAATCAACCAATTTAGTGATATTAATATAAAATAAAATATTATACTTGTTTTGTAACATCTTATTAATCAACGAATGATTTGATTTACACTAGAGTTATTTAATGAGACATAATGATCTGGTTATTCGAGTATATATAATCAAATTGATAACCATGAGTATCCAATTTAAAAGTACTATATATTATGATTTATAATAATTTTATCCATTTAATATTTGGTTAATGTAAAAAAAATATTAGTTCTGAACTAGTAATGAAATTGGATTCATTAAAATATGTTTATATTGATAGATTTAATTTACTCAACAAAATTATGACAATAGAAAGAGTAGTCAATCATATCAAGGAAAAACACTGTAAAAAAATTATTGGTTGTCTTTATGAATATTTCAAATTTCACACAAATGGGTGGGATATACATGTGTTTAATTATCATATTATATAACACATATAGATTTCCTACATAATGTGTGAATAATATTAAAGGAAATAAAAATATTCAAATGAAGACACATAATTCAGCTCGATTATAGGTGTCTTCAAAATCCATTGGGATTTATAGTAAATTTTATACTTCTATTACAACGATATTATCTAAATATTTTTTCTAATTAAAATATGCCAAACACTATGTATCTTATTATAAAATAATAATGGAATATATTGTTGTTAAATTTTAGGTAAAATATATCATATTTATAATGTAATATATTATTGAATCCCCATTTTTATAAATATTAAAAATTTCATTTTGAATATATCCTTAGAAAATGAATATTTGAATTTTTATCTTGTGATATTAAATTTCATAAATTTCAAAAACTCTAAAATAAATATTTATTTAGATGAACTTCAAAAAAATTATCTCTATAAAAAATTTAATAAATATATTTATAGTAATATAGATATATATGGTTTCACCTAAATGTATTTTATTATATAAAACTTCTGTTTTATTAATTGTATTAAATTTGATCTACATTTGAGGATTAATTTTGTAACCATGTAATATAATATTTCAATTTTATTTATCAATATATTTTATTTCCTAGAAAAAATTTACACTGTGGTTTTTTCCTAAATCAACATAAATAATTCAATTCCATGGTGGTCAATAATATTTTTATAAATTTTTTCTATTTTCATATAATAGTGGTAATTGTATTATATAACCTATATAGGTTCATATTTTAAAAAATATTTATGGATGTAGATTCCACCATAACAGTAATGTCCTGGTTCCGGAAGCCACCCAGAGGCGCCCCGTACCCGGTTTGTCACATGGACTCCAGCACATTTCCCCAAAAGCTAGGGGCTGCCGACTAGCAGTGAGGGCCTTCGGTGTGGTAGTGGGGAAACTATGCCCTCATTAAAAGAGTACACATTGGAATTAAACAACACACAATAGCGGAAGCATTAAACTTCCAACAACATTAATCATCAGAAGACAAATAAAGAAACAACTGGAGCATAAATATATATAAAGATGCATGATACATATATTTCTAGGAAAACATCCAAACAAGTCACAATACTAAATATAGTACTAAAACATTGTGAAAAAGGAAAACATATATGAAACTCCTCAACATCGCAAGCCTCAGCTTGGTCCCATGCTCTCCAGCACCAATGCAACCAAGTACCTGAAAATGTAGGGTGATTTCCCTTGTCTATAGTTGCAGCAATATAATCTGTTGGGGACCAAAAGAATGTCCAAAATATGGAGTGAGACTATATCCTAGTAGGTAACCACCACATGATCTGTGCCTAACATTCATTGAAAATATGGTAGGTAAATGTACAGAAAGTAGTAAATATGAAAAGTACTCAATAGAAAACAATTCACAGTTCCAAACATTTAATTCACAACCAAGTAATCAGCTACTAATGAAGGTAGAAATAAAAAGGTCACCCTCGGGTTAATTATCATATCTGAAACCCTATGGGTCAACCACTAAGTACTATGAACCCATTGGGAGGCACACACAGTCTCACCCCTCTGGTTCAACAAAAGAATAGACTCTCTGGGGAAGCACTCACCATCAATTCACCCTATAGCCTGGTATCACACTAAAGGCGCTCTGGGGACGCACTCAACGTCTCATTACACCTATGTTCTGCATCGAGGAACTACAAACACTCTAAGGAAGCAGTCAACATCAATTCCCCATGTGTTCTCGCATCGTAAAATTGTAAAGACTCTCTGGAGAATCTCTTATCTACATTATCCCTATGGTCTACTACATAAGGTTCTCACGGCCCTGTGTAAGTCAAATAAGTATAGCACATATAATGGCCAAGGTAAGCCCCATGAAATACATGGATAGCACTCTATGGAATATCAACACATTATAACTATATTCATACCATCCTACAATACTAGGCATGGAAATTAAATAGAAGCCTAACGGGCAAAAGACCGAAAGTTCAAAACAAGAAAACATGCATGGGAAATACTTCCAAAGAACAACAATTCACCATATTCACAAACAATATCCTCTACAGTATTATATAAGAATTTCAGGCAACAATATGGCTAAAATTGTAAATATGAAATACCCCATTCAAGGGTATTGGTGGAATTTTCACAAAATATTCAATGACATTCAACGGAAAGGCACAAACCACCTAACTGAACATTTTTTATGGAAACCCCCACAAATAAAGTACACACAAGAAAAAATAGGTCGATCCTCGACGAACCATATTTAGATCTCTTCTCATAACAAGACCTAGGACAAAACTCATCAACTTGTCATTCACACAATTAAATGTACCCATAACGGGCATAGATATATGAAACTGAGAGGAGAGGTGATGTCGATCTAAGTAGATCAAAGAAACCAAACAAGAACGTATAAGAACATCTATATAACTCAATAAAATGGCTTCAATTCATCCAGAGAGGCCTTTGGATCGCATCTGAATCGATGGGATAACCTTCTTTCACTTTATTAGAAGCAAAATCCTGAGTTGTGGCTATATATGAGTAAAAATGAGCAACTTAGAGGAAAAACTGTGTCAGATGCACATTTTTAGGATCTCACTTTTCTTCTCATAGGGTTTTATCGCATGGATAGACAAACTCTGTGGTAACCGTGAATTAGACACTGCCTCAGTAGACCCTCCACGCACTGTTTGGACCCACGGTTAGACTAACAGTGCGCAAACCGTGCTGTAGCCACTTCCCCGGCAGACCCTCCACCCACGGTTTGGCCGCACAGTTAAAAAAACCATACGCTACCTGTGTGACTTCCCCTTTGCCTCAAAAATTAATTCAAAGTTCTCTTGAAACTCTTATTCATCACCCATAACTATATAACTTTGAAAGGCATAAAAAAATTGTCATATACCAGAATAAAATGTCCATGTTCTTTCAAACTTCCCCACATAATGAAATTTCTCCTCGAATTTCCCTAACAAGGCAGTAGAGAAAGAGGAACCCCAAACAGTTCAAGAATCTATGCATGTACATTATAATCCCTCTCCCAAGTCTCGTCCTCCAACCACCCATGCTGCCATAGCACCCATTCTAGAGGAATAGGCAGGCCAAGTAGAACCTTCATACATTGATCAACAATCTAGATAGGATGCTCCTCAAACGAGGCTTCCTCCTCTAACTCAACCTCCTCAGGTTTAGAGACATGAGATAGGTATGAGAAGTAATGTTGATGCTGAGAAATTTGGAAGATATCTTACATATCCAGGTACCTCTGAGGTAACTAAAAATGATATGCAACCTACCCTACCCACTCCAACACCTCAAACGACCAGACGTACCTCGGTGAATTCTGACCCTGTCTCCTGATCCTTTTGTGCCCCAACCATGTTGTAACGCATAGAAAAAGTTGATATCTGACCTCGGACTCTAGAGGTCCTCTCCACTAACCAACATAAGACTCTTGTTGTGATTATTTAGTACCCAATATTTTTTAATCAACTCTATCGGTTCTATGGTCTCCTGGACAAAATGAGGTCCCAACGAAGCTACCTCTCCTACCTCTAGTCAATATAAGGGTGATCGTCATGACCTGCCGTACAAATACTCAAAAGGTTCCATCTGTATAGTTTAATGAAAGTTATTATTGTAGGAAAACACTACATGAGATAACTTCCTCTCCCAAGAACATCCAAAATCAAGAATTCATGATCAAAACACGTACTCAAGAACCTGAATTGTATGCTCGAACTGGCCATCTGTCTGGGGTGGTAAGATGTACTCAAAATTACATGTGTACCCAATTCCTTCTGAAGCACTCGCCAGACCTGAGAACTAAAACACACATCTCTGTTTGAAATGATGTAGTGTGCAAATCCATGTAGGAACACAATCACTCAGATGTAAAACCTTCCCAGCTCATTAACACTGATGTTCTCCTTGATCGGAATGAAGTGAGTGACCTTTGTAATCCGGTCAATGACAACCCATACTGCATCATTCCCTCGGGGAGACCATGTCAAATTGGTCATGAAGTCCATTGCGACATCATTCCACTTCCACTGGGGGATTGTTAGCTATTATAGATGTCCTGGTGGTCGCTGATGCCCCACCTTCACATGCTGATAGGTGGAACACCTCATGCCAAACACATCAACATCACTCTTCATACCTGGCCACCAATACTGACAGAGTAGATCACAAATCTTCTTGGTGACACAATGATGAACTGCCCAAACTGAGAAATAAAAGTCCTTCATCAACTCCTCGAGTATGTCTGTTGGCACCCATACGCTCCCCTGTAAATGCAAGATCACATCCTCACCTATGGTCCATCCATGAATAGGGTCCTCTTTTGACACACATTCCCGCAGGACTAGGCCTTCAGAATTTGATAAATTCGTAATTCGTACTTGATCAAGCAGAGTAGAGGTAACACCTATAGAAGATAGAAAAGTCTGACTCTATCTATCATGCACATAAAAATGCATCTTAGAGAATAGAGCCATAAGAAACCACTCATAGTTGGCCTCCTGAGTAGCATGTATCTGAGTCCTTTTACTCAACGCACCAGCCACAACTTTTCCCTTCCAAGGTGTATAGGCAACCGTAATTTCAAAGGATTGTAGGTACTCAACCCACGTTCACTGCCTCAAATTCATATCACGCTAAGTGAATATGTTCTTGAGCTCTTTTGGTCGGTTAAAACCACAATATTCTCCCCTAGAAGGTAATGTCTCCAATAGCATAAGGCATGAACAATAACTACCCACTCCAGATCATTCGTTGGGTTGGTATTCTCATGTGGCCTCAACTACGGAGACACGTACACAAAAACTCCATTTTCTTGCATAATCATAGCTCTCAGTTTGATACCTAAAGCCTCACAATAAATAGTATAGATCATTCTTGACTCTGGAAAGACTTGTATCGGTGCTAAATTTGACCTCCCTTTCAGCTCCAGAAATGATGACTCACAAGAATCTAACAATAAGAATTTTTCACCCTTCTTGGTCATACCTGTCAGTGGTGCTACTAAGCGTGAAAAGTCATGTATGGAAATTTTGTATTATTCAGCCAGCCCTACAAAACAACACATCTCAATGATGTTATTTGGATACTCATAGGAAACTATAGCTCTCCCTTTCTATGGGTCTACTAATACTAATGTATTTGTAGTAACGTGACCCATGAAGTAAACCTAGTCCATCCAGAAGTGGAATTTTGAGAGCCTAACATATAACTGTTGCTCTCTCAGTGTACTAAAAATGATCTCATGTTGTGTGGCATTGTTGTAACGATTGTGAGAGTACTCCAAGATATCATCCACAAATAAAACAATGAAAGAATCCTTGTAAGGATATAACAATCAGTTAATCAGCACCATGAAAACAGATGGTGTGTCCGTGAGACCGAACGACGTAAGTAAGTACTCATATAGACCATACCTACTACTGAAAGATGTATGAGGTAAATCTGATAGTCTAACACATAATTGATGATAACAGGCACTCATGTTATTCTTTGAGAACACCCATCCCCTTTGATGATGATCAACGATTTTATCAATCATGGGAAAGGGATACTAGTTCTTGACCATCAACTGGTTCAAATTCAAATAATCAAAACAAAGACTAAGGGTACTGTCTGCCTTATTCAGAAACAAGACTGGCGAACCCCAAGTATAAGTACTGGGTCAGATTAAACCCTTTTCCTGCAACTCCTCCAACTACTCCTTGATCTCCTGTAACTCAGGTGTAGACATCTTATAAAGAGGAATGAATGATGGTACCCCTCCTAGCACGAGCTCAATAGAAAATTCTACCTCACACTCTGGAGGAAAACCTGAAAAATCCTCTGGAAAGACATCCCTAAAACGGTCCACCACTGGAAGAAAGTCTAACTATAAAGTCTTCTGGTCATCCAGATATATACTAGAAATATGGAATATAACTCCTCCTAGCCCATGATTCTCATGTCCTGCTCTCCTTGCCTGGAAATACCACTCACATCTATGATGAAAAGATCCACCCTATGGTGATAATAAACTCACCCTATGATGGTAATAGTCGATGTCTACCTAGAAGGGAACCAACTAGTCCATCCCGAGAATGACATCCTAACATGTAATCTCTAAAACATAAAGATCCCAAAGTAAGTGACACCCACCAACATCCAGAGGGCACTTCTTGGACTGACGTACACCAGATGTTCATGTCCCCAAAGGAGTGTCTATTGACAACACATAGGTAGAATAAAAGATACTGGGCCCAAAGAAATCTACATCAGGGACAAATATAATGTTTTGCATAGAATATATATCGAAAAGTGTTGAAGATAAAAATTGAGGCTACTAAGATCGTACCTCGTACTGTAGTAAGTCTGGGATCCTTCTCCTGCTGGGTCTGCTCCACTACAAAAGTCTGAACTGTAACATAGCCTTGTGACCTTTCCTGACTTCCCTATGATGATCTGCCCTATTGGCGATGATAGACCGGTGACTGAACACCACGGCCTCCACCTCCACCTCGGCCCGAATGGCAGTATGAACTCCAGTTCCTAGATTGGTGAGTAACTGATGGAGCTGCTCCTAAACAAGGAGTCATGGATGAACACATGTCACCATCTTATGGTGAGAAAACCTGACAAAAAATACTAAAGTTGAATCCAAATTGCCTCAAATCGGTACACCACAGGGTCCCTTTGGCACTTCAGACTCGTATTCCCAGTTATTCCACACTGGTAGCATACCACGAGGCTATATAAAGATGTGTCTCGCCTCCCTGGATCACCCCGGGAAGAATCCCTACGGCACTTCTTGTTGTCAGAGGGCAATGTACTAACTCTGGTAGCGGAACCACCAAGCTCTCAGCTCCTGAATCTCTCATATTGAGCTCTGAAATCAATACCTGGTTTATGATGGAAGTAATGGAAGTCAACCTGAAGATATTCACCTGTGAGAAGATCTCTCATCTGAGACCATCCTAAAACTTCCTTTCCAAGAACAACCCATCTCCACCCTAGAGGGGATTGAAACACTGAATCTCGGTGAAACAAATGGAATAATCCATAACTGAAGGAGTACCATGTTAGAGACTCATGATCTCCCAGGCTCGATCGGCCCTCAAGGTATCTAGATAGATGTAGTCCTAAAAGACGTGCAGAAACTCCTCCCATGCCATTACCTGGTGATGTCCCACCTATGTGATCACATCCCACCACCTCTTCAAGGAGCCTCATAGCATATAGGTAGCGATCGTGACCCACCTTTCTAGAGGCATCTCCAGTTGCTCAAAGATAGTCAGCATGGCTTCTGGCCATGACTATGCAGTATGAGTTCCTTCTTCTCCTATGAAGGTGGGAGGATGAAGCTACTGGAAAACCAACATCATGTCTTTCATAGACAAGGCATGAGGCGTTTCACCCTCGATGTTCTTCATCATCCTCATAAAGCCTTCCCTAAACTATGCTTCGACGCCATTTACTGGTATAACTGCTGCTGCCAAGGCTTTCACAGAAGGCAGATCTGCAGCAGGTCCATGATCAGCCATATCCAGTGTCTGATCACCGCCTTGTGGCTGACATACAACCAGAGGACATCTCAGTGGCATGAATCTACAAGGTCAACCGCACACCTCAGATAAAGATTAACAGGGCTTAAACATATAAGTACATGGAGTGTATAGTGGAATATTGTTTCTTCCCGAACAGAAGAACACATGTCGTGTAGTCAAAACTACACGCCATGCATTTTTTGTTTTTTCAGAAAGTAAACTTTCGAAACTACTCTGGAACCCATATAAACACTAAAATGAATATTGAAAGTGAAAAATTTTGATTTGTGAGGGCTCGTACTCCCCATGATTCCAAGCTTGGCATCTTACACATGTTAAAAACATCAAAATACAATGTTATTATACACCATGATTCAGTCCTTGAGGGCCCATAACACATCAAGAACAAAAATTTGTAATTCATTCAAATAAAATCTTCACAAACAATACCCTATAAAATATTAGGTATTTTTATCAAGGAATCTATCACAACACCATGCATATTCTAAACATCATCTATCACAACAACATGCAATTGCTAATGCATCCTATATGGCATGTCAATAATGCATGACATGTGAATTCTAACATGAGGTTATATGATGAATGGGACGGCATACCCTCATCTCATCAGATTGTGAATGAAATAGAACTGCAATATCAACAACAGTAACAACACAAAACATCTTAATCAACCAACGATGAAATCAAGTCAATTGTATAATTGCAAACCAATAGAATTGCAATAAACGAGGTTGTATGGATTTTCCCTATACATAGGTTAGCATCACCCTAGTACAACTTATTAACAAGTACCTACTTCATCATATCCATGGCTATAGGGTCCAAATAATAAATCAAGAGAAAATAATTCCTCTTATTCTACTTTCTAATGTCCCAGTTTCGAAAGCCACCTAGAGGAAACCGGTACCATGTTGGTCACATGGTTGCAAGCGCATTTCCCTGAATGCCAGAGGCTTCCGACTACCAGCGAGGGCCTTGGGTGTGGTAGTGGGGAAACTATGACCTCATTGGAAGAGTACACAACAAAAGTAAACAACACAAAATAGCAGAAGCAGGAGATATCCAACAACAGTAAACAATAGAAGGCTGATAAAGAAACACTGAAGAATAAATATATATATAAAGATGCATAATACATATATGTCTAAAAAATAGCCAAAAAAGTCACAATGCTTAATACAGTTTTAAACAAATGTGAAAAAAGAAAACAGATAAGTAACTTCTCAGCATCGCAAGCCTTGGCTTGGTCAAATGCTCTCCAGATCCAATGAATTCGAGTACATGAAGTCTAAGGGTTATTTCCCTTGTCTATACCTGCAGCAATATAATCTATTTGGTCCTAAAATCATGGCCCAATGAGGGTGTGAGACTAAATCCTAGTAGGAAACCACCGTAACATTTCTTCCTAACAGTCAGTTAATATATAGCAGGTAAAAGTACATAAAGTAGTAATCATGGAATGTAATCACAGTAATCAACCCAAAGTTTCAATAATTTTATTCAAAAACAAGTAATCAGTAAGTCTAACAAGTATAAACAAATAGGTAACCCTATGGGGAGTCCTCTCAGCCTAATCCCTATGATTCCATGAAAAAGTAAAAGAATCCCTCTTGGAGGCACACACAGTCTCACCCCTATGGTTCTGCTAAATAATAGACTCTATGGGGAAGCAATCACCGTCAATTCCCCCTATAGTATCATATCATACTAAAGGCTCTCTAGGGTATAATTGACCGTCTCCTTATCCATATGGAATGCATAAAGGAACTACATACACTTTGAGGGAGCACTCAATGTGAATTCCCCATGTGGTCTCGCATCGTAAAACTATAAAGACTCTCTGGATAAGCCCTTGCATCCATTCTCTCGGTGGTCTACTACACTAGGTTCTCACAGCCTTGTGTATTTCAAATAAATATAGCACGCGTAAAGGCCAAGGTAAACCTCAAGAACTACATGGCTAGAATTATATGGCATATCATCACATTAGAACAATATTCATACCATACTACAACACTAATCATGGAATGTATGCAGATTATTAATGGGAGAACAAGACCCAAAGGTCAAAAACAAAAAACATGCATGGGAAATACATCCAAAGCACAACAGTTCACCCTATTCACAAACAATGTCCTCTACTCTGGAATATAAGCAAAGTATGCTACAATAGGGATAAAACGGTAAACACACAATACCCCATTCAAGGGTATTGGTGGAATTTGCAGATTGAATTCCTTGAATTTCAACAGAAAGGCACAAACCACCTACCTCAATGGTTTTGATGAAAATGCCCACAAATGAAGAACGCACAAGATAAACTGGGTTAATTCTCCAAGTACCCACCTTGTATAACTTCTTTTAACAAGACCATGACAAAAAATAATCATATTTTCATCCACACACATAGATCTACCCATAACAAGCAGAGATCTAAGAAAACAAGTGATGTGGAGAAGTATATCTAAGTAGATCCTTGAAACCGAACAAGAACAAAGAAGAACGTCAACATACCTCATGAATCTGGCTTCAATTCACTCACAGAAGCCTTCAGATCACTTCCATATCGATGAGAGAACATTCTTTGACCTTAGGAGAATATAAATATTTTGTTGTGGTTGCTTATGAAGGAAAAAGAGCCACTTAGAGGCAAAAACGTGTGAGATCCACATTTTTAGGATCTCTCTTATGTGACTGCACGGTTTGCTCGCACGGTTAGACAAAACGTGTGCTTCCCGTGTGTTAGCCAGTGAGTCAGTAGACCCTCCATGCACGGTTTGGGCGCACAGTTAGAAAAATCATGCGCTAACCATGAATTAGCCACTACATCGGTATACCCTCCACGAATGGTTTGGGCACACGGTTAGAGAAACCGTGCAACGCCCGTGCGACTTCCCCTTTTCCACAAAACATCATTCAAAGATCTCCTGACCCTCACATTCATCACCCTTAGAATTATAACCATGAAAAGCATAAACCAAAGGTCATATACCTGAAAATAATGTATGTGTTCTCACAAAAACATAAACATTTTCTTCAATTTAATAATGAATATGAATTAATATTTTTTCTGTAAAGTGGTTTTATAATATATTTCTGAATGTTTTTCTATAAAACTAAAGAGGTTTTTTGGATTCTTAATAGAAAATTCATAAATTATTAAATGTAAAGATATATATGTAAAACAATTAGATACACTACACCCAAATTATTATATATTTCATGTCCAAGAAAAAAATAACATGAGTATACTATTTTAGAGATTCCATGTAGAATATATAGCCAATGCTGCTTATTTCGGGCCCAACATTAAGGTGAATTTTTTTTACCCAATGATAAATTTTTTCTATATATAGTAGGGTGTCTAGAACCCATTTTAAAAACATCAATTTTACATATTGAATCATATTATTTAAATTTAGTTATATTGAAAATGATTTCATTCAACAAAAATAATTATTAAAATTCCCAAATTAATTATATTATGATTTATTATCAGTTAATTGAATTTTATTTCTTATAATTGTTATAAAATATTTGAATTTTCATCAATTTTACATTATCATATTATATTTTAATTTATTTTTTATGATTGACTCAATATTGGTCATGAAGTGAATGGATATTTATTTTTTAAGAAAATTATAGTAAATCGATTTGAATATTATTTCAATTTTTTTAAGGAGACATATTTATAGTGAATTAAATTGATTCCTAATTATTAAATGAGAAAAAAGGTCATTCAAAAGAAGCTTTATTTTGTTTGGTCTGCCAATATAATTATATAGATTATACTATTGAATATATTTGTTTTTATAACATACACTAAATGATAAACATACTATAGTTACATTAATTTATATTTTTCATGATATGATTTAAATTTACATTCGTAGAATAAATTTACAAATCTATATGAATAATGGTGAATAATTAATAAACATATAAAAATGAGGAAAATTAATTTATGAATAAATTGGATAATTTAACTTTGAAGAAGATCATTGAAACTGTAATCTAAAAAATAAAATCATTACTAGTTTTTAAATTAAATAATGTGTTTGATTTATTTACTATTGAATCATTGAAATTCATAATTCATTGGTTGATAATAATATTAGATACAAAAAGTTCAGATTTAATTTATTATCTTAAATAGAAAACTATTTTCTTGTTGTTATTTAATAACATTTCTTTATTGTAATATATCATGTATAATTCACACCCAAAGAATCAGATTCATTTATATGATAAAAAAATATATATTAAAATCATTCTTCAAAAACTAATACTATTTAAATTGATAAATATTAAGTTTATAAATATTTTTTTATAACAATAAATCATGTTTTTTTATATTAGTTTTAGTTTTATTAAATTTAGAATGTGTGTTATTATTTATTGTTTTATTGTACAAAATTATAATTTCATGAGTATGAAACAAAAAAATAAATAGAATAATTTCATTCCTTAAGAAACATTTAGTCTTATATATTGATTATTAGGTTTTGTTTCCCACAAATATGATAAAGAATATAAGAAAAAATATTTCATTTAAATAAGTTTATTATCATTAAAATATACCCAATGAATAACTACTGACAATAAAATAACATACAACAAAGGATAGAACTTTCTTGTATAATATTTGTCCATAAAATAATGGGGGCCTCCATGTTAGTTTCATGACATCAGGTTGTGGTGATATATATGAAAATAAACAAAATTTTTTTATTCTGATTATAAATTTGATAGTATTATGATTCATTGATATTAAAAATATTAGTTACATATATGTAAATTATTATAGACTTCCATAGGTTTCAACATTAACAAATTATTGTCAAAATACATAAGTATTAGATCATAAATTTTTCTTTATTGGTCATACAAATGATCCAACTAAAATTAAACAATATTTTTCAATAATTACGTGATATATATTAATTAAAATATCAGTAGTTGTGTATTTTACCCTAGTAAGGTTTCTTAATTTTTTGAAATAAGATCCATTTCATTTTGAAATTAGATATAGATTCATTGTTTTTTGGACCAATTATCTTAAAGGATATATTGAAAAAATTTGTAATCTATATATAAGACTATTGGATCTAAATTCAAACATAATAAATTATGTTAAATATAATGTCTTATGTTGTTCTATATATAGTAATTTATATATGATTTATACTAAAAATGTATAAATTTTCAAGATTTAATGTCCTCAAATTTAGCAGGTCATTAGGAATTAATTTTCAAAAATATTTTTCTACATTATTTCTATATTTATTTGTGTTAGAAGAGTTTAGGATCTAATTGATGAAAAATTTATAGAGGTAGGAACCAACCATTTTCTTAATTTCTAATGATATTTCATTTTATAGCCTATATGGGTTGTAGAAGCATCAATACTACCATGGATTCCTGATGTTGGCTAGTATAATTCCATTTTCTTGCCCATGGCGATGGTAGTATCCTCTCCACAATATTAAGGTATATGTTTTATAGGGCCACCCACAAACTAATTAGTTGATCTAGTTGTGATTTAAATTCTATTTTACCTTATGTTTCTAATATATAGACAATATTTTATATCTTCCTAACATTTTAAATCACTCATTATATCATAAAACACGATTGACTTATATAGAGTGGATTTTACTATATTCTTTACATCTTCACAAAAACTAATGAATAAATTGATCAGGTGACATATGTTTGTTTTTTATCTATTCTAATAGATATAACATTTTTATAATGTGACTAATTAGATATAAGTGATATTAGGAATGGGTCAATGGATTATAATATCATCTAATTTGGAAATCTAGGATTATTAAAGGGTAAATAATCTAATATATTGATTATGTATTTCATTATCATTAACATATAGTAATACATTAGTGACATTGGTTCTTATTTGGAAAGTAAAGAAATTATTATAGACCATATACCTAATCTTATATCATGATTCTATAACCCCATTGGAATGCATTTTGGGTTTTTTTAGAACATTGTTGTATCATCATGATCTATGTGGAAATTTTAACATTTGGTCTAATAATTCTTATGATTGGACGTCCATAAAATTTATGGACAATGAAAGAAAATATACTATCTTGATTCCCCTAATGGATCACCTATAGTCAATGAGGCTATCAATCATGTGGTATATTTCATCCATGTTATGATTTTTTTGTAGGTATGTGGGGTACATATTCAATATATTAAAAAATGATTTGTACAACCATTAAGGAATGATTAATACCATATAATGTTTTGATGTGTGACATGGTTCACAAGGAATGTGATAAAATATAGATATATTGTTATTTGGGAATAATATCCTTAGGGGATGTCTTGAAATTGGGTATTTGGGCATTACGTCCATAAGGACTCACACGAGATAGTTGGTTGGGATTGATAACATTTTTTCATAACATGAAGAATTATGGACTTGTGGTCCCTCAAATGATGTAAAATATTTATTTGTATCAATATGAAATTCATAAAATAAGACATAATTTATATCATTGAACTGACCATGTGGTTATAGATCTCTTGTTAATAGAAAATTGGTAAGTGTATGATATCTTTACACTTCATTATCTATTTATACATCTACATAATTTTCATTGAATTCACATTCAAATTTTACTATAAAATTATTTATAAAACATTTGCCAAATAATTATGTAATTATACTCACTACAATTATGGGTATGATATTGCATGAATTTATTGTATAATTATGGACCCAACTCTGTGTATTTTCCATGCGTCATGTAGGTAGGATTGAAAAGATTGAATTATTTTGGGAATATTATAAATTTCTCAATAAAATTATTTAAAGGTCGTTATATTATTTTTTTCACTCCTTATAAATTGGTTATTATATAAAAATCTTTTTCCTTTAATTTATCATAGACTATAATTATTTCAGTAGATGAAAAATGGATATTACCAACAATTCACATGTTGTACAGATTACTTATTTATATATCATTTACATGTTTTTTGTGTTTTTCGAGCATATATACTAACAAAATAGTGTTCTAATATTCAAATTTATCCCTCAAGAATATTTGGAAACCTCTTTTTTTTGTAGAGATATACATGATGTTGTGTGACACTCTTACTGAGACTCAGTAATTTGTGTATCGGAATTAGAAACTAGAATGAAAGGTGGTTGTATAATCCATTATATAATTTTATTTTTAATGGTTTTTGAAGTTTGATTGAAATAATATAGCTTTTGTTTATATTAGTAAGGTTTTTATTATATGTTCCATGCCAACTCATATGTAATAGTCATCCATGTTACCCATGGAGGGATTTCATCTATCAATTGTTCTTTAATAGTTCCAACTAATAATGTGTAATGAATTATCCTTTAACATAATATATTTTGGTAATTTTTTACAAGTATTCATATTATAAGTACTTTTATATATATTGTACTATATAAGTAGGAAAAATACATAAAATGTAGAACCATACATTACATGTAGACACTTATACTCAATATCCATTTCATCCACCAATGGAAACCCTTTTTTAGAAAATAACCTGACATGTTTTGGAGACACATCATCAATCTTTTATTCGTGAAATCTTATACTCCATTACCAATATTAATAACATTGATATTCTATTTAAAAATATTAATGAAAAAATAAATATTTAATTTAAATACAGTAAATCATTAGTTTTGTAAAAACATAAAAACCCGTTAAGTCTAATTCATAAAAACTAATTATCCAAAATAAAAGAAATATGTCAGTTCAAAGTGATGTCATTACCAAATAACTATTATATTCCCCCATAAAAATGGTAAACCAAACCATTTACATTCATATCTAGATTGTGAAACTCATTTGAGATCCATAATAGGTATCCTTATTTATATAAAATATATCAGGCTAACCCATTTCTATGAGCTATATTAGGTATCAATCCATAGTATACAATATATTGGGATCAACCAGGATCTATAATTTAGATCAAACATTAATATATAATTTCTAAGTACCAAATCAATTGTAAAAACCTTGAAAACGCATGTAAATCACTATTAGTCAATTCGAGATGTAAACATTTCTTTTTTATGTAAAAATTACTTTTAAATCTACAAATAATACACATAATATTGAAAATACCTTTTTTTAATGGAACTATGAAAAAATATAATGGAACACACAAATAATTAAGGTATATTTAAAATTGAAAATTTTATTAAATCCTTATATGTTATGAAAGATTCTATGTTTTTGAAATAATAAATCTATTTATAAAAAAATCTTAGATCAAAAAAAATTTATTAAATCAAAGATACCTATACAAAATTTAATTTTTTTTAGAGAAAATGAATATTATCATTTTAAATTATTAATTTCCATTTCATTATATCTATAAAAAATTTAGATAATAGAAATGAAGAAATTATATTTTGATGACTAAATCCTTAGGTCATTAAAATGACCATTTCGTTAAAGAGTCTCTTACCACGAGACCAGCTCATCAATTACATTTATTACAATCCATAACAATAAATTTAGATTAATTATTTAATTTCATGAAATGAATTTTAAATTTTATTATTTATTTTATATACATTATTATCATGTTATATTAATTAAATATTTATTTATGTTAATTACTGAAGTTCGAATGATATATAGTACTTGAGTAAAAATTGATATTTTTATAATGTCAATAGTAAATGACCTCATTAGTCAATCAACACTATAATAATATTCTTGAATTTATAATCACGTAATTACATGAATTATTCTTTTTAATAAACCCATTAATGTTTTTTTGGAAGAATTAACTATGTTACAACCAATGAGATGGTAAGTCTTACGTACACATGAGTAACATTTCATTATTTTCAATGATTTTTTTAGAAATAAGGATTGTATTATTTTATCCTTCCAGAAAAATCATAATAACATTAATATATTATTAATAATATACGTGTTCTAATATATATTATTCGTGTGGTGTGGGGATTAAAAATGAATCACATAACATCGTGGAGGTGATAGTTTACACGTATGCATGAATGACGTTATCATTTTTATTTGCCTTGAATGTAAGAATATAATTGATAATTTGTTCACTTATAATGAAAAATATTCCTTCAATTTCATTAATAGAAAGTAATTACATCACTAAAATTAGTCTTCATATATTGAAATGGGTAATGAATTAGATCGGTTCAGGGATGTGATATTCTTATATACACACAAAGGGTTATTTATTTTTCATTTAATGAATGGGAATATTGATTTAGTTGATTATTTTCATAGAATAAATCTACATATATTAAATATACTAGATTTATTATTTTCATAATTGTAAAAAAAATTAATGTTAGTGGAAGAATAAAATATATATAAACACTTATTTAAAAATGTTACATCTTCTTCAGATGATCTCCAATGATTGGCATTGTAGTTGGGGTTTGGATTAGTGGTAAGCACCCCGTAATGCTACATGAAAATGGGGGTTCAAAACCCATGGGGTGCAAGTAATATAGCAGTAATGTAGCGTAGAGTAGCAGTGGCAGGCACTGTAGCAAGGGTGGGCACTGTAGCAGTGATGAGGTACTGTAGCAGTGGTGGGCACTATGTGGTACTGTAGCAGCGTGATTACTTTAGCATTACTATTGACAGAATGTGACTTGGGCCAAAAATGTGGGCCGACGGGCCATGTAATGGGATATATACCCACTGGTCCTTCGGGATATGTAATGGGTCTCCCTCTACCCAGTTAAAAGAAGTCATTTCATTGATTTAAAAATAAATGAGGCTTCGGCCCTAAACTTTTAAAAAAAGATCACCAATTGTTGGCACCTTAATAACTCTAAGGTAAGTTTTATGCCAAAAATATGAGGAATATAATGTGTATTGGTATTATATGAATGTATTTGTTCATATATTTTATGAAATTAACAGTTTTTAGGTGTGAATAAATGATAAGAATGGATTCTAATTTATTGTGGAGCAGAGGGGAACTATTGGAATTCTTCAAAATATGAAATTATTACAAATTAATTCAACATTATAATAGAGTAAAAACTTATTAATCTATAATATATGTTTATGTATGGTCAAATATCCTTTATAAATTGAATTATATAGAAGAAATTAATATTGTTTATGATTATTTATTTGTATTAACCCATATTAATTCTTAACATGATACATTGTAATTTTAGATTTGAGGATTAATAAAATTTCAATAAAATGAAAAAAGACCACTAATTGTTTAATTGATGAAATTTAAGGACATAAATAAATTTCTGTGGAAACATATATTTTTAGAAATATTATATCATTTAATAAAATAATATTTACTTTAAAATATTAATAATGTTAATTTTGATATTATTCATTATCGGACTTATTTAAAATTTCATAACAAATTTATATATTCAAAAAAAATATTAGAAAAAATCCATAATATGTAAATAGAACCACTAATATGTATAGAAAATATCAGTTCATTCAAAGTATTTATATTTTAAAATTTTTAATATCAATTATATGATTTTTCCATTAATTAAATAATTATTGCATCATCATTGTATCATAATTTAATTTAGTTATTTCTTTTTGAAAAACAATTAATAATTTTTTTATGATGAAGAAAAAAATCTATCAATCCATATACTAATTATATTCAAATATATCGTATAAATAACTACATATTAAAAATGATATATTTATTAAATCTTGAGTGTTTTATCTTTTTCTTTTCATAAAATTAAAATACTATGAAATGAATAATGGAAACCATGTGGCACCATGTGAACATACAAGCACTACAAGGATGATTTAGTCTTCAATTAGTTCATCAAAAAATATTAGGACAAATGTTTGTATAATTTTATAAAATTTATAATATTATTTGTTCTTACAATTACATGATTTATCCTTAATCATTGTAATAAAAAATTATTAAAATTACTATTCATATTGTCCAAAAATGAAAGAGAACTATAAAATAAATTTACTACATCTGATTAAAAATATTGTATAAATTTTTATAAATTCTAATAACATCATTATAAAATATTTTTTAAAATTTAATCTGGCTAATCGATCGAGAAAATAGGTTTTTAAAGTAAATAGTTTTATTAGTTGAAAACGTTTTTATATCAAATTTCAATGTGAAATTGATTTCTATAAATGAAAATGGATTAAATAATAAAAATATTATAATCATAATTAAAAACCATTAATTAATATAGTATAACACTATAAATATATTCAATCAAAATGTACTTTTCAATTAAAATGAATTATTTTTACATAATTAATCAAAAATAAAAAATTAATATAAAAAATAAAAAATTGAATAGAATTAAATTTTGATACTACTACATCAATTAATATGTATAATTTTTCAAATATTATTTATAAAGGATTTAAAAATTAGATTTATAACAATTTTTTCTTCAAAAATTACAAAACACTACTTTGAAATGTATTTCATTTATTTTTAAAAATGAATTTATTATTTCATGTCTAGAAAGCACAAAAAATTATTGTTAAAAATTAAAATATAACTATTATATATATATATAATTAATATTTTACATAAATAGTAATTTATAAATTTATTACTATAAAACACACATATCCCTATTGAAATATTTTTCTAGAAATGCCATTCATTTTATTTAAAAATATTTTTTTCATTAATTTATAATTTAATGGTAACATATAAAATTATTATATTTATATGTTTAAACCATGGTTTTAATTAATTTAATATGATTTATTTACATCATTCTAAAGGCTTGTCTGTAATTGTAACATTATATATTATTTATTTGTTCGTTTGAGGATGATGTGGAATATCATTTTGTTATCGAATTCAGTTCCTATATTTTAAAAACCTGGGATTTATCATTCTACCACAAATTAATATATTATTTCCTCATAATTTTATGTCATGATATAAAACTTGGGGTTTGTTGTTTCTATATTTCAGTATTCATATCCGACATAGAATAAAGGATTAAAAACACCAACATTAAAATAATGAATGGGATGTATAAAGTTCACATAAGATAACACATACTAGGTGTCATGATACCATCATACTAAAGATACAACAATGAATGGATGAAACCCTCCTAAGTCACACCTCTAGTAGGACCCATGGTGGGTACTATCCCAATGGTGTTAAAATCACACAATATTGGAGGAATTACAATTTATTAGTATAGATGATTTAAGGATAGAGGGAATCATAAAAAATAATCTCTAAGAAATATATATATATATAAACTATAATCCCTCCAAAAATGAATATATAAATAAAAAAAATTCATAAAAAGTCACTAATATAGAGACCCAAAACAAAAACTTGAGTGGAAACACGATAACTGTCCAATGATCTGTGATAGTAATGCCCAACATATTCCACATAATCATCTAAAAAACCTGAGAATAGTTTATATATATATTATGTTAGAATATATATAATATGTTTAAAAATAATGTCTCTCATGTAGAAGTGTATGGAGAATACAAATGCACCAATGAGAAAAATAAAAACAAATAATGCCTAACAGGTAGACTAACCGTAACCCCAACCTCACCAAGGCTCACTCTCCTAATAATGAAACCATGTAATATAATATAATACATTGAAAATTGATTATTTTTACCCAACCAAATTCCAAATGATTATCCTTACTCACACCCCAATCAAATATATCCTTTTTCTCCCACATCATACAAATATATCACATTACATCATTCCCAAACACACACATGGGTTGCATGTGTACACGCATAACCATTTCTGAGGTTATATTGGGTTCCTTTTCTTTGTAAATTTTTTACATAAATTCCAATGATGGGAGTTTGTTATGGTTGTGTTTGGGTTAATTCAAAAACAATATTGAAAGAAAAGGATTTTTCATGGTTACCTTATAGTTTGAGAAAACTGTGTTCCTTCCTAGGAGAAATCGTGTTATATCAGGGCTTTAAGGTATAAGATTCATCATGGTTAAAGCATAGTTTGGGAGGTTGTGTGAGCTATCCATGTGAACTAACCCTTGATTTGGAGGCTAACATAGGGTTATCGCAAGGTTTATCTACCCGTGTGACTAAACTATGTGTGTGCCGATAGTGATATTCTAAAATTATAGATCCCAATTAATTACAATTTTTAATGACCCATTTCATCTCATATATGTCCCTATATCATGATTATACTTTCCTAATTGTAATAAAAGGTTCTCCCATAGACAGATGGGATTCGAAGGCCTTATGGGAAACATTTTCAAGATTGAAAGCCCGAAATTGGAGATCATATATTCTACATGTAAGTTGATTTTATCCCAATGCTTCTTCCATTCATTATTCTATCATTCATTGATATTTTCATATAAGATATACCCTATTTCATTATATCAATATATATGTGTTGAGATGTAGATCTAGTATTGTTTTATAATATCTAGATTTATGATATCATGATGTCTTTGATCATGATTTTGGTTTATGGAGTTAGATTTAGATCTTTTACCAACATCATTATAGTGCACTGATTTTGGAGATTTCCATATAGTACATTTCCATCAAAAAATTAAGGTAGGAGGTGAATATATAATTCCCATATTCCTGTATTTGATAGGTATATGAAAAATTATTTAATTCCTATCATCCATTAGCAATTGATTTTTCGGAATTGGGTTTATTAGATTACCCAATTTAGTTATCAAGGCTTGGATCAAATAGGTGATTAATTATTGAATTAATCATGAGTCTAATTTGGTTTCTTATTAGATAATTAATTAATTATAATTTCTTATATGTGATAGGGGTTGAAATCTATAAAACTAATTAGGGGATTAATAATGATATTTTGAAATGGATATGTTGAGATAATTAATAGTGAATTAATTATGTGCCTTTAATAATATGATCAATATAATTAATTTTGGGATTAATAATGGAAATTGTAAATATAATGATGTAATTATTTCAAGAAAATTAACTCTGGAAAATGAAATTTGAAATTTATTAATTAATTGATTAATTGATTAATGGTTTGATGCATTTTGTAAATAGTTTAGATAAATAATAGAATGGATGTGTCTAACTAATTATGGGGTAAATGAGATTTATGTGTATAATTAATTGTTAAATAAGTTATATGATATGAAATTTGAACAAGGTCATTTAAAATTGAGATGTAAAAATGGTAATGTCGTCGTCATACATATGTGCAAATAGAATGGGAACATTTTCATTATAAATTGATAAGTATATATGGTAACATGGTCATTATACATATGAGTAATGAGAATGAGAAAAGGGTGATTCTATTGAGGATTAATGTTGTTAACATGGTCATATTACTTACTTTTTGATATTTGTATCTTTTTCAACTTGTATTATAAATGTGAAATTAACTAATGGAAATAATGGAACCCTTTGTTATGGCCTCTCTCAAGAATATGAGAAATTTAGCATGACTCGAATCAGGTTGTGGGATATCATATCACCATTGAAAACAATGAGTTTCAAAAGTAAGCATGTATTAAGATAAAATATTACCTAGGGATCAAATCGAGCTCTGATACATGATTAAGTTAGTATTTATATATGTGTATCATTAGTAACCCTATTGTTAATGTTGTTATATAATAAAAAATTAAAATGTGATAATCTGTTTATTATTTCATTGCAATCATTTCCATATATAACTTCATGAACTATCTTTTGATTGGTCTAGTTTTAAACATCGTTGGTGGTAGACAACTGAGTTGTACTCACACCCAATTTGGGCTTCCTGGTCAGTCGCCAAATATGTTATATTATAGCAGGATCTGTAACACCCCAGGTAAATAAAGAATATGTCATTTTCACATTTATCCATATTTTTGAATAAAATATTAATATTACTTTAAATGGGACACTATGCTTGATGGCGTACCCAACACGCAACAACGAGTTTCTTGGGAATCTTACGTTGCACTCTAATAATAAAATAATATTATGTTGAATCGTAGTTAATGCCTAGATGTTGTGATGGAGGGAATGAATAGAACTAACTAAAAAATGATTATATATGTTTGTCAAATATTTTTACTTTTTACAATAAATGATAGTGGATTAAAAAATGAGAATGAATCCAATTTAAAGCGTAAACATTCTAATATTCATTAAATGGTCGATTAAGCGCCTTTTGATGGAAAACCTCTTTTAAATAAACTTTTTGAAAATTTTATGTGTTATATTTGACAAAATAAAATTCTTGTTTAGAATCAGGACATCAAAATTTAATTTTTGTAAATTTTTGGTATTTTTCTGATAAAGTACATTTTTTAATGAAAAGTGAAAAATGTTTTATTTTAATTCAAAACCCCTTTTTAATATAATTTATTTATATGATTAAATTATCTTTTTAATTTGTTTTAAAGTGAAATTAGAATATATTTTTACCATTTAATCCAATAGTGGTCATTGGAATTAATTTCACTTTGATATCGGGCTTAAACTACTGTCAATCTTTTGATACATTTTATTTCATAAAAACATGCTATTTGTTTTGACAGTGGGAATTGATTATTAAATTAATTAATGCAAATTATATGTTTTTTATTTTGTAAAATAGACATCATTTTTGAATTTGTAATATCAAATATAGCTTAGGGTGAATTTTTGGTAATTTTCTGAAAAACTTCAATTTTTGATGAATAATGAAACCACTAAGTGGTACTTATAAAAACTGATTTTCCATTTAAATTAAATTTGGACACCTTTTTGTTTTGAATTTCAAAAATCTGATATACATGGTTTTCATTAAGAAGTAAAATGTGGTTCAATAGGATTAAAATAATTTTTTGGTGAATAGTAACTTTTATGTTTTTCATCGCGATTAGAGATAATTAGTGTAGTTTAAGGTAAAAATAATGTTTTAATAATATGAGATGAGAATGACACATTTACTACCCTCATTGGATGTGTCATGGTCGACTATGAAAATCCATGGGTCAACTTGGGGACCCCATGGAGCCACTTTGTTTGGGAAATTGCATAAATAACTTTTTATTTAATGTTAAAGTAAAAATGACACAAACATCATATGTTTTACTAAAAAAAAATTTACATGGGGTTATACAAGTTCAATTTTTGACTATAAATATTAATTAGAAAATTGAAAATATTTCCTACATCATAGTATTTTTTTTATAAATTTTAGACATTATATAAATTAAATTATTTATGAAATCATGATTATGCAGCGATGACCTCATTATTTAATGATTTAAATAAAATAGAAAGATATGTAAAATCTAAGACCTACACATGTCCAAAACCTATTGGATGGGTGGATTTCAAACCCTTATCACCTTATCCAAGAAAGAAATCAATTTGGGACCATTAAAATCCAAAACTCATTCTAAAATAAAGTAACATTTCCTTACTTTCCAAGAGTGCCCCTCCCCTCCTCTTATAAAAGGCCCCCACCTCTACCTCCTTACCCACACTTCTAAAGCCTTTGGATCGGCCAAACCCTGTCCATTTTGCCTCTACACATCCCTCTATAACTCTTAGTAGCCTCAATTTTGTCAGAAGTCTTCCCATGGAAGCCTTTGAGCTCAAAACAAAGGGAGTTACCCGATTTTAAGGAGATTGAAGAACGATCGAGTCAAGTCGGACCTGAGGTAAGGGATCCAACCTCTCTCTTTCTTTTTAAGTACACACTTTTATGTCATTTCTTTTAAGCTCATATTTCTTATGATTTGGATGTTCTTTTATATTACTCATACTGTACTTTTTATGTTCATATGATGAGAGACCCTATTTTCTCTCATCAATCCATTTTGGAAGTTCTAAGTGGCACCGTTAGGCTGCCAAGTTTTCGAAAGGGATTTTTCATCTCACTTTTAGTCCCGTGAGATTTATGCTACATTTTCCACCATTTCCTTTGATTGGTGTATGTAATTCCCATTATTATACTCTTTGTGTAATATAATTTCATTTATGGGTATTTACATATTCATTGTATGACCCTTCTTCAATGGGGTGTACGTTTCGAAAGTTACCCAAGTCGGTAAGGGAACCTTTCACCCTCTTCTTTTTGAAAGACTTATTTTGTTATGTCTTTTAATTCACATACTATTATATTGGGATATGTTCTTATATGTCCTTATTTATATAAATTTTATTACCAAGTGTTGAGATGCCCTTTTTATCTCTCATCAACTCTTTTTCTGAATTTTGAAGTGACGCCGTTAGGCTGTCAAATTCATGCATGGGAACTTATTAACCCAATTTTGATTCTCTGGGATAAACATTTACACCTTGAATATCTTGTTCTCTAATTATTTATGAATTTCCTTTGATTCTTATACACATAATACCCACTTATATTTCATGTATTCATTTGTCACACATAATTATATAACTGATTTATCCTTAATCCAAGGATATCGTCTTTGTATGGGACATCATCTCAATCTCCTTTCATTGAGGCATATTTTTTTTTATACACAAATTTATTTTATAAGGTGTATAAACCCCTTTGAATTTTACATTTATTCAAAAGGAATCTTTTTTATAATAATCAATTACTAAATGAAAAAAGGGAATGTTTTTGTCATATGTATGCGGTGACAACGACATCTCCGCCGCCATGACCATTATTTGAATTTCGGCTTCCACTACATGCCATACCCTCTTTTTAAAAGAAAAATAAATACCATGTTTTAATTTTCTATTATTTTGGTTTTGAAAATCGTTTTCATAATATTTTTATATCAATGTCTTGTATTGATATCTTGTTATTGAAAGGTGGAAATGTTATGTTTCCTTTATGCATGTTTTCTGTGATAAGATTATGTTATGGTTCTTGGGCATTGTTATGAAGACGGGTATTTCTGTGATAAACAAAGGGCAGGTGAGCCCGATTTAGCTTTCCAATGCATTGGGTAACGGGAAGGAGTGAAACATTAAGGTTTCTCCGATGAGATTAAGGGAATATACTGTGGTGGGTATTCCAAACGTAACCAAGAGGGTTACTCCCTACGTAAGAATGTTATGAATGCCTCAAGTTACCTTTTATGTCTTATGATTTCTATGATTTATTCATGATTTGATGAGGTATGTTAAAGTGCCTATGTTTTATGGGTAAAGTATGATTTCATTCCTATGTATATATAAACTCATGTTTATTTTCCATATTTTTATAACCCTTACTACGATTTTTATGCTCATCCCATGTTTTTTTGAAATGTTTTTCACAGGTCAAGGGAAAGGTACATGATATGATGATAGTGTCAAGGAAGTGTCAAGAAAGAATCCATGCTTTATTTTTAAATATATTTCCATTGATGGAAAAAATGAAATACTATCTCTTATGTAACCACTTTGTGTAAATGTGGAATGTAATGAATGTTTTAAAATCTAATTCTCTAAAACTCTAAACCTGAAAAGATCCTCAATGTGTAATCTTGTAATAACTCAAGATTAAGTAAGGTTTATGGCTAGGGCCTCATAGGATCAAGGACATAAAAATTCCTTGGGACAGGTGGCTGATTGGGGACTGAACATGGAGGAGGAAACCATACATGGTTTGGGACCCACTTGGGTAGTTGTACTATGTTTATTTTCAATTCCATTATATAAATTTGATTATTATATCGGCATACCATGTTTCCCTTTCAGTTGAACATTGTAGTTCATGTTTGGTTACACTATGCCATGAGTATTTCTTTACTTATATATACATGCATAAATTAATGTTCCGTTATATCATTTAGAAATTTGTTATGATAAATGAGGGTATAGCCTTCCCATTAATTACTTATCAGACCCTTACTTCTAAAAGACATCCTCTAGAATACGGGGAGGCACATATGAGGTATTGTGGTGAACCAGATCGGGGTAACGTTTTGTGGTACCATGGTCGGGAAGTTACAAAGTGTTATCAAGGAATCTTATTTTATTTCATCTTATTTTGTATTAGTGTTTTGGGAAATGTAGTCTGAATTCAATGAATAGTTGGGGCTTTATTATGTGATCACGCATCAGAGATTAAAACCCATGTACAGTGCAAAAAAAAGTACCGAGGGTTGGATTTTTTTATTTCATATTCCTATTACAGTTGAATATTATGTCAACTAGGGTTTGAAACTTTTAGTGTGATGCGCTTTTTTTTAAGAATTTTATGTTATTGATTTGTGGATGAGAATGGCACAAGATTTGGTTTTTTATGCATCAGTATAGGCACTCAGGGATATTGATACATGCACCATGTTAAGCATGCATGAGAAAATAGGTCATGTGAGAGTTTCTTAACTAAAACTATTTTCCTTATTGTAAGATTAACATGAATAATGGCGTCTAATATGATTTGAGTGGGATTTTAAGAAGGTGAAAATGATAATAATTATGTTAATAAATAAGAATTATTTTTATGATGATGTGTATACCATTTTTATCCAATAACATGGACTAGAATGAATATGGTTATTGATAGAGAATCAGATTTGACCATGTGGTGATGTGGGGTAGAAGAATTGTTATGATTATTCCTCTTATGTAATGTTATAATGTTGTGTTATGAGACATGATATATGTGTTTGTAATTTTAGAGTGTGTGCCTCCTTGATTCTTGATTAGGGTATAACTGATGGAAATCCTAGGAATGCTTTCACAGTTATGGAGCATGAGGTTCCTATCATGACAGCTGAAATGAAGGTGATTTGCATCGAGAGAATATTGATCACTTCATGAAATTCATGGGAATGGACATATTAAGGGTTTTGAAAATTATTTCTGAGTTGAAAAGGGAGATTCAGTTGTAGTTCCATCTTTCATTCTCTGAAGATAGTGGTCTTGAGGGAGATAGATTCTAGGTTTAGTAAATAGAGACAATACATGACCATTTGGAGACTTTGGCTGAGTGAATGGTCATGTTGGCTGCTTATATGCTATGTGGGTCAGTGAATCACCGGTGGGACATTCATTCCCTAACTAGACATTCGAAACAAATTTTATGGAAGGTTTTTGTGGAGAGGATCTTAGGGAAGTTTGATTCATAGATACCGAGTCAATAGAAATATTCCGAGTTCATGAATCTGAAATAGTGGAGCATGTCGGTGATGGACTATACTAGACATTACATAGATCTATAATGATTTTCATCAAAATTATCAGGATATGAGAAAACTATAGTAAATAAAAATTAGAATGGACATAAGTATAAATTTATTTCCCATGTGAATAACATCATAGTAAATATGATTACGGTAGTGGTGGATCTAGATCTCATAGTTGATTGAACTTCAAGGGATGATTCTAATGTTGGATTGATATTTGGTAATGGACAATCAAGGGGTGAGATGTCCAAGAGTATGAAGCATAATTATTAAAACATTGTATATGGATGTGGGAGGAAGAGTACATATACATGAATGTCGATTGGACATGAATATACTAGGGTGATATGTTATCCGTTCGAAAGGCATGCAAAACATTCTTTCCACCAGTAGAGTGTCGATCTTGCATCAAGAGGTGAAGTATAAAGATATTCTATAGGTCTTATCCATAGACTGGTACTAAAGGAAAGTCTCGACAAAGTTAGAGTATGTGAAGGTGACTTCTACAACAAATCAGTCTAGCGGTTTGAGTTATACAAGATGAGGTGGTTGGGGTAGTGTATGTGATGCTTCTGTGTAAGAGTTCCTGCATCAGCAGAATGGTGCTACTCATTGGATTTTAACATAATCATAGGGAAGAAGGGAAGAACAATTACTTGTATTATAGTATACAATTGTGGATAGTGAGAATGTACCGTCAATAGTTAGAGATATTATTATATTACTGTCTACTTTATCATGTGGCTTGTCTGATACTGGTTCCTCTCATTCCTTTATATATACAAAACATGATAATGGTTTGAGCATGGCTGTGGATTTTGTGAGTGGTATTATGACTATATGTACATTATTTGGAGTGTGTTATAGAGCTATCTATCTACAAAAGGGATGTTCACTAGATATTGGGGAATATTGTTTCCTATGGGATCTCTATATTTTTTATATTATGGGATTTATCCAAATTCTGGGTATTGAACGACTAGCCAATTACTGATAACATATTAATTGTTACCAAAGGAGGGTGAAGTTTGGGTCTCCATTGGGTGACCATTATATTTAATGTGGAAATTGGGATATCTACGATGGATGAACAAGAAAAATTCCTTAGAATATTGGAAGAGTAATATCTCAATATTCTAGTCTTTTTGTAGATTATGGTTGTGATAGGTAATATATCCTTCCATCTGTAGTGGAATTGTGTCAATATGCCTTTCTAGAAGACTTCTCTAGATTACCAACTAAGAGGGATGTGAATTTCACTATTGATCTCATGACGGGGATCAGCCAGTGCCTATTCTAGGGTATAGAATGGATCAAAATATGCATTAAGATGATAAGACTCAGTAGAAAAAAATTGAGGATGAAGGATTTATCTATCCAACTAAGTCACCCTTGTGATCACATGTTTTGTTCACAAAGATGTATTATGTTATTTTATTCTTATGTTTTTGTTATTAGAACTTGAAAAAAATTACTATGATGAACTAATATCCTCTTCATCATATTGATGATCTGTTTGATAAATTTAATGGGGATTTTTCGTTTCCAAGATCAATTTCAAATTATGGTATCATCAGTTGAGAGTACATACTTTTGATATACTAAGGATATATTTTAAATTCTTATATGGACTTCATAATATTATTTTAATTCCATTTGGGTTGGAAAATTAACTAGTGGTGTTTTTGGATTTGATTAACATGATCATTCATATGTATTTGGATCTGTTTGTGGTGGTGTTTGTAAATTAAATCCTGGATTACTCTAAGTAACATGAAAATTTTTCACAACATAATTTAAAATGCATAGGTATACTAAGAGGGAATCAATTATACACCAAATATCTTGGTGTTATATTTGGATTGTCCAGGTATAGTTCTTGATGTACATCATCTCAAAGGAAGGTGTGTTAGTGGACTTAGAGAATGATCATGTAGAAGTTTCTTAATAGCATCCGATTAATGTTTTCAAAATTAAAATTTTATTGGGATTAGCATTATATTACAGTATATTCATCCAATAATTTTTCTTTTTGTTAGTGTAACATTTGGGAGTGACAAAAAAGGAAGTTATGTTTGAATTCTCATAGGCTTGCGATACTATTTTCACGATTTGATGAAGCACTTATCATCATCACCCATTTTAATCCTACCTATGCCATGTGAGGTGTATAAAAATTATCATGTTACTTTTTGAAAAATAAATAGAGTTGTCATTTTATATGGAGGCAGAGTTGTGGCCTTAGGGTCTCAACATTTGAGGCCCCATGAATGGATTCACCCTGCGCATGACTATTAATAAGAAATTGTGGTTTATGATATTATATATTAGAGACACTAACTTTTGAGAGAAATGATTAATGTTTATACATATCATTGGATCATGAAGTATATAAATCTACATCATGATTATAATATTTACTATTAGATATGGGTTGAATATATATCTTCCTTGGATTTTGTACAAGCATATACGCCTAGAAAGGGAAATAATGTTGCTGATTATTTGAACTAGAAAACTCTGACTCAGATAGTACAACATTCGAGTATATATTTTATGATTTTTTCCATGATTTCAAAAATTTATGTGGTGGTTGAAGAGATTCATAAGAATATGACTCTGGTTTCAGTTAAAGTAGAGTCTACAAATTTGTGATAGATTAGGGATAGATAATATGATGATATAGAGTGCTAACCTTGGTGGGAAAGCATTGAAGGTGTGGATACATCTTGAGACTAGTTGATAGATGAAGATGATATCATCTATGTGAGGATTCAAGTTATTTTTCATGCATGCATGTGAGAGGATATCATGAAGGAACATCATGCCTCAATCTTTGTGGTGCATCAAAGAGTAAATTTTATTTACTTTTCCCTATAAAGATAGTTTTGATGTCCATACATGAAAAAGATGATATAAGGGTTTGTGACATGATTCGTCACATATTAGTAGGTGAATATAGAGCATCAATGATTTGGTGGTTAAATATTATCATTTCCTATTCCAAAATGGATGTGAGATGATGTGAACATGGATTTTATGGTATGTATCCTTATGATACATAAGAATAATGATTCTATTTGGGTCATTTTGGATCCATTAAAAAATGTATAACATTATATTTCTATAAAGAAAACCAATACAGTATAATGGTTGAGATAATTATACATATAGGAGAGAGTTTTTTTCATGGATTTCCATGGAATGTAATTTCAGATATTGATCCACGCTTTGCTTCCTGATAAATTAATGGCATGAAGAATGTTCAATGTACACATGTAGTATTCAGTTTGGATATTTACACATAGATAGATTTGTAGTCAAAATGTATTATACAGGTTCTTGAGGATATGTGATGGGATAGTGTGGTTGAAATTGGTGTATCATGGGAAAAGAACGTGGATTCTGTTGTGTTTTCAATAATAATAGTTATCAGGAAGCTATAAAGATAGATTTATATAACGATACTTATGGTAGTCCTTTTGGATCACTGCTATATTGGATTCTGGCTTGTGAGTTAGTGTTTTTGGGACCGAGTGTTGTGTAGGAGACATGAGAGTTGGTATAGGGATTTAAAAAATGTAAGGTTATGACATTGAGAATAAAAAATTCATATGAGGATAGATGGTGATGACCCCTAGAGTTTACCTAGGTTGATATTGTATTTCATCATGTGTTTACTAGGTTCGGTCACCACACAATATAGAGGCATGGAAAGGTGGCACCAAGGTTTCTAGGACCATTTGATATAATGGAGAGAATCAGGGTGATGGCGTAAAAATTGGCTCTTCTACATAGATAGATCACTATGAATAATGTTTTCCATTTATCATAACTTTGGTGTATCGACCCTTCTCATGTGATTGATGTAGATGAGGTTAACCTTGAGATAGAAGTGTCCTTTAGGGAGAATCTGATATGTGTTTTGTATCACATTGAGAAAGAGTTGTGAGGAAATAAGGTTTTGATAGTTAATGTGATATGGAAACATGGACGTGTATAAGAAGAAAACTGGGAAAGAGAAGATGATATGAGGGCTCAATGGCTTGATATTTTTGTGTCAGAATATTAGAACGACTTGGAAGTGCATCTCAAGAAGATATTTTATAAGGTGGAGAGATTGTAAGATCCCGACCTTTTCAGGAGTTATATCTTTTGTGTTTTCTAGTACTTTTTCTTTTTTTACACAATAAAATTTTATGATAGTAATGTAATGGGTGGATATCGATGAAGGCTAACGAAATTTCGTAGAAAAAGGGATTGTGCATGGTTAGTGCAATTTTTGAACAAACTGTGCGACTACCTAAGAGAAAACATGCGATATATGGTCATTGAGGCTGTAGGTTAGGTATTCTTAAAGCACATATTTGGAGTTCAAGAGACATATTTATGTGAAGTTACTTTTGAAGAAGTTTCTAAAACCCGTTTAGTGCACTTTTTGTCTAACCATGTGACTAAATTGTGTGAGTTCCGATTTTGAAATCATAAAATTGTGTTTCTCACTCATTTACAACCATTAATGTCTAATTTCTCAACCTATGTTGCACTAACTCAGGATTTTACTTTCCAATGTGCAATTTAAGGTTCTTTTATCAACCCTAAGGTATTTTAAGTCTTTTGAACGCCGTTCATCAGGATTGCAAGTCCAAATTGACGATCTGTTCATCCTTGGGATGTGAATATCATCATGTCACATTACCCATTCTTTCTTTTATAAATTTTATATTATCATGGATGATATCACATGTTTCCTTGTATTTAAACTTATTTGATTAGATATAGATCATGCATGGTGGATCTTGGTCTAGATTTATGTGATCATGGTGTTTTTGACATTGATTTTGGTTTAGAGATTTAGATTCCAAACTATTATCAATGTTGTTGTGCTACTCAGATTTTGGGGACTTATGTTGAGTGAGAATCATTCAAAAAATTGAGGTCAGTGTCCTAAATATAATTTCCATATTTTTGGAATTTATATGAGTATGAAAGTTTTTATAATTGACAACATCCTTTAGTAATTGATTTTTTGGAATTGGGTTTATTTGATTGACTAATTGAGTTATCGAACCATGGTTGAAGTATGTGATTAATTAGGGAATTAATACTATGTCTAAGTGGATTCCATAGTAGAAAATTAATTTGGGGAAATTGATTATAATATATAGGTGTTTTAATCTAGAAAATTAATCAAGGGATTAATGTTGATATTCTGAAATGGCTATGTTTAGAAAATTAATAGTGGAATAATTATGTGGTGTTGATAATATGTTCTATATTATTATTTTTTTTATTAATTATGGAATGTGGATATTTTAATGAGAAAATTAATCCATGAAAATTAATAATGTAATATGAATTTTGATATTTAGTAAATAAATAATGAATTAATTAATGGCTTAAACACTTATTTAATTATTGAGTTTTCAAATGCAATGGATGTGTTTAACTAATTTTTTAGTTTGTAATGATAATGTGGTGGATAATGAATTTTTAAATAAATTATGTAATAAGGATTGAGAACATGGTCTTTCTAAATTGAGAAGTACTAATGGTAACATGGTAATCATAATTTAATGTAAAGAGAATGTGAACATGGTCATTTAAATTTGAGAAGTAAACATGGTTACATGACAATTATACTTATGGTTAAAGGGAATGGGAACATGGATATTATAATGAAAGGTAATCATGGTAACATATAAATATTACTTAAATGTGTGATATTGGTAACATTGGAAATGTAGATTAAATATATTAATATAAAGAATGGAAATAATGGTACTCATAGTTATGGACTAACTTGATAATATTATAACTCTGACATGAGTCGAATCAGGTACGGAGACATCATAAAACCTTTTAATACTTCTATCATAGAAAATAAGAAAGTATTAATAATTGATATTACCTAGGTGACACATTAGTATCCAGTACAAGATGATGTTTTTAGCGAAGTATGGGTATCCTTGGGAACCTTCGAGTTAATATAGTGAGATAAGAATAAATGAAAATTTTAAAAACAATTTATTATTGCCTTTTATTTATTTACTTATAGAACTACATCAACTATCTTTGTATAGTAATTGTTTTAGACACCATTGGCGGTGTTATACTGAGTTTTACCCACACTCTATTTAGGCTCCTTGATAGTTACCTGAATATAGTAACTTAATACAAGAAATTATAAGGTAAAAGGCCCTAGAATTGGTTGCTGGTTGGGGATGGATTTGGGAGGAGGGAATCAGACATGGTTTGGGAACCACATAGGGAGTTGTAGTGTCTTTATTTTATGTTTCATTGTATAAACTTTACACTTATATTGGAAAATCATGTTTCCCAAATAGTTAACTATTTTATTTCTTGTTTGGATATATTATGACATGAATATATTTTTGTTATATATACGCAACCATGTTTTTTCATTTATTTCTACAAGAATTTTACTCTGCTAATTGATGGTTTAGCTTCACCATAAATGACTAAATAAACTAAGGATACTAGTAAAAAGCCACCAGTGTATGTGAATGCATGCTTGAGGTCATGCGGTGAACTAGCACGATACACCATCAACTGGAACACATGTCAGGATATTACAACACCTCACAATATATTCCACACACAAACACCTAGGCCACCTTAGCACATCACATCCCATACACCAACATGGGGCCATCACAATACATATCATCATAAAGTTACATGGGAAACCACATTATAATTCACCCAAAGAATTATATGCCATTATCGCCTATAAGTGGGAGTAGGGAATAGCTATTTCCCTACAATATATCATCCCACATTGATGTCGGTAAATAAACCCATCACATGGAAATGGGGGTGTCAGCACATAGAGCTCGACTTGGGGGGGGGGGTGAAAATATAAATCACATGGAAAATACAGTGTATACCTACATATATAAAAATGAACACTACCAAAACCTATAGGTATAAAACAATATCATTATCCAATATACAGGGTCCCCCAACCCACTTCTATGACTAAATTCACAACCCTACATTAGAAGAATGCAAACCCCTATACACAACCACATCATGACCATCATAGCCCCACTATCAAAACATATCTCATATACTTCCCCACAAACCTCATATATCATAATAAAACATAAAATATTTTTATATTAATCATAGGATATCTTATTCAATTTCACCTTATAAATTTATAGTGTTCTAACATCATCCATTATAACATGGGGTATTTAATTCTTTAAAAAACTATATGTAATTATCTACTTACATATTATGAATTTATCAAAAACCACAAACCTGAATCAAATAGGTCAACAAATATAGGCATATGTAAGGACCAATAAAATCCAAGGCATTAAGGTGGAAATTTTACCCTATAATAAACACTATCAAACAATTTCAATAAAATTTCCGGAACAATCATCACATTCCACTACCCCTTTATATTTATATGATAAGAGTTCAATTAAAGAATGTAATTCAGAATCCACAATATCCATAAGGATAACAATTTTTATAACAACACCTCATGATAAAAATTCATTAAATATGAAGGAATTCATACATTGATGGAACAAACCTTTCACAAACATGATTCACCAAAATAGTTATGCACATATATCATGAAACTCTCCTAGAAATCATGATCCAATTGCAACAACCATGTTACTGGACTCTAAAGATGAATGATTTAGGGAATCCTTTCTCAAGTGAAATTTATTCTGAAATAGATTACAGAAGAACTTTTCTTTAGAAGTAATAGTATAAGAACATTATGAAATAGATAGTGTTTTTAAGATCCAGTAAGGTGGATCTCATCAATACCATGAGTTTTAAATAATTATAATGCTTATAAAATTTTAAAAAAATAATTTAATTATTGATACATTTTGTAATAGATTAATAAAACATTAATTTAGTCAATACAATCATGTATCAACAAAAAATATGTAAAATGGAATAATGATATTATAAAATTCTAGAAGAAATGAAATACTGTGGAAATGAGTCCCTACCCGACAATTTAACATTGGAAATTTGGAAATTTAGAGAACATTTGAAATGAATCACTGATAGACATACCCAAATTTCTCTAAAATAACTGAGGATACCCCTATTCACCTAAAACATCATATTTTTGGAAATTTATTGGGAGAGAAGATTTGTATCATTATATCTATACCTCTAAAAATATTCTTTCCATCCAGAATTAAAAACAAATTAGAATGAAATGATTATAAGGGTCCAAAGAACCATCCATCGAGATACCAATAAAAAATATCATTACACATGAGTCACTAACACTAATAAAAATTTCTAATATAGACACTCATAAGAACTCAATAAGTATACTATATTGATCATTGGACTCGGAAAATTCTATCTTCCATGAAAATATCCTATTTTCTCTGGGAGGCACTAAATCACCCACATATATTTAATCACATCATAGAGAAATGGGTCTTATTTAGGAATCATGAATTCTATTCATTCATTGTGGAATAACATTACTCATCAAATAAAAACACAACATTAATGGAAAAAACATATCTCATAAGATCAGAAGCAAATAACAACATATCAGAATGAAATGAGAACTCAGAAAATCTATATTTACTAGCAATACATATGAATCTCAAGCACCCATGTACACCATTTAATGTCTCCATTCCTCTATAAAACCCAATCCAGAGGAATTTTTCAACATCAAAGGACCTTCTCTTGAGAGTCTTGGAAGTCTCTAGGATGCTCCATGAGGGATTTTTCATCCTCAATATCATACTCTCCCTTGTCAGTAAAAGGAAGTTGTCCTGAAGATATCAATGTATATGAGAGATGTGGAAGACATCATAGACCCATTACAAGTATAACAACAAAACAAACTGGTATTTCACTATTCCCACTATCCCCAACACTTAAATGGGTCTGAATAACTAGGGTGAGAGATTAATACCGTTCCTCAATCTCTGTATCCCACATTGTGGGGAAACATTCCAGAACACATGGACTCTAACCTAGTACTCTTGGGGAATCCTCATGTGATGAGAATAATAATTTTATCAAACTTTTACTACATTAATCCTATTTCAAACAGAATGAAAATTATTTTTTGTTCTCTATAGGGGTAATAACCATTATCATTCCAACTATACTCTAAAACAATAGATAATGACTTGACCACCCATATGAAGGGTCAAAGAGGGCCATGTTAGTTGAAGAGTGATATATATTATTATAAAAAAGTACAACATATAGTATTTGTGGTTCCCTTGACTGAAAAAGGTCCAATAAACATTCTCGCAACATAAAATCCTCCTTTTGGATAGTCTACTCCATCAAACCATATGTATGAGGGTGGATAGTAGTGTTGGGGATCAAATATAATTCAAATTCATGATGAAAACCACCCAATACATGAGATGTAAAAGAAATAAATCCAAGTATGTTGACCTTATGACTCCCTAAAAATTCCCCACCTCATCCACTAAACACATATCTAATTTATAAACTATTTCCAACACCATGATCACAATGATGTGGGTCTATTTCATCACCTGATCCATGAACACACAGATGGAATCACATCTTCCATGAGTTTTTGGAATCACTGTGATAAAATCCAGTGATATTTCATCCAATTTATAGTGAAAAACATCCAAGAGATTAAAACAACAACCAGTAACATGATGATTGACCCCTAATTTCTAGAAAACTAATAACTTTTCCATAAACACTACCATTAAATGTTTCATCCTAGCCCACCAAAACTACCCCCATCCATTTTACATTTTAAAAACTACTAGGTGTACCAACAAAGGTGAGAAATAAAACACATGAATAATTACCTTGCACATTTATAATTAAACAAACAATTTTCCATGAAACACCATTTTGTAATGGATATCTACTAAGAATCCCTTGGGAGAATCACCAACATGATCACACATCACCTCTACCTGATTGTATCAACACTAATACACCTCTAGTTTTTTCTTTGGATAAGATTGTACAATCATCTAAAACATTAAACATCCTCTGTTGTCCACCCCAACATTCACACAAAAGGTAGCTAATTAGTTAATTAATCACCAAGCATCTATGGACTCCTGAGAAAAATCCAGTCATGACTTCCTACTTAATGTTTCAGCCCTAAAATTTTCCCTTCATGATATGTAAGACATGTTAAAAACAATTCCAAATGTAACTACATCATCCAACATAATCATTCATTTATGTCATAATCTAAACATATATACCACAAAATATTTTGATCTGTGAGGACAAACAAGCACTCCACAATAAGATAATGGTGCCATAAATTCTATAGAAACACAACTGAGACCACTTTTTTTATATGTGTGAAACATTTATGATCATGATGGAGTAACATACAAGACCCATAAGACAATAATTCCATCTATTACATCTAGACACACCCTAATTGCAGAAGGGATGAATCCTAGAAAACCTCGAACAATACACCATCTTTTGGAAGAGGATGTACTAGAAAACTAATGAAAATCCCAATTAGGTAGTGGAGATCTACAATGAATTTATATATCTACAAAATAACATTTTCTTTCCCAATAAACTATATTAATGGGGCTATAAATTGAGTGAAATAATTAAAAATCCGCTGATAAAAGCCTATGAGACCATGAAATATATGATACTCTTCCAAATTCATGGGTGTGTCTCATGAAATAACATCCTAGGATAGGTTGGGTCGACAAAAACACCATGAAGAGTCCCCACATGCCTAAGGAAATGTACCTATCATGTCCAACACATACCCTTGTACAACATTCCATAGAAATGGTGGAGATGAACAACATGCAAGATAACTCATTGATGATCGAAATGCACATATTATATTATTGAGTAGATTAAGCTATCATTGATGAATATGAAAATGACCATGTCTAAGAACTAATTACTCATTAATTTCATGATACCGTTGAACACAGTTGGAGCATTCATAACACTGAATGAGATGACTAAAAACAAGAAATTATAATACATTCATCTGAAGGAAATATTCATATTAACATCCCTCATTCACCCATAACAGGTGATATACTAACCGTGGGATGATTTGTAAAAAACACCCCCCCTATAAGCATTTTGGAAAGATCATATATCCTCAGATGTGGGTAATAATTATTTATTATAACCTAATTTGACAATTGATAGTTAATGAACATCCTCATACTAATTTCCCCATTCATGTAAAACACTGTTGGATCACCCCACAATAACAAACTAATGTGGCTAACGAATTTATATATTAAGTCAAAATCTGAATCCTAAACAACCACAACTATAATGTTTCCATCCAATAAAGAGACATCAAAACCAGATAATCATAAGGATAAATGTTTATCCCAAAATCATCGTCTAGTCAATTGAACATAGTCCAAACCAAATTGGGGAAAACATCTAGAATATCACTAAATACCATGTCATATTTCCCTACATTATTACCCACTCACTTCATAAAATATTATCCTGAAAGGATTGATGGGAATCCACATGTATTTTTCACATCAGAATGCTCTTCGAACTAATGAAACCAGTATGTCTTCCATCCAAATCCTATAATTAGATTATCCACTGAATGAAGTAAATAATATCATGCATGGATTACAACCATTCATGTACATTAATGTAATTTAATTTCTGAATAATAACCATAGAAATAACCCCATGGGGTAGATTTGGCTCCATCATCGTTCTGCAGCCCCAACAATCATCAAAGAAGCTACTCTAGCATCCGACTAGAATAGTCCGCATGAGGGATAGGGGATGCCTCTCTAAGTATATTCTCAATGAATATAATAGAATATATGAAACAACAGAGTGAGAATATAAAGAATCATATATAGAACATACAAGAGTATACAGGATAATTAGTATAACTCTAATTATCTCTCGCACATCTGGTGATGCTACCTCTGCTGCATACAACTGACCATGCCCATTTCCCCTGGATCTCTGTTGATGGACACTTCAATGTCCTTGATTTGTTTTTGGTCTATGAGCTTATGAAAACTCATGATGTTTTCCTCTACATACCTCAAATACCCTTACTGGACCATAATATTATTAACACTACTACTGGAACTACCTCACTGGTAATTACCGCTAACATTGATGTGGAACTCTTCCACCTCGCCCAAACTAAGATTGATAATCTATTTGGAATTAGTCCGGAAGATTGATACAAAACCCATCAGATGAAATGCCTCATCCCAAATCCAACATGCAAGGACAAAAAACATGTAGTTTAAAAGAGAGTATGTCGAGGTCGACTGCCAGCTTGTCGAAAACTCAAAGGCCCAGACACCTAAGGGTTTCCCACAATTATAAACATTACAGAACCATGTCTGTTCCCCAATTGAAGAAAAAATCATCAAGAGTGATTCTGATTGATCACCTATAACCTTATCTGAAACTATAGGTACATTGGTAATTTAAAAATGCATAACTGCATATAGTGTCAAAGGTCAGAGAGCCGCTCCAATACACCTTTTTTGGGTCCCCTCATCTGGAAAAATAAATATAATGAAGCACAATGGGTACTTGAAGTTAATATAATGATCCAACATAAAACTATTACCCTGCCAAAGGGAGAGTGTATCTTATCTCTTATCAACTGTCATGATCTAAGAAAAGATGTTTCTTGAAACACATTTTGGAAGCCAACCAACAAGGAATATACTATCCTCTTCTCAACATGGTATTACTTCAACCATTTACATGGAACTCCATGCATCTGCTAACCTACAACATGACCCATTAGTTCATTAAGGGTCAAATAAAACCGAAATTGATATGTAGATCATATATCAAACTATCTATTTCTATATCATAAATGATATCCCCGTACATTTATAAAACCATCCACTATATGGAACACAAAATCCTCTTACACTAATCATCATTCTCAGTTTGATCAACCCTCCATTGATCACTGTAGTCAGCCTTATGAACATCCAATACCTCATCCACACATAGATAAAGACTATGAGACATAAAAGAAACATAATGAAGTATTTAATATAACCATTATTATATATTTTCATTACAATATATTTTTTAAAAAAAATTATTCAATTTAATTCAATTTAATCTTTTTAACCTTCCCAAAAAAACACCATTTAAGAAAAAACACAATTTCTCATGTTGCACATTCCGCTCCTAGCTATCTACTGTGAAATAAATTCCACCCCCCTTTTTCCTGAATTAAGTATATATTTCATTCACTAGATCATCAGGGGCCCTAAAATTCAATGTCATAGCATGTATCCCTGGACTACGTTGCACACAACGGTTAACTGAAAATGTTTCCATACCAACCCATACATTCCTCTATGTGAATGACTCTAAACTACACCACTTATCATAAACACTATGATCTCATACCAATATATCATGAATGCCTCCATATAATGATAAAATATTGAAGGGATATATAAATTACCCCTGAGAAATGCCACCATTAAGAACCATGTTGGAGACAAGCTCTAATGGTGTACAAATCATATATTTTGAGAGGAATTTCCCATTATAAAGAAATAATATTGAGATATATAATAAATCAACATAAATAAAATACATGAAAAATATATATATAAAATAAAAAACATCCCAAAATTAATGTGTTTATCAAAAAAATTAAAATAAAGGACCCGACTGTATACCACAAAAAAACTAAAAAAACATAATGACTTTCCAAAGAGAGTAGCTATTAATTACTCTGCATGGTCCATGTAATCATATAAGAAACCTAAAACTATTTTTTTATTTATAAAGGGTGAGAATAAAGGTATAATTAGTCAGATATCACATTTATATCATTCACATGTTAATAGAGATTAATATTGAACCCATGCGGCAATAGAAAAAATAATTGAACCTAATAGGTATACAAACCATAACTCCAACAACACTAAGTTTCTATCAAAAAGTAACAGATCTATGTAATATAATAAAATATAATAAACATCGATGATAAGTTACCCCACACAGCATTTTCCACTCATTATCCAGTATCACACCCCAACGACAAATTTATATGTTATCCCACCTCATCTGAATATATCACATAATATCCCACAATCATACAACCGGGAAGCACCTCACAACTCATCCCTCCCACACACTCAAGGTTCATTACAACATGTCACATCTAACCGACACTCACTTGAAACATCACAACATATCTTATCATAAAGACACATGGAATACCACATCAAAAACCTCCCAAGGAAACCTTACTCGTTATCATTTTGAATAGGTATCATGGAAGACTGGGTGGCTACCAATCCATCCTTGAACTGGGATGTTGGGAAAGACAACCCCATGTTACAATGTGGGTGTTAGAATATATTTATTGAAATGATTATGTGATTATAGAAATTAAAATGAAAATAAAATGTATATATATATATATCCACACAATCGCCACCAATAGGTTTACAAGTAGATCAGTATCCAACTTTTAAGGTTCCCCAGGTCATCTACAAAAACTAAATGCATAACCCCACCCTAGAAGAACACATTCCATAGTTAATTTTTACATTTTAATTATTATATGGATGTTTTCTAGATTCTTCATTACTAACCCTGTAACACCCCAGGATTTCATAGTGTGTTATTTCTTAAAAATAATTCAATAACTTGCACTACACGCAACACCGAGTTCAATCACACCATGACGTACAAAAAAAAGCCATTAAAAGAGGTCATGAATAGTATTAACAACATTTTTAACTTTATATAATCCTTATAATTTTAGAATCCCTATTATGAGTTTCTTAGTCATAATGCAAGAACAGATTCATTTTCAGTATTGCACTTTTATCAACTTTAATAGTGAAACCTTTTTAAATAAAATATTTTAAACTATCTGAATAAATTGGGACATCAAAAAAAAATTTAAAATGAAACATCCCAAGCTTCCACGGTACGCTTTCCTTTGAATAAAATAGTAGCGTGTGTTGTACGCAACCTTGAGTTTTAACACACGCCACAACCAATCAAACTAGCCGTTATGAATAGTAATACCTAAATTTTGAAATTATATATATTTTATATTTTAAAATGGACTTCATTTTTGGATTCGGAATATCGAATTTAGCCTAAGGTGAAATTTTGGTACTTTTCGGATAACTTTCATATTTTGATGAATAGTGAAAATTACTAAATTTTAATTAAAAACAACTTTTTTAATCAAAATAATTAATAGTGATAAATTATGAATTTTAGTAGTTTTAAAGTATATTTAGAATATATTTTTACCATTTAATATAATGTTGGTCATTGGACATAATTTTACAATTAAACCGAACATAAACAAGTGTCAATCTTTTGATAGTTATTATCTCTTAAAAACAAGCTTTTTGTTTTGACAGCGGGAATTAATTTTAAATTAATTTCTGCCACTTCTGTGTTTTGAATATAGAAAAATGGATTCCATATTGGGAATCAGGATTTCCAAATTGTGTAAATATGTAACTTTTATTTTTAGACATTTTGAATAATTACTGTGGTAAATATTTTATTTACCATGGTTAAGGGTAAATCCGGTAAATAAGGGTTAAAAAATATTATTATAATAATACAAAATTACCCTAAAACGTGTCCTAACCTTATTGGTGGACACATACCCGACCATGAGCATCCTTGGGTCAATTTGGGGACCCCTTGGAGCCACTTGTATGTGGTAGGAACACTTTATATTAATAAAGTTAAAATAATAATAAAATTGGCATAAGCTTACATCTTTTAGAAGAACAATTTTTACATAAGGTTATACATGTTGGATTTTCGATTATAAATATTCATTATAAAGACAAAAAGATTTCCTACATAATGATATTTTATTTATAATTTTTAGACATCAAATAAGTTAAATTATTAATGACACAATAGTGATGCAATGTTTACCTCATTAATAAATCATTTAAATAAATAAGATTATAATGATTAAAATATTATCTAAAACCTGTCCAATTCTTATTAGTTGATGTTATTTAGAATATGAGTCATCTTATCTTCGACCTCAATGATTTTTGGACCATTATAAACCGAATATAATTATATTATAAAGTAATACTTTCACTCTTTCCTAAAGAGCCCCTCCTCTCCCTTATAAAAGGAGACCACTCCTACTCATTCCTCACACCTCTCAAGCCACTTGGCTCGTCCAAACTCTGTCCAACTAAGCTCCCCACATCCCTCTCCTCCTCCTTGAAGCTTCCCCTTAGGCAGAAAGCATTTCAAGAAGTCCTTTGGTTCCAACCAAAGTGAGTTACCTAAATTAAAGGAGGTTAACCTACCCCAACCAAGGAAAAGTACAAGGTAAGGGATTTTCTTATCTCACTTTCAATTCCGTGAGATTTCCATTGTTCGCCACTAAATTATTGAAAGTGGTGTATTGTGTACTGCCATTTGATATATATTATCATGGTTCTATTTATATTCATGTTATTCTGTAAATAATTTGGTGGTTATTAACTTTTGGCCATACGACTCAGTTGATTAACGTGGTAAGGGGTTTTCATCTCACTCCTTATTCTCATGAGATTCATGCCATATTGCCACCATTACCTTTTGTGTGGTGTATGTACTGCCCATAATTATATTCTTTGTGTAATACACTCTAATTTATGTGTACTTACATATTCATTGTATGATACCTCTTTCATGGGTTGTATGTTTCATAAGTTACTAAACTGGTAAGGGTTATTTCACAATCTCTTCATTATCTGAGGTTGTTTATACGTAATAATCTACTGGGATCTCATTATCATCCACATCCATGTTTCTTCAAAATGTATTTCAAAACATTTTTAATATTTAAAAGAATATGGGTTAAAGTGATTTATTCCCTTGTTTGACTTTTTATAAGAGGTTTATAAGGGAATCTTTCCGTTGTTTTCCAAACAAGGTGCTTTTTAACCTTTTCGACAGAATTAAGATAAGAATGTTTTTTTAACTTATACGGCAGGTGCAGTTATTTTCCGCCGTTATAAAATCGTCAAAGCTTCCCTTAAAAGCTTATAAGATTATTTTCAAAGAAAATGTTTGATTTTATATGGGTCTTAAATGATTTCAAAATAAAAGGAGATATTTCTTTAAAAAGAATTTTGATTTCATCTATGTCAACATCCTTTGATGGGTTTTAAGATTATTTGAAGTTGATTTATTATGATACAAAACTTCTATATTGTTTTGAAGGTTTTGTGATATGTTTGACTGTGGATGTGCTATTTTTATACCATTCATAGTTTATGGTGAAAGTATTGACATTTCGTATGCTAGTTCCAATAAGAATGTTTATGTTATATTTCAATATTTACTTCATATGAAAGTGTTGGACAAGTATGTTCCAGGTTGGGGACTGGTTAAAGTAATCCCTCCAGGTTGGGGACTGGTAAATGTAAGCCCTCCAGGTTGGGGACTGGTAAAAGTAAGCCCTCCAGGTTAGGGACTGGTAAAAGTAAGCCCTCCGGTTTGGTGTCCGGTTATTAGAGGCACTCCGGGTTGGTGTCCGGTTATTAGAGGCACTCCGGGTTGGTGTCCGGTTATTAGAGGAACTCTGGGTTGGGTTCTGGTTACAGTTAGCCCCAAGGTCTTGGGACGAGGCCTTGAAAAGTAATTAAAGTTCAGCATTATGCATTCCAACATTATGAAAGTGGTTATTGATTTTTCATGTGATTATTCGATTAGTAGAATATCCATGTGAATATGTAAATGAAATTATTTCATTTTATTTATGCCATACTATGTTAAAAGTTCAAGTTTAAAAGGCTTTTGTTTTAGTTATACATTTCCTTAAATGTTTATTCTTATTTATGAAAGTTTCCGCTATATTGTTATCCTTACTGGGCATGTGAGCTCACCCCTTTTCTATGTTTTATTTTTCTCAGGAAGTGAAGAAGTAAATTATGAATGACCTGCAGGGATATTATGAGGGGATTATAGTGTGGACTGTGGAAACATTATGTTGTTGTAGTAGTTTTTCATTTTATGATGTAATGTAAAACTTATGAATATATATAGTGTTTCCAAGGCTACTAAACCAATCGGTCTTTCGAGATTTGATCTTTCTTGTGATCATGCCAATGTTATGTAATAATGCACCGACTCTGGGTAACTGGGGTCGGGGCGTTACAGTTGGTATCAGAGGAAGTTTAGTACAAACCTTGGAAGCTAGATTTAGATAAACTCTGATTAGAGCACGTAGACCTAAGATGAACATTGAGGATTAGTATTGAAGAACTTCCTAGAATTTTGGTATTGTAGAGATTTTGTGAGTTTTCCGAGCAATACATCCCTGTCTGGATACGAGCAGGTAGAGGCGGCTCTGGCACAGATGTACCTAGGGGTAAAACCCGAAAACACCGCTTTGAGCTAGACTCGAACGGGAACTGGTGCACGACAACGGGCCTTGCTGCACTCTTGGTTACGACACTCCCGGGGGATATGCTTAGGATAACTCTCATTTTCTTTAAAAATCATTATGAAGGGTTTATGAGTATATACTTCCTCAAAGAAAACATTTTTATGATTATGGATTATATCCATAAATAGTTCAATTTATGTTAAGTGTTTTATAAGTATGGGATTATGTATTTTGATTCATAAACTGATCTAGTTTATGCCATTGTTTAGAAATGGCGCCCAGTAGAAGGAATGAGAACTCCAGAAATACACATGATTCAAAGAGAAGGAAGGATCATATCTTTCATGGTCTTAAGCTAGAATTTATAAGAGAAATAGTCTCCCATGTATTATCATCATATGAAGAAATAATATCATGTGTTGATAAGATAAGTAAAGAGTTTACTGAGTCCTATGGCTTTTAAGGTAATCAAAAGATGAAAAGGATGGAAGAGAGAAAGATGGATAAAGGGAAAAGGGAAAAGAAGAATTTTCCCATATGTGGTAACTGTGGAAAGAAACACCCTGGAACTTGCCTGAAAGGAATGGGAGTTTGTTATAAGTGTGGAGGAAAAGGGCACAAAGTACGTGACTGCAAGGGTAAGAAAATGGTTTTAAATGTACAATGCTTCATTTGCAAGGAGTTTGGACACTACGCGAACCTATGCCCCAGTCATCAGACTATGCCGCAAATGATGCTATTGGATAATAATCAAGTTATGATACTACCACAGATGAAGAGGAATTATTAGAGTTATTATGTTGATTATGTCAATTGAGTGTTGTATCAACAATGTACTTGTTATAATAATTATGGAGTATATAAGGATTGTACTGCAGTACTATTTCATTAAGGACTTGAGATTGTGTGGAACAAAGAAAAGTGACTCAATAGCAGGAAATTTTTTTGGAAAATATATGGTTGAGAGAAAGATAAACCATAAAATGGTTCTGATACCGAGTTAGTGATTTTAGAATAATACATGATTGATTTGGATAAATTATGTTGGATATTCTTGACTACCTTGAAACTGATTAATGATTTGTATATTCCATCATTTTTTTGGGGTTTAAAACATTTTTGGATTGATGAAGTATATCCAGCATTCTATATGGAATAGGGGAGCATGAATGTAATCAATAAGGAATATGGTAATTCAAGATGTTTTAGTTTATTAAAAGAATACAAGATAAAGGTATTCATATGCTATTACGGGGTAAAAAGGATATATATTATGTTTACCTTCCTTATAAATGTTGGACTGTGAGTTTGGACAGAAGTATTTTGGATAGTTCTAGTTTGGATTATTTTGGATTACCATAAAAGGACAACCCGGAGGTCGGGCGGCAACCCGTCGCGTCCGGCAAGGCTGCGAGACTTGAACCCGCAACCGAAGGGCGACAAGGGTGTATCACCTACCACTGGCCCACGAGATGTCCTGGATTAAATAATGTTGTTTTTTTAAAGATCTGGTAGATGAATTATAAATTCATTTATTTTTGAACCCTGTACGAATTACATTCTATTATCTTTTAGAGTGAAAGATGAGTTTGTGGTAGAAATTTATTAATGGATAAAACTCTAATTATAAAGTAAGTATATCTCCTTATGATCTTAGAAAATCTCATAAATATATTCCTCAACATTAATAAAAGGAACTTATAACAAAAATGTTGTCCTAGATGGTACCTTAAATCATCACTAATTCATGGCTTTGGGATTGTTGGCCTTTTCATAGCCATGTTCTCTACCACTCTCCATCAGATAATTGATGGTTAGATTTCTCTTCCATATCCATATATTCCTACATGGAACCCTAGTATGTGTTATTTTCGGTAATCTTCATACTTTCCACTCTTTATTTTAAATAGAGGCCTCGTTAATTCATTTTTCGATGTGGGATTTCAACTATGATATTTTGAAACGTAAAAAATGTGTTATACTAATACCCTATGTTTTGTTGAACCGATGGTATTTCAAATCATCATAGATTGATGAATTTAAGGACCTCAATTGTACACTTGTTTGTGATTGATGATCTCAATCACTACCTATAAATATTTACGTTTTTCCTCCAATTATATGTCTCTAATTGCCACCAATGTTATCCTAATCGAGATCATAATTTGGTGGTGACTCTTTCATTTCTCTTTTCCTCATATTAAGACTAAATTTTAGTAACCTAATTTCCGATGTGGGTTTTCCCACAAAGATATTTTCTATTTTCAACCTTTTATTTTCGAAGAACAATTTCAAATTGCGAGCACGCAATTTATTGGAGGAGGGGAGAATGTAACACCCCAGGATTTCATAGTGTGTTATTTCTTAAAAATAATTCAATAACTTGCACTACACGCAACACCGAGTTCAATCACACCATGACGTACAAAAAAAAGCCATTAAAAGAGGTCATGAATAGTATTAACAACATTTTTAACTTTATATAATCCTTATAATTTTAGAATCCCTATTATGAGTTTCTTAGTCATAATACAAGAACAGATTCATTTTCAGTATTGCACTTTTATCAAATTTAATAGTGAAACCTTTTTAAATAAAATATTTTAAACTATCTGAATAAATTGGGACATCAAAAAAAATTTAAAATGAAACATCCCAAGCTTCCACGGTACGCTTTCCTTTGAATAAAATAGTAGTGTGTGTTGTACGCAACCTTGAGTTTTAACGCACGCCACAACCAATCAAACTAGCCGTTATGAATAGTAATACCTAAATTTTGAAATTATATATATTTTATATTTTAAAATGGACTTCATTTTTGGATTCGGAATATCGAATTTAGCCTAAGGTGAAATTTTGGTACTTTTCGGATAACTTTCATATTTTGATGAATAGTGAAAATTACTAAATTTTAATTAAAAACAACTTTTTTAATCAAAATAATTAATAGTGATAAATTATGAATTTTAGTAGTTTTAAAGTATATTTAGAATATATTTTTACCATTTAATATAATTTTGGTCATTGGACATAATTTTACAATTAAACCGAACATAAACAAGTGTCAATCTTTTGATAGTTATTATCTCTTAAAAACACGCTTTTTGTTTTGACAGCGGGAATTAATTTTAAATTAATTTCTTCCACTTCTGTGTTTTGAATTTAGAAAAATGGATTCCATATTTGGAATCAGGATGTCCAAATTGTGTAAATATGTAACTTTTATTTTTAGACATTTTGAATAATTACTGTGGTAAATATTTTATTTACCATGGTTAAGGGTAAATCCGGTAAATAAGGGTTAAAAAATATTATTATAATAATACAAAATTACCCTAAAACGTGTCCTAACCTTATTGGTGGACACATACCCGACCATGATCATCCTTGGGTCAATTTGGGGACCCCTTGGAGCCACTTGTATGTGGTAGGGACACTTTATATTAATAAAGTTAAAATAATAATAAAATTGGCATAAGCTTACATCTTTTAGAAGAACAATTTTTACATAGGGTTATACATGTTGGATTTTCGATTATAAATATTCATTAGAAAGATAAAAAGATGTCCTACATAATGATATTTTATTTATAATTTTTAGACATCAAATATGTTAAATTATTAATGACACAATAGTGATGCAATGTTTACCTCATTAATAAATTATTTAAATAAATAAGATTATAATGATTAAAATATTATCTAAAACCTGTCCAATTCTTATTGGTTGATGTTATTTAGAATATGAGTCATCTTATCTTCGACCTCAATGATTTTTGGACCATTATAAACCGAATATGATTATATTATAAAGTAATACTTTCACTCTTTCCTAAAGAGCCCCTCCTCTCCCTTATAAAAGGAGACCACTCCTACTCATTCCTCGCACCTCTCAAGCCACTTGGCTTGTCCAAACTCTGTCCAACTAAGCTCCCCACATCCCTCTCCTCCTCCTTGAAGCTTCCCCTTAGGCAGAAAGCATTTCAAGAAGTCCTTTGGTTCCAACCAAAGTGAGTTACCTAAATTAAAGGAGGTTAACCTACCCCAACCAAGGAAAAGTACAAGGTAAGGGATTTTCTTATCTCACTTTCAATTCCGTGAGATTTCCATTGTTCGCCACTAAATTATTGAAAGTGGTGTATTATGTACTGCCATTTGATATATATTATCATGGTTCTATTTATATTCATGTTATTCTGTAAATAATTTGGTGGTTATTAACTTTTGGCCATACGACTCAGTTGATTAACGTGGTAAGGGGTTTTCATCTCACTCCTTATTCTCATGAGATTCATGCCATATTGCCACCATTACCTTTTGTGTAGTGTATGTACTGCCCATAATTATATTCTTTGTGTAATACACTCTAATTTATCTGTACTTACATATTCATTGTATGATACCTCTTTCATGGGTTGTATGTTTCATAAGTTACCAAACTGGTAAGGGTTATTTCACAATCTCTTCATTATCTGAGGTTGTTTATACGTAATAATCTACTGGGATCTCATTATCATCCACATACATGTTTCTTCAAAATGTATTTCAAAACATTTTTAATATTTAAAAGAATACGGGTTAACGTCATTTATACCCTTGTTTGACTTTTTATAAGAGGTTTATAAGGGAATCTTTCCGTCGTTTTCCAAACAAGGTGCTTTTTAACCTTTTCGACAGAATTAAGATAAGAATGTTTTTTTTACTTATAAGGCGGGTGCAGTTATTTTCCGCCGTTATAAAATCATCAAAGCTTCCCTTAAAAGCTTATAAGATTATTTTCAAAGAAAATGTTTGATTTTATATGGATCTTAAATGATTTCAAAATAAAAGGAGATATTTCTTTAAAAAGAATTTTGATTTCATCTATGTCAACATCCTTTGATGGGTTTTAAGATTATTTGAAGTTGATTTATTATGATACAAAACTTCTATATTGTTTTGAAGGTTTTGTGATATGTTTGACTGTGGATGTGCTATTTTTATACCATTCATAGTTTATGGTGAAAGTATTGACATTTCGTATGCTAGTTCCAATAAGAATGTTTATGTTATATTTCAATCTTTACTTCATATGAATGTGTTGGACAAGTATGTTCCAGGTTGGGGACTGGTTAAAGTAATCCCTCCAGGTTGGGGACTGGTAAATGTAAGCCCTCCAGGTTGGGGACTGGTAAAAGTAAGCCCTCCTGGTTAGGGACTGGTAAAAGTAAGCCCTCCGGGTTGGTGTCCGATTATTAGAGGCACTCCGGGTTGGTGTCCGGTTATTAGAGGCACTCCGGGTTGGTGTCCGGTTATTAGAGGCACTCCGGGTTGGGTTCCGGTTACAGTTAGCCCCAAGGTCTTGGGATGAGGCCTTGAAAAGTAATTAAAGTTTAGCATTATGCATTCCAACATTATGAAAGTGGTTATTGATTTTGCATGTGATTATTCGATTAGTAGAATATCCATGTGAATAAGTAAATGGAATTATTTCATTTTATTTATGCCATACTATGTTAAAAGTTCAAGTTTAAAAGGCTTTTGTTTTAGTTATACATTGCCTTAAATGTTTATTCTTATTTATGAAAGTTTCCGCTATATTGTTATCCTTACTGGGCATTTGAGCTCACCCCTTTTCTATGTTTTATTTTTCCCAGGAAGTGAAGAAGTAAATTATGAATGACCTGCATGGATATTATGAGGGGATTATAGTGTGGACTGTGGAAACATTATGTTGTTGTTGTAGTTTTTCATTTTATGATGTAATGTAAAACTTCTGAATATATCTAGTGTCTCCAAGGCTACTAAACCAATCGGTCTTTCGAGATTTGATTTTTCTTGTGATCATGCCAATGTTATGTAATAATGCACCGACTCTGGGTAACTGGGGTCGGGGCGTTACAAACCCATTTTGTTAAAACTTGTACATCTATTTACATTAAAATCTCATTTTATGCACCATCCATAGTTATCGGGAAATTAACATATAAAAAAAATAGGTTGTTTACAGAAACAAACTAAAAAAAATGTCCATATCTATGTTCCACCACATCCCCATTATAAAACCACATCTCAACTATCACACCCCTTTTTCACATCCATATATCATACAATTCTTCCACAAAAATAACTTCTCAGATGAAAAAAACATATATTAAAGTTTATCAAGTGATATCTTATTCGATTTTTGTTTGTAAATTAATGATGTTATCATAGAACACATTACATTATTTGTAATATATGTCATTAAATAAATATATGAAATTATCCAATTACATAATATTTGTTTTTCGACAACCAAAAAAATTTCATTCCATAGTACAAAGATAGAATTACAATCATGGACCACTAACAAACATTGTTTTTAGTGGCTAATTAGTCCATAAATTCACAACATCAAACAATTTAAATAAATCTGTTAATTAAAAAACACACTTCGCTTCCCATTGGTATTTTTTTTATAATAACTTTATAATCTAAATTTAATTCAAAATCTATAGTCTCTAAAAAGAATAACATTTATATAGCCATACCACATGATATTGAATCGATTATGTGGAAAGAAATCTTATATATACTGAAGAATCCATTCAATAAATTGTTATTACAAAATAAGGGTGCATGTGAAGTAGGAAAATATTTGGGGAAGATGAGAACCAATTACATCAACCATGTTACTGAACTCTAAGGTAGATGGATTTGGGACCTCCAGTCTCAAGAGAATCCAAAATGTATTAAAAATTGAATGATATTTTCTTTAGAATTACAATATCATTAATGTGTTGAAGGAGATAGAGTTTTCAATTGAAAATAATGTTGATCTCAGCAATACCACATGTTCTAAAACACTAGAACACTTCAATAATTTTAGAAAATTAATTATATGATTGTTCCATTTTGAAATGTATTTTAAATTCAATAATTATTTTATTAAACTCGTCACTCATCAAAACTGAAATAAAAAAGAAAAAATTTAAATAAACTAAAAAATTCAGGAAAAAATGGAAAAATATTTAAATGAGTCACTCCAAGATGAGGCATCACCCGACGACTCACCACCATATGAGTAACCTCTAGAAAATTCACCTCTATATGAGCCACCACTAAGAAGAGTTACCTCTAGATGAGTTACTAACAAAAGATTCACCACCATGAAGAGATAATGCAAAATGAGTCACTGCTACATGAGTTATCGCTAGGCGAGTTACTTCCATGATCATTTAGTGACATATGAGTCACCTCTAGAAAAATAACCACATGGTGAGTCCCCTCCAAATGAGTCATGACTAGATGAGTAATATCTATATGAGTCACCACTAGATGAGTCCCCACTTGGATGAGTCACCTCCATACGAGTCACTATTAGAAGTGTCACCGAAAATGTGTCACTTCTAGATGATTCACTACTAAATAAGTCCATTCTAGAAAATTCAAGGGTAAGAGGAGTCTCCATTTTAATAAAATGTATTTGGGAAACTATTGAAACAACTCACCACTAGAGTGACTCACATGCATAAAAAACCACAAACTACCCTTGAATACCTTAATCTTCATATTTTTTGCACTGTAACAGGCTGAAATGTTCGGGACTTTAAACTAAAATACATGATGGAAAAAAGGTATATTGTTCAAAGAAATTTAAATCACTTTATGATGGACAATGATAGGAAAAATCATTATGATAATGATAACAATAAAAAACTATAAATATATGATGAGTTAAAACATTATTGAATTCATCGTATTACAAGAAGAATGATCACATGTTTGATTCATGGTCATTTTCATAGAGTGGCTGAATAATTTTTCTAAATGTAATAAAAATATAATCAAATATACTTACATGAGAATTATAGAATCATCCATTAATCCAATTTGACAACAAACCCATATTTTATTTCTATATAATGAATTTCAAGAGGAATTTTTCATGCATGTTTCACTAGAATCAACTTCTAGATAATCACATAACCCAAAAAAGATTATCTGTATATTTCTCATTTCATTATATATTAATAAAAAAGAAAATTTTAAAAAATAAGATACATAACCAAAATGAATAAATATATATGATGAAAAACAACTTCAATCTCAAAATATCCATAGTGACACACAATGATTAAAATATACAAATAAAGAAATTATATCAATTAAAATAATTTAAAATCAACCAATCTAAGAATGAATTAGAAAATGTTCATGGATTTTATAAATTAGCATTTCATGATTAATACATAAATTTATCTCCAAATAACATCAATTAAATTTCATGTCTCGTACCAAAATTTAATTTCCATTGTCATATAAATGAAATTCAAACCATTTCTATAAATAAAGTAAATCAAAATAAGCCCAAAATCAAATTATATATTATAAAAAATATACCTAATATATTAATCCATAATTAAAATCCCATATTATTATATTTACCTTAATCTTACATGATTTGAAAAATAATATTATCTTAGGAAATAAAATTATTATCTTAATCCCCATCCCATTTTCTAATCCCAGACAAATATTTCTTGTAAAACCAATGTTACTAAAATTAAATTATTCTTCATCCATCAAATTATTTAAATTAAAATGAAATCTCATACAAATATGTTATTTCACACATCCATGTTGAAGGTGATTCGCTATTGTCACCCTTCGGTTATGGGTTTGATTCCCGAGGCCTCCCCAAATGTGGCTGGTTGTCACCCATCCTATGGGGTTTTATTCTACTAAAATTGTATAATTGATATAATGACCAAAATTTTGTTAAATTACTCAATATATAACCATAACATCTTTTAACCTCTATGTTTATCTCATACCATTCATTTTTCTTCCCAAAAGTAATAATAAATAATTACATGAAAAATAAATGTCTCTAAAAAAACAATTGTTTGCCTAAGAAATTCATATCTAAAATACTAAAAAGGTTTTATAAGTCATTAAAATAATAATAACCCTAAAAATTATAATCTCATTTTAATATCCCAAACTATGAAAAAATCATTCTAATATATAATGTTAAGAAATCTTTCAATTTATACAGATTGTAAGAACCCATCCATAATCCTAACAAATTCATCTATATCCGATCTACAATTCAAATTCAAGGATTGTTTTATTTTTTTAGTTTTAGAGAATTCTGGAAAACTCATACATATTAGACCCACACATTACATGTGGAAATATATATTTAGAATCCATTTTTTATCAAATAATACCCTTAAAAATAATGTGAATTATTTTTGGGAAACTTATTTCATTCATTCATCATTGAATATTATTTTACCTTACCAATATTATGACCTTTCAAATAAAATTAAAACATTTTATGAATAATTAAAAGATATAAAAGGAACAAAATGAACGAGTTTTTTCTTATTAAAATGTAGAAAACCATATTAAATATTTTTGAAAAAACTCATTTTCATGAATAAATAAAATAAGTTGATTCCTTTGGAAAAAATTTCAATGTAATTCATTAATTCACAATTAAATATGAAATATCCATATTGTTTACTTCTATAACTGAATTACCTAATGAATTTTAGAGCAATGATGGGGCTCACACATCAGATAAACTATGTCAATCTATCAAATTTTTTCATGAGGTATATTGGGGATCAACCCATCAAATAAGATATATCATGCTCACTCCTGATCTATAATGTGTCTAGTCTCACCATTTATAACATCTATGTACCACATCATTAGTAACACCCATAAAAACTATTTTAAACTCATTTGTAAAACACCTACAGATATAAAAATTACATATTTATACAAAAATAAATTAAAAATATAAAAATAAGAAACGTAATATAAATAATAAATTCAATTATTAGAACTATGAAAACATATAAAGAAAAAAATAAAATTATTAATATGATAGAAAAATAGAAAATTTTGTTTAGGTTTTATATCTATAAAAGTATTTCATGTCATTGAAATAAGAAATAAATTTTTAAAACCCATTTTATAAATGAATTTTATTTGAAAAAATGTGTACAATAAACTATTGAAATAGTAGATCGAAATTTAAAAACTAAAATTTGAAAATATTCATGTCAATATAAATAAATCCCTAAAGACCATTTTTTTAAAACTACATTAATGGAAAGTTTTTATAAGAATATATCCTTTAAAATTTAAAGATAGTGATTTATGTAAGGAGTCTATAAAGAGTCATTAAACATGTCTCCCACTCATCACTTACATTATTTATTTTCATACATAATAAAAAATGGTTTATAATTTAATATCATGGGATGCTTTTTAAATATTTTTATTCCTTTTATATCCCTTATAATCATGTTATAATAAATACTACATATTTTTATTTCATATGTTATGAACATAATCTTTACATGAGTCAATGATGAATTTGGTATGTTGTAAATAGAAAACGTGGTAATTATTTCATCATATACTGAATAATATTCACTACATATTAATCACATTACTACCCCATTAATACTTTTTAATACATCTATAATTTTTTCTGACAAATTAACTATCTTATAGTCATGGGGAGGATAAGTCGTATGTACAGATGAGTAATGTAACCTTTTTTCAATGGTCATTGTGTAAATAAGATATTTAAAATTTTATCTATGATAAATTATAGTAATATAATTAATTGCATTTTATTAATTTAAATAAACACACACACACAGATATATATATATATATATATATATATATATTATTTTTAGGTTTTTGTCATTAAAAATTAATCACATCACTTTGTGCAGGTTATAGTTCAAATGTCCACCCAAATTGCATTATAATTTTTAATTTTTTCATCAAGTAAGAATCTAATTGATATAATATTATATTATAATTATAAGTGTGTCATTAATATAAAAATATAAAAAATAATTCAATCATTATAATAACTCTTTATATACAATAATAGTTAAATAATTATATCAGTTCATGGTGGTGATACTCAAACATAAACATGAATGCTTACTTATTTTCCCAATTGATTGAAGTGTAGAGAAATTTAATTAATGACATTGACATAATAACATCCAAGTATATTTTTTATTCATGAGTTTATACTTCATCAAAGTAGAATAATATTTTAATTATGTGGAAGAATAAATAATTTAAAAACATTTAAAATAAAATGACACATCATCTTCAGGTGAATTCCTTTGATTAACATCATAATACCCCTAAGGTGTCTTTACTTAAAAAAATATAACCTATAGTTGGTGGATATAATTATAGTACGAGATTGTGAATATAATTCCTAATACAAATAGATATTTAGCTGCGATGAAAAGATCAGAAAATGTTCCCTTTTATAGGATAGAGCAGGGGCGCTATTAAAAGTCATCAAACTATTAAATTATTATAATAAATTTTCATATTAATCGACCAATAATTATTTATTTAGAATATTTTACTATTTTCTATTAAATAACATTATTTTATTAAAAATTATATACGATTTGACTATTTTTAAATCGTTTTCTTTTTGTTTTAGAAATTATTTAATCATGCCATAATATCATGTAATTTTCCTTATGATGGTTAATATAATTATCATAAAATGAAATTCAACCACTAGTTGTTTTATTGGTGTAATTTTATTAATTCTCCCAATCATTTGGATGAAATTTATTTTTTTCAATTTTATATCATTTAATTAAATTCTACATATTTTTAAATATGAATTCTTTAAAATATGAAATATTTCATCAATTTTCTTTCTGGGAACATCATAATAACATTATATCATAAAAAAATATATAATAAAAAAATTTATTTAATGTAAAAATAATGTATAAAATTCATTTATGAAATCAATTATATCAAATTAATTTCTTTTAATATTTCTAATAACATTTTTTTGAATCATCTTTTAATAAAACAATTACTGCCTCATCATTGTATAACGATTTAATTTATTTATTTCTAACATAAAAATTATAAATAAGTTTATATGATGAACATAAACTACTAATATTTGAAAATTATATTAATTTATAACGATATATTTTATAGAAAAATTTATTAAAAATGTCCTATTTATTAAAAATGAGTGTGTTATTTTTACTTTCTTAAAAATAAAATAGTATAAAAATAAAAAAATCCATCCATGTGGACCCAAATAGTCATTAAATAATAAAAAAATTTATTTTGTTCTATAATAGCTCGTATAATAATATTAGGACATGATTTAGTGATGTTTTATAATATTTATAATATTATTTGTACATTTAATTACTCGATTTTCCCTTAACCGAGGCAGTATAATTTTTTTTTAAAATTACCATTCATGTTTTCCAGAAATGAAATGGAACTATTTTATAAATTAGAATCATCTGGTTCCCAAAAATAGAATTCATTTCTAAAAATTCAACACACATACCAGTCAAATTTTAATTAGAAAATGATCCCACAAATTGATTGAGAAAACATGGTTTTAATGTAAAACCATTCAAAAGTTCATAATATTATTTTATCCAATTTTAGTGTAAAATTGATTCCAATGATAAAAATTAAAGTATATTAAAAAATATTTTTCTAATTATAATTTAATATGATTCATAAAGTTCTTTTAAAACTATAACCCAATATTATGAGAATGTAATTTTCAATTAATATGCGTTATTTTTTTCACAATTCATACGAAACTTATTCTTAGAAAAATATGGAAATGTAATCCAAATTAAATTATTTTAAACATATTAAAAAAATAACATTATTTTATTCAAATAGAATTTATAAAATTGACTAAAACAAGATTTTTAAATTTTGTTCCATCATAAGGGGACAAAACAGTCTTTCTTTAGAATATTTATTTTATTCATAAAAAATTAATTATTATTGTATTATGTATAAAACACATAAGTTGAATTATAAACATTAAATTTAATATGTTATATATATTTTGATATTATAATACAAATATAGTTAATTTACTCGATTGAATATATTATTTAATAATTTATAACAAGAGAAGATAAATTTTGAGTATTATTATTTTTAAATATATTTTTATACATGTTTATAGAATTAATGTTCAACAGTATGGAGATATGAAATGATGATGTATAACTAGTTTCATGTAACACATTTCTGTTAAATTAATTAATAGTTATTAGTAATGTTTATTTTATACATATTTGACATGTATAGCTAGAACTAAATTTACATGAGTATAAACATTCTATGTTTTGTTATAGTGAAATGAATATGAATAATTTTTAGTTTCACGTGACTAGGATTGGGACTTGACCTCATGTATTTCTAAAAGTTATATTCCTTCTATGTGTTGGTAGCTTATTTTGATGTTTTTTTCTAATAATGAAATTACTGTGTGTATCTTAACTAAATATTGCATAATTATTGAAATTATAAAAAAAAATTAAATGAGATAGTTATATTATATGAGACAATTTCACGTTGATGATTCTTTCTAAAAACGCATTGGGATTTAGGTCATAATTAAATTACAATAGTCTATGGATAAATTGTTATAATTTATTTGTAAGAGGTTAAATATGAGAAACATCAACCAATTTCTCTATTGGTACAGTAAATAAATCCTTCTATTAAAATGTTATTAATTTTGTCATGTTTTGGTTAGAAAACAACCCTTTTATTGAATAGAGATAATTGATTATAGATGGTACATCTAGATTTAGCCTCCCCAAACCTCCCAGGGAACCAAAGGTCAAATAGGATGATGACTCATGGATTGTTTTCAGGGAGGGATTTTGTGATCTAGCATAGATTATCGATGAATGAATCATGATGTGGGCTAAAAATATAATCAACGGATCATCACATATATAGAGAATATTCATGAATAAGTTTTTACGAATGAGTTTAAGACTAAATTCCCTTATATTTAATATTCATTGATGTATTTTTACCAGACCTCATAAAGAAATAAAATCTAGATGGGTTTATAGTGATTTATTTTTTTATGATTATAGTTTCTTCTTGTACATCAAAATTTTTAGAGATTATTTTCATTTTACACTCTTTGTGTGGAAGGATGAAAAAAAGTACTAGATATTAGTGATTTTAATTAAAATTAAAATGTAGTGAAAAATATTAAATTTGAATTAAATAACATAAAATGATGTTATTCAAAAATATATCTATATCGAGAACAGATTTTAAGACAATAACATATCTTTTCATCATTCAACTCTTTATTGACTGGTGAGTATAAATTTTTTGAGGATATTGGATTAATCTTCTTCTATTAGAAGATTATGTTATAGTACATGTGAAAATATGATGTGTGATATCCATAATAGAGAAACTGAACATAATACCCCATGGTAAGAGTCATTACATTATAATTCATTAAATATATAAATATTATACAATATGATAAACTCATGCCAAATAACTCGATGAGGATTCATTAGTGTTTTATGACTAGACTTCTCTAATGTTATTGTTCATGATCATCATGTTTGTGTGGGTTTTGGATTTATATATGGTGAAATGCCAACCCGATAAGGGAATTTGAAGAAGATAGTTCGGGGCACAGATATGGAAAAATTTCACCTCGAGCTGGAAATGGTGAATATGAAAATTCAATCCCAATAAATTTCATTAAAAAATCCTAGACCCCATAATATATCCCTAACCCCCTAGATCAACTGTAAAATGATATCTAACATTTTGGGAGGCGTATAGAAAAATTATAAGGCATTCAAACCAATGTTATTTATTAATTTAATAATATTTTTGGATCTACACCTCTCTCATTATGATATTGTCATAATGAGTGTGATCATTCCTCCATATTGTATTTATATCATCCATTATATAGTTTTTTTCCTCTATTTGTAATGGATCTAGATCTAGGTATATTGTATTTTGATTTCTTTATCTTGGATCTATGGCTTTGATCTATATCTTTTTCTTCCTCATGATATTTTTTGTTCTACATTAATTAGGGATACTCATTGGGGATAATTTATCATGAATTTGAAGTTATGTGGTTAAATTAAATTCACATAGTATTGAAATAAAAATTTCATTTATGTGTTATTAATTTTCCATCAAAAATATTAAAAATGGAATCTCAAATTTAATAAATTAATTTATGGAGTCATTGTATTGAGGAATTGATTTTCCACTTGATTATGGAATGAGTCGAATAAAGGAAATTTGAATTTTTTATGTAATTGTGACTATTATATTGTTTTAGTTGGATTAATTAATGGTTTAATTAACTAATGAAATATTTTGAATATGGAATTTATGGTAAATTGAAATTTTGTAATAGGTGAATTGATGTGTTTCTAAATTAATTTCAAATTGGGATTATGTGATTGTTTAATTGAACAATATGTATCTATGTGTTATATTAATTGAATGTGAAAAATGTTTTAATGATGAATTTATAATTTTATTCCATGTGATTAAATTCTTGAACCAAGATTTATTTGATATTTTTAATGGTTTTTTATTAGATGTGAAATTTGTATAATGAATAATGATTATTTACCATGATTGATTTGATATATTTTATATATGTGTGATTGATTACTATATGAGTGAACGACATGGACTAGTCCTCTAAATACACATATGTGATTTTGTTATTTGGGATAGTGGATGAGGATCCAAATACCCATATGAGATTGAATGTTTTAGACCATGTATAGGTATCCAAATACACATATATAATATGCGGTGTGGGATAGGGAATAATGATTCAATTACATGTTTTTTATTGAGGTGCGGTGCATGTACAATGGATATGAAAAACCATGGGGTGTTATAGATGAAATTAAATGGCCATGATTTTGGAATTGGACTATGGTTCATGTTTTTTTCCTATGAACTTCTAGGAAATACAAAATGAATTCCTAGAGTTTTTAATGATATAATAATTGAATATATGATATTGTTCTAAATTTTTCATAATTTGATGTAGTTATTTAGTGTTTTTTATCCTTTGTATCCTGAGGTTTTATGTTATTATATAACGAATAATATAATGTGACAAAATTTTCCTGTTATGAAATTTATTTTATTCTTTATAAAACATAATAATATTTTATTGACATGATATTGTTTGAGACACTATTGGTTGTTTCCTAACTAGTTGTACTCACACCCTCCTCATCCTGATTGACTAGTACCCCAATAACCCTCATTTTGTATGAAAATTTAAGCGGAAGAGTCAAAGTATAGATGGATGTCTCTGGTGGACAATGGTTGATGGAACATGATATTATTCGGCACCATAGGATAAATTTTATAGTGTCATTATTTATATTTTTTCTATTGTTTTTACCATTGATATATAATTTTTAAGACATTTTTATTGATAGGTTTTAGATAATGTATATCATGTTTCAATCATAATGTGATAATGATTCAGTTGGTTATTGGTTATCTCATTTTGTTATTTTTTAAATATTTCGACTACTTTCATTCATTGATAAATAATGTATTGTCACTATATTATCAATATTAGAAACTTTCTCCAAGTATAATGATGTTGAAATATAAGTAGGAACACTTCATTGTATGTAAATTAATGTATTGGGCCACTGGTGGTTTGAACCTAGGTCAAGACATTACACTAAAATATACTTCCCATAGAGTTGGTTGTTATTCTAATGAGTAGTTACAGACTCTGTAGCTTTTGGTAAGTAATATTTAATATGGATCATATTAACATTGTTTTTGACCTAATATGTACAAGTCTAATGAATTGGAAAAATTATTGGTGGTGGTTGAGAGGAATAACAAAATATTTGGGTTCTATTTATGAATATATTAATTATATGTACTCATATATTTATAAAGTTTCCTCCAATAAAATTATTTCTCCTAAAGTGATTACTAGATTATACTTCCTGGATATGATAAACAATAGATTTTTTCTCATTTTATATCATTTTTAATGGCGGTAGCCCATCTCTAGCAAGTATAATACTATTTATTGGGCTACAAAAATCTATGCGATTTCAAAATCAATGCAATGAAATGAAATGATTTATATTTTTGGTAAGAAATAACAATTACCAAAATCACATAGATTACAATAGAATCCCTGCAACCATTCCCCCTAAAAATGGAATATATATATATATATTGGTTGATATGATTTATGATATTTATGTCTGATAAATGAACATAGGGAATATGTATCCATTACAATATATATAGTGAGTATGGTTCTTCTGGAATATTTGAAAATTGTTTCATCATATTTTCCCCATAGTGAATATTTTGACTACTATTTCTATAGATGACATTATTGGACTTACTCTTGATAGATGGATGGATTTTTATGATTAACTCATTTCATGTGTTCCAACCATATAGGTTCAAAATTATCATATGAAACCAACTATGTTCAATTATGTAAAGGTTATTCATGATGATTTATATGTGAATGTCATTATTTAACTATGTACATCCCCCTGTAGTTCTTCATTCATTATTTAAATATTTGAATATGGTAGTGTGTAACTACGAATAAATTTTATAAATATTAAATAGGGATTTGCAATGAAAAAATATCTATTTATTATAATCGACGATCTATTTTATAAATTTAGAAGATCAATGCGGTTATCCATAATTGTCCTATATTTTTGATTACATTGATTTTAGGTATGATAATGGGGTACAAAAACATAGTATTTAGGTTATAAAATTAAGAGTGTAAATCATTTTTTTGAGCACTACTTTCATAATATTCATGGATCTCAATAACCTGATCTCTCAACCATACATTGACGTGTTAATTGTTATTATTTGATACTCAAAAATAATTATAGACATGATATATAAATTATACAAATTCATATACTTTATTTTATACACTTATATCATATTTTCATGGTAACAAATTTTTGAATAGTCACATTAAGATCTATACGCATTCTTCTATTTTCTTGTTATTTTAGAGATAGGTGTCTTTGTTGATCTGAAGATTGTGGAGGTAGATGCATCAAGCTAATGACCATGAAAATAATTATAGATTTAGAGATTTTATGAATTAGTTTGGTATTAAATTTTTTATTAAAGATATATCCCAACTTATAGCACTAATTACTAGATATAAAATTAAATCCATACATTTATAGTACTCTTACCTATTTGAGTGGTTCTTCCAACCATTAAGTGTAAGCTGACATTTGGATCAATACTAATTCTAGCAAAACCAAAGATTACTCATAAATTGTACTGGTATTTTTTCTTTATTAGGATCAGATATATTTTGATTAATATTTATTTCATTGTTTCATATAGATATTTTTTCAAGGACCCATCATGAATAAGTATCTTACAAAATATTTTGACATATCTATATTGGATCACACATTTAAATAATGGTAAAAAATTCCCTTCATTAAGATAATTTACACTTCATAATAACAAAATATCATGCATATATATTCATTTAGGGAGGCATGAACATTTATTATATGTATTGGGATGAGTTACTATATAAATTTGATAACTTCATCAATATTTTCTTAGTACGAGGATTTTCTTGTCTGAAATCTATATATTACGATATAAGAACACAAATAATGGTTATTAAGAAATTATGTGGTATTTTTTGATCTTTATAGTTTATTATATTTGGGATTCATGATTCAATGTATTATTAACAATTCTATAACATACATTCCATATACATTGAGTAACATTTTGCAAGGATACATGATTTATACACAAAATTTTTTAGTGAAGATTGATTTTTTTAGAAATAAAAAACCCATTTCATGGATGATATTTGAATAAAAGTTAGGTAATATACAACTAAAATAGAATAAGGGTTTCAAATAAAATGGAAGAATAGATTAGGAGATACTCAAATGAGTAATAATGGAAATTTCATCTAGGGTAAACTTAGATATATAAATATATCAGATAGTAGTTCTTATGTTCATGTACAAGGTGGCTAATTGAATTTTTTATCATCCATTTTTTGATCTATAAAATGATGATGGATGTTAATCACTAATGCAGTTGATTGAATAATCATCTTATTGTCCCATTTTAAATATAGGATTTTATAATGATAGACTTTATTTGTTTATCATAAAGCCATATAGTTTAAGAAGTAGCTTGGGTTGAGGATGATCATATAAAATATGTGTCTCATTTATTTCATGTTTAAGAGATGCATTCTATGTATGATATAGTAGAGATCCATGATAGGGATATAATGTGCCTACATGGATGTCCTATGATCATTTTATTTAACATTTGAACTCATATCGCGTCATTATTTTATTCAGGGATTTTAAATTAATGTGGGAAACTAACTGAATCTGATTACTAAGTATCACCTCAAGACATATAGATAGTTAGAATGGATTATTCATATTTTATAGGATATGATCATGTAATATATTCTTCATTTCTTGGGAACATGGATGAACATATATTATAAGAGTAGAATTTGTATAATAACTATTTATTGTATCCAATCCAAATTACATTATTTGATTAAAATTATCATTAACCCTGGTTTCCATCAATTTATTATCGCAATGATTATGTGATATCTATTATATCATAGTGTTTTGTATATAACCCATCATAGAAGGTGAAATTTATTCAATAGTAATCATAAATCACTCAAATAACTCATCATTCATGATCAAAATAATGGTTACGAATGTTGAAGATCTAGAAGGGAATTTCGATCTTATTGAGGATGTCACCATAGTTAGTGAATTGATGATTCTTTAAGAATGGGATGTTAGTGTTACTAATTATTTTAGTATTCAATATTATATTGAACAAAATATAAAAATATAATAATTTAAATATTCCAACAAAATATCAATATATTGAATTTTTATTTATTTTTCCATAGATTTAGTAGAATTAGATAAATCTTTTACATGTAATTTTTGGTGATGATGTTGATTTGAGGATGATAAATTATTCATGGAACATCCAATTCCGATCAAGGATCAGAGAAAGTGAATGTTCTGAGAAATGAATGTTCTCCATATTTATATTTTGTAACATAATATATATATATATATATATATCTAAGATATGAATTTCAATGAACAATCAGTTATTTTGGATTAATGGCCATAGGTTTATGAGAGTGATCGTATGACACAAACTATGGGCACCTAATGTCATTACAGGGAGTCATTTGTAAAGTCCTAAAATTTATTGTTTATTTTTACATTCTCTTAATTTAACTATATTTTATTTAATTTTTATTTCAATATATTTTATATGTTTTTATGGATCATTGAGTAACTACATTAAGAAAATGGGATCCGACTAGTAGGTTTGGAACTAATGAGGTTCTACAAGTTTTCATGTTGTATGCCACTAGCTTTTCAATAGAGGTGAAATAAACATGTGAACTACCCTAGGTTCTATTAGAAATTTTATAAAAATAATTAGGCAATATTATGGAAGAGTCATCATTGTAAGACTCTTTATTGATCAACATGATTGTTTAGGTGATCCACAATAATTCCGGTGAGGTCGACTGAATTACTAGTGGAAGAAGTCGTGCATTTCATTAGGGTTTAAAACATAAATTTTCTATTTCACGTGTATTTTATATATCCCATTCCAAAACATTTCCCTCATTTAATCAATCATAATCAATGATATTATTAATTTTCTATGTGTCCCCCTTTTTTCATTCCTTCAAATTTAGGATTTTTGGATTGATCAAGTGATTTATGTTTGGTATATTTGATAAATTTATACAAAAATGTCCTATTTATTTTGGGATAAATTGTATTTCTATATTTTAATTTATAAATGAGAAGATTATATTATGATAAAATTATTTATTGTAGGTTCATTAAATTTTTTTTAATAACAATATATTAAGTATCACTTTTCATATAAAAACTTTATATTGATCCTTTTACAATAGTGGTTCTAGTTGGGTTTGTATTGTTGAATAATGCCATATTTGTATACCTCATCATTTTCCTTTATTCTAGATTCCTTATTTGATAAATTAGGGACAGATCTCGTGGTCATTGGTTCATGACCATGATATGTGTGAAAATTCATAACATCGGGATGGAAAACAAATTAGTTTTTCAAACATTACCATTTACTTAGTTATTATGAAAATTTTATGTTTTGATTTTCCTAGTTATTTGTGATAATATCCATTTTTAGTGCATGATTACTTATATATTGATTTTTTATTTACAAAAAGTATTTATTTTTTATAATAATAATTCATATATTTTATAACTTTCTTATGGTGATAATAGTGGTTACCTACTGGGTATATACTCAAACACTACATGGGTATCTCAATGTCCATGTTAGTTTCATAGTTAGGGGTTTAGAAATATAAATGATACTTGTATTAAGTACTATATAAGGTATAAATTATAGGATAGATGTGATGTAAGGATGGACCCATGAATACAGTTTGAGTTTCATTATACAATTTCATTTTATCATAAAACATTTTTAGATCTACCACATTGAATTTTTTATGATTTATCTTAAAAAATATTTATTCTATTTTATAGATAGTGTAGTTTATAATCCTTTATTAATTTTTAATTATTTTAATTTTTTATTTTATACTTTTTTTTGTTTTTTAGGTATAAATAATATGGGAATAGCATCCCCATGTTTGTATTCACTCCAACACTGATAGTTAGATGCCTCTTCCACATGTTGAATAATGATTGAGGTAATATGAATTTTTAAATTGTCCCAAACCCCCGTGGTCCATCAAATAATTAAAATCCAGTTTCTAGGATGTTTTGGGAGGAAACAGTAGGTTGAGGGCATTGGTAGGTCAAGATAGATATTAGGTCATGATGTTAGTATGTCAAGGGTGGCAGTAGATGAAGGGTGTTGGTAGGTCAAGGAATCAGTAGATCAGGACGTCAGTAGGTCAAGATGTCGGTAGTTCAAGGGCCTTAGCAGGTCAATGGAATCGATAGATCGGTGCTCTACTAGGGTACGGAGTCGTTAGGTGAAGGGAATCAGTATTAAAGGTCATCAGTAGGTCGAGGGTGTTAGTTAGTATAGGTGTTTTGGTCCCCTGTTGTTCCAGGTATGGTTTTTCATCATCTTCATTTTACATGTTTATCTAGTGGGGTGGGTTTAATGATTCGTCCTTGTGATAACAACAAATTCCAAATTTATCAAAGATAATAAGAAGTCATGAATTCTCGGATCAAAATAATTTGATCAACTATTTATGTTATTTGATATATTTGACCTGTAATGTGAATTTTGTCAGTTGTATCCCTATAAAAATCTTGGTCAGTGATGTATTTTTCTTATGAACTCATGATTCATTATACTTATTGTTCATTATATCTGAAAAATGATAATAAATATGAAATATGATTCATCACATACACTCAGTCAAATTAAAAGAATTCCCTAGGATCAAACATTATTTGTGATCACCCATGATTGTCATAATGGAATTAAAGAACCACTATCCAATAAATATATATACACTCAGCTTTTTTACTGGGGAAATGTGTTTTGTGTTTATTTTTGTATTTGTGATTCATGGGGTTATGTGGTTGTGTTTTTTAGCAAGGTTTTGGGCATATGGGTGGATAAAGAGGATGGTTCTGTGATAAAATTATTTTATGTGTGTGATGTGAGGTTATGGTTTTGGTGGTGGTTATTATGGGTATTTTGTATGAGGATTTTTAGGAGGTGTGATGTATTATTAAGTTTATAGATTGATTGATTATAGAATGAATTTACATGTTTAGCTGTGGGATTACTTTTGGATAGTCTTATCGATTTTGGACAGTATTGTACAGTGGGACTACAATCTGGTTGTGTGTTATTTGTGTTACTGATTATGTTGGGTAGGACTGGGTTGTCTCATTATTTTTTATTTTTGGGTTTCCTAAGTGTGGTGATTCTCTATAGTAGGACTGCAAGATGGTTTATTTCTATTTTTTATTGAATTTGTGTTATAATGGATTCCTTTACCATTTTCACTTATTCAATTTTTTTAGCATTGAGAGTGGTTGGTATGGCTGCTTCACCTTATAAGACACCAATTATTTGGTAATTTATGTGGATGTTTTGTAAATATATAATTTAAACTCTTAATAAATAATTATAAGTGGTTAAATGAAAGGGGTGAGTTGATTTCTTTGGATGTGGCTGTTGTGTGGATGTACATGTCGGGTTAGCAGCAAGGGAATTTGTGTGTGTGGGGGGTGGTTTTTTTGTATAGAAACCCATAGGCTGGGATTAGTTGTTTTTTACAAATATGTATAAACATGTAATTTTTTGTGATTTCTATATGCACTCTACCTGTGTTAAACATTTTGTACCAAACACCCAAATTGTTTTTGAGGAGGGTTCCTTTGCAAACATCTTAGTGGGAGGATCGATAGCTAGTTACTGACATAACCCTCCACCCTATTCTATGAATTTGTCACCACAAAATGTTTTGGTATACGGAAATGGTTTGAGGCTTAATACAATATTTATTGTATTGGTTTTATGAGAGGTCGATTGTTTCCTAGGATTCCTTGGGATGAGTCCTAGATGTTTTCCAGAAATACATGTGGTGGTTTCAGCCTATGTGTCAATGGGTATAATGTGAGGGTTTTGTGGCCTAGGATTATGCATGAATATTATGACACTGTGTATTACAGAAGAGTGTTGTAGAATCATGACATTAACTGATTGGGAGAGGTAGTTAACAAGTTGTAAGTAGTGTGGGGTACCTAAATATCAACATGCATACTGCATTACATTACATGATTTTCATTATTTTGTGTGTGTTCATTGGTAATGATAGGGTGGATAGATTTCATTGTAAGGTTTTTTTGAGTGTTTTATTTTTTCTCAAATGGAAATTAGTTTGATTCCCCCCTTATGCACAGGTGAAATTAGTTTTTTATTACTGAGTATAATTTTATTCTCACCCTATATATATAAAACAATATTCTGGATTCCATGGAGATTATTTAAATTATATTCGACCTTACTCTCTCAAATGCTAGGGATTGTTCTTGTGTGGCTGTTTAGTTTTATTTTGGTATTTAAATTATATTTTTCATTGTATTTATAGTAGTTTTACTTTATATATCAATGTGGGATGAATTTTTCTATCATTATTATATATTCCATGAATTATTTGATGTTGATACAACATATCTACTGATCATGGTTACTATAAAAATTGTAACGCCACACATTTTTTGAGATTCTTATACCCCTGTTGATGGTATCAACCTTGGGGCCTATGGGAGATGTAAATCAGGGGGGTTCATTATCTCTACTTCATATTGAGGAAGGAATGTATCAACGTCATTCTATCCCATCCCACATCAAGAAGAAGGTGGGTCCTAAAAGAAGGGTATTTGAGGTGTTGTTTCGGAGGTATGATTTTTTTTAGAGTTAGGCACAAAGAAGATTGAATGCGTTGGTAGGAAAATAGTGTTTGTTGACCTTAGTGGATTACATAGGCTAGATGTCACAAATCTAAGATGTGGGATTTTATGGCCCCCATGATATGATTCGAGGACAATGAGATTACCGAATGACAATGTGAGGCTATATAGTTTTCTTGGTACAGACTCGATGGAAGTTACTTGCATCATGATGACACGTGTTCATGATATTTTGGGAATTTTTTGGAATTTAAATATATATTCAGTTAAAATGAATCAAAAATAAATTCATTGCTACATTAGAATGGGGGATCTTTTTTTACTTTCCATTATGGATGCTGGACATCGCAAACATGTGGTATGAGTAGTTGAGGGTTAGCAGGCTAACACAGTTGATCGGTGGAGGGTCAACCTAGTGGAGGAGGATTGTCACTGAAATAAGATTCATTTTTATTTCTAGTAGAAGACTCCAGTAATGTATAAAGGTAATGTCACATACATGGAGATTGGGAGCTGGATCTAGGAGTTATTGATAACTTTCATCTTGATCTGGGGTCTGATAGAGTAGTGGGATCCTCTAGCGGTGACCTAGATGAGGGGAGGAGCATGTATGTGGATGATGATTTACCAAGGTTGAGCAAGGAGGCTGATGTTTTTTGGGATGATGTTGAGATGAGGTTTTGTGTGAATTCAATACTTCTATAATGAAAGGTGAGAAGATGTTGTTGATACTATCCCTCTAGTAAGGTTGTATTTCGATGCAGGAATTTTGGATCATGTTTAAGGATCACATACATTTTTCGCTAGATCTCTTTCCATATGAGATGTCCTAGTAGAGTCACCTAGAGGGGAAACTTCATCATTCTCTTTAGTATGTCGTTACTCCCTTCACTCTGCCAACATACATAGTGAATTAGAAGAAGGGTGATGTAGTGGAACAGATCAACTTGTGAGGATGTCTACCATGAGAGGGAAGTTATCCAAGACCTTCAAAGGGGAAGGTAATTAGTATTAAGTATCAAGTGTCATGACGTTCAAGGATTAGGCCCGCAAGCAGTCGAGCTTAGTAGTTTCAGTTCCAATCCGTTGGTCCTCACCTTTTTGACATGGGTCTAGGCCCATGGTGTTTTTTCTTGCAAAGGTTATGGCCACCCCAATGGATAATTCCTAACTCGAGCCCATTATGGTTAATTAGGGAAGGTTCAACTTCCTCATCAGTAGTAGTATCATTTCATTCCTTTCTAGAAGCGTGTATAGTATGCCCCTACTCCACTAAGGACGAACAATTCATGAGGAGGACAACCTCATGGTGCACCTATGGGACCTTGACAAGGGTGTAATCGAGGAGGTGGCTAATTGATGGGGGTGATGTAGAGCTAGGTGTGGGATGTTTCACACCACATAGGGTGTAGTTTTAGCATAGATAGAGATCATTCGATATAGGATTAGATTGTTTCATATGCTTGATTGTGCTTTGTTCAATTCAGTATTTTCTCACTCAATTGTTTCACCTGCTCTGGACCTTTATTCGGACTATACATAGAGATAATTTATGTGTCCCTAGTGTTGAGTACACAAGTTAGAGGTTAGACATTCTTATTTGTTGTTTTCCAAAGATGTAGACCGATGTAGGGGTCAAAACAGTTCAGTGGGGATCACTTTCATCTATAGATGTAGTCTTACTAGGTCATAAATGCAATAAACTGGTTGTTTACTATACATTTAGTTATCAAAAATTTCCAAATAGGAGTCATGTTTTCATATGTTAATGGACAATGTTTATCATTCGTTGGGGGCGGAGCTATCAGATGGGTGGTCAACACATGGAGCAATTTTTCCCATATTAGTCAAGGTGTAAATAGTATCAATGGATACTTAGATGGTGGAGGGTACAATAGATGTAAGAGAGTATTATTATTTATTATCTGGGGTAGTTTTGACTCTACCCCATCGATGTGATGTTGAGTTTGAGATATACTTATAGCTCGATGTTCATCTAATATCAAGGGATCATTATCAGATGACACTTTTTCTGTTTGGGGAATTCTAGATTATGATTGAAGATCTGATGAATATAAGTTTCATCTCACCCACTGTGTCATCATGTGGTGCTCGGACCATATTTATGAGGAATGTAGAAATTGGTTTTGAGGTAGTAAATAAAACACCAAAGACTGAATCGTGTAATGGTCAAGAACTGTTACACTCTCCCAATAGTTGATAATCATGTCGACCAACTGAGGGGAAAAGGTTGGTCCTCTAATATAGAACTATGGTCTGGGTACCACTAGTTAATGGTGAAGGAGTATGAAATTCTGAAGACCTATTTAAGGTGTAGTTATGGACACTTCAAGTTTTTTATTATGACGTTTAGTGTTACACATGCACCAGTTGAGTTAATGAGGCATATGAACAACATATTTTGTTATTTCATTGAAAAATAAAATCATCTTATTTATTGATCACATCATAATCTACATGATTTAATAGTTGGAGAATATTGGGAATCTCAATACTATTATAGAGGTCTATCGGCAAAACAATCTCTATAGAAAGTTATCAAAGTGTTAGTTTTCGACACATGATGCCCAATTACATAGAAATGTTGTTTCTTAGTAGGGTGTAGTAGTTTACCATTCAAAGGTCTAGCTAGTCTCTTCAGGGGATGCACCCATTACTATGGTATTGGTTTTCATTTTTATCAGTCTCGAAGGTTACAACATTAGATTAGTGCCTGATTACCCTTGGGTAGTATCTCCACTGTCAACTATGATGAGAAAAGGCCATTATTTTGGGTAGGGAAATTAGTTTGAAGAATCATTAGGATATATAAAGGGTATGATGGTCAGTTCTCTAATGCACATGCTTTCAAAGAAAGGGTTGATGGTCACATTGTTTTCAAATGATTCCCTTCTAGTCTTGGGGTGTGTGCTGATGCAGCAATGGGGAGTGATCGTCTATTTGTGTAGGATGTTATGTCCCCCTGAACATATCTAGGCCAGCCCTGATTTGGATCTTGATGTGGTCATGTTCCCACTATTTGTGTGGTTAAATTACCTCATTGGGGAGCCATTTGTGGTCTTCACATATCACAAGATATTGAGGTACATCTTTTCCTTAGGATACATGAACTGGTGGCATCCCAGGTAGATGTATTTTCTCAAATATAATGATTATTAGATAACTTACCCCTCATGAAATGAGAATTTTGTGGTTGATTCTTTGAGAATGAAATTGTATAAGGATGTGGTTTGGAAATCAAAAGTTGTTATGACAGAAATAGAGGAGTCGACTTCCTTTCAATTATATTTTGTAATGGATGGTTGTAGAGAATGCCAGTTTCAGATGATGGTAAAGTCATGTCATATGCAATAGGTGGAAGAGTCTTAGTGGGGAGACCAAGAGGAGGAGGTGAATCATGATCGTATTGACTAGGGTGATTCATCAGAGGTATGGTCAAAGGATGGTTAGGATCAGATGATATTAGGTGGGAAGCTATTTGTTCCCAGGCCAATGCATGGGGAATTTATTTGTGAGTATAGTATCTCCCCCTAGCATTACACACATTACATTCCAAATGTATCAGTTCTTGGGGAATAGTTCTGGTGGACAAGGATGGAGAGGGATGTGGCGGAGTTTATTGCAATGTGCTTAGTGTTTCAGTAATTGAAGGATGTTCACTATGTTCACATAGGATTTTTCATCCCGTTGATGTCCCCAAGATGAAGTGAGATAAAATATAGATGGATTTCTTCACCAGAATTCCCAGGTCTCAAGGAGGATGCGATGTTATTTCGATAGTAGTTGATCAGTTAATGAATCATACACACTTGTTAGAGATCAAAGAGTGGAGTGCATTGGATGACATATCATGAAGATATTTCGATGATGTGGTGGGGCTGCATGGAGTTCCAAGATCCATCATCTTAGATCAGGATGCACCTCTTTTGTCGCGAGTCTATAGGGTCTTGTAGTGGGCCATTGGCACTCAGCTGTGCCTCATAACAAATTTCCAACTTCATATGGATGAAAAAATAGAGATTAACATCCATAAATTGGTGGAACTTTTTCAGGCATGTGATCTATAATTTAGTGGGTCATGGGTGTGACTTTTACTCTTAGTATATTTTTATTTAAATAATGGTATCACTCTTCCACTGGAATGGATTTTTTTGATGCTTTATATGGAAGATGGTGTCGTTCACCCATGTGCTGGATAAATGTTGGCGATGTAGATATTCTTGTTATGAACAAGGTATAGAGTATGATAGAGAAGGTGCATCTTGTCTCTAAGAGGATGAAGGTAGCATGCGATAAGAAGATGTCATATGCTGATCTTTGGAGATGGTATTTGGAATTCGAGGTTGGGGACCATGTATTATTTAAGGTTTCCCCTTGATGTGGGAAGATGTGGATTGGCAGAGCGAGTAAGTTTTCTCCCATGTTCATCGGACCTTTTCAGGTTTTGGGGCGAGTTAGTGGGGTTTCATATCATCTGGATTTTGCACAATAGTTTTGGAGGGTACTCAATGACATTCATGTCTCCCAGCATCATCAATATCTTCACTATAACTCCCTTGTTTTTAACTGGGTAGAGTTGGATATCGATGAAGATAAAATAATCATGTAGCAACCATGGGAGATCCAAGATCATCAAGATAATGCTCTATGTGGTAGGATCAATCACTTGGTCTGTGTTTTTTGGAGGCATGGTGTCCTGGAGGTATGTACTTGAGTGTGAGAGAGGTAGATACATTCCCAGTACCAAAATTTGATTTGATTTTTACTAATGTGATTTTCATAGTGATAAATTTCATGAACCTTGTTTTATATGAGATGATTTGTTTCATTGTTATTTGATGTACGATATTTTCATGACATTTGATGAATGGAGGACATTATCTATAATGATGATTCATTAATAATGATGCAATTAATCCCATGTGGGTGAGTCAGTTCCACCCAATGAGGATAGTATATTGAAATGGGGGGAATAATTGCATGATTTATCTATTTAGGTAATCTGACATTGGGTACTTGGTAGTATTTCTTGCATTATTTGGGTAGAAAAATATTATATGAGGTGTTCTCAGATGTTGAATATTCCCTCCAATGTGTTCATTTATCCTTTAGAGGTGACTTATTAGGTGGTTTTTCATACTCCTCTTTCAAATGGGTTTGGGTTTGAATTCTCTATGGCGCGAAAAGATTAACAGTTTTCTGATGAAATTTCTCATACCCATTTTTTCATTACTTTTTTCAAAATAGTTTTTTTGGGTTGTTCTTGGAGGAAATAGTTTTTTTAAAGGCATCTTAAACTCGAGGGAGTGAGTAGGTCGATGCGTCAGTAGGTTGAGGGAGTTGGTATGTCAAGCGCATGGGAAAGTTGAGGAATCGGTAGGTCAGGACGTCAGTAGGTCGAGGGTGTTGGTAAGATGAGTGCATTGGTAGGTCGATGCATTAGTAGGATATTGAATCTATTAGGATTGGGAGTAGGTTGGTTTAGGGTTTTAGTAGGTTGATTCTTCAGTAGGTCAAGGTGTTTGTAGGTTGAGGCATTGGTATGATGATGTGTCAGTGTGTCAGAGCTTTATTTCATTATGGGGTTGGTGGACCATTTCATTGGTAATTTTTTTTAGTGAGATAGGGTGTTATTGAGTCTAGATTTTGAAGAGTTTATAATTAGTACCGGCATTGGTATCATAGAGGTAGTGACTCACTATTGGTGGCATGCTATCACTATATTACAATCAGATACTCACCCTTCGGTGAATCATTTATAGTTTTACCCAGTTCTTCATGTTCCACACATTTGATTCCTTCATTGATGTTGAATTATTCATATTACATATTTAATGAGATTTTGGGATGTTTCAAATGGTATTTATGTTCTAGATCTACATGATGCTTCCTTTGACTTCTAAACTACATGGTCGTCGCCGTGATACACATATAATGGACAGTGAAACTGTTTCTCCAAAGATTAAGGATATGGCCATTCTAAAGGAAAATATTTTCTTCTATTCAACACATCTATTTCCCCTTTATATTTCTAGACCCTTTCTTCCATATATAATTTGTTCACCTATACTGTATTCCCCCATGATCAATTATTTCTTAGTGTCTCTTTCTCGCAAAAACCCTTTGTTTTGGCAGAAGGAGGTGTTTTGGTCACCTATTGTTCTAGTTTGGGACTTCAAATATCTCACTTATAATTGTGTATCATGTGTGGTGGATATAATTTTGTCTATTAGTGAGGACAAATGACTGAAAATTTGACAAAGATTGTAAGAAGTAATAAATGAGGGTATGGGAAGATGTTCATTATTTATATTATTTATCTATTATCATTGATTTATAATGTGAATTGTGTGGTTTTTATCCCTCTGAAATTCCTGGTCATTGGTGGTATTTTATTGCATACATATGATTATTTATACTTACTTTTGATTCATTATTTAACTGAATGAAAACAGGAAATTTGATTAATCCCATATACCAGGTGAAATGAAAAGTAGTCCCTCAGATCAAACATTATTTGTGAGCAACCATGTTTATCAATGTGGAATTAAAGAAACATTTTTTGATAAATCTAAATAGACTCATCCTTTTCTGTGGATGTCTGTAGTGTGGTTAATTTTTGGGTTTTGTGATTTGTGGAGGTTATATGGTGGTGATGTTTATATCATGTCTATGGTCATTGTCATGGATAGTGGGGTTGGTTTTATGAGAAGGATTTGGTATGTGTGTGTAGCGGGGTTGTAGTTTTGGTGGTGGTTGTGGTGGGACTTATGTATTACGTATTTTGGGAGGTTTTATGGAATCTCAGGTTGATAGATCGAATTATTGGGGAATATAATGACTTTTATATTAGTGGGACTTCTTAGAAGTGGTATTATGGTTGTTGAAAATTTTTGTGTTATGGGACTGCAAACTAGTTTTGTGTTGTCTGTGTTCCAAAATGTGTTGTGTTAGACTATGTTCTATCAGGATTTAATATTTTTTATATTCTAGGTGTGGTTATGTTGTGTAGTGGGAAAACAAGTTTTTAGATTCCTGTTTTTATTTAATGATTTTTATATTATATTCTACATCCATTGGACATTCATTCCTTGTTTGGCTTCTATAGTGGTTTGTATGGTTAAATATTCATATAATGTTTCCATTGTTTAGAATTACCCCATGTAGTGTTGGAATGAAATTAAAGAACATCTTAATAAATAATGGTAAGTACATAAAGGAAACCGGTGGGTTAATGTTTTGGTTATGGCTATTGTGTGGTTTTTTCATGAAGTGTTAGCAGTATGGGAAGGTGTTTTTGTGTTAGATGGTTGTTTGTTTGGAACCAAATAGGCTGATCTGGGTGATTGTTTACCTATATATATAAACATGAAGTTCTTTGTGATTTCTATAAAAAAACCCACCCATTTTGAGCACTATGTGTAGAACACATCCATAATTATGGGGAATAATGGATTTCCCAAAATATCTATGGAAGGACTGATGTAATGTTACTTAATTTACCATGATCCTTATTTGAGGCATTTATCTCCCAATACTCATTTAGAATAAAATAATTTTTTGTGTTTTAATACCACAATTATGGTATTGGTTTTGTTATATGTGGTTTTTCTATCGTGTTTCATTGGGATGATACTGATGAGTATTCAGGTAAGACATGTGGTGGTTACAGACTAGGTGAATGCTAGTGGAATGTGTGTGGTTTGTGGAACATGTGTTAGCATGAAGGTTGTTACAAAGAGGCTTGTGAATGAGAATGGTAGCCTCAGGATGTTCTCTTCTATATATGAGAAATTATGCAGTGGGAAGTAGTGCAGGGTATAGAAATATTTATGTGATTACAACTTGACATAAATTGATATTCGTTATTTTCTGGGAATCAATTGGTGAGGCTTGGGTAGATAGTTTACTTTGTTAGGTACTTTTTATTTTATTTTGTTGTGTCATCGGGGCATTGGTATGTTTCTCATACATTTCCATGTGTGAATTTTGGTATTCATTATTGAGTTTATTTATATGATCTACCTATGTAAATATTTTTTTCACATTTACAAGGATATTATGTGGTTCGTGCTAGAATTTACGAGATCAATTCTGGGGGATAATTGTTTTTTCAATGATTAGTTTAATTTTGGTAGTTATTTTGGGGTTTTAATTTTATTTATATATGTTTTAATTTATAATTTCATGCGGGATGCATTATTGTTTCATTATATATATATATATATATATATTTATATCATGTGGAGTTATTTGTGGTTGATACATCATATATCTTGATCCTGTTAAATATTATATGGGTAATGCCTCCCATTTTTGTGATATTCTTATAAGTTTTGTGTTGGTCACCACCCCGGCACCTATTGGAGGAGGGACATGGGGTCATTATCTATCATTCATCTTATGTATGGATGGTCTCAGCATCCTGTTATCCCTTCCCTCATCTTGAAGAAGGTGGGTTATGACGTACTTCGTCTCTAATAAGGATATTTTGGAAATGGGTGTTACACATTGTAAATAGTCAAATAAATATCTCAAAAAAACTCAAAGGTGAATAATATTAATGAACTATAATTAGATAATTTTATCTTGTGAAGGAGGTGACGTGATTGACTACCCATTTGGAAGTTTTTTCCCAAAATAATAAGATTTTTTAATCAGTGTAAACTAATTAAATCTACTACCATCACCCCCACTAGTTTGATTTTTTTAATTTTTGAAAAGAATCATCTATACAAAGATTATATTTATCAGTCAGTGGTGAATCAATTATTTTTATTACTTATGTATTCCATAACAAAACCCAATAAAAAATTTAAATAACTTCAACCTATAATAGAAGGATTAATATACTCAAAATCCAATCATGGTTTTTAATTAGAAGGAATGATAAAAGAATAAAAATATAAGTAATGACCCTCCCAAAATAATCAATTATACATAATGATACATAATTTTTCAGTATGGATACTAAACCACATGAAAAATATTAAATCATTATATATAATAACTAGACAACAACCAAAACCCCTGACCACTAACCCATTACATTTCTGTACAATAAATTAATTTGTTTCGGATGAAAATAAATGATATTTAAAACAAGAATATTTTTACTATGACTAATCCACAAATTATATAATTCATTAAACATAAAATAGGATAAATTTATTGTACATTATTTATTTATAGAATTAAATTACTTAACTTGGGAACCTCAATCAATTAACTATTGATCAAATTTTTTCTATATAAATAATTTGATTCTGATATTTTCAAATAAAAATAATTTTAGTAATAGATATATTGATTCACTTATTGATGATGTATCATTATTTCTAAATAACATGTCACGCTAAAATATAATGATCTATAATTAATTTTCATACTATTTAATATTATAATCTTTATATTTTGTAGAGAATTTTCTTATATGGTAAAAAGTATCAATATAATTCATCTTAGAGTGTTTCAAATGTATGTATTAGATATTCAAAAATTATAAATCTGATGAAAATATACTCAATAATCATTCAATGATACACTCAAGGTATGTTGATGATTTTCTTAATTTGGTAATAGTTACACATTAGAATTAAGTAACTTACCAATAAGTGGAAGAATGAGGAGGTTTTTTGATTATCCATTGGAGATAATTCCTTCACATGTGGAAGGATATAATTTAGGTAATAAAAGATTAAGAAATTTCCTAATTTATTTATGATAATGTATACATTGATCTATAGTGGGCCAATATATTTAAATATATATATCATAATTTGAGGATTGTGATTTGATATTTTTTACTATTGATAATTTTCCTCTCATATATTTTGATAAATAAGTGGAGTATGACATGATAGAACAAAATGATGAAATCATAGATTGAAAGAGAGAATGTAATAACTATAATGGTAAATAAATATGTGATTTATTATACTTTTTATAAAAAATTATCACAAAACTAAAAAAATAATTAATAATTTAATTTAATAATACATTAGGGCTTGAGTCGAAATAATTCCTCATTAATTGATGGGTATTCATATTTATAGAAAAAAACAAATAAATTGAATCAATTAATGAAAAGTAAAATAAATATATTGAGTATAAAATTCTAATATTTTAAACTAATATGAAGGTTAAAAATCCATGTGTATTATCAAATATCAGTGGATTTTCTAAATATTGTTGTATATTCTTGGTGTTTTTAAAAGAAGGAATGAAATCATAAAAATGACAATAAAATTTGACTTCTATTTTCAAAATATGAGAAATTGAATATATAAATACTCAAAATCTGTGACATGTGTATTATAATAGTAAACATTAATGATAAATAGGATTTCCGAATAAATATTTTCCAAATAAAATATGGCCTGAATGTGTTATTGAGTGAAGAAAATGAAAAGTTACAAATAAGTAACATTATATTAGGAAAGGTATATTTATAATACAAAATGAAAAAGACTATCACAATGATGCAACACTTTATTCTTAAATTTATAGATCCAGTGACAGAATGGATAATCAATAATTGATTACAATGTTTTATTGGACAATTTTCAAGGTAAAACCAAATATTAGTAAATAAGTTGGTAATTAAATCACCATAATTATTAACCCATATAGATATTTAAAATATAAATCAAATTAATTTTATCTTTTCAATGTATAACTCACATTATTGAGATTCTGGGATATATATATATATATAATTTGAAGATTTTTAAAGTAGGGTTGGTAGAATAAAATGTATTTTTGGATATCATTCATCATAAACCTGATTTTGAAAAATAAAATTTCAAGGAAACATTCCATTTAGCTAATAGAATGATGATGGATTTCAACATTGATTATAGATTTTTATAATGTATTTAATATCATGGAATGAAAAAACAATTTTCCCATTATGGATGAATGTGATACAACCAAAATATAATCATACCATAGTGAAGGGTATCTAAATCGTTCCACAAAAATATACCCTCAAAATCAGTGTGATTTTATTTATAGAGAGGTCGGGGATTGAAATATATAAATTCTATTTTATGCATCAAGTATATTAAAATAAAACCAATCAATATTTTATGACAGTTTTTATATATTAATAATAAAAAAACAGAAAAAAGGTAATCATAGTATTATTAATATGGACCATATATAAAAAACTGAAGGATAATCCTCAAAATGATCGAAATTCCCTCAAAATCATTATCATGACCTGTCCTCTAGGGCCTATGCTATGACATCCCCAAGACAACCTCTCATAGGCTAGGGGTTGGAAATTATCACTAATTCCATGATCCCACCTGTGAGAGGTCTTTTCCTAAGTCCATGGACACACACAGACACAAAAAAATCCAGAAAATATGAAAGGTAAACATGCAAGAACCTTAAATTCTACAGTGTAAATGTACAAGTAATATGTTAAATGGGCCGGAATACAAACCCAAAAATAGAGAAACTTGAAAAAGGAAAGCACAAGGAAATCCTGAAAGACTTTCACTAAAAACCCAACCTACTTGCATGTGTAGACTAGCTACTGGAAGATGTAGAATTATTCCTTTAGTGCTTGATCTCATTGGGCCCTTCCTAGTCATATGACACCAAGTCATCTGTCTTGGAGTCGGTCATTCACACAAGACATGACACATGCAAGAAAAACCTATGCAGTGGTGAGTAATGCAATACATAGTATGGATCCTGAAACAAAAAAGAAAATCGACAATACAATGAATAAATATGAGACTATGATCTCACATAGGTATAATGTAGATTATAGAAAGGAAGACCATCGGTCACTACACTAAACACCTTGTACTAATAGGGTACTCATTAGTTATTAGCACTATGGGTATTCTGGGTCACACAGAGCTTCTCCCCATTGTTGGATTTTTGGGTCACATATATCCACTTCACACATTGGGCATCATACTGAGGTAGACATCCCTGATGAGTACCATGGGACTATTGGGTCACACATAGCCTCATTCTATTGGGCCATTATAGTTGATCCAAATAGGGTCTCCTATAGTTGATCCAGATAGGGTTGCTTGTCAATAGACATCATGTCTCAGTCAGCAGTATGATTCCTCCATGTAGTGTGCCTGATTCTGGGAGAAACTATTAATGAAGCCATTAATCACATTTCCACATCCTTGGAAAACTCATAAGGTTATTCCAAGAGAACTTTCTCGTCACTTTGGTTCCAAACCAGTAAAGAACTTGTCCAACGAATGACTCATTTGATAGATATTGTTTTTTTAGTAATTGGGTGTTTGTCGGGTTTCAGCTAGGTCCGACCAACCTCGCCCGAGTGCCCCACATGCCACGACCGAGTTCTACCGATACGGTCTGATCCATTTTGGGTTGGGTTTGGCCCGGTCTAGCTTGGCCATTGGGCCAGGCCCATTGGGCCTTGGTGGAAGTGGCCCTGTTTGGCTAGGGGTCTCGCTTGTTAGGTCGCCCAATGACCCGATTCCATCCGGCCTATCCCGCAACTGATGTGTCAGTTCAATCCCAGCGTGGGATGCCCCCTGGACCTATGTTATTCTATTGGCCCGAACCATAATATCAACATGATTTTTCCTAGCCTGAGTGGGATTAACTCAGCCTGGGCCGCTCAACAACCCGGTTCTTACAATACTGTTCTGGCTTCCCATATGGGTCAATCGTCTTCATTCCAAATGCTCAGCGAGGCATTCAGTTCATGTGGGCCACATCTAGAAATTTTGGTCGTTCTTGATTCTTGTTTGTGGTCCCACTAGACCGCGTTCTAGAAGGTTTCCATGATCATGTGACCGCGTCCCAATCCTCTTTCCACTTGGCCACTATCGGTACCTCATGCCGCAGCACCACGGCCCAGGTCGGTAGAGGGTACCTCTATAGCATGAATTCATGGAGTGCCACCACCTGCTCAAGGTCATCTCCATAGACCACCCCCTCTGGTCACTAGGGCCACTGACAGGTTTTCGGTGGAGACTCCTACGGACCACCAGGTCCACTATGGTGTTCATTCCTCATGATATATGCGCCTCTAAATTCCATGGGATTATTACTTTCAGGTTAATGCCTCAAAACATATTTTACTCCATTTCAAAGGTGATACTATGAATGATCCACAAGAACACAAAATGGAAGAGGGGCCCAATACTTGTTCATTTTGGCCCACACTCTCCACATTAAAGGTTTTGAAAACATGAGAGGGGAGGATTGTGATTCAAACAAAAATATAATATCGATGCAATCACAAATATTGAATAATACACTCCTACAAGAAGAAGTAACCAGTATATCAACATGTCCATGGGTTGATCCATGTCTGTTTTTTCATAAAAGAGAACATGAAAATTAATTTTCAAAATGTAAACCATAACTAGGATTGAATCACATTAGAGGGATTCTAATTATTGTTGGAGATCTATCCATAGATATTCAAGAGTGTGAAATCAATGGGGTTGGTCTCCCACTAGTCCCATTATTTGAGGTGTGTTGATGTTGATATTGATTTACCAGAATTTGTTAGAGATAATTCATTTTCATCAATTCATTAGAGAAATTCTGTATTATCGTCACGCTTTTCTAGCCGTCTTAATCTATTAAAATAAAATCGGGTTTCTTTGTTTCTACTATGTTTCTTCATCTCCTCGATATGAATCATTTAATTAGTCATTACACTATGAATATATGAGCTTCATTGATGGAGTTTATCATCTCCTCATCATTGCAATGAATCTCCAGTGTTCGACCACTAAATGGTGTGGAAAACAAATATAAAATAGATTTTTTATTTTCTTTATTTCTCTTATTATTTTTAGAAAACTTCCTTTTTCCATTGACCCTCACTAGAAGAAGTTAGATAACCTTTATGAGAATCTAGATGTTCTGTGTTCAACAGTGCCATCATATTTTTGATCATTACATTGGTTTAAATGTCATAAAACCTAGATCAGATATTTATTTAAATTAGACAAATAAAACATCTATTCGAGTCTCACTAGGGCTTGGATTCTGTTGTTTTTTGAGTGCCTAGTCATGAAATAATACCATTTAATTATAAAATTACTTGGAATTTATGGGATATTACATTACCCCCACCATTTGGACTTCACATCCCCATAATATAAAAAATATATAATCAAATAAATTAGGATATTAATCACGAATCTGAGCATAAATCTGAGCCTCTCATTCCCATGTGTACTTCTAGATATTCCTGTTCTTCCACTAATCGTGCACTAGAGGAATCAACCATCTACAAATGATTTGATCATATTGATCCTCTATATACACCGAAAACTCTGTAAATTTTTACATATCATCAAAATCCATGTCTCCCCAGTCAATAACGTTCAATGAATCATGTATGTACCTCCTCAGTTGCAACACATTGAAAAAATGATACCCCCAGTGCATCTTTGGGGGGGGGGAGCTAGACGATATTCCACCTAGCCAAATTATCAAAGAATCTGGAGAATTCCGATGAACATCAGAGATATCTTGTCGCCCAAGAAAAATCTCCACAACCCCCTTTGGGGTGAGACACAAAAAAAAACATGTTCTCACTCCTCAAACTCAAAGGGCCTACGTCTCATTTCAATATAAGATTTATTCATACTTTGTGTACTCCTCGTCATCTCCTAGATGATATGCTCCTTCTTAGGTGTAGCTCGTACTAACACTGGACCCATTAGTGATGACTCACAAGGGTCTTTCCATAATAGAGGTAATCTAAAAATCAACCTATACAAATCCTCAGATGGTGTCATTCCAATTGTGGAGTGACATATCATGTTGAATGAAATCTCCAAAAAACACAGGTGGTCCTCCCAACTATGACGATAATCAAGTATGCAGGAACGAAGCATGTCCTCAATGGTCTTTATGTTCTGTTCTGTGTAAAAATCTGTATGTGGGTGAAAATCTACGCTCATGCACAATATAGCCTCAAATGCCTCATGTAATCTATTCCATATCCAGGATATGAAGCAAGCATCATGGTTTGAGATGATCATTAAGGGAACCCTATGAAGATGCCCTATTTCATGGATGTATAGGTGTCTCAATCCCTTTATCGATCCATGCTCTCATATTGTTATGGAGTGAGATGATTTGTTGAGTTGGTCATTGATCACCCAATTATAATGGTGGCCCTTGGACATTATTGATAATTCAATCCTTAATTCCATAGAGATATCATCCCAATTACACTCTAGTACCTCGATTTTTTTGTGCCAGGACATCCAAAACCGGAGGCTCAACCTTCACCTGATGACAAGTAAGGCACCATGAAATGAACTCAGTCACAACATTTTTCATCCCAACCCACGAGTTCTAATGTCAGATATCCAAGTACATAGTCTCCACTCCAAGATGTACCAATAAGGGGAGGTATGTAATTCCATCAAAATAACCTATGACAATGCCACTAGTACTACTGTACATCCTCTAAAAATAATACATTCTCCAAACAAATCAAAAAATCATATGAAGCCTTTCTAGAAAATAAATGTGAAAATTGGGACATGCAATCCTAATCAACAAGATGTGCATCTCTAACTCATTGTAAGAGAGGAGGAGTTAATGTCCTCAAATGAAGGTAATATGATCCATTATAATCTATGAATGATATTTGAATTGCGACTAGCTTCTCCATCACCTCACTCAACAGCTGCAAAAAAGATCTCATGTGAGTGCATCTACCACCATGTTACCCTTCCCATGAGTATATAATATATTGATGTCATAGTCCTGTAGAAACTGCAGCCATCACCGTTATCTAATGATTATATCCTTTTGGGGGAATATATACCTGAGACACTGGTGGTCAGAGTAGACATTAAATCCTTCACCCATTAAGTAGTCCCACCACATCATTAGAGAAATGAAAACTAATTATACCTCTAGTTCATGGGTCATGTAGTTCTGCACATACTATGTCGCCATTCGTGAACCATATGAGATAATTGACCACTCTTAAATTATGAGAAAACCCAGTCTGAACCCTATTGCGTCATAGAAAACTACATACCCAAATCCCTCTCTAGTAGTCTAAATATGGGGGCACTCCTTAGTCTCTATCAAAACACTTTGAAACTCTTTTGGAACTTCTCCATCCAAATGAACAGATGTCTCTCGCATGTCAAGTACAATAAGGGAGCTTTTACTCAGGAAAATATTCGAACAATCCACTTGTAGTATCCGGCCATCCCCATGAAAATATGCACCATAGTCATTCTTCATGTGGTCTCCCAAAAAGTAACAGACGGTATCTCTGCTATATCAACTGAAACTCTAGCTGCCAAGATTATGTGCATCATAAAATGGACCTCCTGAATATATAACTGGCACTTCATGATCATCCCATAATGTTGGATCTCAATGAGTGTATCCAGAACTTCCTAAAAGTGGGTAGCATGATTCTCTTCTGATGTCGAGTACATGAATATTTCAATAATGAATACCACTAAATAATGATCAAGGTTAGGATATATGTTATTATTCATGAGTACCATGAACAGTTTTGGGGAATTGGTTATGTCGAAGGGAATCATCGTGAACATGTATTGGTCATACTAGAATATGAAGGTCATCTATGGTATATACTCATCCCATACATGAAATGAGTGATAACTTGATAAGAGGCCTATCATTGAGAATGTTCTTTCTCCCTTTAGCTAGCCGAAGAGGTCGTCAATCCTCAACATTAGATATTTATTATTCACAGTCAACTAGTTCAGGCACTGTTCGGCCATGCATTACCTGATGCTTATGATTTCCTTCATGGAAAACAAAACTGTGGTTTCCCATGGTGAAGCACTAGGCCTCACAAAGACCTTGTCCTGTATGTCCTCCAACTATACCCTCAACTCCTAAAACTCTATAAGAGCCATTTGATATTCCAGTGTTGATATTTGTGCTCTCTCAGGATATCTATAAATGCATAAGTCTTCCTCCCAATGATAAGGCAGTCCTAGAACATCCTCCAGAAATATGTCTTCATACTCGTCCACCACTACAAGAAATCATGGACACCTCTCATCCACCACACTGGGGGTGAGGCTAGAAAAGTCATGAGTGACCATATTCACCATTCTTCAAGAAATATTGTCCTATTTTGAAAAGTTACCTTCACTTTGGTGAAACAAAATCATCTCCCATATTTACGAACATAACGCACTCAACACCTAAATAGTGGATCTGATCATGAAATGTGGATAACTAGTCCATACTCAAGATGAGGTCATAAGGCCGTGTCAACACTATTTGGAGATCACAAATGACGCTATGAACTTCAAGAGTATTCTAAAACTACTTACACTAGTGTGTAGATGTCGAATCCATTCCCATAGTTTTCTCTAATCATAAGGATCGACGAAACGACTCCACCGAAATCTCTGAGCCTTGTACGAGGTTCATGGAAAAGAAAGAGTGACTCACACCTTTGTATAAATGAAATATATCTAAGGTTTAGAAGACGTATATCATAACAATAATCATATCTGGAACACTGTGGTGATAGGCATCCACTGCCTGAAGTTGATCTCTCCCCTGTCCACCTAATCCTCAAGGTTGTGGTTGACCACATGGGGGTGGTGGAGGTAGTACCTAAAACCATTTCCCACCTCCTACTGCTTGGCCTCCTCCCCTGCCATGTCTTCCACCCTATGGACCTACTCTAATAAACCTATACTTATTCCTCAGTGGTCCCTTGAACATATACTAGATTTCTGTGTGGTGGTCCAGGCATTCATGGGCCATTTATCCCTTCCCACTGGACGTGAACCACAACCTGGCACCTGATTGACTCCCTCTTATCTAGGATCCTCACACTAACAAAACTAAATCATGGGGTCATCCAATGAATGATCTATCCTTCTTTGGTCCTCTTATTTCAGTCCAGCTCATCACCACTGAAGACACTACTTCTTGGTGTCTACTAGTCACTCCACCTATTGGCGCCTGCTATGTCAGGAAGGCCTCCAAATGAAGGGTTATCTCCATCACCCCAGCCTGAATAGGGATGATGACATACTACATTGACGAATTGATCTCCTGACACAATCTCTCCTTAATTGATAGGTCCTCAAAAAATGGTTTTTGTACCATGTCATTATAGTAGCATGAATTCTCCTTGAACCTCACCGATTACTCTTCTAATATCATGCTAACCAACTACAGGTGAAATAGCTCTTGTACACGCATAAGGAAAAACATTGTTGGGAAGAACTCCTCCCAAAAGGGAAGATCAATCTATTTTCAGGTGAGGCTCCCCTCATAATGAGTTTGAATCGTCATGATCTACCATCTCTCTTCCATGACTTGATGAAGGCTTGCGGTTAAGTTCTCCATCTAGTAAAGTTCCATCCTTACTATGTGAAATAATCACGTCACTGCCTCTTTCCACTCCTCATTGTCCTACGTAGCTATATCTCCCCTGAACCTAGGATGTCTATGTTTCTAGAATTCATACAAGGCCCTAATCCTCCATGCTTCTTCTAGTGGTTACTTCAGTAGAAACTGTTGATCCATTGGTGGGGGTAACACTGATGCACCACTCGAAACAGCCTTCTCTACCATGGGTCCCTGAAACGACGCCTCATTTCTCGGCAGGTTGTCCTCACGATGTTGCATCGGAATCCTAGTAGCCTGTCTACCTGGAGGAATCATAAAAAATATCAACATGAACCAATTTCAATAGATTAATAATATTTATCTAACACTAATTCAAGAATGACATCTGTAAAAACCCAATTATGATATGATACATGAAAATAGTTTTCTTATGTATAGATTAGAAAACTATTATTAAAGGTCCTTGTGTATGGATACGTGAGCTGCCACACCCACACTAAATCCCCTAATCTGAATATCCGAGTTGTGAATTTTATCATTGTTACCCAAAAAAAAAAAAATTCTTTACATCATTAAGGTAGAACCGACCACCTCTGATAACACTTTCCACGACCCGCCCCCTAGGGCCCATTTTTTAACTTCCATAATCCTACTTCCAATATAACTTGGGTTAGTGAATAGATCTGAAGGCATCAACCTACATGTGGATGGAATGTTTATGTACATATACACACACACACACACAATCTCTTCCCAAAAACCGGAAAGGTAAACATGCATTCCACTAAACAAATACATAGTTAAGGTACAAGATCGAAATCAAATGGGCTTGAAAAAATAACCAAAATTAGATAAACTAAAAACATGAATGTAAATGGATATTGTGTATGAAGTCTGCTAAAAACCCAACCAAATGGTATGTGTAGAGTAACTACAAAAAAGCTGTAGAATTATTCCCAACCTACCTGATCTCACTAGTCCCTAACTGGTCCTAGGTCACTAGGCCCTCCATCTAGGCATTAGACATATACACATTACATTATATGTATAAGAGAAGCCCATGTAGGGGTGACTAACACAATACTTAGTAGATATACCTAAGCACAATGGAAATAACACTAAAGAAAGAATACACATGAAACTTTCTTCTCATGTAGGTATAATCTAGACTATTGAAAGGAAGACCATCATTCGTAACATCGAATACCTAGGATTACTAGGATACTCATCCCTGATTAGTACTGTGGGTGGTTTGGTTCACAAAATACAACTCTACAACATGGGACTTCTAGTCACACTGATATTCTTTCCACAATGGCCATCACACTGAGGTACTCATCCCTAATGAGTAATGTGGGTCTGTCAAGTCATATAGAGCTTCTCCCACTCGTGGACCGTTTGGGTCACACATAGACTCCTCCCAAAGGTCCATCATAGATGATCCACATAGGTTCTCTGGTAGCTGATCCACGTAGAGTCGCTTGTCAGTAGTCTTCATGTCCCAGTAAGCCCTAGGATTCCCACTTGTAGTGCTCTTGATTCAGGTAAAACCCAGTACTTAATCCATTCATTACATTTTAACTTCCATGAAAACCTATTTAGAGTATGAAAAAAGAACTACAACATCACAAGGGTTCCAAATCCGCAAAAGGTTCATCAGTTGAATACCAGTTCAGAAAAATATTGGTATTTTAGTAATTGGTGGATATTCATGTCTTGGCCAAGTCCAACCTAAAAAACCTAGCATGGGGGCCCCGCATGGCTTTTCCTAGTTCAACCGATCTGAAATTACAGAGTTTGGGTAAGGGCTAGCATAGCCAATTGGCCATACCAATTGGTCCATTCTAGACTCGGCCAATTTTGGTCAGGGGTCCATCCCACTGGGTTGCCCAGAAGCCAATTTCCATCCTGCCCGACATAAAACTATCATACTGGTTTTTCCCAACCCAATTCACACGCGGTCCCACTAGACCATGTGTGAGCGGGTCCCCATGGATGGGTGGCCGCTTCCATTTCTGCCAGAAAATCATCCCACAACCAGTGGCTCCTGACTCAATGTCAGGGCATGAGCGGGCTGTGACTGCCGCCACAGGCTATTACTGCATATCGTTGGCACTACCGTCGCCACAGGCTCTCTGGTGCAGCCTCCTGCGGACCACCGAGTCTTTTCCAATGGTCCATTCCTCATGTCTTCTATTCCTACGGCTTCCATGGGATACCATCTTACTTGTTATGGCCTTGAAACCTACTTGAATCCATTTTGAAGGTGTGGCCACAAAGAATGCACAAGAATTCACAAGGGATGACAGGCTCGATCCTTGTTTGTTTAATCATGTACCCTCTGTGTTAGAGATTATGATAACATGGTATTGGGGGTTTGTGATTAAAAGAATTGCCGAATCAAAATGACATCTTTAAAATACAATAATACCCACTCACTAGAACAAGAAACCTACATATCAACCTGTTCATGGGTGGATCCTTTCTCATTGTTTTTTAAATAAGAACATGAAATTTAATCATCAATAAGCAAACCCCTACCGGGTATAGAATCGCGTCATAGGGAAGAACATTCTTGGTGGTGATCCATCCATGTGGATTCAAGAGTTCAGATTAGTTTTCATTCATTTCTCATCGGTCTCATTCTACATGGTGCGTCAATGTAGTTAGAGATTTTCCGACATTCGTTGGAGAGGATTCCTCTCCATCGAATTTTCATAAGGATTCCTTGTTTTTTATCATGTTTCACAACCCTGGTTAATCGATAAAAATAGAAACACTTCACTACATATCTATTATTCTACGCTATCAAGTAGTTATGATTCATTTAATAAGTCATTACACTAATCCCTTTGAAGAATCATTAATGGGGTTCATTGTCGCCTCATCACCACACCGTAGTTCGGGTCTTCCACTTCTCAATGGTGAGGAAATGAAAAATAAAACTACTTTGTTAATATATTATTTTTCTATTATAAGTGGTACAAAAAGTATATTTTACTGTTGACCCGTGATGGTAGAATTTAGTTCCCTTCTAGGTGAATCCCGACCTTATGAGTTCAATGGTGACATTAGATTTTTGATCTGAGCACTATTTTAAAAGTTAAAAAATCTACTCACATGCTTATTTAAATGAAATAAAAAATATAAAAATTTCTTTCGGGGACACTGGGCTTCAGAATCCGGTGTTGTCTGATTTTCTGGTCTCTAAATAATATCATATAATTAAAAAAATTACATATAATTTCCTGGACATTTCAGTCATACTGTCTAATAGATTCCGTAAAAGGATTTGAAATTAGTAGGGGTAATCCATGAAATCTAATCACATATAAGTATCTTTATTAATAAAAGTATGACAAAAAATAAATATATACATAATATGATTCTATAAATTAAAGGATATTCTTAAATGAAATAATTACATTATGTGGTTTTATGTTACAAGTGTTATTCATTATTTACATTTAATATTTAATGGATCTTATTAAACGATTTATGTATTGAATAATATATATGATTAATCAATTTTGAAGACCAGAAATGAAATATATTTCCTTATATTATACGAATAAGACTCAAACCTAACATCACAATCTTCATGCATGTATGATCATGTTTCATTATCTCCCATATTCAAACAAATATTTCGTTTTAATTTAAAAAATAAATAAAAAAAATAAAATTTCGTCAGATGATCCTTCAACATCTTATCATAACCTAAAATTTTTCTTATTTAATAGTTAAATATATATTTCAGGTCTCCAGGGTGAAACAACATGATTCAAAAAAATTTCAAATATCCATCCACAACTTTATTATTATTCTACTAATTTCACTGTGATATTTACATCATAATGGTGGGAACATGTTTTCTAATTAAAAAACCTGAATAAATGAATTAATTGATATTATCATATATGAATGAATTTTTTTACACAACCTAATATTAATGTTTTCAATGTAGAATTATCTATATTATGTCATCAAATATTTGATAAAAAATATACTCACATAATTCCAATGTGATATTTGATTAATGATTTATCAACATCATTATAAAATAATTATAAAAATCTAAACTAACAATGAATTTATAGAAGTACTCACTAAAAAAAAATTTCCATTAAAATTAATTACTCCTTATAAAATCCATAGGAAATAAAATTTATTTTTATGTTCAACTCGTTATGATAATGTAATGGTAAATAAATTTTCATACATACCAAAATTTAAAAAAATTATTTTTAAATTTTTCTCCTATTTCCACACATCAATAGAGATAATCAAAAAAAATGTTACATTTTCTCCACTAATAGTGTATATATTATCAGAAAATGAATAAATGCTTAAAAATCATAAATATTTATTTAAATTTATATGAATTAAACTATTACATCATTATTATTAACTAGACACAAACAAAAAATCATATTATTTATACTCAAAAAATCATATATAATCTCTTTCATAGTTTTTGTGTCATATATATAGAAAATATTTCATATCATAAGATTTTTTTATAAATGAAATTATTTTTAAAATGGTTCACCTGAAATAGATAGAGATGTATATATTTACATCAACTTTTTCAATTTTCTAACACATATATCCAAAACCATATACAAATAAATAATATTTATCCACATTTAATACCAACATAGTAATCAAGATAAATATTAATGATAACCAATAAAAATTTCAATATTCAATACGTTGAACCGCATAATCAAGGAGAATTATTGAAACATATCAATATTACTTTACAAAAATCAAAAACTATTCCATAACCATTAAGAAGAATTAGTAACCAAATTTTATATGTTTTTTATATGATTTCTATAATTAAAAATATAACATATGAATCATATCCACTTACATTCTTCATTTATTATTCAGTAGAAAAATTAAAAAATGGAAGTGGATAAATAACTATAGTAGATATAAATGATATATACAATTGTCTAAAAATCAAAATTATGTCTCAACATCATGAAATTTTTTTATCAATGATATCCAACTTTTTAATTCTTCAATATAAATGAACATATAAAAAATAAAAATTAAATAGTACTAAAAATAATAAATCATTATTTATTTATTTTTCGATATTAGCGGGAATTGATGTATGAAATAAAAGAAATTGAAAAATAATATTATTTTTACCTTAAATAGTGAAATAAATTAATATATCCAAATATTTTGATCACCTAATACAATTATAAAAACAAATTTCAATGAGAATGATGTCCCAAGAAATTAGAATCAATAATTTTGTATCATTATAAATATTTCCATTAAAACTGTTTATGATTAAATTCTTCATAAATACAAAAATAAAATTGTTAGTAACGTTCAAAGGTCAACATCACAACATTTCCATAATGATTATTCTCTCTAAATAAGTCATAACCCTTAAATATATATCCATACCCAATAGGTAAAAAAAATTCAATTGATAGTGGATAAAAATATTTCATCCCATTTGCAAATACATTTTTTAAATAAGTATATTATTGAACATAATGAGACTAATTATATTTTCAGCAAAATAATATGATATACTGAATATTTTTTGAGATATAAGATGTATTCTTTAAAACTATTGTTTTGAATGAATTAATTTAATTGATAATTCTCAATCAAAATTTTTAAAAACATCACTTCATAGTATATTATTTAAACATCATATATTTTAGATTTCATAAGAAATGATTAAATTTTCAACACATTATACTTCATAATCCACTAGATTAATTAAAAATTTTAAAAAATATTTCTTGATAACTAATTATGAATGTTATATCTTTATATTTTGATTTCACATTGATGGTTTTATCGTAGATGTAGTTGATTCAGGATTTCCAGCACCACATATTAAAATTGGGTCTCCATCCACACAAACATAATTTTATTTTTATTTTTACTTATATATTCATCTTTATTGGTAATAAATTTTATAAAAATTATTTATTTATATGAAAACAAAAATCATCATTAATGTCATATAAATATCTGAACAACTGAGCTTTTGTGGTATACATTTTTATCCAAATCTACACATATAAATAAAAATTGATATTGATTTCTTTTTTTTCCAAATTTTAATCTATAAAATATTATAAATTTAACATATTAGACATTTCACATTCTAAAAAAATAATATTCACATTTGGGGAAATTTTTTCCTACAAAACATTTCTTAAGAAAGGATAATATCGATTATTGAAAAATTCTATTAATCTACTCAACTAAAAATATTCCTATTTATTGCCAGTTAAACATATTTACCTTTTTAAAAACTATATGTTTTCTCAATAAAAGAAATTTAGAAAAACATTTTCAACCACCATTATACTATAATTAAAATGTGATGATCGTAATTATTGTCATTAATAAATATTTCATATTCCAACTTATAGAATTGTAAAACCTAATGATAATGTATTCTATCATGAATAGACCATTAAAAATATTTATTTGAAAATTAACAATATCATATACACATTTTACATATCTATAATTTTTGATATTATTATTAATATAATAAAAGGTTATATTTACTTATAGTTATATTTATTTCATAGATTTTTTTCCATTATTCCATCTATAGATTTCAAATAATTAAAAAAATGTATCTATTGTATAATAACATGATTAGGGTGATTGATTTAATCTACTTATAAATTTTTTTATCCTGTAAACCAAAATTAAATATTTACATTGAAATAAATAACCTGGTTGATAAATATATATACAATCCTTAAAAAATCCATTATAGAAGACCTACATGAATTACATAGTGAATAACTTTTATTGTACTTGTGATAAAATTGAATGAAATTAAAAAATGTTACATAGTCCATAAATCTATTTGAGAGTACCATCAAAATAAATTATATATATATATTATAATATTATGAAAACATATCTTTCATGTATTTAAAAAAATCCAAATATATTCCTAGTATGTTTCAATACTATAATATTATCTAATAAAATTCATATTTTATGATTTCAGAATAAATAATATAATAATACATTACAATTATATTTAAATCATCATTAATAGAGTCAACCAATATTAATTACCTAGTTCCTCTATTAGATATTACCGATTAGCATGAATAAATCATTGGCATTTGATGTTATCCTAATGTTTCTTCTAGTGTGAAACATATATCATTTTATGAAAAAGAAAATTTTAACTACATTTTCGTTACGTATATTGGATTAGGTGAGAGAGTTTTAACATTTAAACAAAATGAGTAACAATCCCCATATACATTATTGACACCATCTTCAATAACACTATTATCAGAATGATATCACATCATTTCAAAAAATATTTTCTCTTTATCACTTATATAACCTAATTTTTCATGAATGTATTGTGTTAATGATTTTTCTATCAACTTCTAATCAAATTTATCAATCATCATTATTGTGTCATTATTATAACATTGGTATCATATTCTTTTAGGATTAAAACCATAGATTATTCCTTGAAATATTATATTCTTATATTTCCTATGGTTTTAAATATTAGAAATGATTTCAAAAGTGGCCAATAAAATTATATTTTTTAAATATAGAGAATTATTATAATACATATCTGATAGTGATGTGTAAAATAAATAAAAATTGTTTTTAATTTCGTCCACTTCATGGATCAGCATGAGAGCGACCCTCCATGGATCTACATCAGTTCAAATCATCGGGAATCCAACATAGTGTGATCCTTTGTGGATCAACAGAAGCACGACATGACAAGGACTGGACGTAGAGAAATACATCGAGCATCATCGAAAAAGTTACCCTTTTCGGGTCAATAATAGAGAAAACATTCTTGGATCAGTAGCTTCAAAACCCAACAGAATAAAATGATCTTGCTTAAGACTAATCATCTTTATTTATATTCTCAATTTTTTATACCTTGTGTAATTTTTCTTATAATTTATTCTTTGTGATTGAGTATGTGCTTTGTGGGTTTTTCTTTTGGGAATTCTGGGAGACCTTCAAGGGTCTCGGGGTCTTGACTGGGTATTGTGATACTCACCCCTATATGCAATTCAAATAAACCTTGTTGTGTCTTGTGGAGTTGATGGACAACATGAGTGATAGACGGGGAGCCAAGGCTAGATAGTTCTAGGTTTGATTGATAGACGTAGTGAGAAATATTGATGACAAACGATGAGTTATACCTACCCTTGAGGTAGGATCCTTGGTGGATGATATTCAAAGCATGGTTTTCCTTTTTTATACTTTATTTTTATATGGGTTTTTATACTAGACATTTTGACTTTTATTTCACACTTTTCCTATCAGTAGTTATACATTGTGGTTTTATTGTGTTGCGAACCTATTCTGTGTGTGTACAAGTTTAAATACAATGCCATCCCATTTTGATATATGATTTTGCAGTGATATTCCCCAACCCCTAGCCTATAGAAGGTGGACATGGGTAGTCATCAAACTGGCCACAGGGGAGGGGTCATGACAAATTTGTATCATAGGGGCCGTTTCTACATTAAAAAATAGGATTCTGTGTTTTCCTAAGAGAAATAGTTTTACGTTTCATGAGTCTGGATTATAGTTCGGGGATTCCATTATTTGTGTGGCGACCGACAAATCCCTATACATGTATCATGATTTATAATTTATGACTCGATACATAAAAACATTGTTTTTGTGTGTGTTGAAAATGTCTTTCTTTTTTTATCTATTGATTCTGATCACCAGGTATTATCTATTAACCTTAGATGATCTGTTTCCTTGCAGGATGCTGCCACATAGACAGCCAACCAAGATTCCAGTGAAGGATCACGATAACAGCCCACGGAGCTCTGAGTTGTCGGTGAAATAACCTCTTACCATGATAAAATCTTCAGGTGGTGTATGAGAAGTGCCAACAACCATAGGGAAGTAGATTCCACCATCCCCCACAAGGAGACCATGCATGCTGACGAAGTGTGTTTAATGAGTTCTTTAGATGGAGGGCTTAGAGGTTTTAAGGCGATACATATCCACAGGCAGTTAAGAATTGGCTGGAGGCTGTGGAATGAGTTTTCTGCATGGTTAAGACATCAGCAGAATAGATGGTAATTTTAGCTGCTAGTATCTTTCAGGAAAAATCAGGTAGATAGTGGAGCTTTATGCTACATTCAAACAAGGAGATAACTATTTCCTGGTTGTACTATTAGATCCTCGATAGGGCGGGGATCGTACATGTGAATCTACACACAATGCATATTCAGAAGCACTTTCACTTACAGTAGGGAATCCTGATAGTGAGATAGTACATTTCAAGGTTCACTAACCTCTCTCTCTGAACTACAGATATGGTACGAGACCCTTTCATCAGGGCACGTACCCTTGATCAGGGTCTCTGATGGGAGAATAGAGCATTGATGATATAAATCAACATCCTGACATAGGAAGTGGGGTCTAGAATGTGAAATATTGGTGGAGAGAATCCAAAATGAGTAATCATGGATGTTGATTACCACCACTATATGACAGGTAGCTGATTCATATGTTGTAGGTAGTAGTAAAATGATTCCAAAGCCCAAACGTGACAAACATTCCAAAGTATGACCCCAAGATGTAGGGTCAGTAGTCTGATGTTGATGAGGTAGATGAGGATAGTAAAGGAGTAGACTGTGCAACTTATACAATGGTGTGGGTCACATTACTCATGACTACCTGACCCACCATACAGATGATCAGTAGACACTCGGGGGAATGCCAAAATAGAGATAGAGGTTCTAGTAAGGGGGTCTTTTGAACCAAAGATATGGCAGAGGAGTAGGTCATTCAGTAGGTGGTACCACTGTTCAAGGTACTAATGCCACCACCCCCAGGTTGTCCACCCCGACCTCAGGGAGCAGGTGGATAGATAATATCATAGCTTCTAGAAGCATTGGACTATGACTACAACACACCAGAGATGATTTGACATATGATCTGAGTCTACTCCCCTGTAGGTGCAGTTTATAAAGACACACGATTCAGTTAATCTTTCATTTTATTCACTCTCGTTCGGAGCTTGGACATTCCTGAAGATTTGTTGGCCCAATCGTTATGATTAGAGAATCCTACCAGAGATGATTTGATGAATACACACTGGTTTTGGAAGTGTAAGATAACTCTAAGAGGAAAGAGATTCGGTAGGGATATCCTATTTTCAATGTTGAAGCCATGTGATGTCATCATGGGTATTGAATGGATATGCACTGTCCATGATCTGATTGACTATTTTCAGCATAATGTGCATTGATTCCGTCAGGATGGGACTAGGTTTTCATCACAGGCGTGAAGGGAACCTTTTTAGCACAAGCTGGAATTTTATGGAGGTAGCTGCAGCAAACCACTCATCAGTTGAATAGCCTTACCCTCAGTGCAGTTCATGAGGATATTTTGAGCTACCCTGTAGTGGATGAAGATTATATAGATTTTGTTCCTAAGGATGTTCCAATACTAACTCCTCACAAAGAGGTAGACTTCAAAAACGACCGGTACCCTGAGACGACACCGATATCTACACGAGTATATTGGATGGATCCCATGGTGCTTCGTGAGTTGAGGATATAGTTGTAGGGCTTATAGATAAAAGGGATCGTAAGACCTTGTGTTTTTCCTTGGTCATTCGAGATGTTCATCCCCAAGATGGTATACCAGAGTATAAGGCATTGCATGGACTATCTGCACTTGAACTAGGTGACTGTGAAGAACAAGTTTCCCCTACTAATAATTTATTATCTCTTCAATCAACTGAAGGGAGATTCATTGTTTTCAATGATATACATCATATTTGGCTATAATCATCTCAGCGAAGTTGATGAGGATGTACTGATAATAGACTTCAGATGTAGTTATGTCCACTATGAGTTCTTGGTTATTGCTTTCGGCATGACCTAGCCCCTACAGTGTCCATGGGACTCATGAAAAAAAAATCATCTATCCTTTCCTCGATCACTTTGTGGTGGTCTTAATTGATGATATCTTGATATACTAAGCGTCGGAGGAGGATCATGATATACACCTTATATTTTAATTAGATACATTCAAAGGGAACCTTCATTATGGTAAGCTCGTGATTTTCTAGTTCTGAATATTTGAAGTCCTCATTCTGGAACACGTAATCTGATAGGCTAGAGTTGTAGTGGATCTGGAAAATATAGAGGCAATGCTTAGTTGAGAACCACTAATGAGTGTGACTGAGGGGCGGAGTTGTATAGGGTCTCTTGGGTACTACTATAGATTTATACACGGATTTTCTATAGTATAATCACCCATTTAATCATTTAAAAAGAAGGGAAATCCCATCATATAGATGAAGATGTGCCCATAGAGTTTCCCAGAGCTAAGGAAGAGATTGATGAGTACCCCCATCATGAGGATACCAGATGATGGAGTTGGGTGTGTAGCTTACTGGGACACATCAGGAACTAAACTGGGTTGTGTCCTGATGTTGGAGAGAGTGGAGATCCCTTATGGATCAGGACTACTGGGGAAACATGAGCATAACTACACGAACCATTCCCTCAGGTTAGCAGTTGTGGTATTTTTATTGAAGTTGTGGAAACACTTCCTGACGGGTGAGAAGTTTATTGTATACTCTAATAACACAATTCTCAGGTATAACTACTCACATACAGACCTTAACATGTGACAATGAAAATGGCTAGAGTTCAACTGAAACTGTGACATTGAGATAGTCTAAACTCCTTGTAAGTGAAACGTAGTAGCAGACACACTCAGCAGGAGGTTGGTCTACAGGTGATAAGGGAGGTGACCAAGTCTCTAGCCATGTTGCAGATATCCTTCATGGATAGGGATGGGGAAACTTTCATTTTGTCTATGATTGTCACTCCCCAACTGCTTCAGCGAGTTCGAGAGGCATAACATTGGGACATTGACTGCGAGGCCCCACTTTCTTAGATATCCTTAGAACACGCTCCATGTTGATTTTCGATTGGTGTGGAGAATGTCCTTCTTTTCATTGGATACCCCATCGTACTAGTGACATTTTAGGAAGAGTTGTTGAGTTAGTTCCATACATCCCCTTTAGCGATACATCCTGGATCAAAGAATATGACCCAGGACCTTTGATGTTAGTACATGAGACCTGAGATGAAGAAAGCAGTGGAAGAGTTCATTTCACAATTCCTTACTTGTCAGTAAGTGAAGGTAGAGCACTTGATTCTAGTAGGCTTTTCACAAAAACAAGAGATACCATAATGGAAGTGGTATAGTATCTCTTTGGAGGTTTTTACTGGGATATCATGCATGTCCAGGGGCCATGACTATATATTGGTGATCTTTTACCAACCACCATGTCGGCCCATTTTCTTACCCATCATAGTCTAGGGATTAGTAGAGAGATTTGGATGCCTCTAGGTTCAATATATATTAAGTATTCGTGGGGAACCATTGAAAATATTTTCAGAATGTGATTCTCATTTTACATCTCTCTTGTGGAAGGGATTACATGAGGCATTCTGGACTCAGCTATGCTAGAGCACCTCCTTTCATCCCCAGAAAAATGTAAAAACTGAGTTGAACATACAAACACATAAGGACATGCTTCATGTCTACGCCCTTGATTTTGAATGTAGTTGGGAGTACCACCTTCCACTGGTGGAGTTCGCATTCAACAATTTCTATCACTCCCCCATCTTCATGGATCCATTTGAGTCCTTGTATGGATGACCATTCAGATAACATTTAAACTAGACATACTCATAGGAGTCATTATTTTGGGTCCAGAGTTGGTAAAATCTACCACTGTAAAGTTATAGATCATCCAGGAGTGGATGAATACAATACAAAAAAGTATGAATTTATATGACAAAAAGAGATAGACACAATTGGAATTCAAGAAGGGTTACAATGTCTTCCTATGTGTCTCACCCAGAAAAGGATTTCAAGGATTTTTCAGGGTCTCCAAGCTATCTCTATGGTTCCTCGAACCATTCTAGATTCTCAGGATAGATAAAATGGTGGCATACCGCCTATCTCTTCCCCTAGATTCATTGGGGGAAACATATTTTCCAAGTGTTGCAGCTGAGGAGATACATACATTATCCATCACCTGTCATCGACAAGGGAGAGGTATACATTGATGATGCAGTGACTTTTATGTATTCGAAGGTGTAGATAGAGGATCCACATAAGCGAGTCCTTCATTGACTTTCGATCCCTCTTGTGTTGGTTCTGTGGAAACACGGGAACCTCACAGAGATCACAAGGGAGTGGAAGGCTTAGATTCATGCTCCTTAACCCCCATTTGTTTTCATAGAATTTATTGTTGATTTTAGGGACATAAATCTCTAATTTGGGGAGAATGTAAATTTTTCAAATATGAGTATATATATTTTTAATTATAGAGAATTATTACAAGACTGAAAAAATCAACGACATATGATTATGTGGCCTGAAGAGCCTGGAACAGAATTTTGAACATTTTTAAGGTAGGTTCAGTATATATGTGAGTGTGTTTTTATATCTTTTGAACCAGTGCTCTAATTGAAAATATGATGGCACTATGTAATATGTAGTAGTAATATTCTGTTAGGTGAAGTTTAACATTGGCCATCATGGTTCAAAAGAAAAATGAAATTTTTTGACTTTTAAAAAAATAATATCTCTAAGTTGATTTATTCATATTTTCCTACATTAAGTGATAGTTGGTGGAACCACAGTGTAACGATGGTCATGAAATGAATAAAAATCAATGAATCAATTCATTTTATGTGTAACTGGAATGCTCATGTGAGTAATTTGTTATTTAATTATTTTTCATTAATGAACCGGATTAATGAACACAACATTGATTGGTTTATTTTTAATTAATAAATATGTTGGAAAAAAGATTGTCAATTGTAGGGAATCCTCTAAAGATGCACTGATTCCTATCATCTTCAATAAAGAATGGTGATCAGTCAAAAACCATTTGAGTAATTGAAACATAAATTGACTAATAATTATGAAAAACATAAAATGAAGATTACATCATTCATCCGCAAAAGATTCCACCAAATCTATGTAGGGTATTTATGTGTTTTATATCATTCCTTTTCTATTCAAGATAAATATGGAGAAGATGGATGAACCAACCAATGAGTTGATCCTCAATTAATTATTTCCTGTTGGAGGTTGGTGAGTGATTTCACTTTAGGGTTTTCTTATAATTTTTAATGATTTTCAATCCAGCCTTTGATAAAGCGCTAATACGGAGGGTGCGAGCCAATCCAAACAACTCTTGGACTATCTACTGCTCTTGGGTTTTGAGAATTCTTCATAGTTCACCAAGAAACATTTAGGAAAGCCAATCACTTGGGATTCAAAGTGAAGAAATCAACCCATGAGTCCCATAGGCACATACATGAAGGAAAGTGGGCCACGAGTTCATCTCTAGTGGCCCACAGAAGCAGTCACCGGCATGGTGGCGCCGACAACTACCCCATGCCATCTTCATAGAGAAGTGCACCCACAAGAGCCACGGTGGAAAGTGACACTACCAGATGGCCACAATGTTTGGAAGGAATAGAGCTGATGCACTGCGTGGGAGATGGAGTGTCCCGCTCATGGCGCTGGGATGGCATAACTTTCGGCTCCTGCCGTTTGTTTTGGGATGAGGGGTGGCGCCCCGCTGGCGCTACCAGCTGGGAGAACCGGATGCACTGCATCTAGTACTGCACAACCGGCATTCATGCCGGTCGGGTTTAATATCCAGGTCATTCCCACATGCCCAACGGGTAAGCCTGGCCATACACCTTCTGGACCCAGACCTGACATGCCCCTTTTCACTAAATCTAATATAACTCGCAAAATGGGCATTCAATGGATGAGTTTTTTATGGAATGAGGTTCCTTAAAATGTTGAAAAACTTTTGAGACACTCAACATGGGTTTAAGTAGATGTTATATTATGTACGGGTTAGATTAGACTCGAATCCAATGATACCCTATTTAACATTTTATTTTATAACTTACAAACTGGGCTTCTGATTGACACGTTGTCTATCACATTAGAACCCTTACGACAAGACGATATATTGTGTTAGTCCTAAGTGGGACATAAAGGCAGTTTAGGATTGATATATATCTCTAAGGGAAGAATCTACAGATCTCAAGCATACTATGTTTTGGAATCCATTGGTTGGTTGTCAACATAGAGAGACCCACTATGGATCATCAATAATGCAACCCTCCATGGATCATCAATGGAATGAACCTTCATGGATCGACATGAGTAAGACCCTACCTGGATCATCACTACTGCACCCATTTTAAGATCAGTAGTATTCAGACCCTTTTTGGATCAACAACACCATGACCCGACCGTAGAGAGACCCATCAGGGATTAGTGGCAAAGCGATCCTTTGTGGATTGATAGAAGAGAAGAAATTCTCAAATCAGTAACTAAGATAGAAAACAGAATAAAATGACAAAGATTAAAGAAAATAATCATTATTTTTATTGTCAATGTTGTATACCTATTGTGAGATCTCATTCACAATATGCTTTGTGATTGATTTTAGTCTTTGTTTTTTTCCTTTGTGGATTTCTCATAGACCTTCAGTGACCTTGGTGCCCTTACTGTTTATTGTTATACCCCCCCCCCAAAATAGGATTCGACCACACTATGTTGTGTCTTGTGCAGACAACGAACATCTTGACTGAGACTTTGGGTGCTAGGGCTAGACGGTACTCAGAGGTGATTAATATACATGGTTAGCTGATGAGACGATAAATGACTAGATGTATCTACACTTCAAGTGGGATCTTTTATAGTTGACCTTTGGAACACAATTTTACTTTTTTATGTAAATTGTTTCTAATTATGTTTGATTACTTTCCCTTCATTAATTCTCATTGACACATTTACTATCAGTAGTTCTAATTTATGGTTTTCATTTGTTAAGATACTAGTCTGTGTTTGAAAAGGTTTAAAGGAAATGCCTTCTCTTTTTTGGATATGCCTTTCTGTTGCTAGTCACAAACCCCTAGCTTATGGAAGATAGGTTTGGGGAATCAGTGACACTAGACCTGGGGGACGGGTCCTCAAAAATTTAATATCTAAATTTATTTTTTACATAAAATATACATGATGGGAATATTTTGTGTCAAATAAGGACACTAAATTGTGGATGTTTTGGTAAATTTTGTTTTTAATTAATTTAACATTGGTATATAAGAAAAAATATTCATGATGAATGTTATTAGAGATAAATTGATAATGATACAATTGAATAATATGGTATAGTGTCGAATACATTAACATTAATGATACATTCCTCAATGATTTTTTTTTATTCCAATCTATAATAACATCATTTTATTGATGATATATTATATTCTTTTTATAAAAGAATAATATACCATCACTTTTATGATCAATGATTTTATGATGTTTACATACATGATATTATTTTATTTATGTCCTCTTATTTTGAATACATAGTGGATATGAAATAATTTGACCATGTTTTTATGAAATAGTTGCAATAATTTCAATAGAAATTTTTTATTCTTCAGTTACCTTAGTATACTATTTTTCATGTAAAGTATTGTAAATGGTATTACAAAATAGATTATTTAAATTAAATATTAAAAAATAAAAAAGGGATTTCACGAATGTATGTTAATGATACATAGTAAAAAAATATTATAATCAATAATTAAATTCCTCAGGATTTAATATTTTATATAAATATATTATTTTTTATCAAAGAAATTTCATAGGAATAAACCAATAAAATTTCAGCATCATATATTTCATTTTTTTTATATTTAATATACCTAAAATAGAATGAAACCAAGAATGTTTTTTAAAATTTATGAATATGGGGAATAATTTTTTTTGGATAAACCCATTATTATTATTTATAATTATCTAATTACTCTTATGATGTTTGAGTGGGAAATTTAGAAAATTAATTATATGTAGGATTAATAAAAAGACTAAGTAACCAATACATTTATATAAATACATAACAATAATAAAAATATTGGATTTGGAAAAATCAATCTAGGATATCAAATATATATAGTAGATAACCATTTACTAATTTTTTATTGTTTGAAGAAAAAAATTGGCTAATTATTTTGATGTATATAACATTACCTTTAGAAGACCAACATGAATTAACCCATTCATGCTGATATATGGGGGTCCTTGAAAATCACTAATAGTTCATAAGCATTAATCTTATTAGGATATGATGAATATAAAAAATTGATGTGAAAAATTAGTATAAATAATATTCTATGAACATTCATGAACATTTATTCATCTAAAAATCATTTTAAACTAATAAAAAGGTTCCAATATTTAAAAAATTTACTGATTATATTATATTTATTGAAATTTCATACTAGATAATAGCCTGCATGGGGTTAAATTTATATATTCATTTATCTATTATGATATAGATAGATCATGAACTATCATTTATAGTAAATTAACTTTTTTGATCGCTAAATAAATATATTTTTGGAGTGATTTACACTATATTTATAGATTTACTAAATGAAATATTATCTTGATATAGATTATTTATTTTGATATATCAATCATGAAACTATGATATCATACAATGTATAATCTTCATTCATTATGTAATATTTTTGCAACATATTTTATACAATTTTTTTTTTCGTAAAATCATAGTGTGTAAAATTGTATTTTATGCATTCCTCAACATTAGAACATTAATATTAATGAGAAAAATTTGGTGAATATAATTAATTAATGGTATATACAATATAATAAAAAGTGAAATATATTTTAAAAAAATTTGTAGCACATTGTGGTTCTTTTCTGACTAAGTCCTATTTGAGAATGATTTTATATTTTTAATGTGATTCCAAGTCCAAAAATATTATTTAGATTTTTCCTATTTATAAAATCAATATTATAAATTTTAAAATATGTCATATAATTCCAAGTGATGTTTAATTTGATCATCCACCTAAAACCTATGATAATAGAACAATTCATTTACACTAATTGTCCTTTAATTATATTTTATCCACCTTCAATAAAATTGTATGTAAACACACGTGTTTTACCATAATTCACACCCAGGAAACAATACCTTTAGACAAAAAATACATAAATACTTCATTAAATGTGATATATATATATATATATTTTTTCAATAATTCAAAACATTGAACTTGTGTTGGGTTTGATATATGAACACATTTTTTAATCCAAGTATAAAATTTAGGGAATAATCCACCATATTTTCAATGATTTTTTAGCCCATTAATTTTAAAAAAAATCATATCCATGAATATTTAATTATTATATATATATATATATATATATATATTTCAAATCACCATACACATTATCAATCTATCTATACATGGATAAACATAAATATATCATTTCAATTGACCCTAGTATTTTAGATACATAGAAACCAAACTCCCTATAAATAATTTTTTTCATCCATTTCATGGTGGAAGAATTTTTTTCTAAGCCCCAAAATATTGTCTATGAATGTGAATTTTTCTAAACCATTGTTTCTTCTAAACTGCGATTCCAAATATGGTATGTAAAATTTGGCATTCCACAAAGCCTTTCCATAAATAACCAAACTAAATCCCATCACATGAACCATGTTTTCTATATTATATATTATAATTTGTACAAATAATTTATAAAAATATTTAACTCCAAATTATTCTGAATTTTTAGAAATGAAATTTTCAATTATAATTTTTTTCAAAATTAATGGTTGTTCAAAGATTCTATCCTTTTTAAATAAAATAAAAACATTTAATATACTAAATTATAATATTTTAGACACCAAAATTGAATAAAACATCCAATTTATTCCCCCCAAAACACATATCAGTCAAATATTTTTCTATCATTTTAAATAAAAAACAATATCATCTACATTAAATGTCAGAAAAGGTTTCATGGATCCCATGAATTCATTTTTAAACCCTTTTATAAATAATTATACTACTATCTAATTCTATACTCTATAAAACATGAATCTCATCTCAATTTATAATCTAATTTAGTGTTTTATGATTATATGGTTACAAAAGGAAGAAACATTTCATTTAAATTTTATAAAAAATGTTATATTTATTATGGAAACTATAAAAACTAAAACACTAAAAAATATATAAATCAAAAATGAAATTATGTATTCACAACAATTCCCATTATTTTCTTCTCAACAACATGAAAATTTCCAAAGCACACCATTAGATTCATCCACTATATGGATGTAATAAAATTGAAGTAATACCTCTATTCATTCATCTATCAAGAAAGACATGAAAAATTATTAGTAGATGGACCATGAAGAAATGATTATATTGGTATGATTTTTTATGTCATTAGGAAATATAAAAAGAAATTTTTATGTGGTTTATTTGATATAGATTCAATGTTTGCTCATAACATATAGATGTTCGATCTAGAGGAAATTATTTTGTTCAAATAAGAAATGTATTGAGTGGTCGTTCTTGATTTCTTCATCACTATTACATATCATCATAAATAAATTTTATTTAATTTTTGAGTGGTGACAAATTTATTATATTATTTAAAAATATTGGGTTTATAGATTGTATATATTAATAATCTTTTTTACAAATAAGACTAATACGATGATAATCTCTTAAAATCCTCTATTAAACTATCTTACGTAGAACATATTTCAAAAAATTCATCCAATGGACTACATAATAGGGATAGTTTGAATTTATATCGTCATCAATACATATATATTGCTGTATTTTAATGAATAATTTTGATATGTATAATCGATAATTGAGGTACCAATGTTATTTTTATAAATATTACATCCACATTTATTCATCCATCATTAATGAACCACCCATCAACATTAATTAAATATTAATACACCATGGTCAACATAAAAAAATTATTATATTGAAAATTATAATTAGTGGGTATTTTTTACCACAATGGATAGGCATATAAATATTTTGGTTTCATTACAACCACTATTATAAGAAAGATGAAATTATTTTCAATTTATAAATTGAAGAATATTGTCAAATTCACTACGATTCGATACTATTGCATTATAATGGGCGTCACAATACATTACATAAAACAATATAACAATTCCCATTCTCATACACATAAAATTTCTCGTTATTCCCATAAAATATTTTCTAAGAGGTATACACATGTTTTAACTCATCCCATAAAACATATAATGGCCCAAAAAATTAACTAATATTATTACATGATTTGTAAACATAAATATACAATTACAAAACACAATAATCATGCATTTATACTATATTTGGATTAATATTTATATTTTAAATTAAATTAAACTAAATATTGGGATTATTATTTTTTTATTGATCTCATATATACATTCATGTTCCTAAAATTTCATGGTATAGCTTCATGAATGGAAAATAGAAATTGGTGATATATAAATACTATTTAGGAAATACACATGGTAGGGAATAATGACATGTTTGTAAAAGATAAAACATGATATCATCAAGAATAAAGAACATGTGTTATCAAATGGAAGATTAACTTTATAAAAATTGTATCATAAGATCATGGAATTCTAAAAAACATAGATGTAACCTAAAACATGAAATAAACTTGATTAATTTCTAAATTCATAAATAATATCAAAAGATTTAAAATACCATTTTTAGATTAGCTTTACTGTATAATCTCATAAATTATGTGTCATTAGAATGAATCATTACCTAATGAATTTGAGTGATCTCTATGTGAACAACCCATAAAATCTTTATTATATATCTATTCCACACAATGGAAATCAATCATAAGGTATCAATGAATAATTACACCTTGAACTTAAATTAGTTACCTAATCCCTCCCCATATCATATTTAATGGATATTCTATAATTAAGGAACTATCAAAATTGATCATAAGTGATGAACTGAATAATCAATGGAAGGTAGAAGAAACAATGTATATGTGAGTGGAATATGTATTTAATTTAAATGAAATCCAAAACACATCCATTAGTTTCCCTTAATGTAAATAATATTAAAATTAACAAATAAATTCTAATGCAAAATAAATTTTTTTATGAGTTTCATAAATAGACATTATCATAGAAGGAATTTTTATTGAATGATAAAATTAATCAATAATATATTTAAATTTCATCTCAATTTATAATTGAAAATAATTATAATCTAAAATATTTTCATAAAATAAATTTATTTATAATCACTTTGAATAAAAAACCATTCTTTGATACATTTAGTGTTCATAATTGATTAGGTGTTTCCTTTAAGCTTTTTATGTCATAATAATAATAATAGATAAGAATTATTTTTAAAAAAATTAAAAACCACCATGTCTAAAAAATGGTATTAATACTATTAAATAATAATGGAAAATACACCTAATCATAAAAATATTTCTATGTATTTATAATAAAATATTTTTCAATTTTTTTTACAAAATGTGATTTTTTAATAAAGAATATTTTCAACTGGGGACTAAAGTAATTTTGGATTTGAATAATAAATTACCCATAAATTTAAACAAAAAACTGATTAAATTTTTAGTATTATTATATATTGTGATGATAAACCATTGGAGGATAAAAATAATGATGTATTTTATATAATTTTTATATAGTTTTTGTTAATAGTATTTCATGCATAAGTATTCCAAATTGTTATGTGGTTGATACATAAACCTTAATGATGTGGTATGTAACATCATGTTATTGTTTCAGGTATTTTTTATGTTTCTATGTACCATAATTTTGGATTAATGTCTTGGGAATCGTTTGGGAGAATTTTCAGGGAAAGATAATGCATAGTGTGTTGTGCATGGCTTGTGCCCGGTTTGACAAACCATGCAACCAATCTGTGCCAGCCTTGAAACATGGACAAAATCATCTGTAGGGGTGGCACACGGTTTGACTAACTATGTGGCCAATCCATGCAAGAAGGGTGGATGAGGCAGTGGCTCACACATGGTTAGCACACGGTTGGTCAAACCGCGCGACCAAACCATGCACTCACTTAAATGAGATCTTTAAATTGTAGATCTTTCTTCGTTTTGCCTCTAAGTGCCTCGCTTTTCCTCCTAAGCAGTCCTATCTCGGGATTTGTCTTCTACTAATGTTAGAGAGGGTTCTCTCACAGTTCCAGAGGGGATCTAAAAGATACTCCAGGTGAATCGAAGCCGGATGATTGAGGTATGTGATCGTTCTTCATCGTTCTTGATTTGTTTCTTAAATCTACCTGATCAACTTCTCATCTTCTCTCAGTTTCATAGATCTATGCCCGTTATGTGTAGATATAAGTGTGTGGTAACAAATTTGATGCGATTTGTTATTAATCATTCTAGTAGAAGTGATATAAAGCAGGTTCTTGAAGAAGAGACCCGGTTTTTCATGAGCATTCTCGACCGTTGTGGTTTTGGTCAAAAACATTGTGGTAGGTCATTCCATCCCGACTTTCCAAATTGGTTATCAATGTATTTGTTTAATTTATTTCAATTATTGATTTAAAATCAATTTCTCAAGTTTCTTTTGACTAAATTGATAAAAACTCGATTTTATTGGATTGAGATATTTGAAAAGGTTTTGGCATAGAGATGTGGGAAACACCCCTATTCCATTGAATTGGGTGTGTTTATGGAAAATTGGCCGATTTAAATTCTTGGATTTAAATTTTGTATTTATTGAAATTTTTTCAATTAAATAGTTGAATTTAATTGTGAAAATTAATTGGGTAATTATGGGATTGGTTTTGAATGGATTTAAAACTTATGAAATTGGCTTAAAATGATTTGATAGAAACCCATTGGTTTTACCTTGTGAAAAAGGAATGTTTTGAAAAAAAAACAATTCTGGTTTTAAATGGAATGAATTTGGAACTTTTGAAATGGAGGAATGGGATGGATAGTATTTTAAGAATTCTTAAAATATTTTTCCCATCATGTATGAGCACATGCAAGCCTTAGGAAGTTAGTGAGTTGTTTGGATACACTATACGCTACGACAACGTTCTATAACATACATATAGCAGGTCACATCCTCGATGGGTTGGTGATGAGTCTCCTTTGGCCAGTTTCATAGGGACGTGTGTATACAAATTTTCTAGAGTTCACATAGAGAGTGTGAAATCCTATAACTGGATAATACTATCGTACATTTTGGTAGATGACTATGTTGCTCTCTTGTTTGTTTATATTTGTGATATAAATGTATGCCAATTCTTTTGAACTGCCTTATATGCCTGCTAAATTTATATAAACTATTTTATATAAATTTTTTACTTAATCCACTGTCTTAGAAATATTCCATCATTTGTAAAACCATTGTATAAATTAGTTTTTCAATCATTTGAAAATTTATAGCATGTTTTGTTAAAATATTCTTTTGAAATGTAAAACATGTTTATCTGAAAATAGAAAGCTTTACATTAGATAATATATATTTTACATCTATTATGGAATATTTGGTGGTATCCTACTGGGATTATGCTCACACCCTACTTATGCCTTCAGGTATTTTGTAGTCTTTCATCTTCTAGGATCGAGCAAAGGGAAGGGACCTCTTGGAGGTGGATCCAGTTGTTGATCTATGAACATGGTGAGTTCTATCCTTAGGGTTATTGGGACTATTTTTTTACATTTTTAGTAGTTGGGTTGTAGTACTTTGAAATTTAATGCCTCTTTGTATTCTGGTACATCACTCCCAGTGGAGTTTCTTCTGTTATGGATACTTTTTTTTACTCTTACTTCCGCATTATTGTGGAAAAATCGTTCCTACATTATGTTTTACGATGCCTGGTGCTAGTCTCCGACCTATGGGGATTGGGAACTCCCTTCGAGCTATGTCAGGGACGGCTCGGTTACCGGGTTACTAGGGTACCCGGACATGTTCAGGAAAAAGTGGTATTAGAGGGAGGTTGAAATATCTTTCCTTGATGACAGTATGCAATTGAGTATTCTTGTCGGGACATAGGATGTAGTTGTGATTGAGATCCCAGCAAGCTCTCACCACAATGAACCTAAAGTCACCAAGGGTGTTTACGGAAAGGTGACTTGTGGATTAGTTCTAGTATATTCCTCTATTTTGATTTGGATAGAGAGGAATCCAAATCTTGTTGTCCCTACTCTTAAGAGTATATTTCCTTGTTACTCAGGTTGAGTGTTAATTTAATGTCTTCATTATTGTCTGTTGATGTTATGTAGCATCATGCCTCCGAGAAGATGTGGAAATCAAATCCAAAAAGATTTTGCAACTGAATCTCAGAAAGCAAGCCCTATTGTGGATCCATGTCTAGTAGAGGTGATTGTTCACACTGTTTATTCTCTGGGACATGCACCACCTCAAGTTCTTGTTCAAGATCAATCTATATATCCTCATAGTGATATTCTCAAGAGTTGTTTTGAAGAGTTCCTATTCTGGAATCCACCAAACTTCAAAGGCCCCATTGTTCCTCAACAAGGTGAGGAATGGTTGAGTATGATCGAACGTCTTTCTAGTTTTTTGGAGACACCTGATGTGATCAAGTTAATGTGTACACCATTGTGCTGGAGGGACCAATTAGGAGATGATGAGACACTATGGTGATGGCTTGGAAACATGAGGGTTTAGAGTGGAAGGAATTTAGGGTTCTTTTCACTGATTAGTTCTACCCAAAATCTATGGTGTTGGCCAAGGCTGTAGAGTTTCTCAAACTTGAGAAGGCCAAAAAAACTATGACTGAGTACTCAAATCACTCAGCTGAGTTGGTAAAGTTTTCTCCTAAAATTTTATCTAATGAGGGGATAAAGGAATGATGATTTGAGTTGGTTCTTTGATCAGATATATGTTCTAGGGTTTTTTTTACTAAAGATAACCACTTATACCGATGTGTTGGTTAGGGTGATGATGGTTGAGATGGATTTGGCAGGAAATTCAGGGTTACACGAATTTCCTTTTCCTTCTAGTGGTACTGTTGGTTCCATTAATGGTAAAAAGGAAGTGTGATGTTTCTCATGTTGGTTCCCAAAAACAGATTCACTCTAGACCACCAGTAGCACTATGAGGGGATTCCTTGACTTTCTATCAGTGTGGGAAGCCAAGACATTCTAAGAGGGTTTAAACTGAGGCACCCAAGAACTGTAACTCCGACAGACGTTTAGAGAACCAACAGAGATTCTGCCATCACTTCTCTACTCCGCGTAGTGGAACAGGATCATCAATACCTCCGAATACTACAGGGAAATCAAATACTTCACGTACAAAATGGTTCCAGCCACAGGCATCCAGAACAAAGCTTCTTCATGCAGTGGAAGAGTTGCCAGAGGTATCTGATACAGGTCTTGCAACTGTGAGAGGTACCATTACTATAGCTTTGCCTTTAGTGACAACTCTTTTTGATACTGGTGCATCTCTCTCTTTTTTTCAACCCATCGTGTTAATCTGCTTAATATGGATATGGATCTTTTATCTTATTCAATGGATATTACTACAACCCATGGTGTAATCAGAGAGAAGAGTCTCTGTAGTCATCCTTGTGTCCTCTCTCTATCAAATGTTGTTCATTCTTGGAATTTCATAGTTCATGACATGAAAACTTTTGACGTAATTTTTGGGGTGGATTGGCTCATTTCCAATAAATCCCGGATCGATTGTTATCTTCGATGGGTATACTTTACTACACATAGTAGTGTGTCTCTCATTTTTTAATGCGAATGGGACCCATGGTCAAGCAGAGCAAGACAATTTTTCCCTGATTTTGAGAAAGTTATATCAGTGTTTGATTTGGATCTAGATAGAGATTCATTGTGTGGTTATCTCCCTCCAATCGGTGCTGAGTGACACGATGTTTTTCCTTCAGATTTCTCTAGTTTTCCACTAGAAAGAGAGGTTGATTTTACTATTGACTTAATTCCTTGTACTCAGCTGATTTCTTTTCCCTCTTTCTAAATTGCTCAAGGTGAACTCACAGAACTTAAGACTCAGTTAGACGATCTTCTTGAGAAAGGGTTCATACACCTGAATGTGTCTCCATGGGCAGCACCTATTCTCATTGCCGAGAAGGCTGATGGTTCTCTTCGCTTAAGTGTTGATTATCGAATGCTCAATTGAGTTACAAAATAGAACAAATATCCGCTACCATGAATTGATGATTTTTTTGATCAATTGAAGGGGGAGAAGTGATTTTCAAAAATTGATCTTCAATCAGGTTACTATCAGTTGAGGATAAAAGAATCTAACATTCATAAGACTGCTTTTTAGAGTAGGTATGGTCGTTATGAGTACCTTGTTATGTCCTTTGTCCTAGAAAATTCTCCTGTAGAATTCATGGTGTTGATGAACAATTTTTTACATGAGTATATTGATAATTTTGTGGTTGTCTTTGTGGATGACAGTCTTGTCTACTCCAAGTCTGAGGAGGATCATGTGCATCATCTGAGAATAGGTTTGAGTCTTCTATGAAATTACCAACTTTATGCCAAGCTTTCAATGTGCGATTTCTAGATTCGAGAAGTAAAATTCATGGGACATGTCTTGTCAGAACATGGAATATCAGTTGATACTGAAAAGGTGAAGGCTGTTATTACTTGGGAACAACCATGAAATGTTTTCGAGATTCAGACCTTCTTGGGATTAGTGGGATATTATCACTGGTTTGTCAAATACTTCTCTATGTTATATTCTCCAATTACTGCTCTGACTCGAAGGAGAGTGAACTTTTCCTGGAATGAAAAATGACAGAGTTCTTTTCTTGAGCTGAAGCGTCTTTTGACTACTACACCAGTGTTAACTCTTCCTGAGGTTGGGATAGGTTATGTGGTCTTATTTGATGCATCCAGATTAGGTTTGGGATGTTTCCTCTTGTAGGGTAATCATGTTGTTGCATATGGATCTCGTTAGCTTAAGCCTCATGAGAGGAACTATCCTACCCATGACCTTGAACGATGAGTTGTAATGCATGCACATAAGTGTTGGAGACATTACCTTAATAGAGAAATGTTTTTTGTGTATTCATACCACAAGAGCTTGATTTATATATTCTCTTAAAAATATTTGAATCTTTTCTAAAGGAGTTGGGTGGTGTACCTGCAATCTTTCAAAATTTACATTGCCTATACCCCTGGGAAAGGAAATTTCATTGCGGATGCGTTAAGCAGGAAACTTCCAACTCAGGCTGTGAAAGAATCTTCAGAAGAGTGGAGTTTGATGGATCTTTTTGATCAGTTGCATATATGAACTCATTGGAAGGGGAATGAAGTATCTTTAACCAGTGTTCAGTTGATTTCTGCTCTCCTTGAATTGATTTTTCAGTAACAACAACTTGATGATGAATTACATAACATTAGGGACTCTCTTTATAGTGGGGAGACCGACACCCAGTGGGCATTCTCCAAAGAGGGTGTTCTGTGTTATTGAAACCGTTACGTTGTGCCATTATCATCATGGAAAGATGTGATGGGGGTTTTCCATAACTCTCAGTGGGTTGTGCACCCATGAACCACAAAAAATGTTCTATGACATGTGGCAGTAATTCTGGTGGCTAGGTATGAGATGAGACATTGCTGAGTTTGTATCTCATTGCTATACATGCCAGCAAGTGAAAGCCGAGCACCAGAAACCTTCAGGTTTGCATCAACCAATTCCAGTACCTACATGGAAGTGGGATGAAATCTCAATGGACATTGTAGTTGGGTTACCTCAAACCTAGAGGAAAAGAATGCAATATGGGTTTTGATCGACAGGATGACCATATCGTCTCACTTTATACCTATTCGAGATACAACCAAAGTTGAGGAGTTTGGAAATATCTATGTGAAAGAAGTTGTTTGTTTTCATGGAGTTCCGTCTGCTATAGTCTCTGATAGGGATCCTCGGTTTACTTCTCGCTATTGGAGATTCCTTCAAGGGGCACTTGGATCTCATATTCGTTTGAGCACGACCTTCCATCCACAATCAGATGGCCAGACAGAAAGAGCAATTCAGATCCTTGAGTATATGATCCACCCTTGTGTTCATGACATTGCTGGGTCTTGGGATGATCATCTGGGGCTAGTTGAGTTCTCTTATAATAACAGTTACCAATTTGAGATCATAATGGCTCCTTTTTGAGGAATTTTATGGTCGTCCTTTTAAATCCCCTTTATGTTGGTCGGAGATTGGTTAAAGTTCCTTGGTAGGACCAAGTTTGGTATAGGATATGATATCAAAGATCATGTTGATTCTTCAAAGAATGTTGACAGATCAGAGTCAGTACAAGTATTATGCTGATCGACACCATAAACATTTAGAGTTCTCTGTTGGTGACAACGTGTTCTTGAAAGTTTCACCCTGATTGGGTCATCGATGGCTTGGGAGGAAAGGGAAGATTGCTCCACATTTTGTTGGACCTTTTGAGGTTATGGGTAATATGGGGAAAGTTTCTTACCGTTTAGCTCTACCAAGACAACTGACATCAATACATAACGTGTTCCATGTATTGCAGCTGCGAAGGTATCTCCTTGATGCATCCCATGTTGTGTGGTGGAGTGATCTTGAGATTGCACAAGATTTATCTATTACTGAATGACCAGTCATGGTTGTTGATACTGAGACCAAGTTACTTCATGAGAGAATGAGAACTCTGGTCTATGTTCTTTGGAAGCATGGTTCTGATCTTCATGATATGTGGGAAACAGAGGCACTAATGAGGGAGCAGTGGCCTCATCTTTTTGACGTGCCGGTTTCTTCATAAGATTTCTGGGGGCAGAAAGATCTTATGATGGGGAGGTTGTAACATCACGTTATGTTTTTAGGTATTTTTAATTTTCTATGTACCTTCATTTTGGAGTAAAGCCTCAGGAAGAGTTTTGGAGAATTTTAGGGAAATTTTAAATCACATTGTATAGTGCATGGTTTGTGCATGGTTTGACAAACCGTGCGTCCAAACTGTGCCAGTCATGAAACCTGGACAGAAGCTTTGGCACAGGTGGCGCACAGTTTTTCTAAACGAGCGGCCAAGTCATGAGAGAAGTGTAGCTGAGGCGGTGGCTCACGCACAATTTTCACATGGTTTGTCAAACCATGTGGCCAAACCGTGCGGTCACTTAAAACAAATCCTTAAATTGTGGATCTTGCTCAGTTTTGCCTCTAAGTGCCTTGGTTTTCCTCCTATGTGGCCCTAACTCGGGATTTGTCTTCTCCTAAAGTCATAAAGGGTTCTCCCATCATTCTGGAGTCGATCCAAAGGCTCCTCTTGGTGAATTGAAGCCGGATTCTTGAGGTATGTGATCATTCTTCATCGTTCAGGATTGGTTTCATAGATCTACTTAGATATTCTTCTCCTATTCTCTCGGTTTCATAGATCATCACCTGTTGTGGGTAGATATAATTGTATCATACCAGATTTGATGAGATTTTGTCTTAATATTTCTAGGAGAAGAGATCAAAGGTTGGTTCTTGAAGAAGAGACCTGGTTTTTCTTGAGCATTCTTGACTGTTGTGGTTTTGGTCAGAAACATCGAGTTTGGTGGTTCCGTCACAACATGCCAAATTGATTATCAATTTATTTTCTTAATTTATTTCCATTATTGATTTTATTCAATTTACCATGTTTTTTTGACTAAATTGACAAAAACTCAATTCCATTGGATTGATATGTTTGAAAAGGTTTTGGCATTGAGATGTGGGAAAATCCCCAATTCCATTGGATTGGGTGTGCTTATGAAAAATTGGACAATTTAAAGTGTTGGATTTAAATTATTTTTGTGATAGAAATGTTTTCAATTAAATTTTTGAATTTAATTGTGAAATGAAATGTGTAATGATGGGATTGGTTTTGAAAGGATTACAAACTTATTAAAATGGCATAAAACGATTTGATTGAAACCCATAGTTTTTACCTTATGAAAGAGGCATGTTTTGGAAAAAAACCTGTTTTGGTTTTAAAGGGAATGAAATTGGAACTTTTGAAATGGAAGAATGGGATTGATCATATTTTATGCATTCTTAAAATAGTTCTCCCATCATGTAAGAGCACATGAATGCATAAGGTAGTTAGTGAGTTATTTGGATACAGTCAACACAACGACAACATTCTATAACATTCTTGTAGCGATTCGCATCCCCGATGGGTTGGTGACGAGTCTCCTTTGGCCAGTTTCATAAGGAAGTGTGTATAAACATTATTCTGAGTTCATATAGAGATTGAAAAATCCTATAACTAGTTAATATTATCATACCTTTTGGCAGATGACAATGTTGCTTGCTTGTTTATTTATATTTGGGATATAAATGTTTGCCAATGCTTTTGAACTGACTTACATGCCTGCTAAATTAATATAATCTATTTTATATAAATGTTTTACTTAATCTATTTACTTAGAAATATTCCATAATTTGTAAAACCTTTGTTTAAATTGGTTTTTCCATCATTTGAAAATGTATAGCATGTTTTGTTCAAATATTCTTTTGAAATGCCAAACCTGTTTATCGGAAAATGGAAATCATTACATTGGATAATCTATATTTGGCATCTGTTATGGAATCTTTGGTGGTATCCTACTGGGCTTAGGCTCACACCCTACTTTTTCCTTCGAGTGGTTGTAGAATTTCTTTTTCCATAATCGAGCAATTGAAAGGGACCTCTTGGAGATGGATCTAGTTGCTGATATCTGGTTTTGGTGAGTTGTGTCCTTAGGGACTGTTTTTTTCCTTTTCAGTACTTGGGTTTTGGTACATTTACATTTGATTCCTCTTTATATTCTGGTACATCACTCCCAGTGGAGTTTCTTCTGTTTTTCATACAGTTTTTTTACTCTTCCTTATGCTTTCTTGTGGAAAAATCATTCCCACTTGTATGTTGTATGATGTCATGCACTAGTCGTCGACCTGTTGGGATTCGGAACGCCCTTCAGGCTATATTAGGGCCGACTCGGTATCGGGTTACCAGGGTACCCTGGCAGGTTCGTGACATGGTAAAATTTTAATAATAAAATACAATGAATTTTTTTCTATGAATTGTAATATAAAATATTATAGTCATCTAAGAATTCATGATAATATATGTAATATTGAATTATATACACCATAAAAAAATTGGTCCATAAAATGAAATTTGTCTAAATTAAGTAATTTTTAGATGAAACCCTAATAATGATCATATATTTGAGGTGGGGGTATAACAATGGTGACCCTATTTTTATCCAAATTAGATAAAAAATGGCAATTGTGGAAAATTCATAAACAAAAAAATAAATTTAAAAAGTGATATTTTTATCATATAATCATTTAACTAAAAAATTACCCGTTGAATAGAACCTGATATTTTAAAAACCCATATCACACACTTCCATTTAGTTTGGAAATCCTTAAACTTCTATATAATGTTATTAAAAATTTCATGTCCATATCCAATAAATAAGATTATTATTTTCATTATCATACATGATATCGTTATAAAATATTATTACCCATTTGTTAATATTAATTTACTATCAATAATGCTTTGAGTGTTTATTTCCTTATTTTATACTGCATATTTTATTTTGAATTTCAAAATAATGAACACTGGTTATATTATAAAAATATAAAAAATATATTAATGTAATATGACACAATTTTTTATTAGATGGATCATTCTAAAAATTACCAAGATTTAAACATGTATAGTAAAACATATCTCTTTGAGGATACAATATGTTGTACATATTCATGAGAAATGTCATCATTTCCTTAACTAGTAAATAGGTAGTCATGGCTTGGTAAGGGGCTTGTGCATGGGAGTTTTAAACCCATGTACGGTGGAAAATATAGGAACTTTGGGAGAGATTGTTGTCATATATTTATGTTTTTATAGTTGGATATTATTTCAACTTAGGTTACACCATTGAAGTGTTAGGTGATATTTGTTTTGACAAATGTTGAACTTTTTTGGTGTCCTAAAAAGGCCTGAGAGTTGAGTTGTCATTTAGAATTCAAGGAATATAGGGTTATTATGACATGCATAATATTAGGAACTCATAGGAGAACATGTTATGTGTATGTTGTTGAACATGAACTATTATTCTTTGTTTCTAGATTTAAATAATGATGAAAAATGTGAATAAACTGGTGTCTAATGAGAAACCTGATAGTTGAGATGTGTGTTGTTAATAAATTGACATATAAATAAATTTTAAAAGATAAAATAAATTAATTATGAGATTTAATTAATGAGAATGTGTGAGCTGTTGTCAATGATGACCTTGGAGTATGATGGATAAGTGTAGTGATGAGGCCTCAGTGTTGACCGTATGGTGAAAAAGGGGGAAATTACATGTTGAAACTTGTTGTGTTTCTTCATCCTCTTATGTAAATGTTATAACGATGTATTATGAGACCTAACTTGTGTGTTTATATTTTAGATATATGAATCAAGGATGATTTTTTGTGAGGTAGACCGAGGGGTATAGAGTGAAAACAACTTATCAATATGGAACTTGACAGTATGTAGTAGCATGTATAAGATGTCGGACAACGGCTCAGAGAGAAATTTACAGATTTCATAGAGTCCACATAGAGAGACCCAACCCATGTTCTTAATAGCATCACTAAGTTGACAAGGGAGTTTTAGTTGTCACACCCATTGAATTTTACTATAGAGGGTAGACCTGAGGGAGATGAATTCTAGATTGAATCCATAGATATGAGAGTTGGACATTTGGAGACTACTTTTTAGAGGAGGGTCAAGATGGCTTTTTATATGCTATGGTTGTCAATTATGTTCTCATGGGACATTCAAGTATGATCTGGATCGACTGATGATATGTTATGGAAGTAATATCAGGAGATGTTCGTGGATCAATTCTCTCTAGAGATATTGATACAAGAGGAGGATGTAGAGTTTATGAATTTCACCTAATGATTCATTTCAATAATAGATTATGTTTATTGTTTCACTGATTTACAGATGTTTTCCCCAATTTTATTGGAAGATTAGGCTTCTATAGGAAAATTATTTCCAGATGAACATAAGTTTTTAGTATAAGTACTATGTGAATATAATTTGGATGAATATTTTTTCGTAAGTGTTGAATATGACTCTCATTTCAGATGGGATCCTAATAGAGGATTCCTATACAGGACTTGTAGATTTCACTAGATGATCAGTGAGTGTTCCTTCTTTTAGCAGGAAGTTCCATTATGAAAACTGTAGTTAATAAAGTAGAAATCAAGTTAAATATATAAGATGAATAGTTTCGCCAACCCATAATCATGTAGTTTTTAAAGAATTTGGTAGGCTGAGAGGCTTCGACACATATTTTCCTCAACCAATAGTTGAGTACCGGTTTCTCAGCAAGATGTGGAACCTATAGAAGATCATCAGGAAGTAGTGACATGATGGTTCTGAGGGAGAAGCTTCATAGAATTAGAGTGTGGGAAGGGGGTCATCTACACCTTATAGATATGATAGCTTGTGGTCTAGTGGAAGAGAAAATAGTAGTAGTGGAAATGATTTTTTAGGGTCTGATCACCTATAATATCAATATTGTTAAACTCATAGGAGAGGGTGAATAAATTAACATGCATTGCATCTTAAACTTCTGGAAAGTGTGGTTGGGCCATAAACTATGATAGGTTATATTCTACGATCTTCTACTGTAGCTATTTCCTTGTTTAATAATGGTTCAATGAATTAAATTTTATCAACAAATCATGTTAATGGTTTGATCCTGGAGGTGGAGTCTGTAACAGGAGTGATGAATGTGAATAAATCAATGGGAAGGTGGTCTAGAGATATTTTTTTATGCAAGGGATGTTCAATAGAGATCAGAGAGTATCATATACTTTGGGATATGAAAGTTCATGATATGATGAGCTTAGACATGTTTATGCGTATGGGCTGGTTGGTCACATACCATGAACAAGTCAATTATTACAAATGGAGAGTGAAATTTGTGTCTCCTTTAGGTGACTAGTATGTTTGTCAAAGAGGGCGAGATATCCAGGAAAGCTGATCTAGGCCAATTTCTCAACAAATAGGGGAGCTCACATCCCATTTTTCTAGTCTTTTTCTAGATGATAGTGGTGGTAGGCAAGACATACTTCCACTTGTTTTAAACCAGTTACATGTTTTCTATCCTAAATAATTCATAGAGATTCCACCAAATAGGAATGTGGATTTACCTACTGATCTCATGCTGGCGGATGATCCAGTATCTAATCGACCTTATAGATGGATCCATATGAGGCACTTTTTGGTAGATCATGCAGATCACTACTATATTTGATAGAGGCGGGTGATTCATAGATTTTGAGACTGAGTCTGTTGCAGGACTTGTTGGAGTTGGTGTCATTGATTTGATAAATTATGGATGCGACTCAGAGTAGGGAGATGTCTTATGTTGATATATGGAGAAAACCCTATTGTTTATAGATGGTGATCATGTATTCCTTTGGTTGTGGCGTTGGATAGTTCACCACAACATATGGTGGTAGGGAATGTTGTTACAATGTGTTTAGGACCGTTTGAGGTAGTGGAGAAGATTAGGTCGGTGGTGTGCTGATTGGATCTTCCATAGAAATACAACACAATTAATAATGTTATCCATGAGAAATTTTTTTTGGGGGTATCACTCCAAACCTTCTCATTTGATCTATGTGGAAGAGGTTTACCTATAAATAGATGTGTCCTTTGAGGATCATTTGATACATGTTCTGGATCGTAGTAATAATTAATTTTTGGGAATGACTGTGTCGATAGTTCTTGTGTTATGAAAACATTGAAGTGTTCAAGATGATAGTTTGGGATGGGAATCATATAAGAGGTCTCTGTGGCAGAATATTTTTTCCACAAAATCATAGTGAATTCCATGAGTGTAGATCAAGGATGGTCTATTTTAAGGTGGGGATATTATAAGATATTGACCTTCTATGAAGTCATTTTAGGCCAGTTTTCATGTACATTTAGCTGATTTTATGAACCACAATTTTGGAGTGGGGTAGTAGGGTGTGTTTGAGTGAGTTTTGAAGAATAAATTATAGACATAGGGTTTTACATAGTTCACTAATGGTTTCATAAACCCTGTGCACAGACCCTTGTAACTGTGTGAATCGTGTAAACCTAGACATAGAGGTCCACACTGTTGGGGAAAAATTTACCCTAACTATGCACCAATTACAAGGAAACCATGCAAAATGTTTTTTATTATCCTAAAATTATTTTGGAAATCACCCTTACCCTGAAACCCCACTATTATGACTTATAATTAGGCTTGAGGAATTCTAGGAAATCCTATATCCTTCAACATGGATTCCAGGGTAATTCAAACACCATTTATCAAGATCTAAAGCTCAGATTGAAGATCTACTCTCTTCCTAATAAGTGGATTTCATCTTGTTGCTTCTTCCATTCATTCCTCACTCATTCTTTGACATTTTCATGGATTATATCCAATGATTCCATGAATATAAACATCTGAGATGAGATTTAGATCTAGGATTTTAGATTTAGATCTATATTTGGATGATCTTAATGCTTGTGATATTAATTTTGGAAATATAAATTTAGATCTGTAGCTTGATAGACGATGTTATGCTGCTCAAATTTTGGGTATTTCCACTGGGCTAAAATCCATCAATAAATCGGGGAAGGTGGTCTAAATAGAACTCACATAGTCCTGGATTTGATATGTGTTTGTGATTTTATTTATTTTCAATGTTCCCTCTAAAAAAAATTTCCTAAATAGGATTCATTATGAATGTGGAATTGACTAATGGTGCCTTGGTGACTTTATTGAGGATTTACTGAAGAAACTAAGGGGTCTTCCCAAATAGATTATTGATTTAGTGAATTTTTTATGGGTTAAGACATTGTTATTGAGATATAGAATATGGTTGGGTTGGAGATAACTAATCCAGGGGAATTAATTATGAGATGGTGTTTGGCTATGTTTGATATTTAACAGTGAATTAATTATTCTCCAGGATGTTGATTAAAATAATTAATTATGACATTAATATTGAATAATTGATATTCAGTTTGTATAATTAATTGTGTACAATTAAATATGGAAAAATATTTGGGTTGATTGGTTAATTTTTTGATGAATAAAATAATGACATGTGTTTTTATTCAATTGTTGGTTTAATAAATGGACATTAATATGCTTAAATAATCAATAGATTTGTATGGGAATGATGTAGTTAATAATTTTTAATTAATTATTGATTTATATAATTTAGAATTTGGGTGATAGACATGGTGTACTAAACCTATTGATTGTTTGGGACATGGAAATGGAATTCCTCCCCAATAGATATCAAAGAGCTTGAGATGAGGGGAGCTAGACATCAAAATATTCACGGAATGTGAAGAGCATTGTTAGAAAGGGTGATCTTCACCTAATGATATTTTTGGTTCGATGTATAGCGTTCAATACTAAATGAATGACAATAATGAATTTGGATTTAAATGGGAGACATGTATTGAAATCAGGTCTAATGTGATGATTAATGATTAAATGAAAATAAGATAACCATTTAATTATGAATTTTATTTATTACTTCCTAGAATTTCACACTATGTATTTTGACAGTATTTATTTTAGACACTATTTATTCATGGAAAACTGAGTTTTTATCACACACTATTGAGGCAACATGATCAGCACATGAGAAAACTTTGTTGTTGTATGACTGAATAATGGAATGGCCCATTAATAGATTGTTGTTTGGTAAAAATTAATGGGTGATGGAACCAAATGTTGTTTGGAACCTGCATGGGAGTTGTTGTGTCATTATTTTTAGTTACATTGTAGAAACACGAAACATACATTGTCAAAGCATGCGTTCCTTTTTTTAGATGAGTATTTTATTTCATGTTTTGACTATCCTGTGAATTGGTATTCTTCTTTTTATTTATATTATTCCAAAATATTTTATTATTGTTTTCTTATACTAGTGTTTTATTATGATAAAATAGGGTATAGTATCACCATCACCGACTTACCAGACCTTCACTGCTTGTCAAAACTCTCTACCATATAGGGATGGATGCTAGAGGGGATGTGACCAACCGTCTTGGGGTAAAATTTAGAGTCTTCCATTAAGGGATGTTACACATATATATCCCATATATTTTTATAAAATTAAAACTTTTATAGATTACATTTAAATAATGAGTTAAAAACCAATGACACATGTTGTGGTGGTTCATTGTAGACACAAATGATGTAATAAATTATTAAATGGATGAAAATTTATGAAATTATATGATATATTATATTTTTTATTTATTAACATGTTATTAGTATAAAATATAAATATCAAGGATTACCTTATTACCATCCTTGTAATTCTTTGGAAAAAATCTAATATCAATGCTTTGTTATGTAGTATTATGAATTTTACACAGGTGATTTTATCATTTTGCCTATTGAATAGGACGTATGAACAATTTTATGATATTATTATTATAAATAAATAATTTTATCATATATATATAATATATTCATTAGATAAATCATTATATAAAGTCATGACAAGTGGTTATGAAAAAAAACTAATGTCAGTTCATGAGTCTGTAGTTCATCATAAACAAAATCAACTATATCGTTTCAGAATTGATTGAGGATAACATATTTTTAGTTAATTAAATTATCCTAAAACATCTAATTTTATAAAATATAATTTTTATATTATACTATCATTGTCTAATAATATTATAATGTGGTGAAAGGGGAAATAAATAAAACACTCTATTATAGATGTTTCACATTCATTGAATAACAATATATGGATTAAACCATATACTTATTAGTATACTTTTATGAAAAATATGGTCACAATATTTAGGGTAGGGAATTACGGATGTTATTTTTTGTATTTAGTGGAAAATTAATTGGGTGATATAAGATTAAAAATATATGGATAAGGTGTGGACTTCTATAGGTTGGTTATATGAAATACATGAAATTATTGATAACATTGATTTCCAAAAAATATGCATTCATTCTAAAATTTATAAGAATGGACAATTGTTAGACAATATAAGTGATAAGGTCAAAATATGACTAGTCAATAGAAATTAAAAATTGTTTGGGGCTTTTTTGACTCATATTTTTCTGATTAACCCCTTGGTAAATATTTTTTTTTTAAAAAAACCTACAATTTTATATATTTTTCAAATATATTGATCTTTTTTTATTATAAGTTACAATAAAAATTATTATTTCTTAAACTATATTCAAGAACTTGTTTATACCAAACATGACATCATATTGGTATAGTTTTTTCGATATGATAGTTATCCACAAGAAATTAAGATGATGAGGATTAATTATATTAAATATATTATGAAAATATGGTCTACGCATTTATATATAATTCATTGGTGACGAATAAATTATAACATGAAAATTTCATATTAAAAAATAAATGGAAACTTTTTTATATAAAAAAAATTTATTCACAAAAGTATTTTTTATATCAATAAATTTATCAAATAAATTTTAGTTATTTAATTTTATGACTAGTATATTTTATGTTTTGAATAAATTTATAAAATTCATCTTTTATGTTTTTTTTGAAATTATATAATAATAAATGTAATTATATATATATATATTTCTTTTTCAAAAAATAATTTTTTTATATTTTTTATGACTCACATATGTTTATATAAATTTTTTTAAACTTTTATAAAATTATATTATAAAACCAAAATAATTTTTTAAACTGAAATATCACAATTCTCTTTGGGTGAATTTATTGGGGTTTTTTTATAAAAATATTAAATTTTTTATGCATAATGATAAATTTTAAATATTAAATAAAAAATGAATTTAATAATTAATTTATTGATATAAAATATATTTTGAAATTGTTATAATTAAAAATTAAATACATATAATAATAATTATTTCAATGTTACAGATCAAAATCAACAACATTATGAATTTGGATATAAAAAATTCTCAAAAACATCTGGACTTTTTCCTATTAAAAAACAATATTTACTATCACCTCTGTTAGGTTAATATTATATTATTTCTTACCATTTATATAAATATAATATTAAAAAATTTATTTAATTTTTAGTATCAAAATAATTTTTAATATTTAATTTATGAAACATATTTTTGTTAACTAATTTTAATATTGAATAATTCAAATATTAATTACCATAGTTAAAGTAAATGATGAAATTACTAGGGGATAAATAAAGATTATATAAGTTAAAATTAATTAATATATTATCATAATTTAATAAAATTAATTTACGTAGATATATGAAATTAAATTATATGAAATTATTTAAAATTACATTTAATAAGACCCATATAATATTTTAATTGAATGAAAATACAAATTGTAAACTATTTATAATTTCCATATACAGTATGCCTTGGGATATTGTAAAAAACAGAACATGTAGGGTTATATGTATCCATTTTAGATTTTAATGATAAAATTAATTATTTTTAATTATTTTTATATCTTTTTATGGTGAAATATTTAGTTCAAATTCTTATGAAACACCAAAATGTAATTAATTTTTTAATAATAAAATAAAATAAATGATATAGAAAATAAATAACTTAAGTAAATTGGTCTAATTGTTGTCTTATGTTATTATTTTACCAAAAATAACATTATAAATTATTATTAAGACGTTATATTCTAATAACCTCATTTCCTTGATATTTTTACAAATGAAATTAAAGTAACAATTTTTTTTCTTTATTGTTATTTTATAATGAATGATATTTTATTAAATGATTTAAAATTAGATAAAACCGTATCTTTGTCAAATTTGTTGTTCAATATTTATAAATATAAAAAAAATGTCCATTAATGGAGTAATTTTGTTGCTATAACTATTATACTATCCATAACATAGTAATAATACGGTTAACGCAACTTAAGATAATGTCGTATTTCTGCACGTTACATGAGTTTATGTTAAAATTATTATACAATAAACATATGATTCATATTTTATGAATTAGATGTAATATTTTGGATTATTGGGTGAAAATTAAATATTGTGGATCTCACTAATTATTATAAAAAGATAATATACAATTGTTATAAAACTTATTATTATAGGGAAAAATTATAATGGTAAATATATGTATACATATATGTTATGAAAGTATATGTTCAAAACATATTATTCATTGTGTGTCAGAGGTGTGGATCAACCATCTAATATATAATATCATATATTATTAATAAATTTATCCACATGAGGTAATTTTTTCAACCAATAGTGAATATAGTTGAGTATTTACATGAATATCAATACATATTAGCTATAAAATTGTTGCCAGTATCCCCAATTATTCATTCTTATCAGGACATTTGGATTTATAAATATCTACCAAAATATCTCAAAAAATTATATCCCATAATATTAAAATTTTAATTTTTTACATAAATACATATAATCATGGTTTCATTCAAAACCTAAAGATGAAACACTAATTAGATGTAATTTGCATCAATGAGAATTTTTATTCTATTTCACAATCAAACACATCAACATTTATTAAAACATGATTTCAAGATAAAAAAATAAGATGAAAAATAATTAGGTGTTTTTCTTGTAACGTTTCAACATATTACCACAAACACTTCCACAAAATGGATTACAATATCATTATTTATATTCATAGAGGACCCTCACATTGTGAACAATTTTCCTTCATTTTTTTATTATAACTATTCATCATTGCACATAAATTTAAATTCATAGTTTATATACGATATATATGAAATTAAATATTTTATTATTCTTATTTAATTATTATATCACACATACCTTCATGACTTCTATTTTTTGGGAATATAATAACAACGTTGCGCAGTATGATAAACATGCGTCTTGCAAAGCGATGTCATTCGTTCATACATTAGATGGATTGTATTGACGTTTTTTAACCAAACACTATGATAAATATTAAATAAAAACTCTACCTTAATTTTAATATATTGATATATATATATTATCATTTTATTAAATATGATAATAAAATGGAAGTAATTTTTATGCATACATATTTACTTCTGTCTACATGAACAATTAATTTAATTTCACATTACTAAAAATTATATATTAGAATAAATACATATCTTTAAAAATATCTTATATTTATATAATTTTTTTCCAATATATATATTATTTATACCTGATCAACATTAGAGTACAATTATTTAAACCCAAAACATATATGAAATACAAACTAGTCATTATGAGAGATGGGATACTAACATGAATTTGTTAATATGGGGGTAACAAATAGACATTAACAATTATAAATTCTATTAAATATATAAATATATTTTTAATAAATTTATATTAGAAGTATATTTAATATATATGTATATTTAATGATAATAACATATTCAAAAGAAAATGTGTGATATTTTTTTTGTGTTTTTAGTTTTGTGAGAAAAATTCCAAGATCACCTCTAATTTTTTTTAGGTGGTGTAAGTAATTTAAATAAATTTATAGTAAGATGATTCAGAATAAGAAAAAAAATTATTCAAAAATACATTTGATTATATCACTTCATTTGGTATAACATTTCATGAGTTACTAAATTTGTAATGTATTTTTGATTAAATTTTCCTTCGTTGAGAGGTACGTTATTTTATGTACCTATATTATTTCATATTTGATATGCACAACTTGGGTGACATGTATTGTCATGAATTAATTCCTTTTAAAGGTATCTCATGAATCAATGTATGTTATTCGTTACCAAGGAATAAGAATCAATGTTCCAAATGTGGTAATGATTTTATGGTAAATACTAATTGTTTATCAGGGTTTTATATGAATATTCCTCCTGTGCAGTAATAAAATAATCTAAATACAATAAATATCATGAATTTTATTATACAATTATTATTTATTAAATTTGAATTAATGGTACCATTTTTTAATATTTGGAAATCATAATTATTTTGATTTTATTTTAATATTATTTAACATAATTTCTCGCATCCGTTAGAAATCTATTTTCATCATAAACCATGATTTATAAAAATGTTTTTAGATAATATTTCTTAATATCTTATTATTTCTTTATAAAAAATTTACCCTTATTTGACTTAATAATTTTTTAAAGGAATTTTCTTGTTATGTTACAAAAAAATACTAGTCTTCCATTTACAGTAAACATGAATACAATAAGTATTTAATAGTGAATGAGATGAACAGAATCTGAAAATGTCATCAACAAATAAATCATTGAAAATGTCTTTTAATTATTTCATAATTTTTCAAATTTAAAAGGTTTTAAATATTTATACACATTAAAAATAATTTTGGAAATAAAAAATGATTATTTTTTCATGAAATTTTTGAGATGATCAATAAAAAATATTTTTCATAAATGATGAAATCATATTGAGTTCCCTATACATTACCAAAGATATGAACCAATGATAAAATTTATAATAATTCTCTAATTGTTTTATTTTAATATTGAATGATTCCCATGGAACTGATTCTTCTTCTCAAATTTTTACCATGATATAACTCTTATGATACCTTATTATTTTCACATTTGTTGTTTTAATGAATTTATAGTGAATCCTATCACTTTTACACACGTCATGATGTGGTGATATCTTAATGGAATCCATATCATCTCTAGAATCATGATATGAATAATTTCTATTCTCTTTTGGATCAAATATTTTGTTATTTTATTATGTAAAGGGTTGGACCAATATTTCCCGATAGTAATTTGGGAAAGGATTAATTAATCAAATGAATGGAATGATTAACAGTGGATGTGATTGAAATTGACTAATACAGTGATGGAATTTAATTTGAACCTTGTTCATTAATATAGGGATCAAACAGAATGTGAAGCATTCCAGTAATTCACGTCTTGAATGTGAAATGTTCCAGGTTGTTAAAAGAAATTATTTTTTATGATGCTCATTAGTTATGATCCTTGAATAATATGGAAATTATTTTCATTTCAATTATGTATTGTAAATATTCATTGAATTATTCTTTAATGGATTATTTTATTTGATTCTCCTAAGGATAATGTCTTATGAATAAAAAATCATTATGGTGTGACTCGAGATTATGGTCATTTATATGCATGGTATGGTTTTCAAAATTATTGATCATTTTTTCATAATCTTATGTTCATGTTGTGCTTATATATATCCATTATTTAACCTTACTGAGTATATACGATGAAAAAGTCTTTTGTTTCCATCCCCATGGTTATTAATAAATGTTTTATGATGGGCAGTTCCTATAGTTTACAAAATTGGATGATCTTTGTGGGAAATAGTTAATATATTTAACCAAATTAGCATATAAAGTTCCATGTTTCTAATATAAATTAATTATGATGGTCCCTAGGCATGTTATTTTGTAATGTAAGTAATATTAATATGTAATTAAGTAATATCAATGTATTAAATTCATGGGAATATATAGTGTGTATCATATTATATTGTTTTTAAATATATTTATTCTCGATTGAGAACACCTATATGAGATAACTATTGAAATTTGTATAGATATTTTTATGTATAAATTATTGTATAGGAAAATGTATTGTTTTTTTGGTAAAGGACGGTGAAATTGGTTTACAAGAAATTACATCCCTATTTAAATAATATACGTGGATCTGGATCTAGAATAGATGTACCTAGGGTTGATTACATGGAAATCAACTTATTGATATAGACTCGATCAAGAACTTGTTCCCGATAACATGCTTCGGTGCACAGTAGATCTAAAACGCATGTTCGATATTATTTTGGAATTAAAAAACTATTTATGAAAAATAATGATGGATTAAATTATTTTATGACTACGAATGACCTTTGATTAACATATGTTACCATAAATAATTTATGGTTTAATGATATAAACATCATATAAGTGATTTTAATCACCATTTTTTTAACATTATGATTATAGTTTATTACATTATTCTTTTGGATTTAGTCAATGGGTGGAACACAAAAAAACTAAGATTCTACAGAGTGTGGGGGAATAAATTTATGTGTAATTAAATGGGATGAATAAAATAATAAAATATCTTTTGATTTTTATAATAATTTTTTACTCAACAAAAAAATTCGAACCTTATGAAACACTAAAAATTTCAAATAAAAATATTGAAGGTTTATATTTAGAGATTGGGTCTTAGAGACCATGAGGAATTGAAAATTTATTTTCCCATATATTTATAATATGGGAAGAATCACACTCGATGATATCATAGAGTAATTATAATATTTTATGGCATTGAAGGAGAAAAAAAGAATAACATAATTGTGAATGGAAATTGAAATTTTTAGTTAATGAGATAAATTATAATATTAATCCAGTTATTTTTTTATCATCAGATGAATTATTTAATAATAGTATGTATAGGAATTATGTTGATTAAATATTTAATGGGAAATTATGTAAATCGATTCAAAAATAATTCATGGGTAATTGTTTTATTGATGATCATAAAGTCAAAAATATGAATTTGGACGGAAATAAGTGTTAAGGAATAATAATGCAAATCCAAGTTAATGTGTTGAGATTTATGTTCTATAATTGATTTTTTTATGTATAGGAATTAATGTATTATGTTATGTTAATTATGTTAAATATATATATTTTCAAAATATGTATTCCTAAAGGATTTGAAAGAATATGTTGAATGATTTTGACGAGCAACGTCTTAGAATTTTGGTGTAAATTTAATTCTTTTTATGGAATTATTTGTAGTCTTAAAAATTTAAAAACACGTTATTCCAAGGACCAGAGAGACCTGAAAGACATTTTTAACTTTTTATAGTATGTTCAGTAAACATTTGAGTGAGATTTTATATCATTTGAACAATTTCTCAGATCAAAAATCAGAGGGAAATGTTTAGTTAAGAACACAATGATTCTCCTAGAAATAACTTAACATCAGCCACCAAGGGTTGAGCAGAATTGTTATTTTTCAGAATTTTCGAGAAAAATAAAAAAATAATTTAAAATAATATATCAATTTATTTCTTAGTTTTGAGTGGAAGGCGATGAAGTTGTGGGGAAGAGACATGGCAGTGATGATGTGCATCATTGAGTCTCATTAATGGCTCATTAAACTGACAGTGTACTGACGCTTTAATGATGTGTGATAGTGACACAATTTCCTAAATAAAAAATTTTAATGACGCTACATCGCATCCTAATAGAAACATTGTGATGTGATTCTCTTTATAATTTGACTTACTGGAAAATGTATTTTAAAAATTAGAGGATTTTATGGAGATCCTCTAAAAGACTTCCACCCCATCCATGAATGAAGTACACTGATATAAATTCTTCATCTTCAACACCTTTTGAATATCAGAGATAGGGAGCGATGGGGATGTCTTAATCCCCTTGAGGAGGAATGTGCATAATTTATCTTCAAAGAGGTAGGGTTGTTTAATTTCAAAATTTCTTACCCATTATTTTTTTAAAAACGATGAATGTGGATCAACCCAATAACAGGTTGATCAATAAATCTTGTGTTATAATGGGATGGTGAAATTTCATTTGGGGAGATTATTTTTTATTCAACCATGGCATGAATTATCTACCACTAACCTCCTCGAGCCTCACCCTTGTTAAAAACTCCAACATAGAGGGCTCGAGTAGACATGATCAAGGCCCAAGCACCTCTGCTCATGTGTTCTTGGTTGTTGGTCATTCAAACTGACGACAAGGAGGGTTTTAAGGATTCACAGTAAATACATATTATACTAAATACCATTGATAGATGTGGTGCAAGGAATGGACAACAGGAGCGCATCTGGTGACCCGCCAATTATTTTTGCGACACGATGGCACTGGTAGCAGCAGCAGCGGCCAACATCGATAGGCTTCACTGACCGGGAAGTCGTAGCTCATTAGTTGTGGTGGTGGGTGGGAGGGAATAACACTATGTGGGCACCATGAGAAGGGATGGCCTACATCCCAATCACCTGATAGGAAAGATGCACCGCAGCCCATCGACCAAGGTAGGAGTCACATGCAGTAACCGGAGGATGCCGTTGAAGAGGGAATGGTCGCCCTTGTGGGCCGCGTTTGGGCTTGAGGGGATATTGTTGGTTATTTCATCCAAGGGGCTCTCAACGGTCGCACCGTGTGACTGGTCTCCTTGCTGGTGGGATGAGACCCCAGTGGGCCAGGCCGGTCCCCCTGCCAGACAGTGCGGACCACGTATTGGCAAGATGGACCAGCTCCCCTATGGGTTGGGCGAGTCTAGACTAGGTCGTCGGGCGACCCGATAGGCTAGAGCTTCTACCAACTGGAACAAGACCGGCGATGCATATTGGGCCTGGTCTACTGGCCAGTCCAGACTAGACAATCCAAAACCCATAATAGGTCAGGTCGGGTCCTTCAGATTGAGTCGAGGTATGAGATGCCCGGGATCCGAGTTGGTCGGTTGGTCCGATCTGGTCGGACCGAGCCTCATCGCAATTGCCCCCTTGATACTAAAACACCCATATCTTGCAAACCGTACATTTTATTTGATGGAGTTTTTGTGTCTTTGGGACACCATTAAGGAGACAGATCATTAATAATGCATTGGGTAGATTTTCATTGACACCGAGAAGCGACGAATGTCTTGAAGAGCAGCTCTTCCAAGCATGTTGCATATGAAACCTTGCTGTTGGATGAGACCTAAAGACTACTTGATGATGGCCAAGTGGGAAAAAACTCTGTATGAACTTGCAGGACCACATTATAGAGTGTCTCTGTGTTACTAGGAAAACACACAATACCCAATATGATGAGTACATTAGTACGTCTTTGGTGTAAAGCGGCTTTGTGTTATCTTGCAGGCACATGGTTGGGAGCGGCTCTATGTGACCTATCACACCCATGGTACTCATCTTAGATGAGTAACACAGTAGATAAAGGTTAGTGAGAGGAGTATATATGTGACCTGGTAGTCCCACTATAATAGATAATGGAGGATTCCACCAACGGCTGAGGAGTTCGACGTTTGTGACTGACGATGCTACTGTTACTACTCTAGAAAATATATGGTGTAAGCTATATTATGTCTCGTGCATTACATTGAAGAGTTTTTTTTTGTGTTCAATCATTTTGTTTTGCGGTTACTATTGGGTACTGTGTTTCTCACACATGCATGGGCTTCACCCACACATGGCGTGTCTAGGGAATACGATCGATCTTTCGATATGGGTGCTTAGGCATACTGGACAGACGGACGCTACGACGGTGGAATTGGTTGCATAGGACCATGTGGGTAGCAGTAGGACTGGGCAGACATGACATACTACTTTGGCTTCTAGTTGCTTCACTAGTCTCACTATAAGGAAGGTTTTCTTATAGATGGCCCTCATAGCACTATTCAAACTTTATAGTTTTCAGTACTTTTTCTTGGGTTTGTATTGTGGACCACTTTTTTCTACTATACTTATACTTTGATAATTCACAGGTATATTGTTTCCATTTTTTGATTCGGACTGGTTTGTGCATGTGTGTGACTATAAGTATCCAGGATAATTCCTCTCATGTGCATGTTAACGCATTTAGAGCTAGTCAGTATCCCTTGGCCTTTGAGAGGTGGGCTTGGGGTAGTCACGACATGGGCCCTATGGGACGGGACATGGAAAAGTGGTATCATAGGGTGGTATGTTCTCCCTCAATTACCATGAGTCTGTTGTTTTTTTGGGTAATAGTTTTTTGTTTTTCTAGTCTGACATTCATATTTGTGGAGTTGAGTATTTGTGTGGTGGCCGGCGCATCCATACACTAAAACAATGAATTCTATTTTTGGCTCAATACATGAAAACAATGGTCGCATAAGTGTCACCATATTTTTGAATAAGAGTCTGCACATAAGGTATAACATTCAAACCATAATACATGCTGACCTATCTCAGGATGCCTCCACGTAGATGACAAGCCATTATCCCAATAGGTGGTCGTGAGGACACCCCGCCAAAAGATAAGGCGTCCGTCCAGGGACTTGTTCTATAGACTTCCCCACTGGGTGGTGCAGCAGTGCTACCACCACCCTATGGAAAACACCTACTGCTGGAGGTTCCTGAATTTTACAATCATAGGAACAGTTCAGTATAATAGTTTTAGATATAGATACATACCAGGTTCAAGGGAGAGATAGATCTTATTGTCTCTAAGGACTAGCAGGAGGCTGTGACGGATGTCGTCTGCATAGTGAGGACTCCTTCTAACCATATGTTAATCATGGTATTGATCCTTCTATAGGGATCAGTTGGGAGATACTGGATTTTAACTATCCAGACTCAAAATGAGGTGACCCTTACTTAGGTTGACTTCGAGAGGCTTTTCCGGGAAAAGTTTCTCCCTGCAACCTTGAGCTCTATGCGCATCCAAGAGCTATTTCACACACAATAGGACATAATTTCAGTGGTCGAGTACTCGTCAAGGTTCCCAATGATTTTCCACAACTCCATAGATATGTTGTGAGACACTTTCATTAAGGCTACAACATTTGTATAGGGACTCATTCTGGAGATCAGAGATTTGGTTGTGTCTCTCAGCATCCCTACCAATGATGTGATATTAGAGTGAGCCCTTATGATGGAGAGATTTTTTGGTGGAGTAGTCAACTACACCTAGAGCGCATATCAGACCCCATATAGTGGAGTCTTCTGAATGTAGTAGATAGCAGGCGTGTGGGCTCAAGAGAGCCTGGTCTTTCAGAGGACGACCCCAGGACTCTTGGTTAGTGGTGTATGGATCCCAGTTCAGAGGGTGTCAGTAGGGGCCAGAGAATGCTATTCATGCAGCGGGTAGGTACACATGGAACTTGACTACATGACCCTTCCTAAAGATGACTGGCAGATGGTTTAGGGGTCGTCAAGGCAGTGATAGTGGTTCTAGCGAGGAGGTCTGCATGGTTGCGGATGTGGCAGGGGACCTGGTCGAGCATCAACTAGTGGAAGACTGCATTTCGTTTTACTGCCACCACCCCCAGGTGGTCTACCACATTCTCAGTGAGTTAGAGGATAGTTAGAGCTCTGCATCATGCAGCAAAGGCTTATGAATGCGACACTCCAGAGATGATCTAATGTATGATCTGGGTCTTCATTGCCCTATCTAGAGTACTTATTTACAATGGTGCTAGTCACTCCTTATTTACCATCACCATCTTTCAATGATTAGACATTCTAGTGGAGTCTTTTGCTCGATCCATACGTCTTGATACTCCTAAAGAAGTGGATTTGATGATTACACACTAGTTCCAGTACTGTGATCTTACTGTAGGAGGTTATATATTCTACTGGGATCTCCTAGTCGTATCGTCGAGGCCTTTCAAAGGTCATCTTTGGTATGGACAGGTTATCCACATTCCAATCTCAGATCAACAATTTTAAGAATATATTGTGGTGTTTCCTTGAATATGGGACCATTTTTTTCTTCACTGGTGAAAAGGAACCCCTTGCAGCGCTAGACATACACTCTTAGAGGAGGTCGTAGCTGATCACTCACCAGTTTACTACAATCACCCTTGGTGCAATGGAGGAGAGGAGTCCAAGCATCCCTCTAGTGGTTGATGAGTAAATGGATTTTTTTGATGAGGTTCTAGGAATACATCCTCATAGATAGGTATACTTCTACATCAACATGTTCCTTAGGATGAAACTGATATCTACACCATCATATTGAATGGCTCTTGTAGAGCTTCTCGAGATGATCGTAAAACTGGAGGACATGCAGTATAATGGATTCGTATGTCCCAACATTTCACCATGGGAATCCCCAATTCATATTTCCATGAATGTAGATTGTTTTTTGAGGTTGTGCATGGATTTCCAGTGCCTGTATCAAGCGACTTTAAAGAAGAAGTACCAAATACCGAGGATTGATGACCACTTCGAACATTTTAACTGAGAGAAGTGGTTCTCAATGATAGAACATAGATCATGCTACCACCATCATCGAGTCTAGGATGAGGATGTACAGAAGATGGCCTTCAGGGACCATTACAGCCACAATGTGTTCACGGTTATGCATTTCTGCATGAATAGCACCGCAGAATTGTTCATGGGCCTAATGAAAAGAAACGTATGGCATTACCTCGACTGGTTTCTTGTGGTCTTCATCGATGACATCTTAGTGTATTCAGAATTGGAGGAGAAGCATGTTACATGCCCAATGATAGTCCTAGATGCACTCTGAGAGCACCAATATTGGGGTAATCTATCTAAGTGTTACTTCTAGATACATGATGTAGCATGAGTAGAACTATGAGACCCATGACTTGGTTTTAGTAGTAGTGGCCATTTTATTAAAGATATAGATGCACAACATGATGGGAGAGTGGTTTATAGTTTACTCTGACCACAAGAGTCTTTGGTATATCTTCTCCCAGAAGGTTTTGATGCTGAGATAGTTACTATTATTAGAGTTCATCTAGGACAATGATATTAAAATATTTTATACTCATGGAAGGGAGAATGTGGTGGAAAGTACGCTTAGTAAGAGGACCAGGATGTAGTTGTTGAGTGAGGTGACAGAGTAGATACCCAAAATGAAAATATCTCTCATGGATGATGGTGAAGAAATTAACATCAAATTGATGGTTGTTACTCCCCCACTCATTCAGTGAGTCTTGGAGGCCCAACTAAGGGATGATGACTGTGAGGCCCGATGTGCTCAGATATTTTCAATACAGGCTCAATATGGATTACTGATAGGTGGGGAGCATGTCTATGATATCCCACCTTTTTATGACATAATATTTCATTACATTTTACAGAACTGAGGTTCTTTAAGGTTTAGTGTCTTGGAAACCTGGAACATAAAACATGAAAACATAAAACATTCTTCTTTAAACACTTTAAAGTCTTCTCCTTATGTTCATCCTAGGTTCATTAATGCATCTCATAACCTGGGGACATACATCAAATATTTGGGTGAGCAGAAGGCCCAGTAAGGGAAACTAGAGAAAAATTTTACATGTGAACTTGAGATACTTCAATAAGGTCATGAAAATAACTTTATGGCATGAGAATGAAATCATGAGACATATCATTATAAAAATAATGTTTTTCATAACTTGTAGATATGGCTACAACATTTTACAAAGACAACCATTTCTATTTCACCAAGGTCCATCCCAAAGGTGTCAATAAAAATTACCATGGTTATTCACAAAGGTATCAGTCTAAATGGTCATCTTTAGAGATTAAGTCTTTACCCAATGCATTAGAGCGCTATCAGGGTGCAACCTCAAATTTGCCTTTATTATCATGTGAGACACATATATAATCATCAAACATTTAATAAACAACACATATAGAAAAAAATAAATGGGTTTCATTTCATAATCATAACGTTTTAATAACTACTTTAAAGACCTGATATTTATTTCACTTTAAACCCACAGAAAAGAAAAGCTAGTCTAATATATGCAAATCCCAGAATTTAAAATAGAAAATTTTGGTATATATGTGAATACCCCTATAGAAGAGAGGGCTTTGAGTATTAACTTAATAAAATAAATGAACTTTAGAAATAGAGAGAGACATTTTGAGATGGAAATTCTGCATCATAACGGCTATGTTTCGGGGTTTTAAAAAACATTGAAGAGAGAAGGGACATTGGTCAAACATTAATAAATGACCGATAAAATAGTAGGGGGACAGGATATAAAGTATTTAATAACATGGTAATGAAATTTTAATGATATACCATATTAAATGACGAACATGAAATGAAGACAAGAATAAGATTTCTCTTATTAAATTCGGCAGTCTAACGACGTCACTTAAACATCAAAAAAAAAAAATTAAAGAGAAAAAATAGGGTCTCTCATCATATGATCATAAAATATAAGTATGATAGATATAGAGATCATACAACAACATAATAAAAAGGAAATTAAAATACTTGACATGAAAGTAGAACTTTGAAAAAAAAAATAAGAAAGGTGAAAGAATCCCTTAAAAATTAGGCAGCCTAACGGCGTCACTTAAACGTCAACAAAAATGAATTGATGAGATCAAATAGGGTCTCTCATCATATTAACATAAATTATCAGTATGATATATATATATATCATACCCCATCATAATAAAAAGGAGCATTAATGACATGACATGAAAGTATAACTTTAAAAAAAATGAGAACGGTGAAAGAATCCCTTAAAAATTCGGGAGCCTAACGGCGTCACTTAATCTTCAAAAAAATGAATTGATGAGATCAAGTAGGAAATATATTCATATGAACATAATATATCAGTATGATAGATATAGAGATCATACCCCAACATAATAAAAAAAACTTGAATGACTTGACCTGAAAGTAGAACTTGAAAACGAGAAGGGTGAAAGAACAACTTAGAAAATTTGGTAGTCTAATGACTCCACTTAAAACATCAAAATACTTAATTGAAGAGATCAAATGGGTTATATCATCATATGATCATAAAAGATCTGTATGATAGTTATAGATATCATACCCCAACTAAATAAAAAGGAACTTGAAAAACATGACATGAAAGTAGACCTTGAAAATGAGAAAGGTGAAGGAACCACTTAAAAATTCAGCAGGCTAACGGCGCCACTTAAAACATCAAAATAATAAATTGAAGAGATAAAATGGGGACTCTCATCATATGATCATAAAATATCTCTATTATAGATATAGATATCATACCCCAACATAATAAAAACTAACTTTAAATACTTTACATGAAAATAGAACTTGAAAATTGAGAAAGGAGAGAGAATTTATTACAAAAATTTTGAAATCCTAACGGCACCACTTAAACACTCGAAAATGAAATTATGAGAGTAAGAGGGGATATATCATTAAATGAACATGAAATGGGAATTAATAGGAATATAAAAGGACATCCTCCAAAATAATAACATGGATCATAAAATAAATGACTTAAAAGAGAATATTTGAAAAAGAAAGAGAGAGTTTGGATCCCTTACCTTAAAACGTAACTTTTAAACTCAATGTTTGCGACCTTGAAGGCCTGGGGGCACCTTGGGAGGACTCCATAGGAGGTAATGAGACCAGAACTTCGTTGGGGGAGAGTTTGGAGTCGAATGGATTAGAGGATTTCTTGGTATTTATAGAGAAAGTGAGGGGACAAGGCATTAATGGCCAAGGGACACCTCATTGGTGGTTTTGGAAAAACCATGGGCTTGCCCATGGTATTTGCCCATGGTATTGGCCACATGGGACACCTAATTCAAAAATGAATCCCATTTAGTTGACCATCCCTTATAATATCTGATTACATCATCATGATGTTGTCATGAAGTCATTAAACATACCGAAACACTATAAATGTATTTTTACTATTCACTGAAAATTCAACTTTCTCAGAAAAATCCAAAAATTTCACCTTAACCAAATATCAATGATCTGATTTCAAAAATGAACTCCATATTATACAAATAATTTTCTAAATATTTTTAATTTAATTTTTAAATGAATACACTATTCCCTGAAAATTCATTTTTTTCAGAAAAATCCCCAAAAATTACCATAACATAATATAGATGCTCCGAGTTCAAAAAAAATCCATTTTATAAAAATAATTTTGTAAATATTATTATTATTATTTTAAATTAAAAAACACTATTCTCCCGAAAGAACTAATACTTGACTAATAATTTATGAAATAGTTATTTACCCATTTTATTGAATCACATTACTTAATCAAGGTGTCTAAATTATATTAAAACTTTCATTAAGTGATATTACTAATACATTTGGTCACATTACTAATCCTAAGCATATAATCACTATTCATAATTTACTATTCATAAAAAATTATTATGATCTTATTAGACTGTAAATTTCACACTGAACATAATTGTAGAAGAGCATTTTTTGAAAATCATTACAGATTTTTAATTATTCATGGTTTACATAAACATTTGTTTTAAAATATCCATTCTCTAAAATTCACCAAAAAATATGCATTCTATATTTATCTAGACATTTGAAAATTCATAAACTTCATCATAAGAAGAAATCAAAATTTTTATTTAAAACAAATGATTACCCAAGGCAATTATGGTCTCCTTACATAGCCCCTTATCACACCAGCATAGGACCTAAGTGTAAGGTGTGCTAAGGTGAGAGATTCCGAGGGAGGCTCAGCCAACATTGCATGAGTAGTAATTTCTATCAGTTTGAATTTCTTGTGAATGCGATTTTGTTCATGCTTCACAAGATGAAGTTCGGCTTGGGTTTGTTCCATAGTAAATCCCAATGGTGCTACCTCCTTCCCAAGTTATGTTAGATGGGCTTCGATCGGTCCAAGACAACTGGGTGAGTCCATTGAATCTTCTTTTTATATTAATTAACAATGATCACTTGTATTTAGAGAAAATAATCAAAATGTTTAGTTTCCAGCAGTCATATTGATCAATGGTCATATAACAGTCAAAACCCGACAATCTCATTTTAATTATACTAATGTTATCAAATGAAATAGTTTTATTTAGTATATAATAAAATAACACACAAATTTAGGAAACAAGATTTATTCAAAATTTCGTTTTGTTACAATCTTCCCCCCTTTAGAAATTGCATCCTCGCAATTTTAAAATTAGGCTGGGAAATTTCGTTGAAAGTCCCACATAAGAAATATAGTTAGTAAAAATATTACTTCAAAAGAAAGGATGTGAAGTACAAAGGTCACCTGAGTTAACCCATACTAGGATTCCATGTAGTAAAACATGGATATGGATGAAAAAACAAAGATTCAAGTTCTGATGGATAGTGATAGAAAACTTGTTTAGGAGAAAGTTAACAATAAGAAAATCACAAACATTTGATGTGTGTAAATAGTCTTTGATTACCTAGTAGGAAACACAAACCAACAACATTTTTGGTTTACATTACTTTTCATAATATCGAGGAATTCAGTTACTACATAGAAAAAAAACATATGGAAATATACCTACCTTCATGTATAATTTCATCCTTTAATAATTTTCTACCAAAACTAATCTTTTCTCCAAAATATGAGCTTTAAAAAACACTTGGTCTCGTCAAACCACAAGAATCATGTTCTTGAGAGTCACGTAATACACAAAAGATTAACTATCACTTTCTTCTATCTTTAATCGTTACCCCAAAAACAGAAATGGTTAGATAAGACAACTCTTCAAAAAGAAAGAAGCCCATAGGAAGGGAAACTACTTTTAATTCTTCAATGTTCCATGCTACTACTCAAAGTTCATCATAGACCAGTCCATAAATAACTGTCCTTAATGTTCCTTGGAATAAACTAAACTAAGATTGAAACCCAAATATAAGAAGGATTTGATAACATATTCCTCCAATATAAACTTCATCTTTCATCTCTAAACAACATAAACCACTCCAAACATCTTTTAACAAAAGTAAAAAACCTAAACATGTTTCCCCAAGATAGGTTAATCATTTCCATAAGTATCCTATACTACCATAATTTCTCCTAAAATTCATCCATTCATCAAAAAATAAGTCAAACTTTACTCCTCAAAGAAATATACCATAGTAATCTATTACCTCAATCAAATATGGTTCCCAAAATAGTGAACGTCTTCCAAAATTGTAATCATCTTTTAATCCCCTAATCAACATTATCAGATGAACATCCTTGAGACTTCATCTTATTCTTCCTTGATGAATTTCAACTAGGTAACAATTATTAATTGTAATTTTTGAGAGCTCATTTGGAATAATCACAATATGTTCAACTTGATCTCTCGTCATCTCTGTCATATTAATAGGGAAATCGTCACATTTCCTATCACCCTGGTTGTTGGGACATGTTATTCCATTTTCTGCTATTAACTAAGAAAAGAAAGTATAATTAGATCTTAAATAATTATCCAATAATCATGAAAAGGAAAATGTAAGCATAGAAGGATAAACTTGTAGAAGAAATGTATACCCTAAATTATGATCTTCTGGTTCCAATCTAGGTTAACCATGATCAGATAATCTTATGTGAATCTTTATTTTAATTTATCTTTGTTCCTTTAATAATGGTTCACACTAAGATTATGAATTTACCAAAGCATATCCCCCAGGAGTGTCGTAACCAAGAGTGCAGCAAGGCCCGTTGCTGTGTACCAGTTCCCATTCGATTCTAGCTCAAAGTGGTGTTTTTGGGTTTTACCCCTATGTACATCTATGCCAGATCCATCTCTACCTTCTCGTATCTAGACATGGATGTTTTTTCTTGGCAACCCCTTACTCAATACTCACCAAAATACCAGAAATATTTAGTATATTTAAACTTTTCTATAGGGTTCTTTCTAAAGTTTTCATATCCTAATTTTCCCAAATAACTAAACCATCCTATAAAACCAACTATGACATCCCGCCTTTTTATCATATAAACTTTAATTACATTTTACAAAACTGAGGATCATTAAGGTTTAGTGTCTTGGAAACCAGGAACCTAAAACATAAAAATATAAAAAGTTATTCATTAAAAACATGATAGGCTTCTTATTATTGTTCATCCTAGGTTCATTATTGCATCTCATAACCTGGGGACATATATCAAAGGAAAGGGTGAGCAGAAGGCGCAGTAAGGGAAACAAGAGAAACATTTTACATGTGAACTTGAGATACTTCAATAAGGTCACGAAAAGAACCTTAAGGAATGAGAAATAAATCACGAGGAATATCATAATAAAAATAAAGTTTTTCATAACATGAATATGTGGCTATAAAATTTTACAAATACAATAATTTCCGTTTCACAAAGGTCCATCCCCACGGTGTCAATAAAAATTACCAAGGTTATTCACCAAGGTATCAGTCTAAATGGTCATCTCTAGAGATTAAGTATTTACCCAATGCATTGGTGCGCTTTCAGGGAACACCCTTAAATTGGTCTTTATTATCATGATAGCCACATATATCATCATAAAAAATTTCATAAACAACCCATATAGCATAAAATAAATGGGTTTCATTTCATAATCATAACGTTTTAAAAACTGCTTTAAAGACATGATCTTTATGTCATCATAATCCCACAGAAAAGGAAAGCAGGTCTCATATATGTAAATCCCAAAATATAAAATAAAACATTTTGGTATATATGTTAATACCCTTATATAAGAGAGGGCTTTGAGTATTCACTTAATAAAATAAAAGAACATTAGAAAAAGAGAGAAACATTTTGAGACAGAAATTCTGCAGCATAACGGCTATGTTTCAGGGTTTTAGAAAACATTGAAGAGAGAGGGAGCATGGGTCAAACATTAATAAATGACCCATAAAACATTTTGGGGACAGAATATAAAGGATTTAAGAACATGGTAATGAAAGTTGAATGATATACCATATGAAATGACAAACATGAAAGGAAGACAAAAATAATATTTCTCTTATTAAATTTGGCAGCCTAACAGCATCAATTAAACATCAAAAAAAAGAATTGAAGAGATAAAATAGGGTCTCTCATAATATGAACATAAAAGATTAGTATGATAGATATATACATCATACCCCAACATAATAAAAAGGAACTTGAAATACTTTACATGAAAGTAGAACATTAAAATAATGAGAAATGTGAAAGAATGCCTTAAAAATTCGGCAGCCTAACGACTTCACTTAAACTTCAAAAAAAATTAATTGAAGAGATAAAATAGGGTCTCTCATCATATGATCATAAACAATCAGTATGATAGATATAGAGATCATAACCCAACAAAATAAAAAAAATTTAAAGACTTAACTAGAAAGTAGAACTTTGAAAAAAAATGAGAAAGGTGAAAGAATCCCTTAAAAATTCGGGAGCCTAACAGCGTCACTTAAACTTCAACAAAAATGAATTAACGAGATCAAATAGGGACTATCATCATATGAACATAAAATATCAGTATGATATATATAGATATCATACCCCAACATAATAAAAAGGAACTTAAAATACTTGACATGAAAGTAGAACATGAAAATGAGAAGGGTGAAAGAACCACATAAAAATTCCGCAACCAAACGGCGTCACATGAAACATCAAAATACTGAATTGAAGGGATTAAATGGGGTCTCTTATCATATGATCATAAAATATCTGTATTATAGTTATAGATATCATACCCAATTATAATAAAATGTAACTTGAAATACTTGACATGAAAGTCCAACTTGAAAACAAGAAGGGTGAAAGAGCCACTTAAAAATTCGGCTGCCTAACGGCGCCACATAAAACATCAAAATACTGAATTGAAGAGATCAAATGGGGTATATCATCATATGACCATAAAATATCTGTATAATAGATATATATATAATACCCCAACATAATTAAAAGGAACTTGAAAAAATTTACATGAAAATAGAACTTGAAAATTGAGAAGGGAGAAAAATTCGTTACAAATATTTTGGCAGACTAATGGCGCCACTTAAACATTCGTTATACAAAATAATGAGAGTAAGAGGGGACCTATAATTATATCATCATGAAAAGGGCATTAATAGGAATATAAAAGAACATCCTCCAACAAAAGAACATGGAGAATAAAATAAATGACTTAAAAGAGAGTATTTGAAAAAGAAAGATAGAGTTTGGATCCCTTACCTTAAAACGTAAATATTAAAACTGAAAGGTTGTGACCATAAGGGCTTGGGGGCACCTCAGGAGGACTCCATGGGAGGTAATGAGACCATAGCTTCGTTGGGGGAGAGTTGGGAGTCTAATGGATGAGAGTATATTTTTGAATTTATAGGGAAAGTGAGGGGACAAGGCATTAATGGCCAAGGGACACCTCATTGGTGGTTTTGGCAAAAACGTGGGCTTGACCATGGTATTTCACATGGTATTTGACACATGGGACACCTCATAAAAATATTCATCCCCTTTATTTGACCATCCCTTAAAATATCTCATGAAATCATCATGATGCAGTCATGATTTCATTAAACATACCAAAACCCTAAAACTGTATTTTTACTATTCACTGAAAATTCGACATTCTTAGAAAAATTCAAAAATTTCACCTTAACCAAATATCAATGCACTAATTTCACAAATTAACTCCATATTATAAAAATATTTTTCTAAATATTTTTAATTTAATTTTTAAATAAATACACTATTCACCAAAAATTCATTCTTTTTTCAGAAAAATCCCGAAAAATTACCACAAAATAATATCATTACTCTGAGTTCAAAAATAATGTACACATTTTAAAAATAATTCTCTAATTATTTTTAATTTAATTTTTATTTAAATAACACTATTCACCCAAAAAAACTAATACATGACTAATAATTTATGAAACCGTTATTTACCCATTTTATTGAATCACATTACATAATCAAGGAGTCTAAATTATATCAAAACTTTTTTTAAGTAAGATTAATAATCCATTTGGTCACATCACTAATCCTAAGCATAAAATCAATATTCATAATTTACTATTCATCAAAAATTATGTTGATCTTATTAGTCTCTAAATTCCGTACTGAATATAATTGTAGAAGACCATTTTTTGAAAATCATTACACATTATTAATTATTTAAGGTTTACATTAACATTTTTTTAAAATATCCTTTCTCTAAAATTCACCAACAAATATGCATAATATATTTATCCGTACATTTGAAAATTCATAAATTTCATCATAAGAAGAAATCAAAATTTTTATTTGAAATAAAGGATTACCCAAGGCAATACGGTCTGCCTACATAGCCCCTTATCACACCAGCATAGGACATATGTGTAAGGTGTGCTAAGGTGAGGGAATCCGAGGGCGGCTCGACCAACATCACACGAGTTGTAATTTCTATTAGTTTGAACTTCTCACGAAGGTGATTCTGTTCTAGTTTCAAATGATGAAGTTCGGCTTGGGATTGGTCTAGAGTAAACCCCAATAGGGCTACCTCATTCCCAAGTTCTGTTAGATGGGCATCAATAGGTCCAAGTCTACTGGGTGGGGCCATCAAATCTTCTTTATATATTAATTAACAAAGATCACTTTTATTTAGAGACAATAATCAAAATGTTTTGTTTCCAGTGGTCATATTGACCAGTGGTAATATAACAGTCAAAAACCAACAATCACATTTTAATTATAATCATTTTATCAAATGAAACAGTTTTGTTGAGTATATAATAAGATAACACACAAAATAAGGAAGCAAGATTTATTCAAAATTTCAGGTCGTTACAATGTCATCCTTTTTAGAGGATGCCCTAATTACTTGTGGTGTTTCGAGATGAGGTGTTGAAGGAGTTCTATAATTCTCATCTGGCGGTACATACTAGAGATGAAAAGATGTACCAGGACCTCTGGTGTCAGCACTACTGTCCATGGATGAAGAAAGTAGTGGACGAGTTTGATTCAATATGCCACACATGTCAGCAAGAGATGTTTGAGCACTAGGTTTCGGCATTGTTGACTCATCCTCACATGGTATCAAAGTGAAAATGGGATGGTATCTCGATGGAAATCATGACAGGGATACCATATACATCTAGTTGTCATGACTCTCTTTGGGTGATTGTTTACCGACTCACAAATTTGACTCGCATCCTACCCATCTAAGAGTAGGGAACTATAGAGGGCTTGTGACGCCTCTATATACAAGAGATATTGCATCATCATATGGTTTCTTCAACAATCATCTTAGATTTTTATTCCTTCTTTACATCCCAGTTTTTGAAGGGATTGCAAGAGGAGTTAAGGATGAAGCTACACATGAGCATAGATTTTCATCCGTAGTTGGATGATCAGTGAGAGAGGAACATATAGACATTGGAGGACATGCTTTGTGCTTCAATCCTTGAATTTGGTCATATTTGGGAGGACTACCTGGCACAGGAGGTGTTTTCATAAAACAATACATAAAATCTACCATTGGAATGGCCCCATTTTAGGACATGTATAGGTGGCCATTTAGATCAGTCATATTATTGGCCGACCTAGGGGAGTCGGAACTCGTTGGCCTAGATTTGGTATGGTCTACCATTGAGAAGGTGTAAATCATCAATGAGTGGATTAGGAAAACATATATCATGAAGATGTATTATGACGATAAGATATGGAGACCCATAGAGTTTGAGGATAGAGATCAGTTGTTCCTTTAGGTCTCACCCCGACGAGGATTGTATAGATTTAGTTTGGGTATTAAGCTATCTATGAGGTTCATCATTCATTTTCCGATCCTTATTAGAGTTTTCGAGGTGGCGTACCACCTATATTTACTCTTACAGATGCATTGAGTGCATAATGTTTTCCATGTGTGACAACTGCGGAGGTACGTGGTGATCCATCACACATCATCGACTAAGGAGAGATGGACATTGACGATGAAAAGATTTTCTCAGAGTTCCCAGTAGAGATTCAGTATAAATAAGAGTGGGTCCTATGTGGATGGTCGATTCCTCTAGTGCATGTCTGATGGAAGCACATGAATCTCTATGAGAGAACATGGGAGTAGAAGGATCAAATTCGGGCTCAGTACCTCCATCATTTTGTTTAGTTGTTGTTTTGGAATTTGGGTATGTAAATACCTATGGTGGGGTGAAAGAAACATTTATTATTTTTTTTGTAATTTATTAATTAATAATGAATTATTTTGAGACAACAAAATTCTAAGGCCCCTGATTCAGAGGTCTGAAGATCCTGGAACAGAATTTTGAAATTTTTATGGTAGGTTCACTAAATGTGAAAGTAGGCTTTGCATTATTTTGAACTATCACAGAAATCTAAAATCCAAGGGCACCATTGAATTCATAATGTTGATATTCTTGTAGAAATGACATAACATCAGTCGGTACGGTCTGAGAATAAATGTTATCTTTCAAACCCTTCCAGAAAATTAATAAAACAATTTAAAAAATATATTTTATTTTCCTTTTAACTTGTGAGTAGTGGACGGACATAATTTTTGGTAGTGACATAGTGGAAACTATTCACATAAATGAGGCTCATTAATGGGTCATTAATCTGGCATCAAAATGACTCTTTAATGACTCGTATCAATGACAGTGTTTCTTAAATAAAACAGTGTAACAATGCGATGTCACATAATAATAGGAACACTGTGATGTGTTACTATATATAATTTGACGTGCTAAGAAAATATGGTGTAAGGAAATTGGAGGATTCTATAGAGATATTCCGATAGACTTCCACCCCAATGATGAACAAATAACACAAGCAGAACATATTCTTCATCAATGCCTTCTGAATATCAGAGTCGGGAAGCGTTGTCGACAGTATTAACCCCTTGAGGATGAACATGTGACAACAAGCTTCAAAGTGGAAAGGGTGTTTAATTTTAAAAGTTCATAACCATTCATTTTCGGAAATAAGGATGAATTTACATCAACCCACTAACAAGTTGATCTGCTGATTGTGTGTTATAATGGGAGGGTGACATTTATTTTGGGTGATTATTTGGGATTAAACATTGGAATGAATGATTGATTGCAAAACTCCCTAAGACCCCCCCTTGTTAAAACCTATACCGCATATAGTCCAACCCGACACAAAAAAAACTGAACACCTTTGCTCATGTGTTCATGGTGGCAACATTATCAAATTGATGGAAATGTCAGTAAAATGGATTTTTAGTGAAGACACCATCACACAGAGACTGTTGGCACATGCGGTGCAAGGAATGGACCACTAGGACACGTTCGGTGGCCCTCTGATGATTTTGTCAGTGCGCCAATGGTAGCAGTGGTTGATACCCTGGCCAGCTACGTAGAGGTGATGGTTGACACCAGAGGGCATTGATAACCATAAGGCCACAACTCATCAGTCATCATGGAACAATGGAGGAAATTATGCTAGGTGGGAACTTTGTGGAGGGGTGGCCTGCATCCGGGCCACCTAGAAGACTTGAGGTTCCGTGACCTGTCGGCCACAACAGTTGTCGGATGGGGCTCTAGGAGGTGGGGCTCGTTCTTATGGGCCATTACTGGACTGGATAGGATGTGGTTAGATGCCACTTCCTAGGTGCTCACACTGGCCACACAGCACAGCCGATCACCATGATGGCAGGTTGATCGCCAAGCTGGTCAGGCCTATCCTTGTACGCTGAATGCCGGACCTGCATCGGAGGGCTGTACCCAGACCTGATCTATGTGAGACCTATTGGGATGGAACCTCTACCATTCGGGCTGGGTCCAACAATGCATATTGGGCCTGGCCTAATGGACAAGTTCGACTGGACCAACCTTGACCCACACCAGTTCTAGTTGGGTCCGTTAAAATGAATTGGGGTATGTGGAACCCTCAAGCCGGTTTGGTCAGGTAGGTCCCACCCGGTCAGACCAGGCTACTTCACAAACAACCACTTCATACTAAAACATTGGTATCATGCAAACTGTGTGCCTGATTGATGGGATGTTTGTGGAATTTGGAACCTATTGATGAGGCAGATATTTTAAAATTATTTTGGTGAATTTAATAGATTCCGAGAAGTGATGGATGGATTGAGGTGTAGTTATCCCAAAAGCACTATTTACAGAATGATGTGGTTGGCTGAGACTTGAAGACTGCTCAAAGATGGTGCAACGGGAAGTGGCTCTGTGTGATCCAGAAGTCCCATGGTGGAGAGTAGCACCATGTGACTCGGTAGAACCGTGACACTTGACAGGAGGAGTAACTCATTTTGGATGTGGTGGGAAGCAACTCTGTGTGATCCTATTGGCCAACGATGGGAAGCAACTATGTCTGACCTAGCATACCCATGATACTCATCAGAGACGAGGACCAAAATAGTTTAATGTTAGTGGGAAGAGCCTTTTTGTGACTTGGAAGGTCCACTATACATGAAAGAGAAGAATTATGCCAGTGGCTAAGGAGTTCAATGTTTATTATTAAACTAACCCCTACAAAACAATGATTTCGAATAAATATATATATTATATATAAACATTGGTGAATTAAAATTCTTAAATTTAATTTTTCATCCAATATAGATCTTATAATATCATATTTTCTATAAAAATTTATTCCATAAAAATCATTTATCAACATATTAGTGGGAATATTTATTATTGATTTCCCCGATTTTTAGAGTTGAATTTATAAAAATGGATTTCATATTTTTAATATAATTAATTTAAATTATATAATATAGAATAGTTATGTTACTACCAATACGAATAAATAAAATTTTACAAATTATATATCCTAGTCGGGGTACTAACATAGAAAACAATTAATTTTATACATACATTTTACATTATTTTTACAAATATTTGTAGCACTACACAAAAAAATGCTTGGGAAATTTAAAAGCTTTCTTAAAAAAATATGTATTCTTACTATTCACATAAAAAGTTAATATTTAGTGAGTTTTTAATATTTTACTATATGATAATGTCGATATTATAATTTTATTAGTGATTTTATCTCAAATATATTATATAAAATTGAAAAATATAATTTCATATTATTTATTCAAATCTATTACTAAACACATATTTATAAATATACATAATGTTAGAGAAACTTTTTAATTTATTTTAAAATTGTTTTTATTGAATTTATAAAAAATTGGTTTCAATTGATTTATTTTGGTATACGTGCAATCTATATATTTTTAACAATTTAAATAGTTGTAGTGTTACCTACCAAATAAATTTCATGTTTATAATGGAGATGTTAAATAAATTATTTTTTAATAGTGTAATGTGTTTTATTCATCTCCAATGTTGTGTTTATCACTAAATATTGATGTGATTGATATTTTAATGAGAAATATATTCCAAATTATAGTGGATTCACATTCTACCAAACACCACCCAAAATGTATTGTCCACTATATTAATATATCCCCTTATGGTTCAAGGGTTTTGTATTTGAGACATCCTTTTTGGTAATCTCATATCATACAAGGGGTTAGTAAAATTTATACTTGAAAAGAGGCAAAGGGGGATATAACATTCATCTAGTATATTATATAACAGCTGCACCAATATAGATAGCAATGGTGGGATGTTAATAAATTAACATGCATTAAAATACTAATAAATAGGGACATTGAAATATATAATTGATCAATATAAAGTGAATGTTCATCAAAAAATGTTGAAAACAAGAAAAACATTAGTTTGTGATGACTTAAAATAAAATTGATTACATGGAATGTACAAAATATAGAAATAATATTTTGATGTTGGATCATTTTCTAAGAGATGAGGGTCTCTTTTCAATCATCATAGATAACATAAAAAAATATAATTACTTGATATATTTTTATTTTAGTAACTCCATTTCTTAATTTTTTATTTTTCGATCAATTTCCAAATTTCAACAAACTCTATTTAAATTAATATCCAATGTAAGTTTTTTTATTGAATAATAACTATTAATATCATTAAATAGATCATAATATACATAAAATATTGATATTATAATCTTTATAAAAATTTTAAAAAATGTTTATGGTATGCTAATATAATAAAAAATTTTATTGAATATATTAATCTACAAAATTCTATATTGAAACCCAATGATTATCATAAATAATTATGTAAATATTTTATCTTAAATCACGAATAACCTTTTTGGGACCATATTTTCTAGAGGTTTTGTTTACTGATGTTTTCTAGTGGTTTTATTTATATTAATTTATAATAATAACCTTACATTGTTATTATTAGTTATGAAATGAAACAGTATTAGAAAATTATGAGTAGAAAAAAATTTACTTATAATACAATCAATTAATTTTTTTAGATTTATATTTTTTTTCTAGAAGTTCTTTTTGATTCTTATTATTCCAAAATGTATAATTTAAAATTATCAATGTAATTGTCCATAATTAAAATAAATTATATGAATAATTCCATGTAATAAATAATTTGATGATTGTTTTATCCCAATGTTCTAAAAATCTTGAAGGACCATGATAAAAGATGGAGATTTTAAAATTTTATAGTTTTGTGATTTTATAGTGTTTATAAAAATTTGATGTTTTTTCTAAATCAGATCGATGAATCATGAAATGATGCATATAAAATATGTTTAAATAATTTATGTTTGAATTTGAAAATTTATACTCAATCACATTGATACATTCCACAAAGACTTCATCAGACAGATCCAATCAGTGGTTCCCCCTAAGATAAAAAATTCATCGAATGAAATGATTCAATGAATGAACCATCCGTTTTTCAGTTGGACAACTTATGATGTCAATTTTGATACTTATAAACCTGAAAACTTTTATCCAATAATAAATAAATGAAACATGATGAAAAGAATAAATAAAATAATATTTAGTGATTAATCCATCAATAGTGATACAAGAACTGTTCTATATGATAATATCCCAATACTATCTATTAGTGGAGATACATACATTGATCAATTAAATGATCATTAGAGAATAATCCAATGGATGATATTATGATACTGATCCATTAAGGGAAATAATATCACAAATTCCCCTTATTTGATGTCAATACTAATCTATCATAGGAGATGAAAAAACTAATACATCAATGGAGCTTCATAGACTGATACATTAGATGGTATTCATATACTAACAAATAAAATGTGATTCATAGACCCATATATCCGACAAAATCCATAGACTAATCTTTTGGATTAGATGTTTATATCGTTTCATTACATATGTTTTTTGTCAATGATAGGTAATAAAATTATATTCCTTATAAGGAAATGTTTTATAAGAACAGTTTCAGTTCATCAAATGGAGATTATGTGTTGATGTTTATGTTATATATAATTTCAAATGATGTTTTAAATCATTTATAGTTGAATTAGTGTTTTTGATAGGGTAATATTCATTGATTCATAGAGATAACTGTTTGATATTTAATGAAAGTAATATTTTTCATTACTTTTATTATATTAAGTTAATATAACCAAAATGATTAAGAAAATTTATGAATATTATATATCAGAATATCTTTTCATAGAATATTATCTAATTTATAGAATATTGTTGATGAATGTTTCAGTGAAGCAATGTTGAAATGTTTAGAAAAATCTAGAAGATTTAAGATGTTCATTTTAGACATGATTTTGGAGGAATAGTTTCATTGCAATACATTTCTAAAAATAAATTTATGCTCCGTTCCACAATTTACTAATCTGAATAGTCTTATATAAATCACAAAAATGGATATGTAGAGGTTTAAAGGTCAAATTTATAGAATGAATAATCACAATAGTTTCTTTAATATAATAAATTCAGATAAGATCATTAGACCTGAAATTTGGGTATAACATTGAGAGTAGATTTTCTACCAATGAATCACTTATTAGATGAAAATTATAGGATTAAAGAAAAAAATGTATTCCCAGATGAACTCATTAGATAGAAATTATTAGAAATAGTAATCATACTAAGTGATACGACATATATTTGTTGGAATTCAAGTGAATATAGTTTTATATTGATCTTTGTAAGAGTATGAAAAAATATTAATTAAAAACATAAAAATTATTTATTTTCATTTTTCATAGTAAAATTGTAATGAAATTGTTTTTGAGGGATTCCAAAGTTGTTATAGAATCTTATTTATATCATGTATAAATGAAAAAACTTATGAATTATTATAATGATTTTAGATATTTTCATGTGAAATGGAAATTTAAACATATTTTAATCAATTTAAATGATTAAATTCTAGTGTTTTTATGGTATTGAAGTATTTGGAATCTATTCTATGGTGTAGCTACTCTTATTCAACAATGAACTGCGTAAATAATCGTGTTACTATGGATGAGAATGAATGATTTTTTCCTTTTAAAATTATTTCACTTTATTGAAAGGTGATAGTTTATAAGATTGCTAACAAAAAAAATGAAAATATATCATTGATTCACCACCTAACTTAATCATTGATTAAATTGATCTATCATGGTTATTTTGAATTGGTATTGAATAGTTGTTTCATGTTGTTTTATATTTTCTACATTATAAGAATATTTTTTATAGATCGTTTTAATTATATTAACTATAGGAGTATTCAAGATCTCTAATGAAACATCTACCATATATGTAATATCCCAAGTAATTAATGAATAATAGATATTTTTATCTATGTCTATTAATGAATTAGATAGTGTTTTAGAGGCTTAAAATGAAAATAAATCCAATCTTAAGCATGGAATACACTAATATTTTTAAAAGTTTGTTTTACTGCCTTTTGATGGAAAACCATTTTTAAATCTATCTTTTGACAATTTTATAAGCTATGTTTGTCAAAATAAACGTATTCTTTATGATTGGGACATCAAAATTTACTTTTTGTGAATTTTTGGTATTTTTATGACAATGTTCATTTTTTTAATGAATAGTGAAAAATACTGCATTTTACATCAAAACTTTTGTTTAATCTAATTTATTTATATGATTAGATTACTTTTTTAATTGGTTTTAAAGTTAAATTAGAATATATTTTTACCATTTAATCCAATAGTGGTCATTGGAATCAATTTCACAATGAAAATGGACTTAAACTGGTGTCAATCTTTTGATACTTATTGTTTTATAAAAACATGTTATTTGTCATGACAATGGGAATTAATTGTTAAATTAATTAATGTAACTTATATGATTTTAATTTTGTAAAATATACATCATTTTTTAATTCAGAATATCAAATATATCTTAGGGTGATGTTTTGGTATCTTTCTGAAAAACTTCAATTTTTTATGAATAGTGAAACCACTAAGTGGTAGTTAAAGAAACTGATTTTTCATTTAAATGAAAATTTACCACCTCTATGATTTGATTTTTAAAAATACAACATACAAGGTTGTCATTAAGAAGTAAAATCTGGTTCAATGAGATTAAAATAATTTTTTTGGTGAATAGTAACTTTTATGTTTTTAGTCGCGATTAGCGGTAATTAGTTTAGTTTAAGGTAAAAATAATGTTTTAATAGTATGATATGAGTTTGAAACATGTCCTACCCTCATTGGATTTGTCATGGCCGACCAAGAAAATCCATGGTTCAACTTGGGGACCGCATGGAGCCACCTTGGTTGAGAAATGACATAAATAACTTTTTATTTAATGAAAAAGTAAAAATGACACAAACATAATATGTTTTACCAAAACAATTTTTAAATGGGGTTATACAAGTCAGATTTTTGACTATAAAAATTTATTCGAAATCTAATAATATTTCCAACATCTTAGTTTTCTTATAATTTTTAGACATTAAATAAATTAAATTATTTATGACATCATGATGATGCAGCGATGACCTCATTATTTAACGATTTAAATAAAATGGAAAGATAATGTAAAATCTAAGACCTACACATGTCCAAAACCTATTGGATGGGTGGATTTAGAACCCTTATCACCTTATCCTCGAATTCTATCAATGTGGGACCTTTTTATTCCTAAACTCATTTTAAAATAATGTAATATTTATTTATATTCCAAGTGTGCCCCTCGTCTCCTCTTATAAAAGGCCCCCACCTCTACATCCTTACCCACACTTCCAAAGCCTTTGGCTCGGCCAAACCCTTCCCATTTTGTCTCTCCACTTCCCTCTCTTACTTCTTGACCCCTCAATTTGGGCAGAAGTCTTCCCAAGGAATCCTTTGAGCTCAAACCAATGGGAGTAACCCGATTTTAAGGTAATGTATTCACTTGAGTCCTTTTGTTTTATTTTGCTTCTCCAACACCCTAAACTCTTTTTATTCATTTCATTGGTAAAAAATCCAGTATCTGCAATATACTAGGATGTTGTTATAAGAAGTATTTGAGCTAAACTTACACACACCTAAATCTAATGGTTAATGAACATACTGTTTCCGTGGATGGTGAATTTATGCCTCCCGAAATGATGATTGTTCAACATTATTTTAACACCTTAAAAGGTGGCCATTAAGATTTCACTATATTTATATATGTTATATATATGATCATGTTTTCCATAAGCTTCTGTATTTTTCATTTTGGGCATACCTTTATGGATTCCATTATGGGTAAACGCGATATCTTCATTTAAGGAAGTGCGGACTACCGCCCCCTCAAAGTGATTTGATTCGTTAAATACCATATGTGGGACGTATAATGGATGTAGTTATGATATTATATATTATATTACACTGGAATTATAACATACATTTATATCATTATGATTCCATTTTATAAAATATGAAATAGAAATGAAAGTAGCGTTCATGCGTACGTACGGCTTACCGTCTCCATGAACGGTGCATTTCATTTCTTATCTCTAAATGATTATGTAATATTATAAATTCATGCATGTACTGGATATATATGACATATATGATATCTACATCATGAATACAATTCTGTATATAATGGATACATGAACAACTTGTAATTATATAGGGCTTATTTTTTACTCAAGTACCAATGATCGTTAAAACGACCGTTATAAACTTAAATAATTACATAGTGTTCATGACATGGAAATAAGTGATATAAAAGGAATAATGAACTTTAAAAAGGTTCTTAAACAAGTAGAAATTAACACATGTTAATTATTCAGGAGATTAAAGAATGACCAAGTCAAGTCGGACCAGAGGTATGGGACTTCATCTCAATCTCCTTTCATTGAGGCATATTTTTTTATACACAACCTTCATTTATATGGTGTATAAAACCCTTTGAATTTTACGTTTATTCAAAAGGAATATTTTTTATACGAAGCATTTACTAAACGAAAAAAGTGAATGTTTTTGTTGTACGTATGCGGTGACAACGACTTCTCCACTTCCATGACCATTATTTGAGTTTCGGCTTCCTCTACAAGCCATACCTTTTTAAAAGAAGAATAAATACCATGTATTACTTTTATTTTGTTTTGGTATTGAATATGGTTTTCATAATTTTTTTATATCAATGTGTTGTATTGATATCTTGTGATTGAAAGGTGGAAATGTTATGTTTCCTTTATGCATGTTTTATGCGATTCGATTATGTTGAGGTTCTTGGGAATTATTATGAAGATGCGTGGTTCTGTGATAAACTAAGGGCGGGTGAGACCAATTTAGCTCTCCAATGCATTGGGTAATGTGAAGGAGTGAAACGTTAACGTTTCTCTAAAGAGATTTAGGGAATATACTATGATGGTAATTCCAAACGTAACCAAGAGGGTTACTCCTTACGTAAGAATGTTATGAATGCCTCAAGTTACCTTTATTTCTTATGATTTCTATGATTAATTCATGATTTGATGAGGTAAGTTAATGTGCTTAAGTTTTATGGGTGAAGTATGATTTCATTCCTATTTGTATATGAACTCATGTTTCTTTTCCATATTTTTGAACCCATACTGAACTTTTTATGCTCATCCCACGTTTTTTGAAATGTTTTTCACAGGTCAAGGGAAAGGTACATGATATGATGATAGTTTCAATGAAGTGTCAAGAAAGAATCCATGTTTTATTTTAAATATGTTTCCATTGATGGGAAACATAAATACTATCTTTTATGTAACCACTTTGTTTAAATGTGGAATGTAATGCAAGTATTAGGATCTAAATCACTAAAAATCTAAACCAGAAAAGATCCTGAATGTGTAATCTCGTAATAACTCAAGATTAATTAAGGTTTAAGGCTAGGGCCTTATAGTTGGTATCAGAGGTCGGTTTAGATAACTTTAGGAGTTAGAATTCGATTAAATGATTATCCAAATTTTTTTATGGTCAAATTGAAATGATATAGCATTTGAAGATTACCATGTTGCTTCATCTAAGACATGTTTGTTCAGAATGGTTTTCCACAGAGGAAACAGGGAAGCAGTGCTAGGAAGACATACAGAAGGAAATAACATTCCGAATCAGCATCCTGAGATGGTTGGAATTAAAACTGAATAGTTTGTTGCAGTAATGGAATAGTTGACTCAGGCGATAAATGGTGGTGGTATCCATGCACGAGATCAGCCAGATCAACCGCAGAGGAACATGTCAGTGGTGAAACATTTCATGAGGCAACATCCCCCCTCATTCAGAGGATCATCTGACATTGTGTTAGCTGAGGGGTGGATTAAAGAACTGGAGAAAATTTTCGATGTCATGGGGTGTTAAGACAATCAAAAGTTTAGTCTTGCTATTTATCATTTGGAGGGTGAAGCAGATCAGTGGTGGTCGATGGTTAAAAATATCAAGGATACTGATGAGATTGATGCTCTCGGCTGGGATGAATTAAATGTTATGTTTCTTGAGAAGTATTTTCCTAAGGCTGTTCGAATTAGGATGGAAAAAACAATTCTTGGAATTGAGGCAAGAGGAAGACTCACTGGCTACCTTTGAACAAAGGTTCACTCGAATGTCAAGGTATGCTCCAAATTTTAACTGAGACCTTGATAGCAAAATCAATCGTTTTTACTTAGGATTAATGCCAAAATATCAATGGGCATTGGCTTCTCGTGAGTTTAAATGTTATTAAAAGCTTGTTCAATGTGCTGAGAAGGTGGAAATGGAGTTTGCCGATGATCAAGTGTTCTATAACAACCAGCCGAAGAAGAGACCGAGGTGGCAGGAGAAAGGTAATAATTCTTCAAAAAAGTCTAACGGTAAGAAAACTATGTTTCTAGTTTGTGATAAATGTGGAAAAAGGAATGATGGGGAATGTCTTCTTGAATTCTAGAAAGTGCTACCGATGTGGTAAGATGGGACATAAGGCTCGTTATTGAACTGAAAAAGATCAGGGTGATGGTAAGACCAAATTTGATTTACAGTTAGTGAAATGTTATAAGTGCAATGAGATGGGTCACTATGAAAACGAGTGTTTGACAAAGAGCTTAAGTGATGGAATGCAGTTAGACTACAAGCAGAGAGGTGTGGTGAAATCCTTTGAAACTACTTCAGTAGATGTTGGGCCATCAAATAAATTTTTATCAGGTACATTGTTTGTTTTTTCAGATTATGCTAGTGTGTTGTTTGATTCGGGGTCTACAAATTCTTTCATCTCTGAAACATTTTCTAGTAAAATGGGAATACCATCTCATGAATTGACTCATGAACTTGTGGTAAAAACACCTAGTGGAAATGATGAGGCAAAAATAATTTATATGAAACTTCATATCCTTATCTGTGGAAATAACCTACTTTTAAACCTTATTGTTTTACCTCTACTAGTGTTTGATGTTATCCTGGGTATGGATTGGCTCTCTGTTTACCATGCTAAGATTGACTGTAGAGCTAAAGAAGTTTCTTCTCATAAAGACTATCAGTTTTTGTACAATAATGAACCCTTACTATTGATAACATATCAAGAGGCCGAGAAACTTTTAAAATATGGAAATGAATGTTACCTTGCACACATCATTGAAAATAAAGGAAATGTTCAGATTAATGATGTGCCAGTGGTAAATGAGTATCCTCATGTTTTTCCTGATGATTTTCCTGGAATAATACCAGATCGAGAAGTTGATTTTACTATTGACATAGTTCCTGATGCTAATCCAATTTCAAAACCCCCTTATCAAATGGATCAAATTGAACTTTTAGAGTTGAAGGAGCAATTGCAAGATTTATTAGAGAATGGTTTCATTCGACCTTGCACGTCACCATGGGGTGCTCCTGTATTATTTGTTAAAATGAAAGGTGGTTATATGAGACTTTGCATTGGTTATTGAGCCTTGAATAACATCACTGTTATGAACAAATATCGTTTTCCTCATATCGATGATTTTTTTGATCAGCTCCTGGGAGCTCAGTATTTTTCAAATATTGACCTAAGATCGGGGTACCATAAGCTGAAGGTAAAGGAAGAAGATGTTCCGAAGACTGCGTTTCATACAAGATATGGCGATTATCAATTTGTAGTAATGCCTTTTAGGATAACCAATGCACCTGCTATATTCATGGACTTAATGAATATAATTTTCCATGAGTTCTTGGATAAGTTTGTGGTGGTTTTCATTGATGATATTTTGGTGTTTTCTAAAAGTAAAGAAGATCATGAAAGACATTTAAGAGTTATCTTGCAAACCTTTAAAGAAAAGAAACTGTATGGAAAATTCAGCAAGTGTGAGTTTTAGTTGCAACAAATTTCTTTCATTGGTCACATTGTTTTTAAAGATGGGATAACTGTTGATCCTGCAAAAACAAAGGTTGTTGAAGAATTGCCAAAACCCACAAATGTAATAGAGATTCGTAGTTTCCTTGGTTTAGCAGGATATTACCGAAGGTTTGTTAGAAATTTTTCACGGTTATCTAGTCCAATGACTAAGCTAACTCGGAAGGGTGTTAAGTTTATCTGGACAAAAGAATGTGATGATTGTTTTTAGGAATTGAAAAGAATATTGGTGAATGCTCAAGTTTTGGCACTACCTTCCAGGAATGGTGAGTTTGTTATATACATTGATGGTTCATTGAAAGGACTTGGTTGTGTCCTAATGCAAAATGATCAGGTAATTGCTTATACATCACGACAGTTGAAAACTTATGAGGTAAATTACCCTACACATGATTTGGAATTAGCTGCTGTTGTTTTTGCTTTAAAAATTTGGAGGCATCATTTGTATGGAGTAAAGTGTGAAATATATACCGATCACAAAAGTTTAAAGTATATATTCACTCAGAAATAATTGAACATGAGATGGAGGAGATGTCTATAATTAATCAAGGATTATGATTGTATAATTCCTTACCATCCGGAAAAATCAAATAAAGTGGCCGATGCTTTGAGTCGAAAAAGTAATGCTTCATTAGCAATGTTGCGTTTGGAACGTGATCCTTTGGTTAAGGATTTGATGAACTTTGGAATAGAAGTTGTTGGTGCAGGATGTTCTTCTGTTTTGTTTCAGGTATCAGTGAGATCATCTCTATCAGACAGAATCAAGCAAGCACAGAAGCAAGACATTGAGTTGCAGAAAAAGGTAGAGCTGGTTCAAAAAGGTAAGTTGCCTGAATTCAACATTGATAATGATTTTGTTCTGAGATTTGGAAAGAGATTGTGTGTGCCTTATGATTCATTGTTGAAGAGAGAGTTGTTATCTGAAGCTCATAGTTCTCCATTTTCAGTTCATCCAGGAAGTACTAAGATGTATAGAGATCTTTGGGAGTATTACTGGTGGGATGGAATGAAAAGAGATATTGCTGATTTTACTGTGAAGTGTTTGACTTGTCAGCAGGTTAAAGCAGAGCGGCAGTTACCGAAAGGGATGCTTCATCCTCTACCAGTGCCAAAGTGTAAATGGGAGAATATATCCATGGACTTTGTTGTGGGATTACCAAAGACATCTCGAGCTAATAATGCAATATGGGTTATTGTTGATCGCTTAACTAAATCTGATCATTTCCTTCTTATTCGAGATACTTTCTCTCTAGATCAACTTTCTCGATTGTACCTTAAAGAGATAGTCAGGTTGCATGGAGTGCCTCTATCCATTTTATCCGATCGTGATCCCAGGTTCACTTCTAACTTTTGGAAAGGCCTTCAGAAGTCGTTGGGTACTGAATTAAATTTTAGTACAGCTTTTCATCCTCAATCAGATGGGCAGTCAGAACGAACAATTCAGACCTTGGAGGATATGCTACGAGCTTTTTCGATGGATTATCAGGGAATTTGGGACCAAAATCTTCCTTTGGTTGAATTTTCATATAATAACCATTTTTATTCTAGTATACAGATGGTACCATTTTAGGAATGATATGGGAAGTGGTGTCGAACTCCAGCTTTCTGGGATGAAGTGGGTGAAAGGAAGTCAATGGGATTAGAATTGGTATAAGAGTTTGCAGAAAAAGTTCAGCTGATACGGAAACACATGAGAACAGCTCAGAGTAGGCAGAAGAGTTATGCGGACAACAGGAGGAAGGATCTCTCTTTTGAGGTAGGTGATCATGTTTTTCTCAAAGTATCACCATGGAAAAGTGTGATGTGATTTGTTAAGAAAGGAAAGCTATGTCCAAGGTTCATTGGACCATATGAAATTTTGGAGAGAGTTGGATCAGTTTCTTACCGAGTGGCTTTACCTCTGAGTTTATCTCAGGTACACAATGTTTTCATGTTTCGATGTTGAGGAAGTATATGCCAGATTCATCTCATGTTTTGAGTCCAGAGGTAGTTCAGCTGGAAGAGAACCTATCTTATGAGGAACAACCGGTCCAGATTCTTGACAACAGGGAGAATGTGTTATGGAATAAGTTTATTAATCAAGTAATGGTTTTGTGGAAAATCCACATGATGGAAGAGGCAACATGGGAATCTGAAAATGCAATGAGGGATAAGTACCCCCATTTATTCGATAAGTAAATAAATTACGGGGATGCAATTTTCTAATGGGTGGAAGGATGTAACATCCCAAGTAAGTAATGAATAATATATATTTTTATCTATGTCTATTAATGAATTAGATAGTGTTTTAGAGGCTTAAAATGAAAATAAATCCAATCTTAAGCATGGAATACACTAATATTTTTAAAAGATTGTTTAACCGCCTTTTGATGGAAAACCATTTTTGAATATATCTTTTGACAATTTTATAAGCTATGATTTTCAAAATAAAATTATGCTTTATGATTGGGACATCAAAATTTACTTTGTGTGAATTTTTGGTATTTTTCTAACAATGTTCATTTTTTAATGAATAGTGAAAAATACTGCATTTTACATCAACACTGCTTTTTAATCTAATTTATTTATATGATTATATTATCTTTTGAATTGGTTTTAAAGTTAAATTTGAATATATTTTTACCATTTAATCCAATAGTGGTCATTGGAATCAATTTCACATTGAAATTGGACTTAAACTGGTGTCAATCTTTTGATACTTATTGTTTCATAAAAACACGCTATTTGTCATGACAACGGGAATTAATTATTAAATTAATTAATGTAACTTATATGATTTGAATTTTTTAAAATATAAATCATTTTTGAATTCAGAATATCAAATATAGCTTAGGCTGAATTTTTGGTATCTTTCTGAAAAACTTCAATTTTTGATGAATAGTGAAACCACTAAGTGGTAGTTAAAGAAACTGATGTTTCGTTTAAATGAAATTTTACTACCTCTGTGATTTTATTTTCAAAAATCCTACATACATGGTTTTAATTAAGAAGTAAAATGTGGTTCAATGAGATTAAAATAATTTTTTTCGTGAATAGTAACTTTTATGTTTTTAATCGCGATTGGTGGTAATTAGTTTAGTTTAAGTTAAATATAATGTTTTAATAGTATGAGATGAGCTTGAAACATGTCCTAACCTCATTGGATGTGTCATGGCCGACCAAGACAATCAATGGGTCAACTTGGGGACCCCATGGATCCACTTTGGTTAGGAAATGACATAAATAACTCTTTATTTAATGAAAAAGTAAAAATGACACAAACATAATATGTCTTACAAAAACAATTTTTAAATGGGGTTATACAAGTCAGATTTTTTACTATAAATATTAATCGAAAGATAAAAATATTTCCTACATCATAGTATTTTTTTTTAATTTTTAGACTTTAAATAAATTAAATTATTTATGAAATCATGATGATACAGCGATTACCTCATTAATAGAGGATTTAAATAAAATGAAATGATAATGTAAAATCTATGACCTACACATGTACAAAACATATTGGATGGGTTGATTTAGAACCCTTATCACTTTATCCTCTAATTATATCAATGTGGGACCTTTTGAATCCGAAACTCATTTTAAAATAAAGTAATATTTCTTTACTTTCCAAGAGTGCCCCTCCTCTCCTCTTATAAAAGGCCCCCACCTCTACCTCCTTACCCACAATTCCTAAGCCTTTGGCTTGGACAACCCCTACCAATTTTGTCTCTACCCTTCCCAATCTTACTCTTTGAAGCCTCACTTTGGGCAGAAGTCTTCCCAAGGAATCCTTTGAGCTCAAACCAAAGGGAGTTACCCGATTTTAAGGTAATGTATTCACTTGAGTCCTTTTGATTTATTTTGCTCCTCCAACCCCCTAAAATCTTTTTATTCATTTCATTGGTAACAACACCAGTATCTTCAATATACTAGGATGTTTGTATAAGAAGGATTCGAGCTACACTTACAGACACCTACATCTAATGGTTAAAGAACATACTGTTTCCGTGGATGGTGAATTTATGCCTCTCGAAACGATGATTGTTCAACATTGTTTTAACATCTTAAAAGGTGTCCATTAATATGTCACTATATTTATATATGATATATAATATATTTATGTTTTCCTTAAGCTTCGGTATTTTTCATTTTGGGCATACCTTTATGGTTTCCATAATGGGTAAATATGATATCTTAATTTAAGGATGTGCGGACTACTGCCCCATGAAAGTGATTTGATTCGTTAAATACCATATGTGGGATGTATAAAGGATGGAGTTATGATATTATATATGATATTACACTTTAATTATAATATACATTTATATCATTAGGATTCCATTCTATAAAATATGAAATAGAAATGAATCTAGCGTTCATGCGTACGTACGGCTTACCGTCTCCATGAACGGTGCATTTCATTTCTTACCTCTAAATGATTATGTAATATTATAAATGCATGCATGTAATGGATATATATGACATATATGATATCTAAATCATGAATACCATTCTGGATATAATGGATACATGAAAAACATGTAATTATAAAGGGCTTATTTTTTACTCAAGTACCAATGATCGTTAAAACGACCGTTATTAACTTAAATAATTACATAGTGCTCATGACATGGCAATAAGTGATATAAAAGGAATAATGAACTTGAAAAAGGTTGTTAAACATTTAGAAATTAACTCAATTTTATTATTCAAGAGATTAAAGAATGACCGAGTCATGTCGGACCCGAGGTATGGGACTTCGTCTCAATCTCCTTTCATTGAGGCATATTTTGTTTTAAACACAAACTTCTTTTATACAGTGTATAAACCCCTTTGACTTTTACGTTTATTCAAAATGAATCTTCTTTATACGAAGCGTTTACTAAACGAAAAATGCGAATGTTTTTGTCGTACGTATACAGAGACAATGACTTCTTCGCCGCCATGACCATTATTTGAGTTCCGGCTTCCTCTACAAGCCATACCTTTTTTAAAAGAAAAATAAATACCATGTATTACTTTTCTTCTATTTTGGTATTGAAAATGGTTTTCATAATGTTTTTATATCAATTTTTTGTATTGATATCTTGTGATTGAAAGGTGGAAATGTTATGTTTCCTTTATGCATGTTTTATGTGATTCGATTATGTTGAGGTTCTTGGGCATTATTATGAAGATGGGTGGTTCCATGATAAACTAAGGGTGAGTGAGCACGCTATAGCTCTCGAATGCATTGGGTAACATGAAGGAGTGAAACGTTAAGGTTTCTCCGAAGAGATTTATGGAATATATTGTGATGGGTATTCCAAACGTAACCAAGAGGGTTAATCCCTACGTAAGAATGTTATGAATGCCTCAAGTTACCTTTATGTCTAATGATTTCTATGATTTATTCATGATTTGATGAGGTATGTTAAAGTTATTATGTTTTATGGGTGAAGTATGACTTCATTCTTATGTATATATGAACTCATGTTTCCTTTCCATCTTTTTATAACCCATACCGAGCTTTTTATGCTCATCCCATGTTTTTTGAAATGTTTTTCACAGCTCAAAGGAAAGGTACATGATATGATGATAGTGTCGAAGAAGTGTCAAGAATGAATCCATGTTTTATTTTAAATATGTTTCCTTTGATGGGAAACATGAATACTATCTTTTATGTAACAACTTTGTTTAAATGTGGAATGTAATGCATGTTTTATGACCTGACTCTCTAAAACTCTAAACCCGAAAAGATCCTCAATGTTTAATCTTGTAATAACTCAATATTAAGTAAGGTTTAAGGATGGAGACTTATAATATATTGAATTATATAATGATTCCATATAATTTTTTTCCTTTTTTATAAAGGTCAATAGACATCAACATATGTATTTCCTCTTCATTAGGAATATTTTATTCTTATAGTTATTGATAAGAAAAAAATAGAGTTACATAAGGGATATAATAAAATAATTTATTCAATATTTAAATGAATATTTATTAGAGTACATTGACCAGGATATAACGATTGTATTTGAGAAATTTTAATAAATAAAAATGAAATATTTTAAAATATAAATAAAGAAAATATAAAAATCTAGAGGATGAAGTATGAAAGTATCAAAATGTATGGGTATGCATCTATTTGTGTCTACAATTAAGGGTTGAATCATATTTTATTCACCATATTAAATTATTTTTAGAACATTACTGATTGAAAATATCTGAAATGATCTTATAAATTATTCATGACTTGTTTCATAACAATGATCTATATTTGGATGATATAGATCCGAAAACCCGATCTTTTGTTGAAATTCATAGCACAATCATTACATATTAAATGAGTAAAGCTAAATTTATCATAATAAAAGAAAATTATATTGAATATTTTTTAACGATTTTTTAGATTAAACATCAATGATTTTTCTCAAATGGGTACTTGTTACTAAATCTGACACTGATTCATAGATTCGAAAAATGTGAAATGTGAAAAATAATATTTTTAGCAATGTTGCCACAAAAATTATATATAACTCGGGCTATTATTATTTGATATTAAAGTTATCGTTAAACACAAGATAAAGAACATTATGATGATGATGACCTAAATCCAATAATATCCCTCAAGTAACATGATGACAAATCGTAATATTATTCAATGGGTAAGGATAATATTTTCTCAAAATATATAAGTAGATGTGGTTTTTTATGAGTAATGAATGTTATCAAATTGATGTTTAAACATAAAAATTCATTGAACATGTTTGAGAAATACAATTTATTATAAAACTATATGATGAATTTTTTTTGTTATGAAATAAATAGTTTTGAATAAGATAAATTGTTATAATATAATTTGATAATAGTATTTATTTTTTTTAAATGAAATAGAAATCATGGTTTTGAAAAAATAATGTTATACCATAGAAAATGAATTGTATTTTCATAAGGAGAAATATATGTTATTGGAATGGATTAATAATTTAAATTAATAATATAGTTGTGAATATAAAATAAATAAAAAAACATGATGTAATGATTTAATTTAATGTCTATGATTTATAACTTATTCCATAAATGTTTTCTAAAATTGATAATGGAGTTAAGATTTTCAAAAACATTATTTTTTTAAAAAAATCACATTTTTAATATGAATAAAACTGATAAAGTTCATCATATGTTATCTTCACAAGTTAAAAATAAAAAATAATATTTTTTAACACAATTAATGTTGAAAAATTAATTTACCTATCCAAAACCAATAATGTTAAATATTTTGAGGTTTCAAAAATTCCAATGTTTGATTCATTATTTTCTAATATTGGTTATTCAATTGGTGTTGGGAATAATTCCATATTGAAAAATAATATTTCCAATGTGATAAAAAGATATATGATAAATAATTTATTAACATGGAATTCCTAGATATTCTAGAAATAATGTTTACAAATCAAATAATTATATATTTTATAATGGGAAATATTCATTATAAGGATTCTTATAGAACTTTGTATGATTTGACCATACAAAAAATACGTGTTGGATTAGTAAAAACTCCATAAATAACCACACAGTTAATATTAATCTATATATTTTTGGATTAAATCCTTTAAATTTTTTAGAAATGGGAATATATATTTTTAAATTAAAAATTGGTACCATCATTTGAAAATAATTTTTTAATGATGTGAGTAGTTTGTACATCATTGAAGAAGATGTAATGTTTTAATATGGGGGTAACGTAATTTTTATGACAATTATAAATATCCATATTTGAATGTTGATAATTGTAAAAAAATAGATTTTTTATAAGAAACACTATTAAATATAAAAAAGGACAATGACAATAGATCTGAAATTGTGGGTTCTCATCACATATGAATTAATATTTGAATATTTTCATTAATTTGAATTATTTCAAAAAAAGAACAATGTGTTTTGGAAATGATTAATCATTCTATTTCAAAGAGAATGGAAAAGATAATATTAAGTTATAATTTTTTTAATGAAAACATACATCAATTATAATGGTATAATACATAAATTTTTATGTCCTTCAAAAATTACAGATGACTGTAAAATGTTTTTCATAAAAAAGAAGGGTTTTAAAAAAAATTAGAGTATTGTATATATTTAACAAGATACCAATTTATAGATGGGAAGATTTTTCATGTTTATTGATTTTATAAATTCATTAAATATAAACATGATTGAAGAGAATCAACTATGAAATTAAATTATGCTACATTTGTGTCATATGAATATTAGTAAACAATGAAATCATATGGTAAAAAACGAAATCTGGTCACCATCAAACCTATAACGTGACCTAGCTTTAGCCAAGTCTTGATAGACATTACGAATCCCCATGGGAGGGCACAAATTCCCAATTATCCAAAAAATAAATCTGGGAATTATTTACCCGAGCTTATAAACAGAAAAAAAAATACAATAAACCAAATATGGATTTTTCAAACAAAAACATATATTGAATGAATTCATAATTTAATTACATAATTTAGAACAAAAATCAAATAGAATTTAAAATAAAAAAAGTCAAAAAAAGGACTGCACAAGGGACTCTTCATGGCAAGAGGACCACCCTCAATCTATCTCCACGAAACTATTCTATGAAGGACCACTATAATCCCAAACCACGGGTAGTAAAATAAATACCCAAACCTAAAAAATAAATAACCAAGTCTACAAACACACATGGGTTTATGTAGGATGTGATACAAAACCAAGTAGGATTCCATGACAAAAATATTTCAAATAATAATCATTATAAGACAGAACATTGAAAGCTTTGTAAATAGAAAATGATCGTAAGAATTTATAAAAGATGAAACATTAAATAAAAATAAGCTTTCATGATGGATACATAAAACGAAATAAAAAACATTAAATATAAATAAAAATATACTGCATTTTTGTGGCCAAATGTACTAAATGATGACGGCAACTAAAAATCCTCTAATGAGCACCCAAAATGGGAAAAAACCCATAGAAACTAGCTCGTTGTGGGTTCCATGTACCTCATAATTAGTGAAAGTAACAATACATATATTTTTTCCAGTGCACATGATCCACTACTGGGGATCATACCCATAACCTAGTGTTCCTCAACATCATCATCATTATATTTTAGTTTGTGTTGTCATCATCTAACATTCTATGTGAAACAAGGTCCAACCCCTATGGGATCAGTAGCATACTAGTACAGATCAAAGAACATAGATACCTGGTTATTCTCTCTAATTCTAAAATAAGTTCCAAAATCCATGAAATAACATTTTCACATAAATATAACCCTTCTAATCCACACAGACACCAATAATCTCAAACACATGTCACATGATCCCCTTTTTCATTTAAATTATTTTTGGAAATCATACTCTCACCAAAACAGCCCACAAAAAGTCCACCTCTCTTTTACACATCAAAAACTCCATTAAAAAGTGATATAAAACCATTCCAAGTTCGTATACATCACATTACAACCCTCCCACATAAAAATAGACCACTTAAAAATTACACTCCTACCAAAATAGTTTGGAATCATAGTTGAAGTACTTACATAAATCAAGAAACCATTTTAAACCTTTCCAAACATTCCATGGAGTGCATCCATGTTTTCACATAAAAACCATTTAAAACCCCTATTTGAAAAAAAAATATTCATACCAATATCACATCAAACCGGAATTGGATGTGATGATATAATTTAATTAAACTATTCCCTAAATCATAAAATAACTCCAATGTATGAAATATGGACTACGCACCAAAATTATTCATTCTTGCAGAAAAATGCCACTTAAAAAAAACCAACAAAAAAATTCTAACAAATAAATTTTGGATCCAACAAAAATGGAATTAAATTAGGATAAAAATATAAATCAAGATAAACTAACTCATCCAATAATGATTACACATGGTTTCACCTACCATTTGTTCCAAAAACTCCAAGACGTTGTGCGAAACTTCAATCGCATGACAATCACACCAAAAGGAAATGAAATAAATCCTTATAACAACATATTTTACAAAAAAGATAAAAAATAACACCCTAGGTATGAAACAATGCTACTGGAAATTATAGAACCTCATAAAACTTGGAATTAACTATAATCAAGTTAAAGGAAGACGAGAGGAAAGTAACTTAATTGAGAAATCTTGATAATATCGTGCCGAAACCAGCAACATATAAATCTCCATGAAACTAAAAATATTAGGGAGACTCAAATAAGCCATAGATGGTCATGTGGGGATATAAATTTGGGAAAAGGGTCAAAATAGAAGGAGTTGTGAGAGAATAATTTTACCTCATCAAATCTAGGTGATTTGAAAAAGACTAACAATGATCTCCCTAATCTGTGGGGAAGATACACTCAAATTTGAAAAAATCGATAATGGGGGTGCAGCATAGGTCTGTTTCATCGAGTGGGAGGAGGAATCACTAAAAAAAGAAACTATTTATGAGATATTAAAAAATTAAAAAAATAATTTAATGCAGAAAATGGGCTTATGGGCTGGCCCAATTACTCAATAAAAAACCAAAATCCAACATTAATATGAAACCTTATGGGATCCAGATTGATATGGTGGTTTTAGTATACCAAGGGATTCTAATTTGAAACTAAAATGGGTGTAAAATGTTGAAAAAAGGTTTTATAAAAGAAACGAATTTTTAGAAAAACATTTAATGTGGTCACAGTTTGGCCAAAATCATGAAAACCCATCATTTCCTCCTAAAATTCTTGGAAAACCCCTGAAACAATGAAATTACAAAAATTTAAATAAAAATAACTTTAAAACAATTCATTTATGTTATAATTCTTCCCACCATAAATCATTTTCACCTTTGGAAATCCACAATAATTCTAATATAAGAAATGAAACCCAACCATTATGCCAAAATGGACTCCTTTGCCAAGTTTCGCCCACCTGCAAAATGCTATGATATCTCTGGTTGATAAATCAAGGAAGGGATAGTCTCACTATCCAAAACATACACCACATTCTAAAAATGTTAAATCACATTAAAAATTCATCATATAAAAAAACACCTCAAACACAATTCGAAAAAAAATCAAGAAATTTACCCAAACAAACTACAACATTGGACATGGATTCTGCAGTCTTAAATCAACAGAACCATTGGGAACACTCCAAACCCAATGTTCACCCATGAAGGATATTGTTAGTAAAATTTCTCCAATTGAGAAATCCTTTTTCCATGATAGTACCATGGACAATACCAAGTTAGTCAAACAGGGACACACAAATGGGATCCCACCCATAAATGTCAACTTAAATTTTCCCATTTCAAAATCAGGACACTAACTGGGGAAGGACCGAATGAAATCCATTGAATAAGGGGTATAAGTTCATTATAAATTTCCAAATAAACATAAATGAGAACCATAGTGTGTATATCCACCATAATAACCTACCATCATAAACATCTATAATGGGCCGATATGAAAGGACCCATTAATTTAAAGGGTTTGCATGTCTGCATGGTTAATCCGTACAGTGTGGGAAACCATGGGCTAAACATGCAGAGAATTGTGTACTAAGGGGAACATTGCAAGATTACATGGTCCATGGTTAATGGCCATGCAATGATAGTGTGTTTGCTACTATCTCTTGTCGTACTATTTCCTAGGTTGTCCCACAGTTACTACTAATTTTGTGCAAACTATTCTCTTCAATCTGCCTAGCTGAAATTTCATTATTTTCTTTATAAATTCAATAGAAACCCAATAGAATAACATGAACATAATTCATAACATAGAAACAAGGACCCAAATCTTTATCCTCGAAGTGGAACAACTAAAACCAGAAAATGACACAAGAGGTTTAAACTATTGCCATATTTCATACTAAAGATAGGATATTGACCAAATGTTTGAATTAACCTATGATTTTCCCTGACTATGTGCCAACATCAATAAAGGAACAACTATTGGAGCTCATAGGATTGAAGTATCTTAAGCCTCACAGTTCGTATTAGGAAAACCCTGAATGGAAGTTCTTCTTCTGGTGATACAAATAACTACACCGCAATCCTAGATGGGTTTACCAAGACGTAACACTCTCCTAAACATACATTGTCAGAACCTGTATTTTTTATAAAACAAGGTATTACAATATTCACACAGATCACCCCTTGTTTCATTGGATGAAAAATAGAAGGAATAAGGACATATAAAAACAAATTCTTCTAAATGTAGGATTTTCTGATTTTCTAAAGGGAGAAACACTTCATAAAAAATAGATACTCTTAGATAATTTCACAAAAATAATCTTTACAGTCAAACAAGTACAAAACATCACTAGCCATCAACTAACATGAACATTTTTACCAATGAAAATAAAAAAAAGAGAAGGACCTTATGCCGAGTCCCCATTAAAAAAAGATTCTGATAAGCAACCACAACTGCCTCACTCGACCAATTTTCCACACTAATGGCCTAACATGAAATCTTACTTCAACAATACCAACAAATGTTCTAGGGGCCCTCTTATAAATATCATACACTGAATGAGCCAAAACGCATTAACCATTGGTGAATTAGTTAACTTAACAATCTATGGTCTCTTTAAATCATCTAGAAAAACTCTACCACACATGATGAATCCCAAAAAATGGTAAAGGTAAATGGGGTTATACTAATTCTAAAAAAGCTGAGAAAAAATTACATATGTAAATTAACTAGAGGATTTTTTGATGGATAAAAAATCTAGGCTACACTTCAGTCATGCATTAAAACTAAATGGGGTCGTGCCTTATACAATGAGAGAACCACAAGACCCAACCAAGACATTCCATTGGTCAAAACGTTCCAAAAACCACAAACAAACCCATGATGGGAACCACTTTAATGTCTTTCCAAAATATTTATCATAAGGGGACCAATAAGCATCACTTCAACTCAAAAATTCCGACCAAACACCAACACAAAGAACCATTCAATTGGAGGGGCTATTGGTCTCAAAAACCCCACCACCACAACATTTCCAAAAACACATAATACACACCACCAATATCATTCATTTAACATAAAATTTTCCCTCAAAAGATATAACATTGTTTAAAATAAATGGGTAGGTTTTTAGCACATCCCCCAATTCTATCCCATTGGACTCACACATGCTTGTTTCTTTGCCACACTAGGAACCATACTCATATCCATACTAGCACTCATCCATTCATACCATTAACCATTCATAATTCCATATAACACCATGTATGTGGTCACCAATTGAATTACCAAATGTTTAAACACAAATTCATTCCACTTTTCAAAACCATAGCAGTCAACCAATACTTCCATTTTCTCATGACCGCTAACCACAAAATAATTACCCAATTTATAACATATAAAACATTTTAGAAAGGCTCAATAATTCAAATATAAACTTACATTCAATATTTTCACATTAATTTCAAAACATCTCACCCCATTTCAAAACACATTCTGTTATAGGAAAAACACCATTTGATCAAAACCCATTCATTGAAAAACAAATATGTTTTTATTTAAAACAAGGTTCCAAATATTCGTAAAACATTTCAAATTATCACAAGATACCGAATAAAAAATCGATTTTTAAACTCCACAGACAAATTTAAAAACACTTTATTACATTCTAAACACATTTTCAATAATTCATATTGATCCCATTGAAAAATATTTTCAGAATCCACCTTTATATAATTTATACTTTCATTAGCATTTAAATACAACATTTACCATTTAAAATCAATTATACAATTTCAATTCCACCATTTCACAAATCAAACCATTCATTATTTATAATAAAATCATTTCTCAAAAATATTATGCTTCCTAATACCAATTAATTTTTGATTAAATCCAATCATTGATGATTCAAAAACTAAATGACATAATATAATTTGATGATAAACTGGTTTCGGTTGGTGAATTGGTGTTATGGTTGACAGACATACACCAATAACTTCATCATCATGATGACTATTCTGGGACAATATCCCTATCTCCACATGCCATTCTAGGTCCCAAGAGCTCTCTGAGGCCATTTACCCAGGTCACATTTCATTTCCTATCATCATCATCAAACCAAGAAAACCAATAGACTCATATAAAACCCAACTTCCCCTAGAGATTTGAATCATGTCACAAGGTTTGCTAGCCAGGCACCTACTGATAATCAAAATGTCATGACTTGACAATCTTAACCCGGAATTATCTTGAATCTCCCCCAAATTACATGACCCAAGAGAGTGATCCTAACCTTATATGATACCGATTTTTCACGAACTAAATCTGGTCTCCCTCAAAACGGTCACTTGACATGGCATGTGGCATGCCTTGATGGGCATTCCTGATCCCCATTGGTAGTCTAAAGTTTTTGTGTATCAATTTTTTTAATTAGTTACTTTATTTTAATAACATAAAATAAAAAAAATCCAATAAACCAAATCTGAATTTTCCAAACAAAACAATCATTTACCAAAAATCATATTTGAATTAAAAAATCATGAAAAAAACTCGAAGACTATAAAAAAGAAAAATATTAAAAAAGGACAGCCCAAGAACCACCTCATGTCAAGGGGCACTAACCTCAAACTATAACCACTACAGTTCACCAAGAAGGACCACCAGAAACCCAAACCACTAAAAATTAAAATTTTACCCAAAAATGTGACAAAATAACCATGTATACTGACACCCAATGGTGTATGTATATTGTAAGAAAAATCTCAGTAAGTCTCCACCATAAGAATATTTCATTTGATAATTATTATAAGAAAAATTCATACATTTTATGTTTATAATAAATGATAGTAATAATTTCTGAAATATGTTACTTTAAGTAAATATATCATTCAAGTGATCTACATTAAAAACACCATTAAATAGAATGATAAAGCTGCTAAACATCTCCTAGAAAACATACCGTATGCTGATGCCATTTCATGTCCACCCACCTATATACTAGAGTTTTCCCTCTTGTCCTCATACAAGTTCCACAAGACATGAAATACGATTTTTATATGAAAATTAAACTTCCAAGATACACACACATAAAAAATCCCACACACCCAAAAAACCTGCAACACATTTCACCCAAAAAACCTGCAACACATTTCACTAATCTTTTATACTTCATCAAATTTTCTAAGATAATTTATTAAAACTTTTAGATATAGTACACATAACATATCAACACTTTCACATTTAAATATACCACTTAAAAAATACCCTCCTATCAAAATAGTTTGATAACATAATGGCATCTCTTACATAAATAAATAAACCATTTAAAATTGTCATAAAACAATTAAAAGGAGTTTAACCATGTTTTGAACGTAAAATCCTTCTAAAAAGCACTTTTAAGACCTAAATAATACCAATTTTACATAAAAACAATATGTTTAGCAAAAAATAATTTAATGAAACTATTACATAAATAATAAAACAATCCTAATGATCATAACAAAGAGTACACAACAAAAACTGTCATTTTTGAACATATATGCCGCATAAAAACCATCCTATTAACAAATATAAAAAAAATATAATTTTCACACTAAACAAAATAGAATTTAAATAATAATAAAATATTAATCATGAAAAAATAACTCATCCAATAATGCATACACATGTAATTGGCGACTATTTGTTACAAAAATACATTAAACTGTTGTGCGAAAATTCAATCACCTCACTACAACACCACATGAAGTTAAATCAATCCCCAATCCACAATATTTCACCACAATGACAAAAACATAAACCTCTAGGTATGTACCCTTATTGTTGGACACATTAAAATTTCATGAAAAGTTGAAGAAACCCAAATAAAATTTAAGGAACATGAGAGGAAACTTACTCAATTAAGTGATATGGAAGAAATTTCCTCCAAACCTCCAAAATCTGAATCACCAAGTAAACTAGATTTTTAAGGAGGCTCAAAAAAGTAATAGTTGGTTTTTTGTGACATAAATCGAGGAAAAAGAGTCAATGATGAAGGTGTTATCAAAGAAGCATTATACATATTCAAATCTAGATAATTTGAGAATGACTAAGACGGATTTATCTAATCCATTGAGGAGATGCACTCTAAATAAAAAAATCAATAATGGGGGAGTCTCTTAGGATTTTTTATTCTAGTGGAAGGTGAGCTTATTAAAAACAGCCAAATAAAAATGAGATATTGATAAATGAAAAAAATAATTCAATTTAGGAAATGGGCTTACGGGGTGGCCCAATACCATAATAGAAAACCCAAATCCATCATTATTATGGATTTATGTGGCGTTAAAATTGATATGGTGGTTTTAATATACATGGTATTTTAATAGGGAAGTGTAATGGGTATAAAGTGTTTTAAAAAGAAGGAGTTATAAATAAGACATATATTATTTTTAAAACTGGAAATGGGCACGCGGTTTGACCCAAATCATGGAAACCCATCCTTTCCTCAAAAAATGAATGGGAAACCCCCAAAAAATGTAATAATTAAATTTTTATTAAAAAAATTAAAACAACTCATGTATGTGGCACATATAGTATCCATGATATTCATGATTTGAAAAGAAGATGATATTTGTGTTGTGATAATTTTGATTTATAAAAAAATTCAAATTCAAAGAATTAGAATTCTCAAATCATTCAAATAATATCATGGATTTCATTCATCCAAATATTTTTCTGAAAATGTGATTGAAATATAAATTCAAAGATAATTTTTCTATTAAATTCATTGGTTATTTCACTCCTAATACATATATAATGTTATCCAAAAATTACATCAGATGATCTGAGAGTGTTTATGAGTTTCAAGAGAATGGAATAAAATGAGTATTTATATTCAATGCATTGGAAAATACATATAAAATTTTTCACACAAAAAATAATTATTAAAAAAATTAAATTCATATACATTTAATTCACAATGATTTCGGTGCACCATAGACACCATATTGAAATTGAATTACTGAAGGAAATAATAAATTTTTAGTTGATATCAGATCAACTATGTAAATAAAAACAAGCTATTTATAGATATATATGATGGTAGATTATATGTTAAAAATTTTACATTAATTATAATTATTTTTAAACAACATGTTTTGATTCAGAACTATAATAAATATTCAAAAATGAAATCCAGGACTGAAAATCAGAAGGTTTTTTAGAGACCCTTCATCATTTAGAAAAATTAGAGATCTTAAATTATTTAATCAAGGTTGTGTAGATTGATTATCCTTGGATGTTATAATAATAGTGTTGGATTTAGGTGTTCTTAAAATAAAATATGTGAAATTATTGATTCTGAAGATTTTAATTTTCATGAAAATGTATATGTAAACAAAAAATGTAAATTTCGATGAATGGGGTGAAGAGAGAGTTGTTGTTGAAAAAAATGAAGGACATTATACAAATGGTTTTCCAAAATATTAAAATATTTTTATTTCACTATTTCCAATGATGAGAAATATAATTTTATTCATTATCATTGGTTTAAAAAATAAATGGATGTAAGAAATTACAATGGTGACAAAAGGTAAAAATATCAAAAAATAAAATATCAATGTTTCTTTTACATAATAATTTTTATTCAAATTATCAGACATGATATTTTAATGAATATTTTAATCATCATTTGAATATTCATGATATATTAAATTATTTTTACCATATTAAGATGAATGATATATGAAATCATACACCCAAATACTATATTAATTTTTTTTTGTAAAATGATTTTGTTCTATAAAATTTTAAATTAAGAAGGGGAAGTGATTAGAATGAAATAAAAACTAGTTTTATAAGTCTAATAAGAAATTGAAGAGATTTATTTTGGTGAGACTTATTCTGGAGTAGAAATTTTAGAGTCAAAGAAAATTATGTTTTTTTTACTGGACAATAAGGATATTACTATTTTTTAATAGACATGATATAATATTTTCTCAATAAAAACATTATGAAGATGTTTATGCTAAATAACTATATGGAATTATAATTTTTTAATATCAAATACAATAATTCATGGTTAAGAAATAATTATTTGCAATTACGAACACTCATATAGTTTCTTAAAAAAATTTACATTCATTTCAAAATGTGACGATCATTATGTAAAATATAGCATATAGTAATATCTACCTAAATAAAAGTATAGATATCACTCTCATTGAAATTGTGTATGCTGATGATATTATAAATCCTTTAAAGGATGAAGGGTAATTTGGAATTTCTTCCAAGTATATTAAAATTTAAATTTCATATAAATTGTTTAGTGCAATGAAATATAATATTATATCACAAAACTCAAAAAGTACTAAGTTTTTTCTAGATAATTATGCTATTAAACTTTTTATCATGTTTTTTGTTGAAAATTCAAAAAAACATCAAAAACAATTATGGGGGAATAGTTTTGATTAAAGATGGATATGGAAAGGAATATTATTATAAAGAATTATAAATCTTATTGTATGTTATTTATATCTAAATTAATAAACAATACATATTTTATATGTTATTCAACTATAATCATGATTCCAAAGAGGTCGAAAATAATATAGTTCCATGTATGGAAAAAATTAACAAATATATCAATTAAAATATATAATTCTATATAAAATTTGATTGATTTGGGAATATTATTTTGTTTTGTTATATGTAATCGGATTGGTAATGATATATTGATGATAGAGTATCTTAATCCAATAATGTATTATTTATGGGAACATGTTTTCTGATTTGGTGATATACACATTTTTCGATGATATTATTAATTAATTTTCAATAACATTAAATATATTTTAATCAAAATTCCATTGAATAGAAATATATTCACCAGAATTGTAAAATTTTGAGGAGTTAAAAACAGTTTTAATGTGATTTTATATTGTTCTCATAGAATTAATATTTAATGTGGAAATTTGAAGTCATATTTTATTCAAAATCATTCCTTTAAAAAAATAATTACATTCAAGTTCATGAAATCCGTATAAAATGGGTGTACACCATATATCATACTCAATAAAGACAACTAGTCATATATTACATATAGAGGGAAATCAAGATCCAGTAGATGAATTGGGGATCAAATACATTGTAGGTTTTATGTAGGGGTGAACCAGCAGGGAGTAGCAGTATGCATAGTGGCCCATATAGTCATTTGTTTAGGTGAAACTAGAATAATTTCATCGAATAGCTGATCTCAACCTAGATTCCATGACAAAACATAAAAAAATTCACACCCTTGTGTCTTAAATTGATGTAGGACACATTTTTGGGGAAAATTTTCCCCTATATATTCTTTCATCCTCTACTGAGGCATTACCTTTATGAACTCAAATGACAACCAGTCATCTCTATCATCATCTCACCGTCCACCACTATATCTACTAGAATCCATCATGTCCAACACATAACCTTAAACTAATGCACCAATCTCATATATACCCTAAAATATTCTACATACCACCATTAAAACAATGATCTTCCACCGTGATGAACATTCAAAGGCTCCACCAGACACATTATATGCCAGAAGAAGTGTACCTCAATATTTAATTCTCTATATATTTTTTTAATCCACTATTTCTCTCAAATCGCAACGTCTATGATTGAACTACTCACATAGGGAATGCACTGCTACATCTTTCTCATCCACCGATCCATATTCATTCTCAGCATCCAGCCATTAATCTATCATTTATAAATTCCATTTCCACAATGGAACTGAGATCGAGCACAAGTGCATCACATTAGCCAGAGGACATGAACTCCATTAATCATGTATGATGTCTAAGAAGATCACCATGGACCTATTCAAGGTTCATCCGTCCATGTGGTGGTTGGGGAAAGGGACAATATCCCACTACTCGGTGAATCCTCCATTTCTACATTAGCATAACACTGAGGTATTTTAATTTGCCACAAACATCCCAAAAAATCATCGCAACATCCCTTTTAAAAGTCAACCTTCATGATGTGTTAATTCATAAAAAAACCAAACCATGCATCACCATGGGAAATTATTCCATTCGTCATGATTTTTAAACAATTGTGTTATTTGGGTGTTTCAATTAATTTACTATAGAGTATCCGGGATAATAGATATTAAATAAATAACTGGTTCATGGGAGAATTTATTCCAAGTCAGAGTGCAAGGAACCCCACTATGTACCGATAAATATATTCGATGATGACACCAAATGGTTAGTCTATACCACAATAGAGAAGAGCATGAGGAGGATGGTCTAGAAGATGCTGTCTTGTTTAGGTTTTCTGATCATTTTTTTTCTATATTTTTTAGTTTTATTTTAATTTAAAAATTATATATTTTTTAAAAAATTATTTATATAATATTTGTTGTAATATTTTTCACCGATCGATCTTCAGTTCTAGTTTTTTCCCTTATTATCATTATTAATTATAATTTTATTATTAAATTTTTTCTTATATTTTAATACTTCATTTTTTATTTTATTGTATAGTCATATTATGAATATATTTTATTTTATTCTCTCTATCTCACTGATATTTTTATTTTATTATTTTATTATACCCATCGTCATTCTTTTTATTTTTGTCTTTATTTTTATTTTTATTTTTATTCTCTTCTCTTATTCATCCATCGACCAATGTGATCTATTATTCTTGATAATGGGATGCTAACCCACGTATTGGACTGTGGGACTTTAATGTGTTGATTAATATTTCCTTATAATTTTATTATTTCTATGACATATATTAGTATAATTAACTAGTGTATTGATTTTCCCATGGGCAGTGATTATCCCACATGACATGAAACTCAATATATTTCAATTCTTTTGTTTAATATCTTTTTTCTCTTTTCATTGATAATATCTTAACATGATGGAGAAGAAATAATTAAAGGATGAAATGATGTTAAAAATGATTGGTCTTGGAAGATATAACACCATCGATCAAGGTGTGTAATCAACCATGATTACAGTTTGAGGTGGAATATTGATTACATATGCATTAATAGACTCGATAATTTAAAATTAAAAATAATAGTAATTCATCTTGAGAATTCATGATTGGGTTATAAAATTGTAAAATTATAATGGGGAATAACGATGGATAACAAAACAAAATCTAAAACCTTTATCTTTATTCCGTATGTCATTTAGTTTAGAATTAAATTTTAGTTTAGTATAAATTCACATTTATTCAATCACATAATTGTTATACAATATAAATATAAAGTCTTAAGAAAATATTTATCATTATTTTATTTACTAATAAAAAAATTAAAAAAATTAGTTTTGGTATTTTATAATAATTCTGTCAACAAACTCAAAAGCACAACATGTTAAGTGACCATGGTTAATAACTATACTTCATTACTAGATTGGTTTTCTTTTACCACACCCTGAAATTATCATGTTTCAAAAAAATGTATTTTCTAGGAATCCAATCCCTTATTTACATTGATTTTATATTTTAACATTTCACTTAGATTTGGTTTCATTAATAAAAATAAGAAAAGTTCATGATGTTTTAAATGATCATTTTCTCAATTCATTTAAAAATAACACTCGGGTGTAAGAACATATTTTTCAAAATCCTTTTATGGTGGATATCATAAAATAGTTTATGATCTCATTAACCTCATAGAGATTATTATAAATGGGTATAGAACTAGAATTTTATTTCAAGAATTAGATGATATGGTTGATGATGTCAACATTGATTATAAGTTACAGAATACTATGAGTTAACAAGAACTAGAGGAACATAATATTAATAAGTATATCATGGAGGTTGAGGATTGACTTGAGTACAATCAAAATCCAGAACATCTAATAGAATGAATCCAGAAATTCAATTATAATCATTAGTTGATTCATGGAGAGTGAAGTATTTCTACCGATGTTACTGTGGGAGATCAAAATGATCTATATGACTCTTGAATAAACATGATGTGCAAATTTATCATCAGGATCTTAAAAAATTAAGTGATCCGTTAACATTTCATGCATCTCTAGTAATGGAAGAGGAGGGATCCACAATAATGATTGTATTTGACAATAGGATAGAGATTCCTGACTACGTACCTATATCAACTAAGATCCAACATCAAGAGTCTCATTACACTATGGCATTGATAACACCCATATGGAAATTGAGTGATGATATTTACTAGCACTCATAATTATCTATGATTATTAAATATTATTTTTTATAACTCCTTATTTTTATTGAATGTTTATATTTGTTAAATTGTTTTCATGTCTTAGAGGGTGATGATGAAACCAGACATACACCTATTGGCAAAAACAGATAGATCACTAATTTGGATGAACATTAATTTTAGGATCCCCATAATGATATTGAATATTACTTGATATATGAAATCATGATAAAGGGTAATAATATTGAAGGGTATAAATTACATATTAAAAAATATTATTTATATCTTGTTCACGTAAAATAATGATCTTATTCTGATATTTATCATTCAATTCAAGAATCATATATGATTCCAATTCCATATGAGAATTAGAATAATTATAAAGTAGAAACCAACCAATAGGATGATCCTTACATTATCACCCCCCAATACAAGATTCAACTAATTTTAATTGGGGAGGGGGTTCAGTATACTCATCTCATTGGTCATTCTTCATCAACAATGATAAAATTAATGTTTTGAAAATCCTCATGTCATTATTAACATCAATGACACATCATCCAGCAACTACATCAAGACAAAACCTGGTACATAAGTGTTGTGATAGTAAATTAAATTACCCTACATAAGGGATTGTACTAATATTTATAATTTTATTTTATCTATAATTTCAATTTCAGCATTATGAATTTGTTTAGTATGAATCCAACTCTATCTATCTGTTTGACATTTTATGGAATTGACTCTATGCACAATTGAGTAATTAAATTTCAAATTTTCATGATAGGATAATAAACCCATCGAACTAGTGGAAGAGAAAGTCCATACATCTAGGAATGATCTCTGCTTCATTCCATTTTCATCCATTCCTACAATCCAATGATTAATATCACAATTTATTAAAGATGATGTGTGCTGGTGAAGGAAGTAATTGTGGATGATATTAAATATATTTTAATGAAAATGTCATGTGTATGTTTTGTGGGAATAAATTGAGGTTGTTTATTTATTCATGATACATAAATTTTATTATATTTTTATAAAAAAGTGGAAATTCAAAATAGAACCACAAAATTTTGACAATGGATTATCATTTTGGATAACAAAAAATAACCATTACTAGTCATATAGACATTATCATTGGTTTTAATCTAGTGGATAATATATTATTCTATATATAAAAGTATAAAAATAATTTTTTTTTAAAATTTTAATTAAAAAATAAATATAAGAAAAAATAATACTAGATAGGATTTTCTAGAGGGTGAAAAAATATTTAAAAAATACTAAAATTTAACATGTTTTTTAATTTTTTTTTGGGATGTGGAGAGTTGTTACAATTATAATGGTATAATTTCATGAAACATATTTTATTTAATATCATTATTTATGATTTAAGAGATAAATATCTTCCTTGAGCCATAATTTTTAAAATAATAATTCTACTAATAATAATCCTGAGAGACAATTGATCCTTAATTTCATGTCCTCGTGAAATCTTGTGTCCATTATCTTTACGAAATTGTAAAAATATTATAATTTACATAGTTATGGATATAGTGCTTGATCTCATGATATGTGAATAAATCTACTTGAATTCCTTCATGAGAGATGAGTGAAATGATCCATGTGTGATTAATAATTATTCATCATGTTTAATAATAATATATTAATAAACTTCAATGAATTAGAACATAAGTTCTATTGTTATTAAAATGGGAAAAATTAAAATGACAGAATTTTTAGAATTTGAAAATATTAAAATTAAATTAAATTATATGTGAATATTGAATATTTTGACTTCACATTAAAAATTGATTAATTTTTTAAATTTATAATTGAATATTGATTGAATTGGTGACCTATGATAATATATTTTTTTATTTTATTCTTGACTAATAGAATCTCTTATGTGTTGGGATAATTGAAATAATAATTTTTTAAATATATTTATTCAATTTGAAGTGGTTTTGAATGAAATTATAATATTTATTAAATTTAGTTTTAATATTTTAATCTAATGATGGAATTATTGCATAGTTAAAAATTGTTGGAATGTGTGTTTGTAATGTATTGCATTTTTTTTAAATGATATCATCATGTTTTTATCTATATTTTTAATTCACTAAAAATTCTGGCCATTCCTATAAAGGCCTTACACCAGGGTCAGGGCACATTTTACCAACTCAAGAGAGAAAGCTGGTCACTCAATTTATTGGGAGGGAAGTCTAGAGCCTATGATGGAACATCGGATCAAATCCTATGGAGGTGGAATGCTGGTTGTTAACCCTATGGGGAGTTGTTTTAAGGAAAATTCATTCCAATTGTGTTTGAAGGTTAATCCAAGAGGCCATCCTTGGAGCATCTAATATTGACCAATATCCCACAATTATCCTTATAAATAGTGAACCCAATGCACCTTGTTTCAATATGGGATATATTTTTAGGGTACTATTCATGCCCTCCCAAATCCACTGAGCACCACTGCTGATCCACCTTCATCCTATCCTACCGCTGGAATTTTACACCACCGTCAACTCACCATCATCCACCAAATCACCTGGAATAATCAATGGACACCACTAAATCTCATAATATATCTCCACATTAGTATTTTCCCTTAAATACCACTATGGATAACCTTTTATGCTATGATCATCCACCATGAAGATCATTCAGAGTCTCCTCTAGAAAAATTGATGACCAGATATTGTGGTTGATTCAGTTTACTTTTCATAATCCATTTCCACGTCCATGATAACTTCCATATCTCTAATGGCATGTTGTTGTCATGCACCCCATAAATTAAAAACATCATCGTGCTCTGAAGTCAGTCATCCATTATTCACAGTCATCAGTCACCACTATTTCCCATGATGAAACCATTACGTCAACATTTCATGTTTGAGAAAGAACCCTTCACAACTACCTTTGGTTGTGACCTACACAAATCATCATATATTCCATAGAAGATCACCATGATCCTTTTCATGGTTCATATATCCATGTGAAGACCATATAAAGGGAGGATATATGGCTACTCAAATAAGGCTCCATTTCCAAATCAGCCTAATACTAAGCCACTTCCTTGTTCCTCATCCACCCTAAATCATCTCTACTCTATTCCCTATTACCAACATGATTACTATGGATAAGATCCATGAAAAATCCATACCACACCACAATATATAAAATTCATGTTTAATGCATGATTTTAAAACACTTATTTAATTTGATTTTTTCCATTAATTCACTCCTGATCCTCATTGAGTAGAAATTTACAAAGAATATCCAAGTCTTCTAGTTATTTATTTACTTTTGCTAATGCACCCCATTTACAATGTATATATAGAGAAGTAAGATGCTACCAAAGGGAGAGTATGAACACACGCCAGAAGATGGCCTGATGAGGTCAACCGAAATAACGATACATCATTTTCCATTATGTTTTTTAAATATTTATATTCTTTATTATTTAATTCCTTTTTAATTGTTATTTTAATTTAGTTTTAATAAATTAAATTCAAAAAATAATGTGTTAATGTTTTTTAACCCATACATGTTCTTTTGTTCTACATTATTTCTTCTTATTATTATTAATATTATTATTATCATTCATCAAGATATTAATTTATTCCTATCCTTATTTAATTTAATTATTCATTTTATTCTTCTAATTTATTTTATTCTTTTTATATCATCACATTAATTTTTTTATTTATTTTTCTCATACGAATACATTATATTTTATTATGCATTCAATTTAAATTTTCATTTTATTGTATTCTATTATTATTCAATCCATAATATTGATCTTGTTCAACCATTAATGGGAGGATGACTTGAGGCTTGGCCTTGGAGAGGTCAATGTGTTCTGCATTCTTTATTTAATATTATTTTATTTTTGTGGAATATATTAATATCTCACATGTATATAGAAATTATCCCTAGTTTGGTTACTATACACCATGACATGAATCCCAATATTTTTCTATTAATTTTATATAGATTTTACTTCTCAACATTGGGTATTTATACACAAAATAGAGTTTTGTGAATTGGTGGAAGAAATGGAATCAATAGAGATGATTCCTGGAAGATAGAACACCCTTGACCATGTTGTTTCATCAAACCTAAATACATCAGTGATTTTATTTGAGATTTATTAGATATTGAAATATTCTACATCTTATAAATAATAATAATAGTAATTCATAATTTCATTTCATGAACTGATTATCATACTTAAACAAAAAAAATTTGAATATTAATGATGGAACACAAATATGAACCTAAAACCATGTTCTTTCTTCCCAAAATATTTTTTATAGAATTTCACAATAGTTTAGTTTAAATTTTAATTTTTAATTTTACATTATTTTTTATGAAAATAAACATTAAATTCCAAAAATATTTTCCTTTTCTTTCATAATAAAATAAATTAGTTAAAATGGTTAAGAATAATTGATTATACAAACACTGAAGATATTCATGTGAGATCACCATGTTCGTCCACTGTGATGCAGTAGAAAAATAACTCTATTTTACCACCCCAATACTAAAATCCGTTGGTTAATATTCCATAATAAAATATTTAATTTTGTAACTAATTTCATGGATAAAACAGAATATATATTCAGAACTATAGATGAAACAAAACCTATGTGGGTAATAACATAGTTGAGTGATTTTATTGTTGAATTAATTTTACCCCTTTATCTTTGGTTTTTGTAATTAATGGTCTATATATATCATTAGTAATAGTTAGAAATATTCTATTTGATAAATATTTATGTCAAATCTCACATCATGGAGTAACATACATAGAAGTATAACCTCTTGGTGGAAATCAATCCTACAATGCGACATGATGATGATATATTCACCAAACCATTATCGATGAAACTTTTTATAAACTAATATCTAAAATATAACTCTAAAAATATTATCTCCATGTATGATTAATTTGTTTTCCCAACTATAATATTTTTTTAAATAGCATTTTTATGATAAATAAAATGATTATTCATAAATATTTCCTCAGTCATGTAATATACTATTTTATAAATCTATTTATTTTGGGGATATATAAAAAGTTTTATGTCTTCATATTATTCTATATAATATGTCAATTATTTTAACATTTTCATGAATTACATATGTAATGAATAATTCTTACAACAATTTTTTCATTTTTTCAAGAGATGAATGAAAAAAATTGATGACGCGATGGAATGTTTGATGTTGAAGATATTGATTCAAGAATCATTGGATATAGGCCACATGGATTTTTTTTTAAATATTATTATTTTGTACATTCATATCCCTCATAATGGAATATAATATTCTATAATTTAAAAAAAAATATTTATATTAAAAGTTTTTATTGATTTATGGAATTTTGTTGAAAATATTATTCAGATGGGTGATTTTTTTAGAAAAATATAACCTCAGTTTCCAATTGAAAGATGACTACTGTATTATTTATTTGTATTTATGAAAAGAAAATGATCATTGTAATTCCTAGATATAATAATTTGATTTATCAAACATTGAATAAAATTAAAAAAATTCTAATGAATTCCTTTTAATTTTTTTTATTCAAATGGGTTTTTATGGGCGTTAATGTTTTTATAATTATCATTTTGATATGGTCAATTTCAATATAACCAAGGAAGTGTACTACATACATAATGATGTAAGAGGGTCTTGAAATGAAATAAAATTATACCCTATGAAAATTTCAATGTTCTAAACCACATCAAAAATTCATTAGAACAATGTTTATAAAATTAATTTTAATTTTAATTTTCCGGTGTTTCAATGAAGTCAATGTTTTCTAGATGTAGATAAACGTATCAACATGCACCAAATGATGATTTTTGTTAATTACCTTTTGATTATTTTATATGGAATTTAATAAATTAAAATGTTCCCTATCAAATTGTGTTCATAAAATGCTTGTGATCAGGTGCATTGGATCATTTAATATCCATAAGAAAAACCCATTCGATGGATGGACCAATCCAATTAATGAAATATATTTGTTGAGTTATAGAACTATTTGATTGACTATCAATACATATCAATAAACAATGTTCAAAAAATAAGACATAAGTGATTATTTTTGTAATATATCAATAAAGAGAGCTTCATATAATAATTCATCAATGGATATACAGACACCGAGAAGGACATAGAGAACCAAATCCATCAGATGAGATGAAGAAACTAATCCATTTGAAGGGAATCATAGATATAATGATCATATGGGATTCATATACATATACATCATTTGAGATATATACATTTATCCATCAATGTATATTTATAAACCAACAAATAATAGGATATAGAGAAAACAATCGATAAAATAATATTCATAGATCGATCAATAAGTTGAACTTTAAAAGACAAACCATCGAAAGTTATTTGGAGACAGATCCATTAGACGACCATTCATGACTGATCCATTAGAGAAGATGATAACACTAATTTAATGGATGAATTATTTCATACTAATATCTTATTGGGGGATTCTTTTTTAAGACAAGGTTCCAGAAGACTAATGTGAAATCAAACAGAAAGAGAAAGAGGTTATAAATGATTCCACAATGTTTTCAATCATTTCTAGTTGTCTATGAAGATTTTAGTTATCACTATTTTAATCATCACGGTGATAAGACATTTTTGATTAAGAATAATAAATATTTTCATCAAATTTTTTAATTCGGATGATAAACATATTGATTTATATAATTTCAGACACAATTTAACTTAATATATATTTCTATAATTTTTTTTGATGAAAAAAATTTAGTTGAAAAAAGTTTTGATGATGATTCAATGAAAATATTGGAAGTATAAATAGTTTATTATATGTTTTCACAAGTCTTAATTTGTGAATGATTTTATAAATTTAATTAATTTTATAGAATGTATAAAATTTTGGGTTCTCTCCATTACAATTTCGAGTACACCTATATGATGGGGATCATCTATGATGTATAAAGGAACTATTAACATATAAAGAAATAGGAATCAATTAAGTAATTTTGATCATAATATGATTATAAAATGACATTAGAAAATATATTTGGATAGAATTTTTATTATATATAATTCATTAATGAAAAATCTTGGTGACATAGAGGAATATGTTTTTGTGATCAAAGAAGCTATTCCATACAGTTTCATTTGACAGACTGGATTAGAATAAGAAATCAAACTAAGTGATCAGATTAAGTTTTGTACTAATTCTACAAAATAATTTCAAATATAATTCATGTTATTAATATAAATAATATTTATTATATATATATATTTTGATTCATCATTATTACAATACTCAAAATTGACTATTTATAGTTCTAAAAGTTGTATAATATTTTATTTGTGTATCTTGTAGTGTTCAAATTTAATGATCGGTTCCATTGATCATAGTGTTTTACATGTGTAAGGAAGTATATTACCTGTTGTATTAACTCAAATTGATTTTTTTGGGTGGGTTTTATTATAAAGAATTACTACCAAACCCTTAATAAAATACATATTCATATTGATTTTTGAAAATTATAATCAGTTTTTCTCTATTGTATGTTTTTATAAATTTTTATCTTGATAATTAATTTATCATTTAAAAAAAGTTAAATTAATTATTAATTTTATCAGAAAAATTTAAATATATAATTTATTCACCCCTCCCCTCTAACTGATTACATTGATCTTATGTGGGCTTTTACAACCATAATAACATCTACATGAAATTTGTTTTGAAAAAAATATTTTATCTAATAAAATTTTAACATTTATCTGCATAAACATAATATCATTATTAAATAATATTCTATTATTATAAACCAAAAATATATATATAATTCTTACTATTAAATATTCTTTTCAATTATCATTGGTAAACAAATAATTCAAAAAATTTATTTTTTAATATGATACCTTAAATAAACATAATATTTTTCGTTCCACCCCCTCATGTAACCAAAATTTTGTACAACCTAGAACATCACATAGACATAATGTGGTATATACACCATTATAACCCATGAGTATTGTTTTCATCTCCCATGGCCTAGCCAGATGTGGTGGTATATCAGACATCATATTTGTTGACCTTTATATAAAATAAATTAAAAATAACTATAATTAAAATATTCATATTTTTACATGAACCTATATTTTTATAATGAATATAATAATCATCCTTAAAAATATAGTTATTAATCAAATAAAAATTATAACAATAAATTTTTCCTATAATGATATAAATTTCCCAAAAAAGGATGTAATTACCTCAATATCATGTACATGTCAATGATTATCTCTTCCTCAATTATTAATCATTCTATATAGAACCAAAAATCAATTAAACCACCATTATTAATCCTTAAACATAGTTTTGGAAAATAATTTATTATAATATTTAACTAAAAAACTTTATATTTAATACATGATTTCAATTTTCTCGAATAGTAGCATGTAATCATTTAAGTAATTAACATTTTCCTTGAACCATAAACTATGTTTTTTTCATCATATGAATTAATACCCCATTATATCCCCATTTCACTTATAATACCTTCATCATAAATATAAACACAATTACTCAAAAAATTTTTACCACCCAGTTAAGAATTATTCCAAAGATATCAATTATCTTAATGCTTATTAATTCAACATTTAAATCATTTAACCAGAAATGATTCCATATTGAAACCATTATTATCATCCCTTTCATATACTGATCCCTTCAATTTACTTAATAATTAAATATTATTTTACCTTTTTTAAATTATATAAAACATCACCTCGTTCAATTGACACATTAAATTCAGTGATTATTTCCATATTCTCGACATATATGAAATTTAATCAACATTCATCTATAGTCTCCACCACTAAAAGTCTCAATGAATTATATACTTCCCATTATTAGTGATTCTAACAATTGTATAAGTTTTGTATTGTTGGTAATATATCATGATAATGATTTAGAGACTTCATATTTTTTTCACCCTAGACATCACTTCATTTGGTTGAGCATCAGTTAGTTTTTTATCACATTCAATGTTAACCCAGTTTTTTATGTTACCTCTATTTAAGGAATCTATAAATCCCTGTGAAATAAAAAAATTCATAGTTTGAAACAATGTAATGGAAAAAACATATCAATATGATTTATAAAAAATTATTCATTCTTTTAAATTTAAAATAGATTATGATTATCCTATGTCATAATATATCATTATATATTAACTAATTCATAATGGTTCAGTTTTTTTTCTTGATTTTCTACAACCTATACCCCACGATTGTAAAAATAGGTGTCTAGTTTTTCTAATTATCATGTAAAATTTAATTATCGACTCAATCCTAAAAATTCATTTTTGTAGTAATTTCTCATAGGTACATGTCTTTACAGTCAACAACCAATTTTATTATCCTTATATGGATGTAATTTTCTCAAAAACTCGGATTCTATAGATCACCAAGATTATAAGAAATTTTTTACAAATATTCTTATCATTAACATCTATCATAGGGTTCTCAATGATATTTTTGAATCTTAGTTTTAAAAGTTATATTAAAAATTTATTTGATAAAAAAATATGATTGAACAATCCATTTACTCATATTTTATCATGAATCTAAAAATTAATATTCATTAACCCAAAAAAAGGATCATAAATACCTAATGTATTTAGTGGAATCATTTCATGTTTCATAAAAGAAATCTAAAACATGGAATCTATAATTTTATAATTTCTTATAGTGATATCATAAATATTTTTATGATCCGAAAATAGCAAGGGTTAAACTGTGGAATAAAAAATAAATGGTTTGTAAAAAATATATAAATTAATAAAAAAGATAAAAAACATTACAAGATAGGGAATGATATGACATGGAATCATAAAAAATTATGAAAACATGTAATCACATTAAAGGATATCATAAAAGAAATGATATCTTAAGATCAACTGATTTTAGAAAATGTAAAAGTATCATATACCATGATAAAAACACGATAGATGTTTAATGATGTTGTTGAGATTCACAATGAAAGATTATATCATAAAGGATTAATGGTTCAAAAATTTTGGGTAGATATAGTATCTCCATGGTTATTAGATGCTTCATGAATAGAAACATTTTCCCTGAGTTGTGGGAAAACATTCATCATTAAGAAAATGCCTAGCGTGAATTGTGTAAGTTTATCGAGATATTGAATCATCACAAATTGTTGTTAGAGACAATACAATTTCCTTTTCACATTTTTTGGAATTATATAAATACTTTAGCAACATTTAAATAATCTCAATTTGAAATGATGATTTTGGAATGTAGTTCTCATAGAAATGTTAATGAATAAAGGAAGTTCATGGAGAAAATATATGTTTTACGAAAGGGTTAACCTTCTTAAATGTAATGATATTCATAAATGAAGTGAGAATTGTGATTATATTTGGATTCATGGATGTTTTGGAGTTTATTAAAATGGGATATTATAGTGATGTATTCAGTAGTATTATTATATCTAAGTGTTCTATAGAAAATCATGGATCATTGATAATGTGTTGAGAAGGTATTTCTATTAAATATATGGTAAATTGGTACTCAAATTGTAGATGAAAGTAAAACATAATGAATAAAAAAATTTGATGTAAAACATGTAGATTAAATTTATCAAATAAAGACTCATCTGAAGATTTTTTATCAAACATTATTAAATACACCGGAATGTTTTAAACATTGATAATTTGTAAAATAGGATGTATAATGAGTTGCTACAAAATTATAATTCTAATTACCCTTAGTTTTATTTATTTACAGTCACTGTGTATTTTTGTTGTCATGTATTGTATCCAAAGGGGGTTGATATAATTAAAATTGTTAATCATAAATCACATGAGTAAATTTTTATAATTTTAATAATAGCGAATGACTCAAATTACCACATAGAGACTATAAACCGTGTGTATTCATGAGAGTCATTATAATTAAATTTATGAATGAATTAATAATGAAATTGAAATTATATTTACTAAATAATAAATATATTTCCATTTATATGAAATATATTTAGTTAATTTATACTTTTAATCATTCATTTAATGAATTACAGAAAATCAAAGCACATCACTCCATGAGGTCATAATCTGACATACAGATGAAAGACATTATTAACAATTAAATAGGATAAAATGTAAATAAATATTATATATGTCTTTTATATAATAATTATAATTTAATTATTATCATATATTAATATAAAACTAATCAATATTTTCTTTCACTATAATTTTTAAATGAAAACGGAATCATGATGCCTTATGAGGAGGTTGGAAGACGTAAACATGAGCAATGTTAATATATTCACTAAGTAATAGATATTAATATGGTGTGTATAGTACAATATAAATGTATAATATTATAATAAATATAATATATAATTATTATATGTATAATTATATAGATCCATGAGATGCTGTGAGGAAAATGAATTACATTGGATCCTGAGGGAGTAATGTTACATACTAGGGATCAATGATGTTATTTCCCATTTGAGAGAGGAGAATATTATTTTAATAAATTGAAAAAAAATTAAATTTATGATATTAAGTTTATTATATAATCATGTTTTTATCATATTTGAATTATTTGGAATAATAAGTACAATAAAATGGTCGATTGAGGAAGTAAATAATTTTTCATAAAACATATTTTGTTCTGAAACAAATACATTATAATGTTGGACTTATGACCATGAAAAGGATAAATATTTATCTAGAGGGTTATTGGGATGTGATTTCATCCATAATTTTCTGATAGGTTGGGTTTTTTTGTTGAAATGTGTTGGGAGGGGGTATCCATTTATTTGTTGGGAGATGACAAAATTAAATTTTTTGAAAAGAATTAATTAAACACACATTTTTAAATGATAAAAGCAACCAATAGGGATCATTGTAAAATATTATAATAGATATTTTTTATATAATAATAGAAAAATTATTTAAATATGTTTTTTTATCTCTTACCTTTTTTTACCTTTAGAAAACTCATCATTTACATGACTATTATAAAGAAATTTTAATGTTATAAATATTCATTATGGTCAAGACTTAACACGAAATTATTTAATAAATATAAATTATAACGGTTGGAAATATTGATCCAATTATCTCCCTTTAAAAATAATTAGTGGCATAATTAAATTTAAAATTATACATTTAGATTTGTTGGAAAAAATGGTTTTCTTGGAATTGACTTTTTAATGAAAGAATTATTTCCTATAAAAAGGAATTTAATTATTATTCGATTAATTTATATTCACACACACACACACACATAAATATATATTTTATAAATTTTAATTAATCCATTCATCATTAGTTTTTATATTAATTATTTTAAATGTATAATCACAATAAATAATAAATCAATTTTTATAAAAAGTGTGTCTATATCAAAAAAAATTGAACTTGTAATAAAATCATCACTAAAGTTGATTTAAATATAATTATTTTTAGTTCATATTGATAAATAATTATTATATTAATTGGAATGAAAAATTAAAATATTAATGGGAGTTATGGAAATGAAATGTTTATTAAAATATATATTTAAACTACTCAATGAAAAAGTATTATTTTATAAAATATCCGAAAAATTTACCATATGATAACATCAATAGGAAAATTTTAATATATCTTTGTTTTTTGAAATATATTTTTTGAAAAATTGGTTTAAGGTAATTTTAAATTTTTTTATCAATTAATTTCCAAAAAACCATTAAAAAAATACATGTTTTCATAAACATATATTTATTTCCTTTATATCTTATTTTATTTCAAAAAAATAGATTACCGGTGAGGTTATTTTAATAAAATTTAAACAACATAATTTAACATTATTAATTTTACATATACATACCCACAAGCATAAAATTTATTTTATAACGGTAATTATTATTTAATTATTTTCAAAAAATATATCAGGTTTCTTATAAACACATTATTTTATTGAATTCATGATTCCAAAGAGATTAAATTTATACAAATACAAATATATACAAAATTACTGGTTCATTAAAAAACACATCCCTATAGTCTATAAATAGGACCATGACATGATGAGTTGTTCATTCTCGGTCTATATATACTGGTAATGAGATACTGAGAATCCCTCAAAAAAATGTTGAAATGATTATCCCAACGTGAAGAAACATACATACTATATATATATTAGTATAAAAACTATTTGAGAAAAATATTGAAAATGTTAGTGATTAGAAACAATTTATCAAAACAAAAACTTCTATATATTTCATAAAATCATCCTATAGAATTGAAACCCAATCAATCAATTTTTAATTCATTTGACAACTCAATAAAATTCCACCTTGTCACATCCACGTACCCATTCCTAGTTAAAATAAAAACATCCACATTACAATGAATTCATTCCCTGTCAAAAATTAGCCAAATCATGGTAGTAAAATCCACAAACATGTGTCCAAAGTTTGAGCTAAGAAAATCTACACGAACCCATTTTGGTGTTCCAAAAATAATGTATCTCAAATGATCCAAAAAATTTCTAATTAAGGAAAAATTTTCATGATAATTATTTATATATTATTATATCAAATTCTTGGTAAACAACCCCCTCTTTTCCAAATAATTGAAAACCATATTTATATTGGTTCAAAAAAGATTTTATGTAAGCAATTTAGATGTATAAAATCATTAATTATATCATATCGATCCAAAAAAAATATGATAATGTTAAATTCCCAAACACTATAAATGATTGTATAATCTAACTCACTAATAACATAATATCCATAGAAATACTAATTCATGATAAATTATATAGAGTCAATGCATCCACAAAAAATGAATTGAGGAATATCCAATAAAGGGAACCCCATTACAATTTCATCCTTTATCATTGATGTAATGTACGTATGAACTATTAATGTTGTAAGAACGTATAAAATGTAACCTCATAAAATTACATTGGAAAATGCCGGATAATAAGCACTCCTCCATTGATCCCCGAGAACCGATGCTCTGTATATATCAAATAAATTTCAATGGTCATATATCATTTCAAAGAAAATTAAAAATAAATCTGTATTCATTTATAATATTTTTAAAATATGCCACAAAAAACACATGATGATGATTTTATAATAAAATGATTATTCCATAAAAGATTAAATTCATATTTTACATAAAATCATTTGACACAAACATGTTAGAAAATAAATAGTAATGAAAGTTAATTTAAAAAACCATTTAATAAATTAGTAGATATCTCATATTATATAAAATCTGATTGGGATGGAACCACCAACTGAAAACTCGTATCTTACCCCAACATGCTTGTGTCCCACGCACATGAAAGGGAGATGAAAAAAATAAAAGTTAAAAGAGGGCCCATAATGCATTCTCCATATTTGTAATTTTTTTATAATATAATAAATGTTGATATAGATGTAGGTGTATGAAAAGAACATTATAGGAGATGTATTATGAAATTTTATATGTACTCTTTTAATTTGTTTGTAGTATATCATGTTTTTGTGTTATCATGTGAAATTTTGGAGTGAAATTGGAAAATTATGGAATGATGCTGGGTAGTTCCCACTTATCACTCAAAATTCATACAATGTGTGCCATTATTAGAAAACATTGTGAAACCATACATAGTGGATACACATTAATTACCTATGGTTTGAAAAATTATGACCCCCATTGATGAAATTGTGCACCCCCTAGAAGAGACACATTTTTAAGGAACACATTTTAGAAAATCTGGTACCCATTCCAAAGAAATTTTCATGTGGGTTAAAATAAAAATTAAATTGTTTTGTTTTTAAACCAAAACACAATTGATATCACTCAATCATAATCCAATTGAACACTGAAAACATTACCTAGTTTTTAGAGGCTCTTGTATTGATTCCAATGCCTTCTGAATTTTTTTTGACTATTTAACCTTTGATAGAAGATATTCACCTCTCCCCTTAAGAGATTATCATCTAGTATGGTTTCATCCATCTCTCTCATCGTTGTCTCATCCTTTGAAGTGACATTTTACTTTATTGATTATCGATTTCTATTTAGTGTTATTGGATCATGGGTTTATTGATCTTAAATCAGTGATTCAAATCCATATATTGTTTATAAATATTTTATTGATCATTATACATTAGGTGAGTATTACTTATTGAAGATCTATCTTCAAAATTTTTGAGGTAGGTTCCAAAATTCAAATACCATAGAATTGAATTCTAATATAATGCATGTATTATTGAATATCTATTTTCACATTTGATAATTGAATTTTGAATTAATTAATTTAATTAACCGATTTTATTTAATTCCAATTTTATGAATAATTGGGTTGAAATTTTGTGAAATTTTTGAATTATTGAAATTGGATTAATTTATTTGGGAATTAATTAATTTGATATTGGGAAATGTTATTTGAAATAATTAACTATTGAATAAATTAATGGGATATTTATATTGTTGAATTGACTTAATTAATTTATGAATTAATATATGGGAAAACAATATAGTGGAAATTTAATAATTAATTTCTTAATTAATTCATTGGATATTGAATTGTATAATTAGATTTTGTAACTTATAACATAATTAATGGGTTATATAGCTAAATATTGATAAATGTATTAATGATGAATTGTTCATATTATTACATGTAATTAAATTTATGATCTATGTTGATGTGATAAATTTTAAGGGTTTTCCATAGTGTGGAAGGCATATAACAAAGAGTATTAATATTGATTAAACTATAATGATGTGTCATAAGAGATATTTTTGGTATATATGTGACCAATATATGATTTATAGATATATTAGTGTGGGTCTAGGAATGAATCTCCAAATTCCCATTTGTGATAAATGAGTTTGGGATTGGTATAGAGGATCAAAATACCTATATGTGATAGTTGTTTTTGGGATAGGTATCGATGAAACAAATACACATATATTTTCATGAGAATTAGACAAGGACTAAGGATCCAAATACCAATGTAATGTTGTTTTTTGGGATATAGAATGTGGCTCCAAATACCCACAGGGTGTTAGACATAATGTTTTATGGATTATAGTTTTCTAGGGAATATGGTTCCAATTGACCGTGAAATGTTTTGATACTAAATGTTAAATTATATTCCTGTTTTTTTATATGGTTGAGACTCTGATATATGCCAAATATAGTATTTTGGTTTTGGGTGTCCATGGTAACACATCAGTTTATGTGGATTAATAATGAATAATGAAATGTGATAACAATTTATTTTATGCATTATACATTATTAATTAAATAACATCATATAATATTTTTTACTAAATATTGTATTAGACGACATTGGTGGTTGCCTACATAGTTGTATTAACACCCTTCTCGAGCAGAATGATCTATACTGAAATACATATAATTTTTCCAATATAAAATAATAAAATGTGCGCAATGAATGATAGATATATTTGGATGAATCCTGGAATGAGGAACTAGATGTGATTTAGAACCGGCATGATATTTTTCAGTGTATTTGTTTATTTTGGGTTGTTTATGTTGACGCGTGAAATGTATTTGTAATGAAATATATGTTGTTTTGTTGAAGATATTTTTTTTCTTAATTTCAACATCGTTTATTTTTTTGTTTTGATATTTGTTATATAATTTATTTATTATTATTTATATATGATTTTGTGTAACTTTGAGATATATCTTATAGTGTCCCCATGAATGATATTTCAACCACACTACTATATAGAATCCTCTTGTGTATGGAGATATGTGATTCAGGTCATGTGATTGACCATCCCAAGGTATAATAACGTGGAATCCAGTTTGGAACATTGTAAAGTTGTATCAAATGTGGGTTTATTTTATATTATATTATCATACTATTTTTAAATGTTATATATGATAACATGGGGTTTCAAAAGATGGTTAATATCTCATGAATGGGAGTAAATTATCATTTAATGAGGTTAAAATTAGTGTAACAAAATTGGAATTGTGGTTATTGGTTTTTCTTTTATAATTGGATATTATTTCTCCTCAAGAGATTCACTTCTCATGTGATGTGATTATTAATTTTTAGATTTTATGATATATGAAATGTGGTCTAGAATGTATTTCGAGTTGATTATCCATTCATCATTATAGAATCACTAGAATTGTTATTGCTTGAATCATTTTAGGCACACATGAGAAAAAATTATTTCAATTTATTAGTTTTTCAAATGTAATTCCTTTCCTCAATAATTTAAATGAAAAATATTCCAAAGATGAATTGAATTTTTTTAAAGAGATTCAAAATTAGAGTAAATTGTTTTATAATGAGATAATTGATTGATGGGATTGAGTTTATCCTTATTAACATTAGAGGTCCACTAATTTTTTCCCTCCAATTGATTGACTATGTGATGGTTGCACTATCACCTCCACTCCCCAACCCTTCCCAGCTGTTGGGGGAGGAGGGACCCTCCCTTTTTCACTTCTCTCCCCATTAGTATAGTTTTACCCATTTCATGAACTCTTAACCACACACCAGATTCTGGGAAATTTATTTTTTATCTTTGGTTCAATCATTCGACAATTGAGTCCCCATGGTTCCAATCTCTTCCATAGAGTTCATGCATGCCTTTGAATTTTTGGATCTCCTTTTTTTGGAATGATTTTGAACGAATAGACCCTTGGTGGATGCCTTATCCATGTTCGTGGTGGATTTATAGAAGCTTCAAGTGTTAGTGATTATAAGGATCTTGGACCCATTGAATTTCTTGAGTAGATTCATAGATAAAGATGACTTTATCACCACTTAGGAGAACACTCCACACATTGTTACAATTTTTCTCATTTCCCTTTTTTAGTGACCTTATGATTTTCACTTGAAGTATGATTCTCCTATTATGGTGATTGGGATCTCCCTTCCCACCATCCCAACACCATTTCAAGATATGATAATCCTTCATCTGATTGGATACATGGTGGGTGGATACCTATGTTTTGATTATCACCACCACAATAGTTTCCAACCCATTTCCCTGAGGAAAATTATCATAGTGGATATATCTAAGAGTCTAAAGTATTTTATCATATTTGAGGTATAAGGTGAGTTCTGTTGGATATAGAGGATCTATTTTGAATCATGGGATACATTATTTTTTTCATGTATTCATCTTGGTCACAACCGTAGTAGTTGAAGACAAGGAACACCTAGTTTACACCCACCCCCAAATTATTTTAGAATAGTATTCCCATGCCTGGTGTGGGGAATGATAGATGGGTTGTGGCATATTTGAATCCCCACATGGTTAAGTTGAGTACAAATACATGTTCCATGGATTCGAGAGTTATGGATGTGTTTTCCTAATTGATTCTGGATTTCAATGCCACCATGTGGACAGAGTTGACCCCAACCACTTTTGATGAAATATTTAAGGTTGAAGGGATTTTCTAGGATCAGGTGACTGAACAATTGGTTGATCATGGTGGAGATGATAATCATGTTGATTCTCAGGAGATAAATTTGACTCATTTCTATAAGGTTAATGTGTAAGTGTCGCCTAGCTATCAAATGACTTTTATTTGCAAGGATGTAAAGTTGATATCGATTTTTAATATCTTATAGAAACAGAATTAGGATGGAAAAGAAAATTAGGATCATGAAGGATGGAAAACAATTATACAAAGATGGATGCAAAACATGTGGGATTTAGACTCTTGTATTATGAAGAGCCAAGTGATAGACATGGGGATTGATATATAATCCTACTGTACCATAATGATTCTTTGGTTTTATTTTAATTAATGGAAAGGAATTAGGGGAACCACTTGAATGAGAATTTTCTAGTTCTCTAGTGTAAAAACCAATACAGTGAAAATATTTCTTGAACAACGGTAGTAAAATTTTAAACCAATCATTATGAACAAAAATATGTGATTTAATAATGGCTAAGCCATGGAAATATTAATTTACTAATGGTGAGGACTCAGTTTATGGAAAGATTCACAAGAAGCCACATTTTATGTATAGTAATGCTCTTATGGGTGGAGGCCATTGTGTAATTATTCAAAAATGGATTTAACCACTAAAAAGGATAAATGGAATTTGCAAGAGAGTAGGTTGGAACACTTTTATGTTGTTCATTATTATATTTAGGGAATAATTGGGATATTAGGAAAAGAGAGTAAAATTTATAAAGCTTCAATGGAAACCATGATTGACTCTTAGTGTGTAGTATATACAGAGGCCATGGAAAATTCATGTGACCTTATTATGTACTCTGAAATAGAATTGTTGGAGATGGCCTTGAACATTAATTCTTCAAATAAATATTCATAATGAATTAATAAGAGAAAAACTTAGGTCGACACAACCATGGATCAGAGAAATTTGATCAATAAAAAGATTTTAAATCTAATCATAGGCTTCATTGAGAAAAAGAATATTACAGAGGAGTTCTTGAAAACATGTGAAAAATTGGAATAAAAATTTGAAAATATTATAAAAATTTATCCACATTAAAGGATAAAAAATATTACCTTTAAATATTATATGGAGGTCATGTCTAATAGTTTAAAGATGAACATTTATAATTTTGTTCTTTTCTTTAATATTGGTTTTTTTGGTTGAACCATTATTTTTCTAAATTTTTTCTCAAAATTGTTCTATAATAAATATTTAGTTTTCAGTCACATTACCTATATTAACCAAGATAAATTTGTAGGATGGTTAACGGTAGTTTCAGTGCCTCTGTAATAACTGTATGCAGGGAAATGGGGAATGATTTGTGATGTGTTTTTTGAAATTATCTGACTAAATTTTTTAATTTTGTGTAATATAGGATAATATTTTACCATTATATAAATATGCCTCCACAATGAAATATTTTGATAAGTAAATGGATAGAAATGATCATCTAATAGTAGAACCTGAGGCACTAGTTGTACTAGGTGAGGATGTCAAATAGTTGTTCTGAATGAAATTTTCTTAGTACATAAAATTCATAGACAGTGTCATCAGGTGGTCTTTAAAAAGCATCTCTGTACTGAAATGGGAGTTTCATTTGCATCACTATATAAGGTTTAATAGAGAGGGTGGACACAAGGAATATATGTTTTAGATTAAGTCTATAAAAAAATAGTTTAACATTTGTTGAATCATGCAAAAAATTGAGTCAAATAAGATTATTATTGGCTATGAGGACTGATCAAACACTAGTGGGATGTTTATACTCTGGCGGAGAAAGAAGATGGTATGGTATGGAAGGTCATTCAGAAGATGATATGGGAACACTTTTATCCAAATACAAGATGATATAATAGTGTATGTACGTTCTTGTTACTGAATTAGGATAGTTTGTTTTTCATTGACTTTGATGGTCTCTTTAATAAATTTTAGAGTTTTGTTTCAGTGCTTGAAGTTATGAGACAACAATGGAATAGAGTTTACAAGATTTTTATACATTTTATACTAATCCTATATTAATATCATTTTTTGAAAATACATTATTAAGTGGTGTATAATTCTCTAATATCTAATGGGAACCATATGGTGGCTTCAAAAATAAGACATTTGGTTTCTATTTCATGATCAATAGGCTGATATTAAAATGGTAGGAAAAATCATTATGTGATTTTTAACTAATCCTGGGAAATAAGAGTGGATTGGGGGAGGATCAATTAAATTGTATATTACATGTGTAATTTTAGAATAGTGTAGTAGGATATGCCACTTAGATAGACATTTTCCCTATCCAAAAGTCAATTTTTGTGATAATGGAATTATGGGTCATCTACTATGGTTTTTTTTGGAACCCACATCAGATCGGTAGTGATGTAACATGTTGTAAAACCTAGTTAGTAAAGGGGATAATATAGACAACATTGGTTTGGTATTTGGGGTTATACAAACCATTGAGGTAGAGGCGGTGGATCTATGGACTCTAAGTTAGAGTGCATGTATTAGAAGAGTGTTCAAGATAAGGGGACGAAGACTACATCATAGAGTACATGGGTATGAAATTTTAATGTGGTTTTGACTACACGTTTGGATATCATGGAAAACCCATAGATAGCTGGAGGCACTATTCTTTAGATTTTACACTATCTATTTCCTTATATGATACGAGTGACACTCATTTTATTATACAGTGTAAAATGGAAATAGTTTAATCCTAACAGTTTAGTTGTAGAGTGGGGTTATGATTATTGATAAACATTTTGAAGTATGATCATGAAACAATATTCAGGAAATGGTCTTCTCACAATTTTGGGGCATACTACATCCTATGTTATATGTATATTCTAGATACTAAATGATTTGAATTAAATATTATTATGGAATTGTTATTATCATACTGATCCAACATTGACTACTACTACTAGAGAGTGACCATGAGGTATCTTTGGGGTTATAATTATTTTCACCATGTAGTGTGGGATGTCATCAAGGGTCATGTGGGTCATGTTCATCAACAAATGGAGGATCTCACCACCTAAGTTACAAGACTGTTGGAAGATGAAAAAGGTTAAAGAAAGGATGGATTTACACCCATGGAGAATATTTTTAATGATGTTTTTTCTAAAGATGTCTCATGGATACCAATTGAGAGAGATATATAATTTACAATCGATCTTATGCAAGTGACTATGTCATTTTCTATTCCACAGTACAAAATGACTTCAATAGAACATCAAGATTTAAATACTCAATTGTAAGAGTTGATGGATACAAGGATTATTTTTTCAGTATGGTTCCATGAGATTTTGTAGTAATACTACTAAGATGGATAAAAAGTATCTATTATAATATTATTATTTATAGAATATGAACAAGATGATAGTGATGTAATGATATATTTTACCATGTGTTTTTGATCATTTTGACTAGTTGAGGGGAACTTTTGTCCTCTCCAAGATCAACATTAGATCAGGGTATCATCATCTAATAGTTAAATAGGTTTATATATGTTGTACTATTTTTAGAAGAATTTATATCCTTTATGTGTTCATTGCAATTATATTTTTGGTGAATAATGAAACGACAGTGTTTATGGACTCAATGAAAATAATAATCAACCCATACCTAAATATTTTTGTTGTTGTGTTTTTGTATGAAATCTTATTATACACAATGAGTCACAAACATCATTCCCAATATATTAGAATCATCTTATGTAAACTGATAGAGAATTAGTTATATGCTATGAAATCTAAGTTTATGTTTTTTATTAAGCATGTATATTTTTTTTGTAACATAATCTTAGAGCATGGAATGTCATTCGAAATTGAAAAATTATTGCTAGATATATTTATTTTTCAGATGAATCTTTTATATGCATGTTTTTTATATGGATATTGGTTTATTGTCATTGGTTCATCAAGGACTTATACCATTTCGAGTTTCCACATTCATTCATGAATAAGAAGGGAACAACATGCGAATTGTTTGATGCATGGGAGAACTTATTTTTGGAGTAGAATAATATCATGAAAAGGACACAAATATTTATCATACCAGATACATGTGAAACATTTATGGAGTTTTCCAATGATTCTAGTTTTAATCTTGGAGTAGTGTTGATACAGGGTGAAAATGTTTTGGGATATAGCTCTTGGAAGTTGAAGATACATTAACATAACTACCTAATGTATGATCTAAAATAATTTGTTTATTTTATATATTTTTTAAATAATAATATGTAAGTAGAAATATTTATTGTCTATGGTGATCATAACTTCATAATCAATATCATTCCACAATGACATTTGAAAATATGATATTGAATATTGGATTAGTATATTAATTCATTCGACCATGATCTAGAAAATAATTTTGGGAAGCAAAACAATGTTGCTGATGATATAAAAAGGAAGAAACCGTACTTAAATAGTTCTAGTTTTTACTATTGAGTTGAAGATGATATCATTGGTGGCTGAAATTCATGTTTCTGTTATGTAGTGTTAGGTTCAGATGACCCATGTTTCTATTTATATTGAGTCATCACTTTTTAAATGAATTAGAGAGAGACTTTATGAGGATGTGAAATGTTTAACCTTGAGATAAATACTTAAAGGTGGGTTTAACCTTTATATTGGACCATAAATCGGGATGTGTGTAACATCCCAAGTACGAAAATAATTTTGGATTTTAATATCTAGGTATATTTTTAAATTATATAGTGTTTTAAATACTTATAATGAGAATAAATCCAATCTTAAGCATAGAATTCTCTAATATTTTTAAAAGATTTTTTTACCACAATTTGATGGTGTCACATTTTTAAATCTATCTTATGAAAATTTTATAAGAGCTATTTTTAAAAATAAACTTATTATTAATTATTGGGACATTGAAATTTACTTGGGATAAATTTTTGGTATTTTTCTGACAATATTAATTTTTTTATGAATAGGGAAAAATACTGTTATTACATCAAAACTGCATTTTCATCTAATTTATTTATATGGATAGATTATATTTTTAATTGGTATTAAAGTGTAATTAGAATATTTTTTACCATTTAATCCAATGGTGGTCATTATAATTAATTTCACTTTGGAATTGGGCATAAACAAGTGCCAACCATTTCATAGATATTGTTTCAAAAAAACCTGCTATTTGTTTTGACAAAGGGAATTATTTTTATATTATTTAATGAAATTTATATGTTTGGAATTCGGTAAAATGGATACCATATTTGGAATCATAAGGTCCAAATCCTGTAATTAAGATTTTTTTTGGACATTATGAATAGTAATGACGGTAATTATCTTTAATTATCTAGACTAATTAGTAATCGGGTAGTTAAGGATATTAAAATAATATCATAATAATAAAAAATAAACCAAAAATGTGTACTGATGCTACTGTTTGTGTCATGGCTGACCATGGGATGCCTTGTGCCAAACTTTGGAACCCCATGAAATCACTTTTGGTTGAATGTGAAACTTTAATATTTTATTTTTAAAGAAAGGAGAATATCACTAAAGAATGTATCACCTGAGTAAAACATTTTTAATTTTGACTACATAAATGATATCTTGAACTATAAATAGTAATTGGAAAGATAAAAATATTTCCTACATCGTAGTATATTTTATATAATTTTTATACATTAAATAAATTTATTTATTTATGACACCATGACGATGAAGCGATTATCTCACTAATGAATGATTTAAATAAAATGAAAAGATAATGTAAAGTATAAGAAATACAGTTTTAAAAGACCTATTTGATGATTATATTTCTAAACCTTATCATCTTATACATGAAACATATCAATGTGGGACATTTAAAATCTGAAAATCATTTTAATATAAATTAACATTTTATAACTTTCCAAGAGTGTCCTCCTCTCCTCTTATAAAAGGCCCCCACCTCTACCTCTTTAAACACAATCCTCATGCCATTGGCTCGGACAAGACATGATCATTTCATCTCTACACATTCCTCTCTTCATCCTAAAATTTGTACCTTAGGCAGAAAGCTCTTCAATAATCCCTTTTGGTTCAAACCAAGAGGAGTTACCTGATTTAAAGGTAAAGACATCTCTAATGTTATTTTGTTTTATTTTGCTTCTCAAACCCCCTAAACTCTCTTTATTAATTTATTTTGTAAAAAAATAGTATCATAAATATACTAGGATGTTTTTATAATAATTATTCGAGCTACACTTACACACACCATCATCTAATTGATAAAGAGTATATTGTTTCCATGGATGGTGAATTTCTACCTCACGAAATGATGATTGTTCAATATTCTTCTAACACCTTAAAAGGTGGCCATTAAGATGCCACTATAATTATATATGATATATAATATATTTATTTTTCCTTAGGATTCTGTATTTTTCATTTATGGCATACCTTTATGGTCCATTATGGGTAAACACGATATCTTCATTTTAGGAAGTGCGAACTACTTCCCCCTCAAAGTGATTTGATTCACTAATGCCATATGTAGGATGTATAAAGGATGGAGATAAAGATATTATATATGATGTTATTCTGAAATTATAATATACCTTTATATCATTGTGATTTTATTCCATTAAATATGAAATAGAAATGGAAGTATCACTCATCCGTACGTACGGATTACCGTCTCCATGAACGAGGAATTTCATTTATTACCTCTAAATATTATGTAATATTATAAAGGCATGAATATTCCGGATATATATTATATATATGATATATACATTATGAATATAATAATGGATATAATTGATATCTTACCACACGAACAACTTGTAATTATAAGAAATTTATTTTTGACTCAAGTGCCAAGGGTCGACAAAATGACCATTAATAACTTAAATAATTACATAGTGTTCATGAAATGGTAATAATTGATATAAAAAGAATAATTAACATGAAAAATGTTCTTAAGAAAGTAGAAATTAACTTAAGTTTATTATTCAGGATGTTAAAGAACGATCGAGTCAAGTCGAACCTGAGGTAAGGGAACTAGTTAACCCAATTTCCATTCATTGGGTTAATCTCCTTAATTCAAATTATGTCATGATATTATTATTTCCTATCTTTTAATTTTACTTTCTTTATGTTTACATATAGTGAATACACATAATAAATCTATTTTATTTAAAAAATGATGTTTTTATGGGACTTCATCTCAATCTCCTTTCATTGAGGCATATCTTGTTTTATACACAACCTTCTTCTATACGGTGTATAAACCCCTTTGAATTTTGCGTTTATTCAAAATGAATATTTTTTATAAAAATAGTTTTACAAAATGAAAAAAGGGAATGTTTTTGTCATATGTATGTGGTTACAATGACTTCTCTGCCTCCGTGACCATTATTTGAGTTTCGGCTTCCTCTACAATCCATAACATTTTTTTAAATGAAAAACAAATAACATGTTTTACTTTTATTTTATATTGGTGTTGAAAATTGTTTTTATAATGTTTTTGTTATATCAATGGGTTATTGAAATCTAGTTATTGAAACGTGGAAATGTTATGTTTCCTTTATGCATTTTTTATGTGATATGATTACGTTATGGTTCTTGGGCATTGTTTATTAAGACTGGTGGTTTCGTGATAAACTAAGGGCGGGAGAGCCTGATATAGCTCTCCAATGAATTGGGTAATGCGATGAGGTTTAACGTTATGGTTTCTCCAAAGAGATTTAGGGAATATACTATAATGGGTATTCCAAACGTAACCATGAGGGTTACTCCCTATGTTAGAATGTTATGAATGCCTCAAGTTACCTTTATGCCTTATGATTTCTATGAGTTATTCATAAATCTTACTATTTCATGAGGTATTTCAACATACTTATGTTTTATGAGTAAAGTATGATTTCATTGATTCTAATGTATACATGTACTAATGTTTCCTTTCTATATTTTTATATCCCATACTAATCTTTTTATGCTCATCCCAAGCTTTTGAAATGTTTTTCACAGGTCAAGGGAAAGGTACATGATATGATGATAGTGTCAAGGAAGTTTCACGAACGAATCCATGTTTTATTTTAAATATTTTTCCGTTGATGGGAAAATGACTATTTTCATTTATGTAACCACATTGTTGAAATGTGGAATGTAATGCATGATTTATGAACTAATTATCTAAAACTCCAAAGCTGAAAATATCCTCAATGTGTATTCATGAAATAACGCAAAATTAAGTATGGATTAAGGCTAGGGCCATATATTTGGCATCAGAGGTCGGATTAGATAACATTAGGAGTTAGAATTATAATAAATGATTATCAAAAAAATTTTATGGTCAAATTGAAATGATATAGAATTTGATGATTACCATGTTGCTTCATCTAAGACATGCTTGTTCAGAATGGATTTCCATAGAGGAAATAGTGAAGCAGTGCTAGGAAGGAATACAAAAGGAAATGACCTTCCGAATCAGCATTCTAAGATGGTAGGAATTGGAACTGAATAGTTTGTTGCAGTAATGGTGTAGTTCAGTCATGTGATAAATGGTGGTGGTATCCATGCATGAGATCATCTAGATAAACCGCAGAGGAACATGTAAGTGGTGGAACATTTTATGAGGCAACATCCCCCATAATTTAGAGGATCATCTGAACCTTTCCTAGCTCAAGGGAGGATTAAAGCACTGGAAGAGATTTTTGATGTCATGGGGTGCTCAGACAATCAAAAGGCTAGTCTTGCAGTTTACCATTAGAGGGTGAAGTAGATCAATGGTGGTCAATGGTTAAAAATATCAGGGACACTGATGATATTGATGCTCTAGACTGGGATGAATTCAAAGGTATGTTTCTTGAGAATCATTTTCCAATGGTTTTTCGACTAGGATGGAAAAAAAATTATTGGAATTGAGGCAAGAGGAAGACTCGGTGGTTGCTTATGAAGAAAGGTTCACTCGATTGGCAAGGTATGCTCCAAATTTAATCCGAGACCTTGATAGTAAAATAAATATTTTTTACTCAGGATTAAAGCCAAAATATCGAAGGGCATTGTCTTCTAATGAGTTCAAATGTTACGAAAAGATTGTTCAATGTGCTGAGAAGGTTGAAATAGAGTTTTTCGATGATCAAGTGTTCTATAAAAACCAACAGAAGAAGTGACTGAGGTGGCAGGAGAAAGTGAATAATTCTTCAAAAAGGTATGATTGTAAGAAAACTATGTTTCTAGTTTTGGATAAATGTAGTAAAAGGCATGTTGGTGAATGTCTTCTGAATTCTGGAAAGTGCTAACGGTGTGGTAATATGGGACATAAGGCTCGTGATTGCACTGGAAAAGATCAAGGTGATGGTTTGACCAAATTTTATTTACAGTTAGTGAAATGTTTCCAGTGTAATGAGATGCGTCACTATGCAAATGAGTGTCCGACAAAGAGCTTGAGTGATGGGATGAGGTTAGAAAATAAGTAGAAAGGGGTGGTGAATATTTTCCAACTACTTCAACAGATGATGGGATATCCAATAAAATGGAACCATGTACTTTGTTTGTTTTCTCAGATTATGCCAATGTATTGTTCGATTCGGGGTCTACACATTCTTTAATCTATGAAAACGTTTCTAGTAAATTAGGGAAACCATCTTAATAAATGACTCCTGATCTTGTGGTAAAAACACCTCGGGTAAATGTTGAGGCAAAAATAATTTATAAGAGTCTTCCTATCCTTATCCATGGAAAGAACCTACTTGAAAACATTATTGTTTTACCTCTAGTAGAGTTTGATGTTATCCTGGGTATGGATTGGCTCTCTGTTTACCATGCTAAGATTGATTATAGATCTAAAGAATTTTCTTTTCAGAAAGACTTTCAGTTTGTGTACAAGAATGAACCCTTACTATTGATAACATATCAAGAGGCTGAGAAACATATAAAATATGGAAATGAGTGTTACCTTGCACATATTGTTGAAAACAATGGAACCGTTCAGATTAATGATGTGCCAGTGGTAAATGAGTATCCTGCTATTTTTCCTGATGACTTTCATGGAATAATACCATATTACGAAGTTGAATTTACTGTTGTCTTAGTACCTGATGCTAAGCCAATTTCAAAACCCCCTTACCAAATGGCTCAAATTGAACTTTTAGAGTTGAAGGAGAAATTTCAATATTTATTAGATAAAGGTTCCATTCGACCTAGAACATGACTATGGGGTGCTCCTATCTTATTTGTTAAAAAGAAAGATGGTTCAATGATACTTTTCATTGATTATAGTGCCTTTAATAACATCACTATTAAGAACAAATATCCTTTGCCTCATATCGATGATTTGTTTGATCAGCTCTAGGGAGCTCATTATTTTCAAAGATTGACCTGAGATCGGGGTACCATCAGTTGATGGTAAAGGAAGCAGATATTCTGGAGACTGTGTTTCGTACAAGGTATGGACATTATGAATTTGTAGTTATGCCTTTTGGGCTAACCAGTGCAACTGCCTTATTCATGGACATTTTGAATAGAATTTTCCATGAGTTCTTGGATAAGCTTTTGGTCAATTTCATAGATGACATTTTGGTGTTTTCTAAAAGTAAAGAGAAGCGTGAAAGACATTTAATGGTTATTTTTGAAAACCTTAAAAAGAAAATAGGTTGTATGGGAAATTCAGCAAGTGTGAGTTTTGGTTGCAACAAATTTATTTCCTTGGTCATATTATTTCTAATGATGTGAAAACTATTGATCCTAAAAAAATAAAGGTGGTTGAACAATGTCCAAGACCCACAAATGTAACTGTGATTTGTAGTTTTCTTGGTTTGGCAGTCTTTTACCGACGGTTTGTTAGAAATTTTTCCCAGTTATCTAGTCCAATGACAAAGCTTACTGAGAAGGGTGTTATGTTTATCTAGTTAAAAGAATGTGATTATTGTTTTTTGGAATTGAAAAGTAGATTGGTGAATTCTCAAGTTTTGGCACTAGCTTCTAGGAATTGGGAGTTTTTTATCTATATTGATGCTTTATTAAAAGGACATTGTTGCGTCCTATTACAGAATGATTAAGTAATTTCATATGCTACACATCAGTTGAAAAATCATGAGGTAAATTACCCTACACATGATTTGGAATTAGTTTCTATTGTTTTCGATTTGAAAATTTGGAGGCATCATTTTTATGTAGTAAAGTGTGAAATATATACCAATCAAAAATGTTTAAAGTATATATTCACTTAGAAAGAATTGAACATGAGATAGATGAGATGGCTGGAATTAATCAAGGATTATGATTGTACAATTCGTTACCATCCGGGAAAAGAAAATAAAGTGGTTGATGCTTTGAGTCAAAAAAGTAATTCTTTATTAACAATGTTGCATTTGGAAAATGATCCTTTAGATATAAATTTGATGAAAATTGGCATAGAAGATGTTGGTGTAGGATGTTCTTCTATTTTGTTTAAGGTTTCAGTGAAATATTCTCTATCAGATAGAATTAAGAAAGCCCAGAAGCAAGACAGTGAGTTGTAGAAAAAAGGTTGAGCAGGTTCAGAAGGGTAAGTTTCCTGATTTAAACATTGATAATGATTGTGTTTTGATATTTGGTAAGAGATTGTGTGTGCCTTGTGATTCACAGTTGAAGCGAGAGTTGTTATCTGAAGCTCATAGTTCTCTGTTTTCAGTTCATCCTGGTAGTACTAATATGTATAGAGATCTTCAGGAGTATTACTGGTGGAATGGAATGAAACGATTTATTACTAATTTTACTGTGATGTATTTGACTTGTTAATAGGTGAAAGCAGAGCGGAAGTTATTGAATGGGATGCTTCAGCCTTTACCTGTGCCAGAGTGGAAATGGGAGAATATAACCATGGACTTCATTGTTGGATTGTCGAAGACACCTCGAGGTAAAAATGCAATATGGGTTATTATTGATCGCTTGACTAAATCTGCTCATTTCAATGCTATACGAGATACTTTTTCACTAGATAAACATTCTCGTTTGTATCTTAAAGAGATAGTTAGGTTACATGGAGTTCCCCTATCTATTGTATCTGATCGTGATCCTAGGTTTAGTTCTAACTTTTTGAAATTCCTTCATAAGTCATTGGATACTGAATTAAATATTAGTACAAATATTCATCCTCAATCAGATGGGCAGTCAAAACGAACAATTTAGACTTTTGCAGATATTATACTTGCTCGATGGATTATCAGGTAAGTTGGTACCAACATCTTTCTTTGGTTGAGTTTTCTTTTAATAAATGTTTTCATTCCAGTATACAGATGGCACCATTTGAGGCATTATATGGGAAGTGGTGTTGAATTCCAGCTTTCTGGGATGAAGTGGGTGAAAGGAATTTGATGGGACTAGAATTGGTAGAAGAGTTGGCAGAAAAAGTTCAGCTGATATAGAGACACATGAGAATAGCTCAGAGTAGGCAGAAGAGATATGCGGACAACATGAGGAAGGATCTCTCTTTTGAGGTAGGTGATCATGTTATTCTAAAAGTTTCAACATGGAAAAGTGTGATGCGATTTGGTAAGAATGGAAATATGAGTCCAAGTTTCATTAGACCATATGAAATTCTGGAGAGAGTTGGATCAGTTGCATACCGAGTGGCTTTACCTCTGAGTTTATCTTAGGAACGCAATATTATTCATGTTTCAAGGTTAAGGAATTACATGCTAGATCCATCTCATTTTTTGAGTCTAGAGGTAGTTCATATGGAAAAGAATCTATCATATGAGGAACAACTAGTCCCGATTCTTGTCAACATGTAGCAAGTATTGCAGAATAAGGGGATTCATCAGGTAAAGGATTTGTGAAAAAATCACATGATTGAAGAGGCAACATGGGAATCTGAAAATGCAATGAGGGATAAATACCCCCACTTATTCGATAAATAAATAAATTGCTGGGATGCAATTTTCTAAATGGGGGAAGGAAGTAACATCCCATGTAAGTAAATAATTATGGATTTTCATATCTATTTCTATTTATAAATTATATAGTGTTTAAAGACTGAAAATGAGAATAAATCCAATCTTAAGCATAGAATTCTCTAATATTTTTAAAAGATTGTTTTACCTCCTTTTGATGTTGACCCATTTTTAAATCTATATTTTGACAATTGTATGTGATTTATTTGTCAAAATAAACTTATTGTTTATGATTGGTAAATTTAAATTTACATTGGATAAATTTTTGGTATTTTTCTGACAATGATCATTTTTTTGAATAGTGAAAAAACTGCATTTTACATCAAAACTGCTTTTTCATATAATTTAATTATATTGTTATATTATATTCATAATTTGTATTAAAGGGTAATTAGAATATATTTTTACCATTTAATCCAATGGTGGTCATTATTATTAATTTCACTTTGGAATTGGGCATAAACAAGTGCCAAACTTTTCATAGATATTGTTTCAAAAAAACCCGCAATTTGTTTTGACAACGAGGATTATATTTAAATTAATTATTGTAATTTAGATGTTGGGAATTTGGTAAAATGGATTCCATATTTGGAATTAGAAGGTCCAAATTATTTAATTAAGAATCTTTTTTTTGGACATTATGAATAGTAACGAAGGTAATTATCTTTAATTATCTTGATTAATTAGTAATCGGGTAGTTAAGGATAGCAAAATAATATCATAAAAATATAAAATTACCCCAAAATGTGCCATAACGATACTGGTTGTTTCTTGGTCGACCATGGGATGCCTTGTGCCAAAATTTGGGACACCATGTAATCACTTTTGGGTGAAAGTGACACAATATCATTTTATTTTTAATGAAATTAGAATATCAGTAAAGAATGTATCACCCATGTAAAAAAAATTTAATTTTGTCTACATAAATTATCTCTTGGACTATAAATAGAAATAGGAATTCTAAAAAGATTTCCTACAGCATAATAGTTTTTTTATATTTTGTAGACATTAAATAAATTATTTTATTTTGGATGCCATGATGATGTAGCGATTATGTAATTAATGATTTATTTAAATAAAATGAAAAGATAAGGTAAAATATAAAATATAAACTTGTCAAAGACCTATTGGATTACTATATTTTGAACCCTTATCACCTTATAATTGATATATATCAATGTGGGTCCTCTATAAACTGAAACACCTTTTAATAAAAATTAACAATTTATAACTTTCCAAATGTGCCCCTCCTCTCCTCTTATAAAAGGCCCCCACATCTACCTATTTACACACACCTCTAAAGCCATTGGCTCAGACAATACCAGCTCATTTCATCTTTCCAAATCTTTCTCTTCATCCTATAATCCTTACCTTAGGCATAAAGCTCTTAAATAAACCTTTTTGGTTCAAACCAAGAAGAGTTACCTGATTTAAAGGTAAAGACTTCTCTAATGTTCTTTTGTTTTATTTTGTTTTCCAACCCCCTAAACTCTTTTTAATAATTTATTTTTTAATATAAGTAGTGTATTCAATATATTAGTATTTTTTATAAGAAGTATTCGAGCTACACTTACACAAACCTTCATCTAATTGATAAAGAGCATATTGTTTCTGTGGATGGTGAATTTCTGCCTCACGGAACAATGATTATTCAATATTCTTCTAACACCTTTAAATGTGGCCATTAAGATGTCACTATATTTATATATGATATATTATATGTTTAGTTTTTCCTTAGGATTCCATATTTTTTTATTTAGGTAATACCTTTATGGTTTCCATTATGGGTAAACACGATATCTTCATTTTAAGAAGTGTGTACTACCGCCCCCTAAAAGTGATTTGATTCATTAATGCCATATGTGGGATGTATAAAGGATGGATTTTATGATATTATATATGAAATTATACAGGAATTATAATATAACTTTATATCATTATGATTCCATTCCATTAAATAGGAAATAGAAATCGAAGTAGCATTCATGCGTATGTACGGCTTAGCATCTCCCTGATTGGTGCATTTAATTTATTACCTCTAAATGTAATGTAATATTATAAATGCATGAAAATACTAGATATAAATGATATATATGATATCTACATCATGAATATAATTATGGATATAATGGATATCTTACCACATGAACAACTTGTAATTACAAGAAATTTATATTTGACTCAAGTGCCAAGGATCGACAAAATGACCATTATATACTTAAATAATTACATATTGTTCATGACAAGGTAATAAGTTATATAAAAGGAATAATTATTTTGAAAAATTTTCTTAATAAAGTATAAATTAACTCATGTTTATTATTCAGGAGGTTATGGAACCATCGAGTCATGTTGGACCCGAGTTAAGGGAACTTCTTAACCCAATTTCCATTCCTTGGGTTAATCTCTTACATTAAAATTATGTAATGATATTATTATATCCTATCTTTTATTTTTAATTTATTTATGTGAACTTATAGTGAATACACATTATAGATCTATTTTATTTTAAAAATAATCTTTGTATGGGATTTCATCTCAATTTCCTTTCATTGAGGCATATCTTGTTTTATACACAACCTTCATTTATACTGTGTATAAACCCCTTTTACTTTTAGGTTTATTCAAATGGAATATTTTTTATACAAATCATTTTAATAAACAAAAAAACTAAATTTTTTTGTCGTACGTATGCGGTGATAATTACTTCTCTGACACCGTGACCATTATTTGAGTTTCAGCTTTCTCTAAAGCCATAACTTTTTTTTAAATTAAAAATTAATACAATGTTTTACTTTTCTTTTATTTTGGAATTGAAAATGGTTTTGATAATGTTTTTATTATATCAATGTGTTACTGGTATCTTGTGATTGAAATGTGGAAATGTTATGTTTCCTTTATTCATGTTTTATGTGATACGATTATGTTATGGTTCTTGGGCATTATTTATGAAGATGGGTGGTTCCGTGATAAACTAAGGGCGGGTGAGCCCGATATATCTCTCCAATACATTGGGTAATGTGAAGGGGTAAAATGATAAGGTTTCTACTAAGATTTTTTTGGAATATACAATGATGGGTTTTCCAAACATAACTATGAGGGTTACTCCCTACATAAAAATGTTATGAATGCCTCAAGTTACCTTTATATCTTATGACTTCTTTGAGTTATTCATAAATATTATGATTTCATGAGGTATGTTAATGTTATTATGTTTTATGAGTAAAGTATGATTTCATTTATTCTTATGTATAAATGTACTAATGTTTCCTTTCCGTATTTTTATATCCCTTACTGAGCTTTTTATGCTCATCCCATGTTTTTGAAATGTTTTTCAAAGGTCAAGGGAAAGATACATGATTTGATGATAGTGTCAAGGAAGTGTTAATAAAGAATCCATTTTTTATTTTAAATATGTTTCCTTTGAAAGAAAAAAAGGAATATTTTCTTTTATGTAACCACCTTGTTGAAATGTGGAATGTAATGCATGATTTATGATCTAATTCTCTAAAACTCTAAACCTGAAAAGATCTTCAATGTGTATTCTTGAAATAACTCAAGATTAATTACAGTTTATGGGCGGGGCCTTATAATGTGATCATCTATTTCATGAATTATTTTATTGTGCCTTTGATTATACTAGAGTATATGGTTCATTAATTTCATAACATGAAGGGGAAGGTCCTTCTTTGTTTAATAAAAATATAACATGAACTATGATGAATGTATTGGTGGATTAGAATTAAAAAAATGATAGAATGCTTCATTAAATAATGTTAAATCATCCAATAAGAGATGGAAGATAACTAATAAATAGTTGTTTACTACAACCATTTACCATTTTTTAATGATTGTGGTATGACAATAGCATTGAATTTTTCGAGGTCATTCAATGATACCTGTAAGGAATAACTCTATTTGGGTTGTTGTTGACCGAATGACACAAGTAGATAATTTCATCAATATATGGGATACATTATCAATTGATCATTTTTTATATATATACATTAAACATCTAGTATGTCTAATAAGAGTTACACCATGTATTGTTTCATACCATATATCATGTTTTACAATATTCATCTAGAATATTTTTATAAATAACAAAGTACACGATTTCAATATAGTATGAATTTAAACATATAGGAAGTTGAAAAATAAAAATGTACATTATAGTTCCATGAGAATATATTGTGACTCTATATATGTGTTATTGGTGGGTTGTGGGAAAATCACATTGTGTTCGTTCATTTTTCCTATAAATTTCTTAGTAACCAAAATAGATGGAACCATACAAGGTTATTTATTGTAGTCCCAGAAGATCACATAAATGTTTAATTGAGAAAGGTGTGATAGAGTAGTTTGGACCATTTATCATGCATGTGATGACAAAGAAGTCATCACTTATTTGGAATAATATGACTATATAATTGAGTAGATATAATTAATATGATGATATATGTTGATGACCCCTAATGGGTACATAGGTTGATCATGTGTTCATTCAGGTCTCTCCAAGATTGAGTAATTATTTGATACAAATACCAAGCAAGACAGTGACCATGACTGTTGGACTAAGCATATATGTAAATATAATTGGTATAATTAAATATTAATTGGTTCTTAGATAAACATAAAATGATATTGATGACATATTTCATGTGTCTCTTCACTGATTGTTTCAAAATTACAATACTCATATGATCAATTTGGGATTTTTTTATCTTATGAAGTATTTCTCCACTAAAGAAAATCTAATACGTGTGTTTTTACACATTTAGAATCAATTAATATGGAATATTGTGCTGATATATCATGTATTTTTGTAAACATGGTAGTTTTAATTATAAAATGTGGGAGAAGGAAATAGATATATGGGATCTGTGGACAAATATTTTTACCTCAAAATCTTATATATGCTTAGGCTTACATCTCAATGAAGAGCTATTATAATGTATGGAGATCATAAGATCTGAACATTTTCTAGAGACATATCATGGTATTTTATAAGTGACATGTTTTTTTCTGAAAATATCTTTTTTTGGTCATTACCTTAAGGTGTTTCTATTTAGAATCTATGTATTTTGGGAGGAAGAGGGAAAGTGCACAGCTGTAACACGATTTAATATAACCCTTCACCTAGTGTAGAAATATTTTTTTGAAACTACATATAGGTGACTCACATTGATTTGACATAGTATGTAAAACTATTTTCCTTCATATGTTTAACAGTGAAACCCCTATAATAGAATCATTGTTATAGTTCACTGTTTGAAAAACCATGCACCCATGTCCATAAAATTGTTTTTTGTTTTAATTTTTTCTTTAAAATTTGGTTTTAAAATAACAAACAACAAGGACACAAACTAACTCTAACCATTTCAATCATAATTTTTTGGATCATTTTTTTTTCTCTATGGTAGATTCTAAGACCTTACAATCCCAATTCATGTATAATTGATTCCCATATTGATTATCTACTCCTCACCTAGTAAGAGATTGACATCTCATATGGTTTACTCCAACTTGAACTAAATTATCTCACCCTAAAAATTGATGTTCTATTATGGTCATGATAAATATATATATGTATGGATTTATTTATTAATTATTCTATTGATCATGGATATTGGTTTCATATATTTATGTAGGTCTTCATCGTGTTCTTGATCATTCAACTTCAAATATGAAATTTTTTTGTTATACGATTAACACATATTTGAAGGTAGGTAGTATAAATTAAATCTCTATAATATTGAATACCATGTTATCATAAATATTATTGAATTTCAATTTGAATATCTGAAAACTGAATCAGTAATTTAATAAATTAATTGATTAATTAATGTAGAGAATTATGGAATTTATATGATTTAACTTCTTTGTGATGATCATTTGGTTTGAATTTTGAGGAAATTTCAATATTTTTATTATGTAATTTAATGAATTTATATGATATTAAATTAATTGAATATTGGTATTGATTAATTGGATTAATTAATTGGGTAATTATTTAATGAGAAATTGGGATTATTGAATTAGACTAATTGTTTTTTTAATAAATTGTTACATCATTAAATCATGATAAATTTATTAATGGTAATGTGGTCATGTTATTTATTTTGATAATATTTATGAATCTTGTTGTTTTGATAAATAGTTCTTATATTCCCAGTCGTTAAATGAACATTAAAAGGATCATTATATTGATTGTACTGGAATAATGTGATATATGATATGTCTATGTGATATATTTTTTATATGTGTGATTTATTATAATTTTACTATGGTATAGTGATTGAGGATCCATATAGTCATAGGTGATAAATGAATTTTTGATAGCGGCTAATGTAATAAATACACATGTGTGATAATTTTTAATAGGATATTAATTGATTCTATTAAAATCCATTTGTGATAGCGAGTAAGGGACATGGATTGAATATTAAAATACACATATGAAAATGTTGTTTGAAATAGGGACTAAGGCTCTATATACTAATGGCGTGTTAGAGATGATGTTATATTTCCATTGGTTATCATTGAACTATGGTTTTATTTAGAGAAATTATTTTTTGAAATTAAATGATAAATGCTATGAATGGTATTGTGGTATATTTTAGACTCCATCGTGGGATGAAGAAGGTATTAAGGTTTTGGGTGTACTTGGGAGCCCTAGGTTTTATGTGGTTAAACAATGAATAATGAAATTTGATTAATATTTACTTTATGAATTGTAATTTTTTCTTCATAAAACATCATAAACTATTAATGACAAGAAAATATTTTTGGATTCTATTAGTTGTGGCCTTCTTAGTTGTACTCATGTTGTACATGGGATGCATGATTGGTACCGGAATTGAAATTATATTTGAATGAAATTATATGAAAAATGTCCCTATATTAGATGAATGAGTTGGGGAGGAGCACAATTGATGGATTTAGATTTGAACCCTATCATACAGGGGAGTTTTTAGTGTTATTTATTTTTATATTTTTGATATCGACACATTATAGGTATTTGGAATGACATATCTAATGTTTCTTTTTGGATAGTGTATTTCATATTATTTTCAACAATTAATGGTATTATGGTTTTGTAGTTTGATATATCATTTGTTAACTTTTTTTATTTCCTACTTTGTGCTACTTTGATATAGATGTTATAGTCCACACATGATCAATATTTGATCATAGCTACTACTCAGTTCCCCATGGAGTATAGAGAGGTGCAAACGAGATCATATGACCGACTGGATGGGGTTCTTGTGTGTGGAAACAGGGTTTGAAAGTTGTAATATGCCAGCACATACCTCAATAGTCACATTCATTACACCATAGTAGAAAATTGAGCTGGCCATTTGAATACAATCACTCAAATGATATAGATGAAAATAGAAATTTATTGATAAATTATCAACAGACGATTGACATGTAAACCAAAACCACTTCCAAATCAAAAAAAATATATTATATTGTGAATAAAATGATAATAATTACCAAAATATGAGAATATAATATCTCAGAGATCAATATGACAGTAGGAACATAATGGATGTGGTGGATTCATCAAAAATATCACTGAAAGGATATAATATTTAGAGTTGTGGGTGAAAAAAATTGATATACTAGTTTTATATGAAAAAAAACTAAATTAATATAAGTTAAATAATACAATATTGCAATTTCTTATTCACAAAATGATCTTTTCCAATTGTTGATGCAAAAAAAATATATCTCCTAAACATGAAAACATGAAAGATAGTTCAAGATGTGAATATATCCTTATGTCGTAAAAAATTATTACGTATATAAACAAAAATATTGGCTTCATCATATAATTAATTCACATATTTAATGTTAATTAAAAACATGAACCCTATCATGTATCCAACATTTGAGCCAATTCATTTAGTAAAATATTGAATCAACTTGGACACCACTCAATCCCAATCAAAAAAATTTAAAAACATTAAATTAGAATTTACATAAATTATGATGTTAAAATTATACACAACATAAAAAATTATTTCAATATAAATCCATGTATATGAATGGTTTTCTAGAAATAGTTGATGCAACTCCTCCATCACCAATTGTACTTATGTCTGTTCATATTTTAATATGCTAACAAAAAAATTATTTCAAGTGAAATGAATTTATAAAGAAAGTCAATATTCATTGATTCAGAGTATACATTGTTTTACCAATAATAGGTATATATGGATCCACCTCAATATCCAATAATCATATAATATAGACAGATTAGGATGTCCCTTCATTAGACATTATATGTGTAAACCAACATGGTTACCAAAAAAATTTGTTTCTAATGCGTACTAATAATAATCCAATAAAATTTTCTCAGTGATCTCAAAAATTCCAAATCATTATAGTTTCATTTTTTTTGTATTTTCCAAATCTATCCATGAAGCAATTGTTGATAAAAATTTTAAAAGTCCCAGCCTAGTGAAAAAATTTCCAATGCATTTCATGAACAAACTATGTATGATAGTTACCATATTCATTCTATAATAATGAAATAAAAATATATATGGATTTATTAAAAATAAACATAAATAGACATTAACCAGTAATAGAGGCATCTACCACCTATTCACAATAATGTGTATACAATAAGAGGTAACTATAAAATTCCATAATGGGGAGAATTATTACAATGATAGATAGAAATTATAATAAGTGAAATCACCTACTAATATATTTTTTACCAATGATCCCCCACATATATCGTACACTATATAATCTGTATAGTATTATCTCTATGGGTAACTATTTTTGAATTATAATTTATAATCAATCTAATCGGTGTCTCTATTTCCATTGGGAGACTCATCTAGAATTGAAAGTTATACATGGGATCCAAATCAATCAAAATGGATGCAATGAAACCTTGAAACATAAAAATTTCATACTAATATAACATTACCACACCATCATCCTTGGGTATTTCCATGTTTAGAGTAAAATGAGTTGATACCATCAATTGATCGATCAAAAAATAGATAGACTTCATCTATGGTCATCCTATGTAATCCAATAAATAAGACCATTAACAAATAATCATATTTATAATCAAGCATTGTATGATTTGATAGCATAATAAATGTATTCATGTGATCTATATTAATTATTTTTTATGTATAGAATATGATAATATAATATGAAATTTAATGATCCATACCATACCTACTGTAATATAGTCGCATTTCACAGTACATATTTATAGTCAAACAATGAATAAACCAAGATGAACTACATAATCCAAAAATTATTTAATTACTAATCTATTTTGGGAAGAAAACCCTATAAAAGAAAATTCTAACACCTCAATTATGTAGAGGACATCAATAAACAGTCTCCACATAGTACATAATTTTCTATATTCCATTGATATCATCATATTGATACTAGTCTAACTAAAGAGAATCAATAAGAGGTTATGATGATCAAACATTAGAAATAATCAAACATAAATAGTACTCCTCTTACTAATGATGAAATTTATAAAAAAATGAACAAAAGGTTCTTCTCCTCATTCGATTACAATGAATCACGTGATAAAATACTTCAACTATGATATTCATAAATTATATGCCACTTCTTCAGTTTGTAGATGATGTATATGTCGAACAATGGAGTTGTTCAAACCACCACTTTTCCCAAAAAATCAAAAATATCAAATAAAATATATATTCTCTATCTTATGAGTATAAAATACTATGATCCAAACACCAAGAATACAGTGTCAAAAATATATAATAATATACATATTTGGGGTGAGTTCCAAATATTATATGGGGAAATTTTCATCATTTGGTTTAATATTATGAGTGTGGTAGGGTACACCATGACCATATTTTATAATATAAAATCCCAATGAAGAACTAGATTCATCATATAATACAACATACCACTTACGAGGCTCTAGAATGATCAAAATAGAGCCCGACGATTGAATATAATTTCAATTCCACATATCAAAGGTAGCACTTAGTATCCAAAGTGAATTACCTCCCTTATTCAAAATTAATGATAAAATAATTGCTATATTTTAGATATCATTGTTGAATCACCAATAGTATCCATAAAAAACTAATAATATACAAATCTCATATATATTATATTGTTCTTACCTTGGACATACAAGAGTAACATACTATTGTATTGATTCAAATACTAGGTTTCAAAATAATAAATCCCATGAAATTAATTTAAATGGTTTATACATTTCATTTTGATACAATACCTTATCATTTATTTCTTATTAGGTCATATAATACCATATTCTAATGTTATGTACACACAATTGTGAATCTTGAAAAATGTTTGATATTTTGAAAAAACCCCATAAAAATGTGTTAGGATACTAATGGAAAATATTTTTCATTAAATAAATTAAATAATTGGTTATTTAGTTTATATAAATGACATTAATATATTTAAACAATGGTTATAATTGTTCTTGAATATGGTACATGGGATATATGTCCCCAAAAACTTAGTTAGACTTATCCAAAACAATGTGAGATCATCAAAAACCAGTTTCGCCCCATTCAAAGAGAAAATCAATTATAAACATGGGGTATGGGTTATATATTATTAATATTAATAAATAATTTTTTTTAATCAATATAGATAAAAAAATTCACCATCTACCATCTTATCAAGGATTATGTGGGATAATAATAGTGGAAAACTCAGATGACTAAATCACATTGCATTTAAACCATAGAGCTGACCATTAACCTATTAAAGGTAAATTTATCCCATATGATAAGAGGTTATATAAATTGGATATATAACCTACACTATGTGGACAATGAACAATACCTATCTATTTCAAATGTTGACTAGGCATGTTTTTTTAGAATGCATTAGGTAAGTCTCAAACAATAATTGAATAATAAAAAATGAGGGGACATCATCTAGAAAAAAATTAAATTATAGAAAAATCTTATTGTAATCAATAAGGGATTGTCCTATATGATCCGACTTCAGTTAAAAGTATCTAAAGAATGAATGTGAACTTCTATTTTAGAAAAAAATCTGAGACACTAAAGATAAAAAATTATATCAGTAAGTCGAGAAAACTGAAAAACTATTCATATGGTGACATCAAATGTTTACTGATCATGAACAATGAAATCTCATAGAAACTTCAGATCAAATAAATTTGTAGAACAAAATGGAAAAAAATGAAAACTCATCATATTTCTTATAGACATTTTAATCTCCATAAGAATGGTTGAGAAATGAAATAAATTTATATACATCAGAATAAATAGATGATATGAATGATTAGACAAACAAATTTCATATATATAATTTTTTAAAGAATATTCTATAACTAAGGTTTTTATAATACACTCAAGGACAACAAATTCTTATGCGGAAAATTTATACAATGGATAAAAGTGAATCTAGTTTTATACATGTGTCTAGATCCATGTGTAATTTGATACTTCTTACTACTTCACAGTGTCTTTTAATGAAAAATACCACTAACCAAAGTGGGCCAGAGTAACATTATTATAGGGCCTCTATATATAGAAATGATTACCACATGAACTAACAATTATCTTAGATATGGAAAAAGTGTTATGATTCTCCCTAACATACCTCTATGTCATAACATTAAGTAAAATACTACTGGATAATATTAATTGTTAATTTTGTCTCGCAAATTAGAATTATATCAACCATATAGTTATTATCATGTCATTTATATTAGTTTCCTTGAAATACAATATTGAATAAATATGGTTGAAGTGATTTTAGACTTATGTAATCATAAAAACAATATAAATTTCTACAATCTTTTATATGCCCCAAAAAATTAATTTTCAAATTACCATTTAATTATGTAAATATGTTTTTGTAAATGAATTTATTGAAAATGGATTGAATAATTAAATTATCATTCACCAATATATGTTTTATCCTATCAAACATAAATTACAATTATTAAGCATAACCATTGATTTTATAGTCGTTGTATAGTTACAAGCATAATTATTAAATATTAATGGTTATGATAAATTCCAATTGATAAATACGATAGAATATATTCCATCATCTAGTATTAGGGTACCCCATATAAAGATCATTTATAAGAGCCTCTAAGGGATGTAGAATGACTGGTAATTTATGTTGAAATTCCCAATACATAATTTGATATGAAATGTATGAGAAAAAAATTATTTTTATTGAATATAAATTTTATCAAGATCATAATCCATACCATGTTTTAATAACCACCTTAATAAATCCCCACCATCACACAACATACACATATGGAATATATTAATCTATTAAGAGGTTCTATATGTAGAAATTTTTAATATAAATATGAAAATACTCTATATAATGAATAATTGAATATATCATTGTCCTTTGGTTGTTTGTTTTTAAATAATAATTTATATAGTTTTAAAAAACAATGATTTTTTAATAAGGTTAGAATTTAATGCTTTTTTTGAAATTTTTATTTTCAACTCAAACACTGTTTTGACTGTTAATAATTTTTTCAAATGTATGTTATTTTAAATATTTTTTATTATTAAATAATATTTATTTAAATAAAAATTATGATATAATTTAATGAATGGAAAACAAATTTTCATATGGTGTATGATTATTTTAGTGTCCCAAAAATTATTATTTTTCCATAAATATTGATTTCTATTGAAAAATTATAAATATTTTATTTACATGTATTTTATAAAAATTATTTTTTTAATATATGAACATTTATCTAATGAAAATTTAATTTTCTTATAATTACCTATGAAATTATCATTTTTGGGTAAAAATAAAATAAAATACTAATATATTGTTTCTATTATGACATCAGAATAGCTAAATTTTTTTTAATAAATTTATTATAGGGAATACAATGATGGAAGTTTTTATACCTTTAATAAAATTATTAAAATATGTAATTCAATTAAAATTTTAAACACTTAAGGAATTCAATGACGTCAAATTTATAATTTAGTGTTCAATATAAAATATTTATAAACATGGCACACTTAAAAATTACTAATGTTATTAATTTTAGATGTTCAGTTCAAATAAATATAAAATTAAGGACAAAAGTCCTCTATAGTAGAAACTATTTTTAAAACCCATAATATGGTCCTTTTTTGGAATATTTCATCTTAAATAATCCAAAACCTATGTCTATAAATTAATAATGAATTTGCATCGATATTTCTAAATATACACAATCATACTCCCATTCATATTCACATTAAATCCATTTTATTGAACGTTTCCCTATATATCCCAATATAAATAAATTATAGGGATTTCTTGATATATTACTAAGCTCTATACATGATATTTTAATTTACATCTCTATATAGTAGATTATATCATAATCCTAATTAATTTATCACGATAATTTATTTTTCTATTTGATATAAAATTTTTCGTGTCAGAATTTGTATGTTTCTAATGAATAATACAACTATTTTTATCTATTTGATATGAGAGATCATCATTGAATCTTAAAAGAATACTATATAATTCTCAATGTACACCCATTATAACATGAATTTTATCCTTCAATATTTAATAGAGAATATTTTTTCAATGAATACACATCCAAATTACATTTTAAATGTACTCCCCTATATGTTCAATAATTAATTGATTGTTTACATCAATGTGAATTTCACATACTACATTACATATATATTATATGTGATAAAAATTATTCATATACTGAATGATAATTGTAGAGAAAAACATTATTAAATAATTTGAATGTGACGGTATGGTCTAGTATTATACACCCCTCCAATAAATTTGGTAATGTTTTTCTATCATAAAATTTCATTTAGTGTAAATGTAAATTTATCCTAACATCATTATGTTAATATATATTAATTATTACTGTTGACATACATTAATGATGTTTTTTATGTTTTTTAAAAATTATTATTATACCTTCATTTAATAACTTATTTCATGCATCAATATCCATGTTTGTGATTGAACAAATTTTATATCTCATTTATATACCTCATGAGTCAAATTTGTTTAATTTCATAATGTTATGATTTTATTATACCCTTATTGTAATTTATATGTCCCCCATTATTATGTATATACCTAGGTTTTCTTATTCAATATAAGAAGATCCATAAATGTACTGGGAATTCAATTCTGTTTTCTAATAATAATGATACTTATCTACTTCATGTTTTTATTTTTCTTATTAAATTTACCAAAGACATAAGAACTGTATGTATTTTTACATATAATTATGTTTTTATAATGTAATATATCATTTAAATATAGATATTACAAGTGGATTTTAAATTAAATTTTGTATCTATGGGTAGTAATCTCAAAATTTGCGCATTGGGTAACAATTCCACTATATCATGGTGCATGATAAGAAATTTTTTTTAATTCTAATGTTAGAAAGTAGTGAATATATTTGTTGTAGAATTTAAGAACACATACATGAACAATTTCTAAGATAAAATAACATTCCATAAAATTATTAAATTTTAAATAGAAAAATAGTAAAATAGATTTGTACCTAATTATTAAAAAAAATTTGAATTATTTTGATGTATCATTTATCACATATATGTTAGTAGTTTCCATTTTATAAGTATAATATTATTAAAATTCATATCCCTATGAGTATTTTCTATTATTTAAATGACTATAATAACAATAATATAGTTAAAGGAAATGTTATTATATGTTCATGAACATCAAATGTACAATTTTACAATAATAGTAATAATTGAATCATTTCTAAAATGTGTACTAAAAATATTCAAATTCCATAAAAAATAGAAAATAATCTAAATTTTTCAATGGAATATAGAGAGATTATTTCTTCAATGTTATATAAATCTTTTATTATACACATTTTTCATAAAAATTAGCATTCCAAACCGTGTGATAATTTCTTTATAAGAATCAAATAAAATTCTAGTTATGAATTAGATTTCATTATATATATACATTATCTGTTAAAAAATGATAGGATTCCACCCCCCTTATCTGAAATCACTGTATGATTCTATACTTGTTCATTGTGGAGGATGAATCTAATTTTGAATCATTATCTCAAACATGAATATTACTATAATATAATTGAGTGTATCCAGATTAAATGATTGATACTTTGGAAAATATAGTCCTTAACAAGATGCCCATTTTATTAGAATATTCATATATATTTCTAGACGAATTTTTAGAAATTTAGAAATTTGTTGAATTTTATTTCTCAACAAAACATATGATTATTTTGTTTATAATATTCATAACTACAAATATAATCGGATCTATTTTCACTAGAGAGATAATGAATAAATTGGTGGGGAATCTTGATATGCGGTTTAAGTTTGTAAGTTATAAAACATGTGGTTAGCATGTACTTTTCATCAACATGCAGAATTGTTCTGTGAACTTATTTATTAATCACCATAATCTCAAAAAATAATGATCTGGAAGTAGTTAAATAATCCATGTAGTAATTTCTATTAATAATATCTATATACATCCTTCTACGTCTTTGTAGTGGATCTACTATCGGTGTATTGTCTTGTAATGCTGATGAAGATTGAAATAAACCTCATGATTATTCAAATAAGTTGTTAACACTAAAATTTTAGAGTATTGATAATTTGAATCATTCAATATTTTTATATCTACTAGGAAATAATTAATACAGTATGTGAAGATTACTGTAAAATATTTTAGGTTGAAATTATTTTTGATATTATAATCTTCACCAAAATCAATGATAAACATATGGGTAAAATTAATACTATACTGATGACCTTGAAGAAGGAAAAGTTATTATAAAAGTAGAGTAAATGTAATTTCTAATGGAAAAATTAACATCATAGGATATTGTAAACAAAAAATGTGGGATATTTGTTGATCCCAATAAAATAGAGTTTGTAAAGAATTTTATTGGATATAATATATGATATAGATTTTTTATTTTGGAAGAAAATATTTGTACTGTTAGTGATATGTGAAAAAAATCTCATTAATTCAATACCCACTAACTATTATCTATCAAAATAAATTTTTATTTTATTGAATAATGAATTTGAGAAATTAATTATATAGATAAATATGAGAAAAATAACATTTACAATGATAAAATTACCATAATTCAAAAAAGTTTTTTTGATGTATTGAAATATGTTCAAATGGGTTTCAAATTTATACACCTGACAGATGAAAAATTTCATAGCATTTTCCACCATTAAAATAAATTTCTATGAGAAATACTACCCAAACCATGATATGGAATTGAATGAATTGATTATTATGTTGATTATTTAAGGAATATTTCTCTAATAAATTAATATTGATCTATATATGCATATAAAAATAAATAATATATTCACACAAAATGATCACATTATTTGCCGCCGAATGGAGTCAGTGAGAATCAAATCTAATGATTATTTAAGAAATTCCTATCTTATGAAAGAGAATATATCTTATTATGTTTTTAGTAGAAACAATCCTATACCCCTATCTATATGATAATTTCATTGGATCATTTATTCTTGGACATATATAGAATGGATATGTTATTTATAAATGGATATTCAACAAATATTTATTAAATATCTTCTCAACCATTTATTCATCATATGATCATGGTGTCCAAAAAGATGAAATCATGAAATAGAAAAATGATTTGAATATTCCAATGAAAATTTTTCGGGTGCTGGATTTTATGTTTTTAATATTTGATATATATCTCATTTATAATGGAGATAAATAAGTATCTTCAATATAATTTGCATAACTCAACCTTATACATTCATATAAGACATGATTTTATGAGTAGATACCCATGTAAATATCTATGATGGGAAAACATGAAAAAGAAAATTCTATTCATTTTATATCTATGTTTGGGATGAAAAAAATTTAATGACATCTTAAAAAGTCAGTTTTCATTATTCTACCATTTTTTATACCATTATGGAAGTTGGAAATTCAGCACTGAATTTCATCGTAGGAGAAAAAAAATTGAAGGTAATTGTGCCATATGGTTTGTATCAATCTCTTCCAAATTCCATGCATTTATAAATATCATGGATGATTATATTCTTGACTAAATTTCAATGATATAAAAAACTGATGTGATAAAACTGAAATGACTAACACCCTACCTTATATATGATCATGAATTTAGGTTTACCAAAAGATTCTAGTTATGTGTTTAGGAAGCATTGGGTGGAAACCTAAATTTTATTTCTTGTTATCAACAGTATAAGGATGGTATGTCAGATAGAACTATTCAATATCTTGAGGATTTATTAATATTATTTTAAATGGATATCCATGTATTTTCATACAGGGACATCCCCATCAGGGATTCCTCATTAAATTAAATTTTCTATTCTAGAAATAAAATTCAACCAAATGATGAATCATATGGGTAGATATTTCAGACTCTAACATTCTAATATAATGTTATAGAGAGAAATTGTAATGTACTGGATATTATCAACGATATTATAGATAATATTCACAGTATTATTTTTCATGGAAATATAAATAATTATAATACAGTTGATAAGTGAACAATCCTTAATTAGAATGAGAGTTTGATATTAATAATAATGTATTATATTTTTATTAATATGGAATAAATCATTAAGTGTGTTAAGATGGTAATTTTTATTCATGAACACATTTTCATCTTTGAGATCCTTGATTACAAGAGAGTTGTGGGTCATTGAATATAACTAACTAATAAAATATCATAGGTATATTATTTGTTCCTCAAATCCCTCTTATGGAAGTATACACTATAAGACACATATAAAATGAATCCATATGTGGTGAACCTATAAATTGATCAATCAAATATTTATTAGATGTTCATCATGTTATATCATCAAGGTAATGTTTTATAAAATAAATGATTTCACATAGTCAATGTATTGTATAGAAGGCATATTTTTAGGAAATAGGAATGGGAAATTGATGAGGTGTTAAAATAGATAATCCCTCATATATTTTAAAAAATTTACTATAAATTTGATGAGATATTTTCATGGCGGGTTATGAATTTTTATACCAAATCATACAAATATAAAATTCCATTTTATTGTATAAATTACATATATTTTAATGTTGTTATAAAAAAAATTATATACTTTTTTTATTATGTACTGTTAAAAGTTATATCATGTTTGAATGAAAAAAATTAAGTATCATAACCATTAATAATATATTAATTGTTTAGTGACCATAATGAGTTATATATGAAAATATTTTGGTTTTGTTAAAATCTAATTTACATGGATAATTGAGTTGATTTTCTCATTCATTAAGATCATACCATATAAACAAAATTCATTTGAACATATGAGTGTTGTGGCATGAATGAGATTTTACACTATCCAACCCTAATTCTATATTCAACAAATAATGAGTTGGTGATGTCATATATGAGTGATTTTCCTGATTATCAAGATCATGAGAGGATGTTATTCTTTGAACCCCAACTAGATATCCCCCACATCAAACATCATTCCATTATAGAGTACACTAGTGTATTAAGTTTTTGTGTATCAAGACCATAATAATACAGATTACTTTATTTTAATACTAATAAAATTGTAATTATATTTATCCTATTAATTTATTAATTTATAATTGATTAATTAATTTTCTTAAAAAAATATATATTTATAATAATAGATTTAATTTATTATATTTGGAAATATATAGTTTAAATTAATAGAAAATCTGATCCATCATGAATTTAAGAAATTATTTGAATTTTTGAATTATATTCTTATCAAATAATTATTATTTAAATTATAAATAAAATTTAATTTATTGATTTCTAGTCTAAAATTTTAATTGTAAATAAATAAAGTTTCATAGAAACAATTATTTTTAATTCAATATGGTATTAAAATTTTAATATTCTTATATATGGATATATATTAATCTAAAATAATAATTAAATTTAAAATTACAATGTCAAAATTATGAAATATAAATGTTTTCAAAGTTTCAGGAGAATAAATTTTTTTAGTAAAAAATAAATATGTTATAAATATTATATATATATTATGATATCAATATTGACCAATGGTGATGAAATTAATAATATAGAGGTCACACATAAACACAAGTGTTTTTCCACTTTTAAATAATTTTGTATATATTATTTTAATAATTTTAGTAATCCATAATGAATCTTATAGAATGAATATTATATTTTATTGTTTTAAAAAAATTCATTAAATGAATGATGTGATTTCATATCACAAATTTTATTAAAATAAGGATTTAAAATCATATCCTTAAAACAAAGTTATGAGCACACTATTTTGGTAAAATAATTGGGATATAAATATTTGATAGTATATTGAATAAATTATTTATGTTTTTTTCATCCAAAAACAGGGTTTATATATTAATGTGAATACAAATTTTCATTATTTTAATTTGTCAATAAACAAATATGATATATGTAAAATTGTATTCCATGGATAAATTAAGAAGAAAAGTAGTATATATAATTGAATATATGTGGCAATAAGATATTCTTCAATAAAATTTCATTGCATTCCTAGAATCCTAGATGTACTATTTGAATGGTATCTTGAGATGAAAATATATAAATAAAAGATAAAAATGATATTATGCACAAGAGTTTTCAAAAATAAATAATTTGATTGGATGTTGAAAATAAAACTCACTCTATAGAGATAATGAACTAAATTTATCAGAAAATATTCACGACCAATATTTTACATGGATGTGAATTAATTATGAGAATATAAAATGGTAAAGGTGAATTCTTATCATTATTGAATAATTTATTCTTCTCACATCAATTTTGGGGATATCCATTAGAAATCATATTCAATTAATATGAAAATTATTTTATATGAATAGTGTGTTTATATTGGTTGATATTTTTTATGTAATATTTCAATTGATATAATCTAATGGATCATAATTTAAAAATAATCATGTAAATGAGAAATTTATTAATTGAGTTATTGTATAATGACAGTAACACTTCATCATCAATATAATATCTTATTTAAAATTTATTTTTTTCTTCTATATTATATATGTAAATTTTAGGGATTATTAATTTTTTTTGGGATATTTTATGGAGCAACATGGTAGATCATGGTTTTTATAGACCAATCACCATAATCTACAAACCACACATTTCAAGAGAGATAACCATGGGCTCTCATCCGGTTGGGTTAAAAATCATGCACTAACCCCTAAAAAATTGTTATTATTTCTCCATATTAGTAGAGTACCCACACCGATAGACAAATGGATTGTAAAACCATTTTACCAAACCCATATGGCCTCTATTTGATGTGGAATAGTCACCCACAACGTTGGTCCATGATTGTGAAATTTTCACCTGAATCCCTTCTGGTGTAAATGGTTATTATTTATTTTTATTTTTAAAATTTTTTATCATGATTTTTAACTTTTATATACCCATATTTCATCAATTCTGTAATCTCAATAATATTCATGATTCCCCTCTTATTTTTTTCCTTCAATTCTCTATTTTTTGGGTTATCAAAACTTAAATGTTCATGTAAAATCTGTATAAGTACATCACCTCCACTATCCATTTTTTCTATTATCTTTTTTCATGGTTTTCCATATAACTTGTGGTTATGGTGATCCAGACATGGTTCACTCTAAAATGATTGGGAGACAGTTTAATCATTTTTTACCTATAGCATCTACAATGACTCTAATTTCTTTATCTTTTGAATTTTAACCAATTATTTGTGATTTCAACAATTATGATACATAGTTCTATGTTGTGATATTATTTGATTATTTTAGTGATGTATTCTCTATTTTTAAATGTGTACTAAATTATTTTCTGGTATCAAAATGGTAATATCAATAATATTGTTGTGTGTAATTATTTTATAATGATTTATATCCTCAAAATTATTTTAAATGATACATTTGACTTATTATAGTTTGGTATATTATTAATAAGGGAATGTTATGGTATGGAACATGGAAAATGAAGAAGGGAATCATTTGAATATTGGTGGGAAGAATAGTACTAATAGTTAAGTGTTTCATAAGGTCTTTAGAGCAGTATCACTAATTGGTGAGAAATGATACACTAAATAAACTATTTGACATATATTGTTACCATTAGAAATTGGGTTTATTCCATATAATTGATAATTCATGGATATGGGTAATTATTTGATTGATCAATAAGATATGATATTCCACGAACTAGGAAAACCAAAGTACATAGGTGTTACCATAGATCATATTATTATTTGATTTAGTTAGTTTTATTAATTAATGTTTCAATTAATTTATCAATAATAGTTAATGTATGTTTTCGCACAAAATGAGTTATATTATTTACAAACATGATCTCAATTTATCTCAAAGTCAATATGCATTAAATATTTCGTATTATCCTTCTAGATGTTTGACAAAATATACTGTATAATCCTAATTTCTACATATACCTTGTGTTTTTTCTTATACATCTCTAAAAACACAACATTATGGTGATAGTAAATTATATATACAGTTTTACAAAATCAATAATTATTTAATAGTGGTTTGGTAATAGAGTATGGTCCTTACATAATGAGGATATGTTTTTCCCTTTTTTGGTAAGATTTCTTCAATAATTTATTTTTTCTGTTTTGGTTAATGTTGTAAATGTAACACAAATCATATATATGAATCCATTAAAATGATAAATTTTTATGATTGTTTTGATGTATTTTATGTATTTTTATGATGCTATACATTGATGCTGATAGTTATTAGATATTTAAAAAATAATAATCAATGGAGTTACGTGATACCTAGGATCTAGTTTCATAATCCCTAGAATTATGAATTCCCTTACAGATATTCCCTAGGATAAGAAATGTGTTGCGGAAAATAGAAGATAAAATAGGATTTTGATAAAAATATTACCATCAATTTTTCTGTTATATTTATCATAATATACATAATCTATAAAATATTTTCATACCCCTGTCATTATTTTATTTTTACTATAAATTATATTATGATTTTTCATGGTTATGTTTCAGAATTAAATAAATCTATATTAGATTTATATTAAAATAAATCACTATGACTCAAATTTTTTATATTAATCTTCTCTATTTATTAGAAATAAGAGGTATTAGAAAAAGCTACAAATTATTAAAAAAATCATAAAATATGTATGGGTTATAGAGTTTCATAAAATTATTATGATATATTATTGATTTAACATTAAATAATGTAAGAATAAAATTAAACAACAGTTCTGATCGTTAAGATTTTAATTTTCCTAAAACTATTATTAATTTCTTTTATGTTGCCATAGATAGATGAAATTTATCTATTGAAGGAAATAAATATTTTATATTGAATAAAAATGTGTCAAAAATACATAATAACAGTTATCCAAATATATATACAAGTTGATGATGATATGTTATGCTTTTAACTATATATGGGAAATGATAGGAAATATGGATTAAGGAAAACTCTGAAGTCTGCTATATTAAATTTAATGAAATGTGAAATTTTGTGGAATTTTATTTATAAATACCTTTGATTCTATTGATTTAGTCATTTTTGTGGGAATGTTAATTTTTAAAGATACATTTCCAAGGACAATATTTAAATAATGAAAATATCAATGAATATAATTTTTAGAGTATTTTAACCTCAATTAAATTAGAATGATTATGTGAATAATGAAAAGGAAGATAATTAATATAAATATTGAATTTTTCTTATAACACTAGATGGATATGAAATTATGATCAATCAAAATACTACTACTGTAAATGCTATATCTCAAAAAGTGTCAGTCATAACATTGATTATTATTTTTTTAAGAAGGTCCTAGTAAAATATATGTTTTTGAATATATGTTATGAATTGGATTTAATTTTTATATTAGAATCCAAAATTTCACCAGGTAATATCAAGCCACAATATTTTTAAGGTTTAATGGATGACAAAAAACTACTAGGTGTCCATTTATCATCAATTAAAATTATTAAAACAACAATCTAAACAAGATAAAATCAAGGATTAATTTTAATGAAATCATTTTTTTAAGAATAATCAAATAAAAATCATTGAATAATTTTATATGAAGAAAATATATTAGAGGAAATCTAAATAATATAAATTAATGTTTTTATATAAATTAGTTAGGATATTTATATGTAAATATTAGATAACCAAAAAATACTTGATTATGAAGGTTTTTTATCAATCTGAAGAATGTATAATAGTTTTCATTACTGTTGAGTTAAAAGATTCACATTATTTTTTAATTATTTATAAATTAAAAATTAATAAATCCATTTTAGATGTTCATATTTCAAATTATATATATAATTGAGGGAATTAGTGATGTTTAACCTACTCAAGGAAGATTAAATATTGAAATCTAATATCCTAGAAGATCATGAAGTATTATTTATTTTAATGACAATATAAATTATTACATAGGATTTATTAATGGATATAATTTCATATTTAAATATTGAGAAAAATATATCAGAGATATCTAAAGATAATCTATTGGACTATGGTGAAAATTTAAAGATGAGTAGGAACTAAAGAATCAATTATTGATGATGGAATATCCAAATGAATAAGATAAATAAAATTTTATTGGGATTCAATGTGATATAGTGAAAAAAATTACTTATTTTTAAAAAAATCATATGAAAATTATAAATATATTGTATTTAATGATCATAATAATATTGCATTCTTTATTTGTTCCTAGACACATGAACCTCCTCTTTTTCTGATTGATAGTATTTTTGTGATAAGAATTAGAACACTCACAAATCCTATCTTCTCAATAATTTTTCTATCCAAGACATATATTAGTACAACCAAAATATATTTTAATATTGTTGATAAATCATAAATTTCGAAAATTATCGTTCTATATCTCATAGTTATATGTGACATAAGAAAATCAATGTAAGAAATTTGAAATTTATGATTGATTGGATAATTTAAATCTTAATTCATTAAGGTCGTATTATATGGAAATAAATACATTTATGAATCGTTAGATGCCATGTTTAATGATCCAAAAGATACCAAATATGGTTAAAATCAACATTTTAAAGAATTTTCAACCACGTTAAAATTGAAAAATTAAATATCTTGTTTGTTAGATAACATATTAGCATAATATGAAATATATTATCAAACATAACTGTCTATAATAATGGTTAATTTTATATCAATAAGGGAAATGAAATTATTTTACATGATCGTCTATATAAGTATTTCCCTTAAATTTGAAAATCAATCTCTTTTGTATCACTATAATAAGTAATGAACATCCCATGTGATTTTAAATAGGTATCATTCCATAGGCATTCAATCATGAAAGATGAATTGAGATTTTTAATGATGAAGTCTTACTAATAATATTCCCAAATAAATTCAAAATTGATAGAAATTAGATGAAATTTGAAGACGTCTTAGGTTTAAATTTTCCATATTCATGAAAATGTATGTCTACATCAAATTACATTAGAACACCTATTAGTTTTATTTTTGATCTCCATAAAAATAACTGTCTTATGTATGATATCATTAGATATAGAAAACATTAATCTAAATTGAAATATATTTTCATAAAACAATAAACAAAATATTCTATAGCTAAGTGAAATACTTATATCAAAATAAATTATTTAGTGTATAATTAAAACGTGACCAAATTATTTTTGAAAATAGAAATTATTTTCAAGAAGAATTTATCTGTCACATACTATAGAATTTCTAAATAATAAATCATTATGATAATAAATCCAATATAATTAATATTAATGATAATAATAAAATATTCACTAAAAATTATTATCATGTATAAGATAAATATTAAATTATTATTTCATAAAATATTTTCCATCAGCTAAAATATAGTGTGATTGTATCATATGGTAAAAATAGAAAATAGAATTAGTTTATTAAATAAGAAATCTACCCAATAATATATATATATATATATATATATTACTTCTATTTTTAGTCAATGTGTAAATTATTATCCAACTATTTATGTTTATTAATTTCAATGTACAATTAGAAATTAAATTTAATAAATAGGCTTTTTGTAATTTGATCTCTTCTTTATAATAAATTTATTGAAATTTAAAACCACAACTCATTCAACTATGAAAATTAATGCATAATTATTTATGTATCTAATTTTCAATTAGTTGTAGTACTATTATTTTATGATTTTATTTATATTATATAAATTGTGTAATTAAATATAAAAACTTACCATATATCCATTTTTACATTATTACAATGGAACTTCATACCTGAAAAATCCAAAGTGAAGGAATTGTTTAGTAGTCTTGGATAACTATTTTTTTATATGCTTATCATAGTAAATTTGGAATAATTAAATATAACATTTTATATTTTTAAAATAATGTATCTAATTTTAGAGTTTCCATACATACTAATTATATTACACTTCCTGAACACATTAAGAGGCGAAACATATGAAAAGGGTGTTCTAATATGTTACAATGTGGTATAAAAAAAATCCAAAATTAACATTAAATAAGTAAAAAATAATAGAATTTACATTATATTTATAAATTATTCCACATTAATTAAACATTAAAATAGGGGAAAATTTGATAACAGAAAAAACATAAACAATAACATTGATAATGACTACAAATTTCATAATGATTCAATACATAATAGAGAGTATCATATAATTAATATCATGGAATCATGCCAATACACAATACATATATTTAAAGTTCCATGACAAAATACTAAAAATAGATCCATATAATGAATATAGTGGATATAGTGATTCTCATTTATCACATTTCATGTTTTATTTATTCACCATATGAACAAGGGTAAGCAGATTCAGTGATAAAATTTAATTTTAAAAACATGAAAAAAAATTATAACATCACAAATAAATAAACATAAACATAAGAAATATATTGTAATATAATTAATTTCTATAAATATAATATTTTCAGATGAATATATAATATTAGAAACTATATATTATCATAGATTAATATAAATTAACAAGATAATGGTAAATCATTTATAATTGAAGAAAACATTAAATATGAAATAACATATTTAATTCTTAAAATAATAAATAATAATATTTAAATAAGTTTATTTTAAAGTATCTAGGTAAAATTTTAATGGAATATTAAATATAATTTATGGTCATGATGGTAGTTATTTTAATACCTTCCATAATAAAATATTGTTCACATTATTTACAAAAGATAATAAAACCTAATTATTAAGATGAATATATTTTATCATTTGAATGACGTTTTAAATAGTCCAATATGATTAGGTTTCTTTATAATAAATAAATATAGATATATAAAAACACCCATTTTGATATTCATAGAAATATATGGTCACAAAATAGAATTATTCCCGACCAAGTAGAAACATAATTTTCGTTTTTGTTAAAAAATAGTAGTTCATTATATTGACCAATTATACAAAGGAAATTGGATTAATTATATGTAATTTAAAAATATATTTGTAGGATAAAATCAATATGGGTTTTATTATGAATGAATTAAACAATATCTTCATTTGAGATAGAAATATAGTGAATCCTAAATAATGATGTGGTTCAAAAATAATTTCTTACATGTTATTTGAATTCATTCATTTGTGTCAAAAACCAATATATAATAAATATATATTTAGTATACATATATTATATAACCATATAAATATATTAAATAATAAATATTATTTTCATAAAATCCATTAACAAAAGTTGGATAAAAATCCTGGTACAAGTTAATGGTCTGGTATTTACTAAATTAATATTCATGTATGCTCTGGTTCAGTTGATTCAGTCCTTTTTATTTTAGAATGGTTTGAACATATATATAATAATATACATAATATTAATATTGTGGAATATCAACATGTATTTTTAATCTGTAAAAGGTCAAAATTGAAAAAAAAAATTATTAGACTATTCATTTATATTGTTCGTCATACACACAAATAAATAATGATTCCATTTATTTAACATATGAAATGATTTAATTTTCAAAAATAAATCCTCATTATACACGAATTATTATAAAACATATGAAACATATTCTCATTATATTTATCATTTTAACATTCCTTGTCATCATAAAATGAATAACGTATTCTATTGATTTACAGAGGTGGTATTCTACATTTAAGAATAAGAAACAATATAATTTTATTATAGATATTATTATAGTAATGAAAATGTGAAATTGTAGTTTAATACAGGTTATTGTGTAATTAATAATATATATATATATATATATATATTAAATCAATAATTACATGAATTTGTAATAGGTTGTTATTGAAAATAAATTTTATTAGTTCGCGTGGAAAAATCCTGGAAAACACGTGGTCAACATTTCATTTCATATTTGATAGATTAGTGCATGGGAATAGTTTTTTCAATTTATAGAATGAACTAAAATTATATTTTAAATTATATAATTATTATATTATCATAATTATTTTATATTTTAATAGTCTATATGAAGACATAAATTAATGATTCATGGAAATGAAATATACCTATTATTTAGGGAACCTCTATAAAAATATACCTCATTACTTACAAAGTGATTTTTTTGAATGAAAACATGTTTTCTATTTTATTTGGAGTGATTTAAATATGTGATATTAAATGTTTCATTATGATAAAAATGTCTCTTAATGTGTGGAGATGAAATGTGAGGGGATCCACTTAATAGTTCGGAGTGGAATACACTTTTAATTTTTTTTAAATAAATCATGAAGTCATTATGATGAAAATGATTCTAAATGGAAGAATAATAAAAGGTGGTATATGTTATTTGTATAAATGTGGAATCATTATTGGGGTTTTACATCATTAAAGGTCGTTCATAACATTATATTTTGTTTTAACCCTATTTAGGATCTTTTTATCCATAACTAGATTAATTGATTATTTTTTTTTTAATCAGTATGAATAAAAACATGACCATATAACTGAAAATAAATTTATTTGATAAAAAAATAGAATATATTTTTTAAAATTCAATACACATATTTCGTTGATTATAATTTGAAACCAAAATCTGATGGAATTTGGAATTAGTTTTCTAAAGATAACTTTTCCTTTTGAATTAAAATTGGTTATATGAAAATTAAAATTAAAATCAATACATTAGAACTAAATGGAATTAATTATAACATAATTGATTTACTATTTTTAGAACTATTATATAATAATAATTATATATTAAAATTATTTAAATGAAAAGAACTGTTTTTCAAAAGATTGTATATATCAATATTAATAAAAATATATATCTTCAAAACATTACCAAAAATCATATATTATATAATATTTATGTTATTATTTCAAAAAAAAATTAATTTATAAAAAAATTTATAATTTTAGAACAAAATAATTTTAAAATACGTGTAAAAAATAAGATAAATTAGGTTTTTAGAGAAATAGAACATTAAAAAATTAAATTGGACACATTCATTTTAATTTTTCGTTAATAATATTTTAATAATGTTAAAAAAATTGTATTGAAAATATAATATTTTAATTTTTTAATAATTTATCAACAGTTTTTATATTTATTTATTGTGATAAAAATACATTCAAGCTATAAAAAATAATCTTCTGAGGCATTTACATTATTTCCAAATAGGATTTATTTTCATTTCTAATAATTTAAATGACAATGAATTTAATTTATATATTTAAAATACATATATTTTAATTTATTTCATTCTTCCTATTAATATATTAAAATTTTATGATAATGATATAATCATATACTATATTACATCACTTTAATATATATGGTTTTTTATCACATTCGGTTATAGATGTCATTTCTGATAAAATATATCCTAAAATGTAACTTTTTACACTATTAATTACCTAAAAAGTATCATTTCTGAAATTTATAGATGTTAACCATGTTAAAAAAAATAGGGTATTTAATCATCAGAATCACTTAATTTTCGGAATACACTTCTGCTGCCTTTGTATTTCTCCAATGTAATGTTGCAAGAAGGATTTTATGATTACTCTACAATTTCTCTATATTGACAAGATGCTATATAAGAGCCTTAGAGTATGATATTATTGGTTCAAATTATATTTCATAATAGGAGATAAGATAAATTGATTTCAGATTATACATTATTAATAATTTTAATTGGAACACATCATTTTCATTAGTGACGTTTTTTGGAATTTTATAAACTATTAGCCAAAAATATAATTTTGTTGATGGTTTAAGAAAGTTTGATGGAATAGTTTTTACAATTCCCTTTATTACAAAAACTTATAACACTATTCAATGACGATAGATTACAAATTGAAATATCCCATAGGAAATCTAGTATCATTCATCTACATATTGACATAGGTTGACTTCCATATTTGTTTCAATTTGATATAGGTTTTAATCGTATTTGTCGTTTATATTTAGTCCAATGATGTTTATTGGACCAGAAGTTTAATTTCACTAACATTATCATAGAAATTTAAAGAATGGAATATATTTCCATATAATTCATCACATTAAAACATTTAAATTCATTAATGGAGGATATTATTTAGGTATAACTCCACCAATGTTATATAATTATCTGAAATACTTAAAATATCAAAAAATAAAAAAAAGGTTTTATAATGATTGAACATTCTATTCAGAATGTCCATTAGTTTGAGTGTGCTAGGTGGGTTTCAAATAACTCATAGAACCATGATATTGATAATCAATTTTCAGAAATATTGATTAATTTTTTTGATCACTGTGAGATACAATAAAAATAGTTTCACTATTATTTTGTTGAAAATAATCAATGTAGAGAATTTAATAGTGAAAAAGGGTTAAATCATGTCTTATATAATCAAAATAATCATATTAGTGGGTCTATCCACAGTAGACAATAATGTACCTCTTTTTCTAGAGGTCCATCCTAATTTTATGAATATATTTAAACTTATGTCATACCATTTTCACATATAAATATGTAGTGGTTTTATAACTCCTCTAGAATTCCATATCACATCCTTCGTAGATGGAGAATAAAAAACATAACTCATATTCCCTAGTTTCCCACGTCATATTAACCAACTAATTATTTTCCACTAATTATATATAATTCATACTACTGTGAGGGTGTATAGAAATATTCATTCATTGAGGATTATCTAATAATTACATCATCATTAATGCAATAAAGGAAAAATATAGTATATATGCAAATTTTACAATTCCAACTTTACAATGTAATTCTGAATGTTTTCTATCATTCATGAAATTTTTTTGATACATTCTATTTTTAGGTTGAGAAAATATTATATATTTATTCTACGATGGATTGGAAATAAATTAAATATAGAGTTATGTAATCACTTTTTTAATAATTGGAAAATCCATCATTATAAGATTAATGACCACAGGATCCCCATCAATCCACAATTTGGACATAATTCTATGATATTTAATTTTAAATTCCTCAAATATCATATTTTTCCTCACTATGTTGTATTGTATTGAGAAATAGTATTCCTATAGTATCATAAGATATGAAAATTTCCTCCAATTTATATAATTATATGAAAATGTGTATTTAAGTAACTTGCGACCAATATATATATTGTATTAGTCACCATAGTGAAAATTTCTCCATATGTTCAATGAAATTATTATGACTAGATTCACAAGATCAAAGGTTTTATATTATTTTTTAATCATTTACTTATGTATTCATCGAAAATAACATTATCATTACTCAAATGGAATGACCCAGTACCATTCTATATTGAATCACTGTATATTAAATCCCTATCATTTCTAAATAGTAATGTCTAATGTGTACCACTCCATAGTCTATCCATATATTAATCAACAGATTCATCATATTAATATTTTAATATGAACATAACCCTTTACAACTAATATGGGCTAATTAGTTAGTCAACTGGGAAAAGGTATGAACGTCTTATGTATTATAATCATCCAAACCGACAATAATACATACATCAGTTATGATCACTAGTGTAGGCCATTCCAAGACTTCCATTTTCATTGTAGGATCGATTGAGTTCCATCCATTCATACAATAAGTCCAAGAAAAGAAAAATATTGATTCTATAAATCCCGCACGATACATTTCACTAATAATAATTTTCTTCGAAGAGGTTGATGAATGGTCTATAAGTCGTTCTCATTGTGACACCTGATAATTTTATGAGAAATATTTTGTTTTTATGTTATATAAATCATCAAAGGTATATTTCACTACACCCTACACTAGCTTGGCTTGCATTACACGCAATCACGAGCTTCCTCGATAGCTTGCCTCATACGCAATACTGAGTTTCACTAAACAACGATATGCTATTAAAATATTATTAAAACAAGCCGTTATGAATAGTAATATCCAATTTTTTAAATTTTTGAAATTTTATTTTTCAAAATGGACTTCATTTTTGGATTTAGAATATTGAAATTAGCCTAGGGTGAAATTTTGGTATTTTTCTGAATAATTTCAATTTTTGCTGAATAGTGAAAACACTAGGTTACTATTTAAAAACCGACTTTTTATTTAAATAATTATATATTTTATTTAAATTTATTTTACATCAAAATTGATACAAAATACCGATATAAGTTCAATGCAATTCATTGGAGTCATTTTATAATAATTTTAGAGATATAAAAATTTTATTGAACTTTTCACCGTCTTTTACCCACCTCATGGGAGAATTTGGAAATTTACATAAAACCTAATTTTACCAAATCTGTGAGTGGAATTTCGAAAATCAAAGAGAAATGGTTAATATCAAGGACTAGAATTTGATTCGTTGACATGAAAATAATTTTTGGTGAATAGTAACTTTTTACTTTTTTTTCACGGTTAAAAGTAAATAGGGTATTTAATGGTAAAAATGTTATTATTATTACAATAACACAAGTAAAAATTATATTTTATAGTTGTAATTAGACCAAAAACAACCTTAGGAATAAAATATTACTATTTATTCCCACTTTTAATAGATTAGGACATTTATTAATAATTTATTTAAAGAAGGGTTAAAATAGTTAAAATCAATGTTTAATAACTAAATCATTTTTAATATAGGGTCATACATATGATAAATTTGACTACAAATATTCATTAGAAATATAAAAATATTTCCTACGTAATGGTATTTTATTTTTAATTGTTATACATTAAATAAATTAATTTATTTATGACACAGTGATGATGAAGTAATTATCTTATTAATGAAATATTGACATAATTGATGTTATAAATACCCAAATAAATGTAATTTGAGACATTTTATGAATTAAAATAATTATCAATTTTAATATGAAATGTTATTATTGATTTAATTAACTTTTTTAGATCTAATATGTCTTTTATGATTTTCAGAAAAATCAATTACCAAATAGTGTCAAAATTGACATAAAATAGTTTTTCAAAAAAATATTATATTATTAATTGTAATTATATTAATAATAATATATGGTTAGGCCAAATGACTTATATAAGGTTTATATATTCATAATAAACAACTTGGGATTCGTTTGGCTTGTTATAGTATGCTTATTAACCTTATAGTGTAAGAAAACAAGAAGACGCGGTAAAAGTTAAATTATCTAACTTAAATTAAAATATAAATGATAAGGTTAAAATAGATACCTAAACTTGTCTAAATTCTATTGGATGAGATTATTTCGACCCATAACCACCTTATATTCTAAATTAATCAATTTGGAGCTATTAAAAACCGAATATGACTTTATAATAAAATAATATTTTTAGTTTTTCTAAAGATGACCCTCTTCTCCATTATAGAAGGGAACCTCCTCCCTCTCTTCCTCACACCACATTGAGCCTTCATTCTCTGCCAAACCCTGCCAAATTCTCTTCTCCACTTACCTAGAAACACCCTAGAGGTCCTGGTCTTTTTCAAGTACCAATTTTAGTGCCCTAAGGGGAGGTCTCAAAGAGGCGATTCAATGAAGAGGTAATGTCTGTTACTGATTCTTTCAAATTTATTTATTCTTCCACTTCATCTTCATTAGTTGTTTAATTATGAAGTAATAACATAAGTATCACTCATGTACTGCTATGTCATTATAAGTATGAAACAACCCTATTTCACCATTTATCCATCCTACAGAAAATGAAATCACCGCACGTGCGTATGTACGGAATACCGTCTCCACGCAGTGGTGTAATCTATTTTACACCACCACCTTACTTGGATGGGTATAATGGTGTGAATAATAACTATATATGATTATTGTAAAGTGATATTGATTCATAAATAGTATACATAAACTCCAATAGAATTCCACGATCATGGGAACAATATCATCGCTCGTGCGTACGTACGGAATACCGTCTCCACGACGTGATGCGACTCGTTCTACATGATTTTCATTGAATAATGATTACATAAATGAATTTAGTGAATAAATATGATATGTATTACACTAATACCATTCTGTAAATAATGTATCTCTAACCTAAAAAAAGTATAAGAATTTATTCGACAAAACACGCATAAGAACAAAAAATCAATAAAACTCGAATAACAAGTAACAATGAAATATTACTAATAAGAAGATATGAATATGACCATATATGATATCATAAAAATAATTATTATTCTGGAATAAGTCAATGACATTATTTAAATCATTATACAGGAGGTTCAGATACTTGCGAAGAAATTCAGTCCTAAGGTAAGAGAAAATCTCACAATCTCATTTTTTATACGAGATTGTTTATACATCAGAATTTACTGGTGAATATTTATCATCCACATCCATGTTTCCTCAATATGTAATATTATTTCCATCCACCTACAATTGTTTAAATCCAACATTACCCTTCAGTGAGTTTTTATAAAATGATATGAAAGAAATCTTTTGTCGTTTTTCGTACGACGTATTATTTGATAGTATCGGAAAAAGTACGTGATGAATGTCTTTTATAACATATACTGCATGAATAGATTTTTATAAAATTATTTACCTGAAGATTCCTTTAAAAGTTTTCAAGTTTATTTTTAATAAACATTATTTGGTTTAAAATTATATGACATGTTAAGAAAGGAAAATGTTTTTGAAGTAGAAAGGATATATTTCTCAGGAATGGAGTTCAAGTGTTTTATCAAAATTATATTCCATCTAAGATAATATAGGGTTCTTTTTCTATCCTTATTTTTACATTGATTAGATTATGTTATTATGGAATTATTTTTATGTTGTCCTTTTATCTTATATGGATTACGTTATGATGGCATGATGTTTAAGAATACCATTTTTCTTACATGGGTTATGCTATGATGTATGATTTATGATTTTGTGGCACACATAAGAATGGTATAATTATGAGATGGGTGGGACCTATATCTCCCTCCAATGCATTGGGTAAAAATTTATATCTCATGATATAGACATGGCTAGAACGACAGGTTAAACTAGTTAAAGGAAACAGGACTGAAACGAAGAGTGAACTCGGTTTAGAAATTGACTTTGTATGCTAAAATAGACTTGGATATGAGTCTTCACTACTAAGAAATGATTCTCTATGATTATGTGTGTATGACACAAAATTTCCTGTTTTATGTTATGATTATTGGGATTACATTTCACTACTATGATTTATCCCATGTTATGAAATTATGAACTCTTCTGCAGGTTAAGATTTCCAAAATGTTATGTTCTTATGAATATGATGTGAGTGATATTTCTTTTGTTACCTTTGCTTTTCATTTGAGCTCAACCTTTTGTGTGTTTTTTTCCCAGGTCAGGAAGTAGGTTATTAAGTAAAATATGCCAAAAATTGACTCTAGATATGATGAAATAAATGGGAGGCAATGTAGATACTTTATGAACCAGTTTTTTTTGATTCCCAGTTTCTAAAGACACTATACCTATACGGTCCTTTCATGGTTTTGCTATATGTTGTTATAAGTGTACTTCAATTTTGAAGTATTAACAATGTATCTAAAGTATGATTCATTATAATTGGTATCAGAGGAAAGGTATAGTCAACCTTTAGAAAGTAGGATGTCAAATCCTTAGTAAGAAACCCAAGGATATGTCTAAGCATAGAATACAATCTTAGTGTTTTAGAAATGGCCATGAAAAACCTATGATAAGACCTTAAGTGTGAAATTTTATTCATGATTTTGTAGTTTTCCTATTTTAATTAGTTTTACTCACACTATTCTTCTTGGTTTTAGTCAATGGCTGGAACCCAATGGAACCGTGTTAATGAGGAATGTGACGGGAAATGCAATGATAGTCCCCCTGAGCAACCAAACGTTATGGGATCTGGAATGAAAAATCTTGTAGCCATGGTCATAGAACTTTCTCAAGCTATGAATCTTGCAGGACTTACAAATGAGAAAATAAAGGAGCAACATTCTGTTGAATCCTTCATGAGGCAGTGTCCACATTCAGTCAGCAGGTCTTCTGATCCATTAGTGGCTGAACAATGGATCAGTACCATTGAAAAGATATTTTCAGTTCTTCAATGTTCTTAACATGATAAAGTCATCTTAGCAGTTTATCGCTTGGAAGGTGAAGCTAATCAATGGTGGAATCCTATAAAAAATACGAGGAAAAGTGATGAAATTGAATCCATGGAATGGGATGAGTTCATGAAATTATTTTTCAATAAGTACTTCCCTTGTATTATTCGAAGAAATATGGATATGGAGTTTCTTAAACTAAAGAAAAAGGATGATGAATCTATTGGTACCTATGAATAAAATTTTTCAAGACTTGCAATGTACGCTTCTAGTATTATTATCCAACATGAGAGTAAGATCGATCAATTCTTTAGTGGCTTAAAACCAACACTTTGAAGGGTGTTAGCCATAAGGGACTTCAATATCTATGAGGAAATTGTTCGATGTGCTCTCAAGGTTGAGATGGAGATTGGAGTAACCCATCAGTCATATGGGTTTGATAAGTAGAGGAAAATGGAATTCAAAGGAAAATATAACGAGAACACTGAAAAGAAGATGAATTTTCCCTTATTCTCAATGTGTGGAAAGAAACATTGAGGCTGTTGTCTTAATGGGACTAGTAAATGTTTCAAATGTGGAATGGAAAGTCATCAGGCATTCGAATGTCACAATGATGGGAAGAAGATGTCTAGTGATGCGAACAGAGAAAATTCTACACAGAGTGCACCTCATACACTTCAATGTTACAAGTGCAAGGAAATGGTACATTATACCAATCAATGCCCTAATCCAAGGGTTTTTTATGATGATCGACATCAACAAACTCTTAAGGCCAAAGACAAAGGAATGTCACTTTCAATTACTATTAGTGATGTGGAGTACAACAACAAAGTGGTGAGAGGTAAACTTACGATCCACTCAAAAGTAGCAAAAGTTATATTTGATTCTGGATCCACCCACTATTTTATTACTGATGAATTTTCTAAGTATATCTCTGTATTACCTCAACAATTAGATGTTGAGTTGGATGTGACAACTCTTAATGGCACAACAGTCGCATCAGAAGTTTACAATTCTTCTCCGATTGAAGTCTGTGGGAATGTTCTTCCTACAAATCTTGCAATCCTTCCTATAGTGGAATATGATGTGATTCTTGGAATGGATTGGATTTCATTATATGGAGCTCATATCAATTTCCAAATTGGGGAAGTCACATTTCATATTCCAGATCAATCTATGATCGTCTATCGATGCAAGGATGAATATAACATTCTGGTATAAGTTTCATCCATATTATGGGTCTTGATTACATTAAATGAAGGTTATTTATCTCAAATGTTTGGAGAGAAACTCATGATTAATAATATTCCCATTGTATGAGAATTTGATGATTTTTTTGCAGAGGAATTTCCATGTCATCCACCAAATCTTGAAGTTGAGTTTTCAATAGAACTCCTACCAGGTGCCTTACCTATTTCAAATACACCTTATAGAATGGCCCCAATTAAGTTTCAGGAATTGAAGAAACAACTCCAATAGAATCTTGATAAGTGATTCATAAGCCCTAGTGCATCACCTTGGGGAGCACCCGTTCTATTTGTTACGAAGAAAGATGGATCAATGAGACTCTGCATTGATTACCGAGAACATAACAAGATCACTATCAAGAACAAATATCCTCTCCCAGACATTGATGAATTATTTGACCAACTTTGTAGAGATCAATACTTTTACAAGATTGATCTTCGTTCAGGGTATCATCAATTAAGGGTCAAAAGGGAGGATATATCAAAGACAGCTTTTCGTACAAGGTATGGACATTATGAATTTATTTGGATGCCATTTGGTCTTACTAATTCCCCTGCTATCTTCATGGATCTGATTAATAGAGTCTTTAGAGACTATCTTGATCAGTTTGTGGTAGTCTTTATAGACGATATTCTTGCCTATTAAAGGATAAAGGAAAAAACATAAAGATCACTTTAGAATTATATTATAGACCCTGAGAAAGGAGAAGCTTTATGCCAAATTTACCAAGTGTGAATTTTGGCTTCAAAAAGTTGCATTTTTGTCTCATATAATATCATAAGAGGGGATATTTGTGGATCGAGCAAAAAAAGAGGTTATAGAAAGATGTTCGAGACCAAAAACAGTAACTAAGATCCGATATTTTCTTAGTTTGGCTGGATATTGTCGAAGTTTAGTGAAATATTTTTCACGATTATCTAATACACTCACCAAGTTGACTCAGAAACGAGTTAAGTTTTTTTGGACAGAGGAATGTGAAGAGAATTTCGAGGAGTTGAAAATAAGGTTATCTAGTGCACCTGTACTCACACTTCCATGTAGTGCAGAAAGGTTTGTGATCTACAGTGGTGCATCCATGAAGGGGCTGGGGTTTTTTCTTATGAAAAATGATAAGGTGATAGCTTATGGCTTACGATAGTTGAAAATCCATGAGCAAAATTACCCAACTCATGATTTGGAGTTAGTTGTGGTAATCATTGCATTAAATATTTGGAGGCATTATCATTATGGAGAAAGATGTGGCATTTATAATGATCATAAAATCATAAAGTATATTTTCATACAAAAGGGTCTGAATATGCACCCAAAAAGTTAGTTGGAGCTGATTAAGGATTACAACTACTCAATCCATTACCACCCTGGGAAAGAAAAAAAGGTGGCAGATGCATTAAGTCGACAAGACCATGCTAGATTATCCATGATGAGGAACACAAAAGATCCAATACTTATGGATTTAAAGGGATGGATCTTGAAATTATATTGGAAGGGGGAAAATCTTATCTTTCTCAAATGAATGTTCAACCATCTATACATGTGAATATTAATGAGGCACAGAAAGAAGATGTAGAGTTACAAAAGAAGGTGAGAAATGTTCCTGAAATAAACCTTGATTATGATGGGATAATAATGGTCAGGAATCGGGTTTGTGTTCCTCCCATCCCAGAATTAAAGAAGGAGTTGCTGGATGAGGCTCATAGTTATTCATTATCGATTCATCCTGGAAACACGAAGATGTATAGGGACCTGAAAGAGTACTTCTGGTGGGATGCCATGAAAAGAGATGTTGTTGAATATGTCTCTCGATGCTTGGTTTGTCAGAAAGCTAAAGAAGAGAGACATAAGTGTAAGGGGATGTTACAACCATTACCCATACTAGAATGGAAATGGGAAAACATCACTATGGACATTGTCACTGGACTTCCCAAAACATCAAAAGGCAGTAATGCTATCTGGGTCATAGTTGATCATCTTACAAAGTCTTCACACTTCATTGCTATTAGAGATGATTTCTCTCTGGATCATCTTGCGAGGATATATGTAAAAGAATTGGTAAGATTGTATGGATTACCACTTTCAATTTTTTCTGATCGGGATCTGAGGTTTACATCAAGGTTCTGTCAAAGTCTTCAGCATACTCTGGATACATAGTTGAGTTTCATCACTGCTTAACATCCTCAGACATATGGTCAGTCTAAGAGGAAAATTCAAACACTAGAAGATATGTTGAGTTCTTTATCTATGGATTTCAAATGTGGTTGGGATCAACACCTACCTTTGGTGGAATTTTCTTACAATAATAGCTTTCACTCTAGTATTCAGATGGCTCCATATGAAGCTCTCTATGGAAAGAAATGCAGGACTCCAACTTTATGGGATAAAGTTGGGGAAAGAAAGCTATTAGGACCTGATCTTGTTGATGAGATGGCAGAAAAGGTTAGATCTATTCAACAACACATTAGAGCTGCTTAGATTCGACAAAAAAGATGTGCCGACAACAGAAGAAAAGACCAATAGTTTGAAGTGGGTGATAAAGTGTTCTTACTATTATCTCCTTGGAAGAGAGTAATGAGATTTGGAAAGAAGGGAATGTTGAGCTCTAGGTATATCTGTCCTTTCAAAATACTGGATCATGTTGGGAAGGTAGCTTACCAATTGGCGCTTCTACCAAATCTCTCCCAATTTCACAATGTGTTCCAGGAATCTCTCCTCAGAAAGTACATACCTGATCTTTCACATGTACTTAGCTCAGAAGTTTTACCGCTGGAGTAAGATCTTTCTAATAAAGAACAGCCGATAGAGATTCTGGATCATAGCGAAAAATTCCTACAGAATAAGACCACTCGCTTGGTGAATGTTTTATGGAGAACCACCAATTAGAAGAAGCTACATGGGAGCTTGAGGATATGATGAGGGAGAGGTACCCTCATCTATTTGTTACAAAGTGACGAATTTCGAGGGTGAAATTCATTTTAATTGGGGTAGAATGTAACATACGATACTCTTATGAGAAATATTTTTTTTTATGTTATATACATCATCAAAGAAATATTTCACTACACACAACACTAGCTTGGCTTGATTTAAACACAATCATGACCTTTCTCGAAAGCTTGAGGCATACGCAATACTGAGTTTCACTAATCCACGATATGCTACTAAAACATTATTAAAACTAGCCGTTATGAATAGTAATACCCAAATTTTGAATTTTTGTAAATTTTATTTTCAAAATGGACTTCATTTTTTGATTAGGAATATCGAAATTATCCTAGGGAGAAATTTTGGTATTTTTTTGAAAAATTTCAATTTTTGATAAATACTGAAAACACTGGGTTACTATTTAAAAACCGACTTTTTATTTAAATTATTATTTATTTTATTTAAATTTATTTTAGGTCAAAATTGATACATAATACCTATATATGTTCAATGCAATTCATTGGAGTCATTTTATAATAATTTTAGATATATAAAAATTTTATTGAACTTTTCACCTTCATTTACCCACCTCCTAGGAGAATTTGTAAATTTACATAAAACATAATTTTAGTGCTTCTGTGAGTGGAATTTCAAAAATCCAAGAGACACGGATAATATCAAGGACTAAAATGTGGTTCAATGAGATGAAAATTGTTTTTGTTAAATAGTAACTTTTTACTTTTTTTACCACGGTTAAAAGTAAATAGGGTAATTCAGGGTAAAAATGTTATTATTATTACCACAACACATGTAATAATTCTATTGGATAAGATTAATTCGACCGAAAATAACCTTAGGAATGAAATATGACCATTTTGGCCCACTTGGATTAGATTAGGACATTTATAATTAATTTATTTAAAGAATTGTTAAAATAGTTAAAATCAATGTTTAATAAGTAAATCATTTTTAATGTAGGGTTATACATAAGATAAATTCGACTATAAATTTTAATTATAAAGATAATAATATTTCCTACATAATAGTATTTTATTTGTAATTTTTAGACATTAAATAAATTAATTTATTTATGACACAATGATGATGCAGTAATTATCTTATTAATGAAATATTGACATAATTGATGTTATAAATACCCAAATAAATTTATATTGAAACTTTTTATGAATTCCAAAAAATTTCTATGTTAATATGACATGTTATTATTAATTTAATTAACTTTTTTCGAACTAATATTTCTTTATGATTTTGACAAAAATTAATTACCAAATAGTGTCAATATAAACATAAAATAGTATTTAAAACAAATATTATATTATTAATTGTTATTTTATTCCTAAAAATCTAAGGGTCGGCCAAATGACTTAGGTAAGGTTATATATATTAATAATATACAACGTGTGGTTCAATTGGGTTGTTATAGTATGTTTATTAACCTTATAGTGTAAGAAAACAAAAAGACATAGTAAACGTTTAATTATCTAAAATAAAGTTAAATCTAAATGATAAGAATAAAATAGAAACCAAAACATTTATAAATTCTATTGGATGAGAGGATTTCGACCCATCCCCACCTTATCTTAGAAATATATCAATTTGGAGCTATTAAAAACCGAAATGACTTTATAATAAAATAATATTTTTAGTTTTTCCAATGGTGCCCCACTCCTCCCTTATAAAAGGGAACCTCCTCCCTCTCTTCCTCACACCACAATGATCCATCAAGCATAGCCAAAACCTGCCAAATTCTTTTCTTCACTTCCCTAGAAACAACCTATAGGTCCTGGTCTTCTTCAAAGACCAATTTTAGTGCCCTATGAGGTGGTCTCAATGTGGCGCTTCAATGAAGAGGTATTGTCCGTTACCGATTTTTTCAACTTTATTTCTCTTCTACTTCTTCTTCTTTAGTTGTTTCATTATGAAGTAATAACATCAGAATCAATAATATACTGATATGTTGTTATAATTATGAAGCAACCCTATTTCATGATCTATCCATCCTATGGAAAACAAAATCACCACGCGTGCGTATGTACAGAATACCAACTCCAAGCCGTGGTGTAATCTATTTTCCACCACCACATTACTTGGATGGGTATAATGGTGTAAATAATAACTATATATTATAATTTTAAAGTGATATTGATTCTGAAATATTATACATACACCCCAATACAATCCCACGATCATGGGGACGATATAATCCCTCGTGCGTACGTACGGAATACCGTCTCCACGATGTGATGAGACTCATTCTACAAGATTTTCATTGAATAATGATTAAATAAATGAATTGAGTGAATAAATATGATATTTATTACACTAAAACCATTCTGGAAATGAGGTATCTATAACCTAAAAAATAAGAATAAGAATTTATTCGACAAAACACGCATAAGAACAAAAAAACAATAAACACCCGAATAACAAGTAACAATGAAATATTACTAATAAGAAGCTAAGAATATGACCATATATGATATCATTAAAATATGTATGATTCTGGAATAAGTCAATGACATTATTTAAGTCATTATACAGGAGGTTTGGATACTTACGAAGCAGATCCGACCTAAGGTAATGGAAATTATCAAAATCTCATTTTTATCCGAGATTTTTTATACATCAGAATTTAATGGGGAATATTTATCATCCACATCCATGTTTCCACAATATGTAATATTATTTCCATCCACATAAAATTATTTAAATCCAATATTACCCTTCGGTGAGTTTTTAATAAAAGATATGAAAGGAATCTTTTGTCATTTTTCATACGAGGTACTTTTTGACTTTTCCAGCAAAAGTACGAGAAGAATGTTTTTTTAACTTATATGGCATGAATTGTTTCTTAGAAAATTATTTCCATGAAGATTACTTTACAAGTTGTCAGGTTTATTTTTAATCAAATTCATTTGGTTTTAAATTATATGACATGTTAATAAAGGGAAATTCTTTTGAAGTAGAAAAGATATTTTTCTCAAGAATGGAGTTCAATTGTTTTATAAAAATTATTTTCCATCTAAGATAATATAGTGTTCTATTTCTATCCCTATTTTTACATTGTTTTGATTATGTTATGATGAAATTATTTTTATGATGTCCTTTTATCTTATATGGATTTTGTTATGATGGCATGATGTTTAAGAATCCCATTTTTAATACATGGGTTATGCTATGATGTATGATTTAGGATTTTGTGGCACACATAAGAATGGTATCATTATGAGATGGTAAGAACCTATATATCCCTCCAATGCATTGGGTAAAGATTTATATCTCATGAGATAGACATGGCTGGAATGGTGGGATAAACCGGTTCAGTGAAACAGGACTGAAACGAGGAGTGAACAAAGTTCAAAAATGGACTTTGTCTGCTAAGATAGTCTTTGTTATGAGTCCTGACTACTAATAAATGATTCTCTATGATTATGTGTGTATTCCAAAAAAATTCCTATTTTATGTTATGATTATTGGGATTACATTTCACTACTATGATTTATCTCATGTTATGAAATTATGAACTCTTTTGCAGGTTATGATTTCCAAAATATTATGTTCTTATGAATATGATGTGATTGATATTTCTTTTGTTTACCCTTACTGAGCATTTGAGCTCACCCTTTTGTATTTTTTCTTTCCCCAGGCCAGGAAGAAGGTTATTAAGTAATATATTCCAAAAAGGGTCTCTAGATATTATGAAATAAATGGGAGGCAATGTAGAGGCTTTATGAACATGTTGTATATGTTTCCCAGTTTCTAAAGACACTATACATATACGGTCCTTTCATGGTTTTGTTATATATTGTAATAAGTGTACTTCAATTTTTAAGTATTAACAATGTATGTAAAGTATGGGTCGTTATACTCATGGTTATTATTTACATTTTTTAATAAATAATTAAATGATAAATAAATTCCATTACACTAATAAAGTTAATTTTTGAATACAATAATAGTTAGATCTATAAAAATAGATTGTTAATTGAGATTTTTTTACTATAGTAAATTTAAGAGATTCGTATATCATTTTAATTGAAGTAAGTGAAATATATTCCTTCATTACATGTAATTGATAATGAATATAATAAAGGAAAGAACTTAAAAAATATTGAGCTCATTGAATTCAATTGAATAATTATTGAGTTATTTGATTATTTATCCTTATATTAGTACTATTAGTTTTTGTATTATAAATGCATAGGCTCATAGATCATATTTATTCATAATGAAGTTAATTGGGGATCCCCATAGGGTTATAATAGTAAATATAAATACATTATTAAAAAACTCATCAATTTTATTTTTTAATTCATCATATTACATAGTATCAATTTAGTCGGGATTACATGATATTTAGGATAAATTTTAGATTAAAACATTCAAAAATGAAACTCTTATCATTGTTTAATGACCATGTCATTAAATAAGATATTCATTTATGAACTCATTCACAATATATATGTTATCAATTTTTTTATTATGTTTTCATATATATATTTATTCTTCTATTATTCCCTTGATATATCATTTAAAATATCTAACAGGGGAGGATATATTCATGAATCACATGGTGAAGTAATCATTAAAATGATAATTAATTCAACAACATCATCCTGAATTTAAATTTCCATATCTCTATAAAAATATATTATCCCACTATTTTGAAATAAATTTAACACTAGGGATTATATCATTGTTAACTATATGCATTAAAAAATTGTTATTAGGTAGGTAACATCTCTATCAGAAAAATCGATCAAACTGACACATCCTTCTTATAGTGATAGATCCACTTAAATTTTGGTCTAATAATTAAATTCATATAGTTCTATAGAAATTTATAATTTTATTGTAACACATTTTTGATAGAAAATATTGTAATTATTGTTACTAAAATACATATTTATAATTTTTTCATATGAAAAAATTTAACACATAACATCTTTTAGATCCTTTAACTACACTATTGTGATTGTATAATCCTAGTGTTACCCACATCTCTTATGTTTGGAATTTTTTGTAATGAATTGTAAAATAATTTTCATAGATATATATATCATTATAGTTGACTCATTTCACATTATTATATTTATTTTTACCCCTATAATCATGATCTTGGTGACCTTTCTCTACTCAATTGAGGAAAACTCCCCTTCTTAGAAATCATTTTCTAGGATAAATCTTCCCCCAATTATTTCATTTTAGAAATTATACATTTTTTTATCCTATTTTCCCATAGTTTCATTTTGGTAATTCTTAATGGCCCTTTTAATTCGATAATTTCCCTAAATTCATATAAATTATAAAATGCCATATCTATGTTAATAGAAAATGGTAATAATTCCCAATATAATGAGAATTTTGGTGGACTAATTCCCATTGATGGTTTAGATTTATCCCATAAATGTAATGATCAATATCACTACATAAATTGAATATGTAGTCTCAATCATGGATTAATTACCTTGTAATTGTGTCATAAAATTTGGTACCATTTTTATTTTAAAATAATTTTATATTTATTATTTTCCTCTCAATATCTTCTCATGGATCATGAAAAAAATAATTTTCTATGATCTATACCGTAAAATATGTTCATTAAATTATATGTATGTCTTTATTATCCATTATTTTTTGTAGTATGTAACACCAATTAAATTCATATCCAATGAAAAAAAAATCCATCTCCATTTTTTAAATCTAATTGTGATAAATATAATCTCTAAAGAATGTACACATACCTCACCTATAACATGATTTGTTGTCTCATAATATGATTAATGTTTCTAAATAATTATTCTATCTAACATTTTCATAGAGATATTTATTTGATGTTTTCCCCAAATGGAAAATGTTATTATACATAACCCATGTTATATACTGAAAAATAGTTACATTTTTTCACATCCAACTCTAGGTCGAGCTGCATCATCAATATTATACCAAGGATTGAAATCCCTTCATGGATTGTATGCATTGATTCGGTTCTAATTTCTTTTTCTATGATCCAACTATAAAAAATGTATTATTATTTAATAGATCTTAACATTTTTTAAAATAATATCAATTTTAATAACCGATGATATAGTTAACATACATATAAATAATAATACAATAAAAATCCCAAAAATAGAAACACATTTTCTCTAGAAGAATTTACTTAATCATAAAAATATTTTCAAATCAATTTAATTATGTTTTTATAGAATATTTTAATTTATCCATGTATATAATCTAATAATTTCTAACACAGTTAATATGAAAAGTAATACTAAATATTTATTACAATTGTATTTTAGATATAAAAAACAAATAGTTTTTGGGGACTATTACCACTAAATGCATCTGTTCTACTAAAACCATGTACACATGTTCTAGCATGATGGTGATGTATTAAAAGAAAAAAGTGATAATATCTAACATAAATAACATTATGATGTTACCATATACATCAAAATATCATCGCACACATTCATATGTTTATATTAATTGTTAGATAATTTCATATATCTAGTACTAATGTTTTCTATGAATATTTCTCTAGTATTAACTAAAATGACCCCAAACCTACTATCCTAGAGTTTGTGGTAAACATATTAATTTGGAAGTAGATAATAGTGTTCATATAATAATGAACCAAATAGCTATGTTTTATGAGAAAATAATATTGAAACATATATCACCTTGTAAATTTGAAAACCGAACATAAAATATTTTATTTTAATTTCGAAATACATTTTTTCTTTATAAAATCTTTTTATATCAATCATAATGAAATTACTACATCCTATGTAATTGAAACACAAGATGGAATTGAAGTCAAATTCATGGTACAATTTTGCATAAAATTGAAGATGTAATAAAATAAATAATACATGAATAATATAATAGGGATAAAAATAAAATATAAAACTACACAAATACAATAAAATAATTAACTAAATCCATTGATAACACAAAAATTTAAATAATTAAAATATTAAAATTAACAAGTTTTATAATTATTGAATCCATAAATATGGAAATCATAAACATTCTCTCAAGGCCTTGAGTAAAGACATAAAACATATATGGGTAATAGTATGGTCAAATTCCAAAACTAGTTTATATAAAGAGTCTTATCAGTGTATTAAGGGGCTATAATATGCCCCACATGTCACAAACCAATTCTAAGACATATATCATATGAATGTGGTGAAACATAATAAAATATTTATTTAGAAAAAACAAGTATGTAAACTTTTAATAATGACTTCAATAAATATTCAAAATCATAAACCATAAAATTTAATGTGGATAAAATTATCAAAATGTTACATTCCTAATAAATCATAATATTGAAATTAAATTTTTTACATATATGAATATAATTTTAGAATATCTGTAAAAATATTATTATGAAAATACCATTTTCATAATCAAATCACTTTCTAATGGTGTAAAATAAGTCCTAAATATTTTAAAAAAAATACCCCTAAAATATGCATTAAAATTAGTAATGGAATCATTAAATTTATTTTTGGTCATGAAATCTTGTAATATAATGACTCAAACCTTCCATCCCATTAATATTCATGAAATATGATATATGTGGTGTCTGGGGGTAGTCTAGAGATTTGTTTTGGGAAATATGAGTCATATAAAATGTAATTTGTTTCAATAGTATTCCAAATTTACAGTTTTTAAATGGTGACACATTCTCGTGGTTATTGATATGGCATTGAATTGTCTAATGATGACTCATATAGTAGGAACCATCTAGTAGTTAATTGTATAGAGTTGACTTGTCAAGACGTGAATCGTCATATAGTGACTCATTTAGTGGTGACTAAACTAGAAGTGACTCATATGGTAGTAAGTCATCTGGAGGTGAATTGTTCGTTAATGAATTGTCTAGTAGTTACTTATTTAGAAGTCACTCATCATTGTGGTGACTCCTCAAGGGGCATCATGTTTGTAGGTGACACTTCTGGTGGTGACTTGTCTGATGGTCAATAATCTAGCTATGACACTTCATTGTGGTGACTTGTGTGGAGTTGAATCCTCTCAAAGATGAATTTTTTGGTGGTGACTCATCTTGGCGGTGACTCATTTTGTAACAGCCCGAGATTTTATGAAAAATATTCTTTTTATTTCACTAATGTCTTGTGTTGTACGCTACACCAAAAGGAGCTTGCACAACACGCATCCTTGACTTGCCTTGCATACACGCAATCGCGACTTTCCTCGATAGCGTGTGTAGTACGCAATAATGAGTTTCACTAAACAACGATATGCTATTAAAATATTATTAAAACTACCCGTTATGAATAGTAATAACCACTTTTTAAAATTCTATAAATCTTATTTTTTTCAAAATGAACTTCATTTTTGGATTCGGAATATCGAAATTAGCTTAGGTTGAAATTTTGGTGATTTTCGGATAACTTTCATATTTTCATGAATAGTGAAAATTACTAAATTATAAATAAAAACAACTTTTTTAATCGAAATAATTAATAGTGATAAATCATTAATTTGAGTGGTTTTAAAGTATATTTAGAATATATTTTTACAATTTAATACAATGTTGGTCATTGGATGTAATTTCACATTTAAACTAGACATAAACAAGTGTCAATCTTTTGATAGATATTGTTTCTTAAAAAACACGCTATTTGTTTTAACAGCGGGATTTAATTATAAAATTAATTAATGCAACTTTTATGTTATGAATTTGGTAAAATAGACTTCATTTTTGAATTCGGAATATGAAATATAGCTTGGGATGAAATTTTGGCATTGTTCTGAAAAACATCAATTTTTGATGAATAGTGAAACTACTAAGTGGTAGGTTAAAAACTGAATTTTGCATAAAACTTAATTTTACCGCTTCTGTGAATGGAATTTTGAAAATCCGAGAGACACGGTTAATATCAAGGACTAAAATGTGGTTCAATGAGATGAAAATAATTTTTTGGTGAATAGTAACTTTTTACTTTTTTTACCACGGTTAATAGTAAATAAGGTAACTAAGGGTAAATATGATATTAATATTACCCTAACACATGTCCTAATTCTATTGGACAAGTGTAATTCGACCAAAAACAAACTTAGGAATAAAATATGACCATTTAGGCCCACATGGATTAGATTAGGACATTTATTATTAATTTATTTAAAGAAGGGTTAAAATAGTTAAAATCAAAGTTTAATAAGTAAATCATTTTTAATATGGGGTTATACATAAGATAAATTCGACTATAAATATTCATTAGAAAGCTAAAAAGATTTCCTACATAATGGTATTTTATTTATAATTTTTAGACATTAAATAATTTAATTTATTTATGACACAACGATGCTGTCGTAATTATCTTATTAATGAAATATTGACATAATTGATGTTATAAACACCAAAATAAATGTAATTTGACATTTTTTATGAATTCCACTAATTTTCTAGGTTACTATGATATATTAGTGTTGATTTAATCAACTTGGTTTGAACATATAATTCTGTTATGACTTTCAAAAAAATCATATATCAAATAGTGTCAAAATTGACACAAAATAGTTTTTAAATCAAATATTATATTATTAATTGTTATTTTATTCCTAAAAATCTAAGGTTCGGCCAAATGACTTAGATAAGTATATATGTATTAATAATATACAATTTGGGGTTCGTTTGGCATGTTATAGTAAGTTTATTAACCATATAGTGAAAGAAAACAAAAAGACACGGTAAAAGTTAAATTATTTAACTTAGAGTTAAATCTAATTGATAAGGTTAAAATAATACCCTAAACTTGTCTAAATCCTATTGGTTGATAGGATTTCGACCCATCCCCACTTTATCTTTGAAATAAGACCCTTTGGAACCATTATAAACCGATTTTGACTTTAATATAAAAAAATATTTTGAGATATTCCTAAGGTGCCCCTCTCCTCCCCTATAAAAGGACACCTCCTCCCCCTCCTCCTCACACCAATTTGAGCACTCAAGCTCGGCCAACCCCTGCCAATTTATCCTCTCCACTTCCCTAGAAACATCCTAGAGGTTCTGGTCTTCCTCAAAGACCAATTTTAGTGCCCTAAGAGGAGGTCTCAAAGAGGCACTTCAAAGAAGAGGTAATTACCGTTACCAATTCTTTCATCTTTATTTCTTCTTCCACTTCTTCTTCTTAGGTTGTTTCATTATGAAGTAATAACATCAGTATCACTCATATACTGATATGTTATTATAAGTATGAAACAACCCTATTTCACAATCTATCCATCCTACGGAAAATGAAATCACCGCGCGTGCGTACGTACGGAATACCGTCTCCACGCCGTGGTGTAATCTATTTTCCACCACCACCTTACATGGATGGGTATAATGGTGTAAAGAATAACTATACATAATTATTACAACATCATATTGATTCTGATATATTTTATAATTCACTCCAATTCAATTCAATACTTATAGAAATGATATCATCGCTCGTGCGTACGTACGGAATACCGTCTCCACGACGCGATGAGATTCATTCTCCATATTAACCATTTAAGAATGATTATAAAGTATATATAAGAAATAATAATGAAATATATGACATTATAAAGCTACTGGATTTATGTATATATATACATATGTATGTCATCTACTTACTTCCATTTCAAGACAATAAGGAAAGGAAAACAACGTTCATGCGTACGTACGGACTACCGTCTCCATGAACGGTGTTTTTCATTTTATTTATCTACCTATTATATATATATATATAATGAATATATATGATATATAAATCATATTTTATTTTCTGGAAGTAAGTAAATCATGATATAAGTAATAATGATGTCAAGAACAACAAGTCAAAACACCTACGATAAATGAAATGATTTTACCCAAAACGCTTCTTTAACATGGAATTTACAAAAGAACGGGTAATATAATGTCATAAGTGAAACATATATGATATCATAACAATGGATATGATTCTGTTATAAGTCAATGACATTATTTAAATCATTATACAGGAGGTTCGGACACATATGAAGCAAATCGGACCTAAGGTAAGGGAAATATCACAATCTCATTTTTATCCGAGATTGTTTGTACTTTGAAATTTACTGGGGTATATTTTATCATCCACATCCATGTTTCCTCAATATGTAATGTTATTTACAACAACCTACAATTGTTTAAATCCAATTTTACCCTTCGGTGAGTTTTTAGTAAAAGATATGAAAGGAATCTTTTGTCGTTTTTCGTACGAGGTACTTTTTGACTTTTCCGACAAAAGTACGAAGAATGTTTTTTAAACTTAAACGGCACGAACGGATTTTTACGGTTTTATAAAGCCTTATTTTCATAAAGCTTCCTACAAAATATTTCATGACTATTTTTAATAAAATCTCTTTCTTTTAAAATTTCATGATGTTTTGTGAAAAGAAATTGATTTTGAAGAAGAAAGGATATTTTCCTCAAGAATTCATTTCAAGTGTTTTATCAAAATTATTTTCCATCTAAGATAATAAAGGGTTCTGTTTCTATCCATATTTTTACATTGATTTGACTATGTTGTGATGGAATTATGTTTATGAATTCCTTTATCTTATATGAATGGTTTTATGATGTCATGTTGTTTAAGAATCCCATTTTTTTTATTACATGGGTTATGAAATGATGTATGATTTATGATTTTGTGGCACACATAAGAATGGTATCATTATGAGATGGGTGGGACCTATATCTCCCTCCAATGCATTGGGTAAAGATTTTATATCTCATGAGATAGACATGGCTGGAATGGTAGGTTATACCGGTTCAGTGAAACAGGACTGAAATGAGGATTACTCGATTCAGAAAGGGACTTTGTCCACTAAGATAGTCTTGGCAATGAGTCTTGACTAACAAGAAATGATTCTCTATGATTATGTGTGTATGTCACAATGAGTAATGTTTTAAGTTATGATTTCATTTCACTACTATGATTTATCCCATGTTATGAAATTATGCTCTCTTTTGCAGGTTAAGATTTCCAAAAAAGTTATGTTCTTATGAAAATTATGTGATTGATATTTCTTTTGTTTACCCTTACTGAGCATTTGAGCTCACCCTTTTATGTTTTCTTTTCCCCAGGATATAAAGAAAGGTTTTAGGTATAAAAAAAAAGGGATGACCTTTATGGGAGATATTGAAGAACTTTCACCACGATTAGAAGATTACGTTCCGAGTTTCCAAAGACACTAAACTATTACGATCCTTTAGTGTGTGTTTTTGTTATGTACTAAGTATTCCGCAAAAGTAATGTAATGTTCATGTACGTTAGGCTTCGGGTCTCTACAGTTGGTATCAGAGGAAAGGTTTAGTCAACCTTTGGAAACTAGGATGCGAAAACGTTAGTGAGATCCCTAGATATATTTCTAAGGTATGTCTAGGGATGCCCCTAAGGATAAGTATACGTATAGGATATACTTCTAGAACTATGGTAACGATATTAGATTAAACCAAAGATGATAGATATTTAAGTTACTCCCCCTTTATTATGATTTTTGCATCTAACACTATTCTGTTTAGGTTTTTGAAAATGGCTGGAAACAAGATGATTCACAATAATGGAGGATATGATGGACAATGGAATGATATTCTTCATGAGCAACCAAATGAAATGGGATTTGGATGTCCAAACATCATTATTATGCCGAATCAGCAATCTCACAACATGATCAATAAAGTAAAATTTTGTAAGTTTCCTGACTCGACTAATAAGAGAAAGATGGAGTTCCATGATGATCATAGAGGAAAGAAAGTTCAATTTCCCCCATGTAAATCATGTGGGAAGAGGCATCAAGGAGAATGTTTCAAGGGAACTGGAAGATGCTTTGGGTGTGGAAAAGAAGGACACAAAGCAAGTAAGTGCAAAGGAAAAGGGTCGGTTAACACCATGGATGAGGATAATGGTATTGCTACGACATCAAAAATGGTTAAGTGTTTTAAATGTGGAATGTATGGGCATTATGCAAACAAATGCCCTAAGGGAAAGACTCATGAAGAGAATCAGTATGGTCATATGGGTAGTATTTATGTGGATGATGATGAAGAGACTACAAATGATATGTGAGATGAAATAATTTTTGAAGCTCGGTCAATGGTTTAAGAATGTAGTGGAATGATTACATGTTTATCATGTGTAATTTTGGAATAAAGAGACATCTATGGATTGTTACACTGTTGTCTTTCCTTGTGTTTTGAAAGTGTATGATTAATGTTACTAGTATCCATGAAAGGTTATTCAGATATTTTTGGAATTTAGATGATATGCGCATAATAAAGGGATAAGGAGAAAATTAAATGTTTGATAGTATTCATGAGCTCGTGATTAATATAAGGACTAAGTGATATCATGGTTTGAGTATATAGAATTTTGAGGATTTTGGTATGTGGAAAGTGTTAACTTTTAACTGCACTCATGTTTTCACTATGGTATTCAAGAGAATACACGATTAAGGACTTTGAATGTTTGGAATGTGACCAACAAGACATATCTTATGATATGTGGGGATCAACGACAGTATTAAATCTCTGGTAATCGTTGTCACTATATTATGAGAGTGGACTGCAGTATTATGTATAAGCCTAAAGATTATACTGGATTATGTTGGACATAAGTTAGTACTGTTTAAGGATAGAAGATTTTCGATATTATTGATGGGATGTTATAGTAACGTAGTTTTAGAAAAAGGGACAACCTGCAGGACGGGCGACAGCCCATCGCTTCGGACAAGGCTGTGGGAATCGAACCCACAACCGAAGTGCGACTGGCCTTTATCGCCTACCACTGGCCTACAGGAAGTCCCTGTTTAGTATAAACTAGTTTTATTATATTAAGCAGTATGATATATGAAGTATAAGTCCATTTTAGGAACTATATATGATTAATCTCACTATAGAATGACTTATGTATATTTAATAACTTTTGATTACCTTTTGTTTGAGACAGATGGAATGACCCGTCATTCTATCACATGATCTGCTAACACTTCACGAATAATAAATTCAACTTCAGAGATGAAGTGGAAATTGTTCAAGGCACGAACAACAGTGATATTGTATCAAAATAAAGTAAGTATTTATTCTAATTCAAATTTTCAACTTTAGGGAAATGATCTTGAAAACCAAAAATGTTGTCCTAGTGATCTTATACCTGATTAATCAGATGGTACCTTAGATCGTCACAAATTTATGGATTTGTGATTACTGGCTTTTCCATAGCCATGTTCTCTACCACTCTCCATCAGAACATGATGGTTAGATTTCTCTTCCATATCCATATTTTTACCTATGTGGAAACCCATCGATTAGTTTATTTGGGTAATCGTTACATTTCATACTTTAGTTTTTAAAGCCAAGTTTTTGTATTCCTTTTTACGATGTGGGATTCTATTAAAGAATCTTTCGAATAGTAAACCATTTATAACCCCGACGAATTTCGAGGGCGAAATTCATTTTAAGGGGGGTAGAATGTAACAGCCCGAGATTTTATGAAAAATATTCTTTTTATTTCACTAATGTCTTGTGTTGTACGCTACACCAAAAGGAGCTTGCACAACACGCATCCTTGACTTGCCTTGCATACACGCAATCGCGACTTTCCTCGATAGCGTGTGTAGTACGCAATAATGAGTTTCACTAAACAACGATATGCTATTAAAATATTATTAAAACTACCCGTTATGAATAGTAATAACCACTTTTTAAAATTCTATAAATCTTATTTTTTTCAAAATGAACTTCATTTTTGGATTCGGAATATCGAAATTAGCTTAGGTTGAAATTTTGGTGATTTTCGGATAACTTTCATATTTTCATGAATAGTGAAAATTACTAAATTATAAATAAAAACAACTTTTTTAATCGAAATAATTAATAGTGATAAATCATTAATTTGAGTGGTTTTAAAGTATATTTAGAATATATTTTTACAATTTAATACAATGTTGGTCATTGGATGTAATTTCACATTTAAACTAGACATAAACAAGTGTCAATCTTTTGATAGATATTGTTTCTTAAAAAACACGCTATTTGTTTTAACAGCGGGATTTAATTATAAAATTAATTAATGCAACTTTTATGTTATGAATTTGGTAAAATAGACTTCATTTTTGAATTCGGAATATGAAATATAGCTTGGGATGAAATTTTGGCATTGTTCTGAAAAACATCAATTTTTGATGAATAGTGAAACTACTAAGTGGTAGGTTAAAAACTGAATTTTGCATAAAACTTAATTTTACCGCTTCTGTGAATGGAATTTCGAAAATCCGAGAGACACGGTTAATATCAAGGACTAAAATGTGGTTCAATGAGATGAAAATAATTTTTTGGTGAATAGTAACTTTTTACTTTTTTTACCACGGTTAATAGTAAATAAGGTAACTAAGGGTAAATATGATATTAATATTACCCTAACACATGTCCTAATTCTATTGGACAAATGTAATTCGACCAAAAACAAACTTAGGAATAAAATATGACCATTTAGGCCCACATGGATTAGATTAGGACATTTATTATTAATTTATTTAAAGAAGGGTTAAAATAGTTAAAATCAAAGTTTAATAAGTAAATCATTTTTAATATGGGGTTATACATAAGATAAATTCGACTATAAATATTCATTAGAAAGATAAAAATATTTCCTACATAATGGTATTTTATTTATAATTTTTAGACATTAAATAATTTAATTTATTTATGACACAACGATGATGTCGTAATTATCTTATTAATGAAATATTGACATAATTGATGTTATAAACACCAAAATAAATGTAATTTGACATTTTTTATGAATTCCACTAATTTTCTAGGTTACTATGATATATTAGTGTTGATTTAATCAACTTGGTTCGAACATATAATTCTGTTATGACTTTCACAAAAATCATATATCAAATAGTGTCAAAATTGACACAAAATAGTTTTTAAATCAAATATTATATTATTAATTGTTATTTTATTCCTAAAAATCTAAGGTTCGGCCAAATGACTTAGATAAGGATATATGTATTAATAATATACAATTTGGGGTTCGTTTGGCATGTTATAGTAAGTTTATTAACCATATAGTGAAAGAAAACAAAAAGACACGGTAAAAGTTAAATTATTTAACTTAGAGTTAAATCTAATTGATAAGGTTAAAATAATACCCTAAACTTGTCTAAATCCTATTGGTTGATAGGATTTAGACCCATCCCCACTTTAGCTTTGAAATAAGACCCTTTGGAACCATTATAAACCGATTTTGACTTTAATATAAAATAATATTTTGAGATATTCCTAAGGTGCCCCTCTCCTCCCCTATAAAAGGACACCTCCTCCCCCTCCTCCTCACACCAATTTGAGCACTCAAGCTCGGCCAACCCCTGCCAATTTATCCTCTCCACTTCCCTAGAAACATCCTAGAGGTTCTGGTCTTCCTCAAAGACCAATTTTAGTGCCCTAAGAGGAGGTCTCAAAGAGGCACTTCAAAGAAGAGGTAATTACCGTTACCAATTCTTTCATCTTTATTTCTTCTTCCACTTCTTCTTCTTAGGTTGTTTCATTATGAAGTAATAACATCAGTATCACTCATATACTGATATGTTATTATAAGTATGAAACAACCCTATTTCACAATCTATCCATCCTACGGAAAATGAAATCACCGCGCGTGCGTACGTACGGAATACCGTCTCCACGCCGTGGTGTAATCTATTTTCCACCACCACCTTACATGGATGGGTATAATGGTGTAAAGAATAACTATACATAATTATTACAACATCATATTGATTCTGATATATTGTATAATTCACTCCAATTCAATTCAATACTTATAGAAATGATATCATCGCTCGTGCGTACGTACGGAATACCGTCTCCACGACGCGATGAGATTCATTCTCCATATTAACCATTTAAGAATGATTATAAAGTATATATAAGAAATAATAATGAAATATATGACATTATAAAGCTACTGGATTTATGTATATATATACATATGTATGTCATCTACTTACTTCCATTTCAAGACAATAAGGAAAGGAAAACAACGTTCATGCGTACGTACGGACTACCGTCTCCATGAACGGTGTTTTTCATTTTATTTATCTACCTATTATATATATATATATAATGAATATATATGATATATAAATCATATTTTATATTCTGGAAGTAAGTAAATCATGATATAAGTAATAATGATGTCAAGAACAACATGTCAAAACACCTACGATAAATGAAATGATTTTACCCAAAACGCTTCTTTAACATGGAATTTACAAAAGAACGGGTAATATAATGTCATAAGTGAACCATATATGATATCATAACAATGGATATGATTCTGTAATAAGTCAATGACATTATTTAAATCATTATACAGGAGGTTCGGACACATTTGAAGCAAATCGGACCTAAGGTAAGGGAAATATCACAATCTCATTTTTATCCGAGATTGTTTGTACTTTGAAATTTACTGGGGTATATTTTATCATCCACATCCATGTTTCCTCAATATGTAATGTTATTTACAACAACCTACAATTGTTTAAATCCAATTTTACCCTTCGGTGAGTTTTTAGTAAAAGATATGAAGGGAATCTTTTGTCGTTTTTCGTACGAGGTACTTTTTGACTTTTCCGACAACAGTACGAAGAATGTTTTTTAAACTTAAACGGCACGAACGGATTTTTACGGTTTTATAAAGCCTTATTTTCATAAAGCTTCCTACAAAATATTTCATGACTATTTTAAATAAAATCTATTTCTTTTAAAATTTCATGATGTTTTGTGAAAAGAAATTGATTTTGAAGAAGAAAGGATATTTTCCTCAAGAATTCATTTCAAGTGTTTTATCAAAATTATTTTCCATCTAAGATAATAAACGGTTATGTTTCTATCCATATTTTTACATTGATTTGACTATGTTGTGATGGAATTATGTTTATGAATTCCTTTATCTTATATGAATGGTTTTATGATGTCATGTTGTTTAAGAATCCCATTTTTTTTATTACATGGGTTATGAAATGATGTATGATTTATGATTTTGTGGCACACATAAGAATGGTATCATTATGAGATGGGTGGGACCTATATCTCCCTCCAATGCATTGGGTAAAGATTTTATATCTCATGAGATAGACATGTCTGGAATGGTAGGTTATACCGGTTCAGTGAAACAGGACTGAAACGAGGATTACTCGATTCAGAAAGGGACTTTGTCCACTAAGATAGTCTTGGCAATGAGTCTTGACTAACAAGAAATGATTCTCTATGATTATGTGTGTATGCCACAATGAGTAATGTTTTAAGTTATGATTTCATTTCACTACTATGATTTATCCCATGTTATGAAATTATGCTCTCTTTTGCAGGTTAAGATTTCCAAAAAAGTTATGTTCTTATGAAAATTATGTGATTGATATTTCTTTTGTTTAACCTTACTGAGCATTTGAGCTCACCCTTTTATGTTTTCTTTTCCCCAGGATATAATGAAAGGTTTTAGGTATAAAAAAAAGGGATGACCTTTATGGGAGATATTGAAGAACTTTCACCACGATTAGAAGATTACGTTCCGAGTTTCCAAAGACACTAAACTATTACGATCCTTTAGTGTGTGTTTTTGTTATGTACTAAGTATTCCGCAAAAGTAATGTAATGTTCATGTACGTTAGGCTTCGGGTCTCTACACATTTCAACAATTTTCCATTTTTCTATATTGTTCAAGTTTTTCTATTATTTACAATTTAACATCTATTTTGTTGAGAAATTATTTTTTAAAAATATTTAATTATCTTAATAGCAATTTCATAATGGAGTTATCATATAGTTCATTTTTATTACTATAGATTCATTTTAAATGAATAAAAAGTTTTTTCATGACAATATCTACATTAATGTCAATTCATGTCTGTATCTAAATTTTAAATGCATGGGATACCATCTTACTAAATCATAGATTCTTCCTCATCTCTTTTGGTCTAAATTTCTCATGATACAGGACATCCTAAATACTTTTTCCTTATAGTGTATTAACCTAGATGGTAAATTTATTTCTAGTTTATTGTGATAGTTTTATGTTGTTTGCACACCTATATTTTGGTTGAAACATGGATGCATAAATTATATTTTTTCCATTTAGTATTTCCTTTTCATTTATTTATCGTGAATCATGTAGTATGGGTATATAAATTTGTATCATGGTGGATATGATTTAAGCCAAATTTTGAAATAAAAAACAATTTATCAAAAAATAAATATATTGTGGCATGGAAACGTGATGTGTGATCTTATTATTTTAATAATATTGATCTAATTTTATTTGTTTGATATATTTATATTATTATCAGGATGAATTAATGAATATTTTCTATGTTTGTGTATTGTTTATGTTTTAGTGACTCTTCATGGACCTTATGTTTTTTGATAAAATGGTATTATATTAATAAATAACTTGTTAAACATGTATATTAGATTAATGGAATCGATGACCATAGATTAAATGGATTTTGTGATAACACCCATAAATAATTTAGTGAAATTTAATATGTTACATGTCTTATAAAAATCTAAAAATTGGATGTGACATATGGTGGCTATTTTGTGATGTGTCTTGTGGATCTAGATATGATATATTTAATCAGAAAGTCTGTGATGGTCATGATGTGGTTGTGTAATGGAGATTTGGTGGAAGATGTATTTAGACTTGATTGTGGGGATTTTGATACATTTTCTTGCTTATTTTTTGACCACTTTTACTCGTAGTTGGTATGGACTGAGAAATGATTAATCTTCATGAAATGGAGTTATTACATGATAATGAATTATAAAACATATCTAATCGATGGATTGATGATGTGATATAAGTAAAAAAACACACTATATGATTAATTAATAGGTCGAAAATGGAGAATCTACAATATGGATTAATGATTATTTTAGACTAAAATTTAAATTATAGCCTGAATTTTTATTGTTTTTTGTTATGCATTTAGAATTGGATAAAATTGTGGGATGTCATGAGTAGATAATATATTGATATAAACCCATTGCTTGGTTGTATGTGTTTTTTTATTTATATATATGTATACCTATTATATTCTTGTGAAATATATATGCACCCCACCCATGTGCAGTACCATGTTCAAAAACCCACCTAAACTAAATAGAGGGTGTCCATTTAAAACCTTGGTTAGAGGATAGATTTATGGCTACAACTCTTCCCCAATCCCACTTCAAGGAAATATTTACCTGTGTGTATTCACGAATGTTGTGATGTGGTGTCCCAAATGTCTTTGAGATGAGTTGTGATGTGGTTTTCTCATGTTTCTTCAAGATGAATTGAGGGATGTTGTACTAGTTTTCATTAAGATGGTATGTTATTTTATGTGCTGTGATGTGTAGACTAGGTCTGTATTAGGGGGGATGTTATTTGATTTGTTAAGAATAGGTGGGATCCCAATGAAATTTTTTTTTGGTATTTGAGAGCGGCTAATCAGTGGTATAGTGATGCGAAGTATAATATTATTGATTTTCATCTAGTCATACTATTTCACTTGGATGTTTTATTTGGTGATTGATCCTTGGTGAGCTTTGGGTTGTGATTAGTCTCCATATTTAGGGCTACTTTGTTATGTTTTTTTCACTTGTATGTTTCAGTATGATCCTTACACTTATTCACGAGTGAAATTTGATTATGTAATGATTATAACACTATACACACCCCCAAAATAAAAAAAAATCAGGATTCTAGGAAGATTTTGTGGACCATTATTGGTGTTACCAGTCTTACCCTGAGAATGTCATTGTGTTTCTACTCTATTTTATTTTTTGGGAATTTTACCATAGAGATATTTACTTGTATTAGTATTATTTACACATGCATTGTGCGATGTTTTTATTCTTATTTTTATATTATGGAGATGATTATGGTTGATAAATCATATATCATGATCATGATTCCTTATAATGGGTAATGCTTCAATTGTTTTGAAATTTGCACACCCATTGAGGTAGTCTCAATTCTAGGGCCTACTGAAGGAACTACATGGGGGTTATTATCTATCTACCCCCCATTGTGGTAAACTTGGATGGAGGGCTACGTGATATATTTTAATCATAGGAGATTATGGAGATATATCCTAGAGTTCCAAGTTAGAAACATAGAGGAATTCATGATTTGGTATGGAAACATTGTCAGTTGACCTTAGTGCATGACATAGGCTAGTTAGACTGGTTAGGACAAGGAATATTTGGTCCCCTTATATTATAATGCATGAACTCTGATCTTACTAAATAGCTAATGGAGGTGGGAATGATTTCAATGTGGATACCGAGGTTCATTACATGATTCATGATGACCTATGTTCTTTTTGTAATTAGGATTTTAGGAAAAAATAAAAATGGATAAAATTTATTAAATTAAATGTAGTTATTTAATATATATTACAATTTAAATATATGCATGATGGCTTAGTAAATCATTGTTTCAGTTATAGTTGTGGGTCATTTTCTATTTCTATGTGTGTCACAGGTATTAGATGTTTAGCTGGATGGCTCATTTTATCAATAAATGTTTTATCTAACTATGGATATTGCTCATTGGAAGAGTGTGCTTCACACTTATTAGTGGAAATAATTTGAAATTTATGAAACAATCTTATCTAATATGGATGAAAATATTTTTCTGATAGATCTAGATTATTCCTTCATGTTTAACTGATACCAGATGGTGTACATGGTCACATTGGTAGTTAATAATAAGTGAGGATCTATGGACCAATGGTAGAAATTGTATCTTAGTGTGTAGATGGAGGCATATGTTTCATTGGTCAACATACAAAAGGAGTTTCAAGATTAATTTATCACATCAATAATGAATTCATGGAAGAGGGGTTATATAGTCTACATTAATTAGGGTATTAAGTTTGTTCAAAATATTAGTATTAAATATATGGACTTATTCTCTTCAACCTATATAATTTTTTGGATTAAGAGTCTAGATCGAGGCACCTTGATGAGGAACAAAATCCTTTAATCTATTTTTTAGTTACATAATTTACTTGGGAAACATACCTAAAGGTTCAAAATAAGGAAGACTTGATCAAACATATGTACTAATGAGAAGGATATTTGTGATATAAGAACAAAAATGGTTCCATAAAAAATATATTTTTTAGTGGAAATCCTTCAGTTCAAAGGCCTTTGATGATTCAACCTGCTGAGATTCAAACATAGAAGTATCACTTTCATATTATTATTTTATACCATTAATGTGGAATTTTGGATGATTAATTTATTTTGAGTGCTTTATCTATATCTTTAGGACTACATCCATGTATCTCCATGAGATCATATTGGAAGAGTCAGACATGTTTATCATCTTCATCAGTATCAGTAACTAGATAGGCTGTTGAAAAAGTAAGAAAACATGATTTTTCTCTCACTAGAGTAGATAATATAGGTTGTGGCTAACCTCAAGATGTTTCCCAAACATCGGAACCTCAAATTAAGAATGGTTATAGAGGTGTCCCTAATTAGGGAGTTAAGGGATCTGGGAGTGGTTAGTTGAATGCAGTGAAGATAACATCACTAGATGGGAAAATGATTATTATTGGTTTGGTACATTTAACAACTTCCCTTGATTATTCCTTGTTTGAATAAATATATTTGTACTCCTTTTTTGAGCCCTCTTTATCCCATTATATTGAACTAGTCATAGAGAGTATTTTCATGCCCTTGATATTCACTACACCAATCAGAGGCCATACCATCTTTCTTGATATTTGTTAGGTATGTGAACTGATGATGGGCAGACATCATTATTCTGTCAAATGTACCATGCATGATATTTATCCATAAGATGTCATCCTTGTTATCAACTTTTTTTTCATGTTTTTATTGAATAAATTCAAAATAGAATCTTGTAAATGTGTGGGGAAGGTCGGAGGGATTCTTTCAATTGTGTATAATGTATTTAGGTGGGAACATGACACCTATAGACCATTATTTAATTGGAGTCATTGTTTTTAGTAGAAAAAATAGACATGGGGATAGAGGATGATCCCAAGGTTGTTATTTAATTACTATATTTTTCCTCTAGATGATGTTACACAACCTCCTTGATATGATATTGAGTTTAGGATGAAATTTTACAAATTTTATTCTTCTATTTTGAGGGATCTATATCAGATGGCCCCTTCTGTGACGTGGGAGTTGAGGATTTATATCAATTTTCAGATGCAGAAGGATTTTATGTAGTCTATTGTGTGATGATGGGGTTCTCTAGTGTTGTTCAAAAAAGAAGTGAGACAATATTTTTATATTGGGCATAGTCTACTAAAGGATAAATCATCTGATGGTAAGAAACCATTTCCCTATTTTATGGATAAATATTCCTTTTCATCTATATAACAGGGTAATATTGATATTTTAGGATTGATATGCGATCTAGATATCACTTGTTTTGGATGATGTAGGTCAATATCCTAAATACATCTTTCATATGTAGTTATGGACACATTGAGTTCTTAATCATTCCTTTCAGTGTAACTAAATCACTATATGTGTTTATAATCCCCATGAACTCCATTCTCCCTGAGTTTTGGGACTAGTTTGTCATTTTATTCATCAATGAAACACTAATATACTATAGGTAATAGGTGTAATAGACCATGCATCTTGAAAACTGTATAGTTCCTATAGTTCCACCATTTATGTGGAACGTTTTCCAAGTGCATGTTATTTGCACAAGAGGTGCATTTTCAAGACATGTGGTGTCTCATAAGTGTCTGTTGTTTCCTATATTTTATAACGTGCCTAGTCTGGGATTAGTGTTCATCCTAATGCTATATAAGAGAGTGATTTATTATGGGTCTAGGAAGTTATTCCTTCATGATCATAACTATTCCACCCATGATATTGATCTAGTGAAATTGTGTTAGAGCTAATTATCTGGTGACATTACCTCATACAAGAAAGATTGGTAGTATTCACAGATAATAAGATATTTTGTTACATGTTCTATTAATTTTATTTATATCTACATATATAATATAGAGTGGTGTTTCATTATGAATATGTTTTTTAGATGTCATACAACTCTGGAAATATAAACTTTGTGGATAATTCTTTGTGAAAAAATTTAATATAATGATATTTTTGTGTAGTCTATGGATTCAGGGAGAGAGAACTAGGAGTGGGAATCCAAACGGTTGGATGTAATTATGTATGGTGATAGAGTTATTTTATTTGAGATGATGGTTTGGTATTCATCGATGCAGCTGGTGGATGGATATCAATGGGGAGTCATAGATCTAAAGGTGTTTTAGTGATACTGATGTTCGTGGTGATACTGTTATGGTGTTTTGGGGGGATTATCTGAACTAGATATTGTTTCATTGGAGGATTTATTTTTTGGTTTCAATTCTTGATGGATTCCCACTTGAGTATCATAGATCACCATTATAGATGCACCTATGAGTTTCAAAAAATGTTCCAATGTGTAATGATGTAGTTTTAGTGGAAGGAAATGTGAATTTTTAGAGAATATATAAAGAATCATGGTTTTATATTATTTAAAAGAAATGAATCTTGTTTTTGGTGGGTTTTTGTTACCTTTGGAAGTCTCATCATTGGAATGGGATGATATCTCACATGATTTTATCATAGAGTTACCTAGTTCTTAGTGAGGTTGTGATTCTATCCGGATGATCATCCTATGATTGATGAAATCGTCCCACATTTTAGAAATCAAGGTTTAGAGTGATGTTAATTATTTTTCGTTGATATACATGGATTTGGTGGTTCAGTTATATGGGGTTACAATGTCCATTATATCGAATCAAGATTATTGTTTTACCTCATGTGTTTATATGGGATTATATCATGATTTTGGATCACATTTATTCCTTAGCAGTACCTTTAACCAGGAGATGGACATACATACAAAACAAAATATTTACAATATAGTGGATATGTTATGGCCATGTGTCTTAGACTTTGGAAGATCATTTGAATATCACCTACCAATGATCGACTTATCTTATAATAACAAAACATTACTCTTCCATTGGAATGGATCTACTTGAGGATTTAAATGAATGATTATTTCATTATCTATTGTGTTGGAAGGTGTTTGGGGAAGCTACAATTCATATTCCAAAGGTGTTGTAGAGAACAATATAGAAGGTTCAAATATTTTGAGAGAGGATAAACTTATAATAAAACAAGATAAATTCTTATGTTCATCATAGGAGGATGCCCCTCGAGTGGAATGATAGAGAATATGTGTCATTAAGGTTTACCCTCAAGAAGGGAAATTGATATTCAGGAATGGGAGTGAGTTCTCACCCCAGTTTCTTCGACATTTTGAGGTGTTGGTGAATTTGGGAGTGGTATAACTTAAATTCTTGTTTTCACCATGTCTAGGAAGGAGACATGATCTCTTCTATATATCTCAGCTTTGTTAATGTCTTCAAGAATACACACACGTAATTAACTGGGGATAGGTTTATATTGAGAATGATTCATCCTTCATGGAAAAACCAATAAATATCTTTCAATTTCAAGTGAAGATGGTGTCAATAATAGAAAATCCCCTAGATCAGATTTCATGTAGTTATGTTGTATAATAGGAGCGTACAGGGGAGAAAGATACATAAATGATTACCCAATACACATAGTTATCTTATGTATTCTATTATCATTCAATTATTTTTGATTTGTTGGTCTGACCTTTGGGTTTCATTAGTTATTTTTTCCCATGGGTTTTTCTTTATTGTGTGATGTGTGATGATGTTCTGGCATGATGAAAATGGAGCTCCTCATTCCTAATCATGATTCATTCTATATTTATTTGATTAAACCCATTAGGGAGAATCATTTCTTCCCATATAATATATTATCATGACATGGATGATAGAATGCCCTTATTCATATTTCTAAGATACTATGTTTGTTTAGTTGTTATGAGTGTTTTTGTAAGCAGGTTAGAATTGTAGAGTTGTATACAGTGTAATGATATCATTGAGAGGTATCTTGAGAAATGGTTTTTCAGACCCTTCCACTCTTTTCATATTGTTTGGTTTTGAATTACTGAGGTTGAGTATAGATTGAGAGTTATTTAGTGTAATGACCAGAACCATTAGGCCCATTAAATTTATAAAAATATGATATTTTAGTTATCCATTGGATATATCAGGTGTCTTTGGGACATGTTAATCATTCCAACAAGATTTCATCTAATCATTTTTTTAAATAAAAAACATTCCAATTGAGACTCATCATAATGTTGACTCATCGATCAGTGACTTTTCTAATGGTGAAAAGTTAGGAAATTACTCGTTTGGTAGTGACTCGGAGGGAGGTTCTCAACTAGAAGTGAATCATTTAGTAGTTTATATCTTGGAGCTGACACATGTTTGAGCTAACTCATCTAGAGGTGACTAGTGTGGCAGTGACTCATCTTAGTGTTGATTCATCATATGGTGACTCATATAGTGGTAACATTTCACACATTGTCTCATCTGGTGGTGACTCATCATGGTAGGGACTCATCTGGACGTGACTCATCTAGTGGTTACTTTTCCTAGTGGGGACTCATCTAATAGGTACTCATCCAGCAGTAACTTCTCATAGTGGTGACTAATTTCAAATGTTTACCATTTTCTAATTTATATTAGATTTTTTATTTTTTCTCCTTTTACATATATTTTTATGATAAATGTGTTTAATTACATATGTAACTATTTTTAAAGACATTTAAAAATGGAATGATAAAATATTTATATTTATAAAACTATAAATGGCATCTAAATCATTAAAACATGTGGTCTTAATGAAATCATCTTTAATGGAAATTCAGACCTGTATCTCAATTCCAGACATTTAGGATCTAATATTTCGAACAAAAATCCCCCTCCTTCAATTATTTGGTCTTGATTTCTCTTGATATCAAATGTCCCAAATCCTTATTCCATGGATTTGAGTAACCTGATTTTTGTGGTTATTTATTTTTTTCCAGGGAGATTTTCTTATTGTACTAGCACCAATGCTTTTGATGTAATGAGGTTAGTTTGATTGACTTTATTTTAGTTAGAATTTCATACACCATTCATGATTGTGTATTATGATGGATCAATATTTAAATGATTGTCTTTTTGGAGATAGATTATTTAAAATTAACAAAGATAATATAAATCTTCAAAAAATAATTACAATATTAGGAGGGGATCATGATTTTTTTCAAAGTATATTATTCAAATTTATCATATTTTATTTTTATTGTTTTTTTTATTATATTGGTGTAATGTACAGGTGTAAAAGTTGTTTGTTGGTGGGATGGTTGAGTTTTACATACTTTTCAGGGAACCACTATTTTTTTGAGATTAAATCGTATCATCATTAAAAAATAACTAATTAAGCATGTATAATAATTAAATAGAAAGGTTATCATCAGAATCAATGGATGATATGATAACAACCTAAAATAATAAGCTAAATTGAATAGTTTACCTTTCTTTTCTTAATTTGAGAATGTGATGTATTGTGTGGTGGATATATTGTAATGATTAATGGGGAAGTGGAAAAGATATGTTTGTTCACTATGATTTAAATGGTTGTGATGTGGTTGTGATGTGGGGATGTGGTGGAAGATGGATTTGGACGTTGATATATGTATTTTTTTTCAGATTATTATTTATTGTGTTATGTGTTGTGTTAGATTCCCTATTTTTTTGGATGGAGAAATGAATAATAATATTGCACTGTAATTATTCAATTATAATGATTTAAATGAAATGTTTAATGGATGAATTTATGATGATATTTAATTATAATTCAAACAAAATTTTTAATGGATGTGGTAAAATAAAGAATCCATAAAATGGATTAATGATTGTTTAATATTAATAATTTAATTATGGACATTTTCTTAATATATGGTATTAGTTGTTCAGAGGTATTAGTATTATTGGGAAACTGAAAGTAGATTGGTTTTTTGAATGTAACCCCATAGTATTGGCCTATGTTCTATTTTCTCTATAAATATTTTATAATTCATTTTCTGTTGATTTTAATATTGACCCCACACATGCCGATCAACATGGGACGACACACAAATAGTAACATAGTATAGTGCCTTCATAAAATCCCCATAGTAGGATGGATGGTTGGAAAATAGCTCTTCAATGCTTCCGCATACAGGTGATAATGGACCAGGTGTGTCTGGGCGAATTGTGATGTGGTTTCCTAGGCGTCTTCTGTAATTTGTGATGTCGTGTTCCGTGTGTCTTCAAGATGAGTGGTGATGTGCTTTCCCTAGTTTTTATGGGATGAGATTTGATATGACGTGACGTGTTGTGTGGCCTTGGTGTGCATGAAAGGGATGTGATGTGATATATTCAGAATAGGTGGGAGCTCCATGATGTTTTTAAGATAGGTGTAAGAGAGGCTAATCAATTTTAATGTGGTTCGGGGTACCCTATTATCGATTTTCATAGCGTTATATAATTCTATATGGATGAAATATATTGTTAGTAATCCTTGGTGATGATGGGGTTGTGGTTATTCTACCTATTTGGGACTGTTTGGTTCTTCTATTTTCTCACGGGTTAATTAGTATGTTCCTTCCACAAGTGCCTTATAGGGTTGGGTTTTACTACTGATTGTACCTATATGGTCACCATAGATGTATTGTTATCCGGTTTCAACAATAATTATGTGGATTATGGTAGCTATTACTATCCTACTAATTTTTTGTTCATTATTATAGATTTTATAATGGATTATACCACATATCTACCAATATAGTTTCATTATAAAGGTAAATTCCTCCGATTTTTTGAAATATGAACATCCTTGAAGATATGTGCCAAACCAAGGCCTACTACAAGAGAGACTCAGTTTTATTGTCTTTCTATCTCATCATTTTGGTATCATTGTAGGTAGGGTTTTTGAAATGTAACCATGGGTATTCTATTAATAAAGATTCATTTCATACTTTTCCTAAATGTTAAAAAGAAACTCCATTGGAAAATGATAACAATATTACTACAATATATTTTATTGAAAAATCAATAATGGAAAATAATAAATTATGTTAACAATTTTTTACTAAAAAAATATTATTTTATAACTTTTTATAAAAATATAGACACTGAAGATGATGATCCCCCAGAGATTATAAAACAATATCACTTTTACATACATCACAAATATTTTAGTATCTTTAGTATTTAAAATGTAATGACTTTCCAATTCTCATTGTATTGCGATTACAAAAAGTCATTACTGAGGATTAAGCGACATCCCCAAGATGCCAAAGGATGGAAAAAATTCTGAAGGGTTTCCAATACAACTCGAGGTTGATTTACCCTTTTGGAAATAAACCAATAAACCAATAATTCATAACCAAACCATTCACTAAATGAAGCATGAACAAATGAAAGAAAACTTAACAACATAATGTTTCAAAAAACCATATCAAAGTGTGAAACTGTGGAATATGAAACAATTATAAATGTAAACAACTTGTAAACAACTAAATACTCTCAATGGACCAAAAGACTCTATGATCTACAAATTCCATGCTCCACAAAAAACAAATAACCCAAGTGTCAAAAGGTAGTGCTAAAAACATGTGTAATGTTACCTTTTCCCCTACCCTGGAAGATGGAATCTGAAAAATAAAAAATGTTCCAATGAAGAGGTGAGTATAATACTCAGTCGGTTTTCCCAATGACATCCTTACTCAATTCACTAGGATTTAATGGTTAACACATTATATAAAATATATTATATAACCCACTTTTCCAATATAATTTATAACCAAATATAAACAAGTTCTAAACCCAATTATAAAAAAGTGCAAACAAAGTTAAAAGAAACAAAGTTGTAATAAGTTATTTTCAATAAAATAACTAATTAAGTCTTATGAACAAATTGTTATTTTTTTAGTATATCCATTCCATAGTTCACAACACACCCACACATGCGTGTTTCATTTGGCAGTTCCAAACTCATGAGTGGTATCTTGTCCCATTACATTGTGTCCTAATGATGCGTACCCCTGATCCTAGTTCAGCGCACTCATACCCCAGTGATAGTTGTCCCTTATTAAGTTCCCATTAAGCCTAAACAAACAGAAACACCATTTAGGACAAATATTACCATTTCCCGAGTAAGCCACATCAATAAAACCGAACATCTATTGAAAAAAAAGAACAACCATTTTAAAATAATCGTTTAATTTCTATAAAATGATTACTTTAACTAAACACATCTATTCCAATTCATGTGCCAACAGTCTAGAGAAATAAATTTTATAAAATAAAATATTTTAAAACCTTGAACCAAATTACTCATTCAAAATCCCTAATTTTAAATATTTCTCAAACCATCACTCATGGTGGTTTCAAAAAATTATTCAATAACAAAATAAAAACAAATTTATCATAATACATAAAATTTGAATGAATTCCAATCATTTCTACTAATATGAGTTGAGTGACCTCAATGGTTTTGATGAAACCCAACAATGGACAATGAATTCACTAAAAAACAAGGTTGATTATCTACTAAAACAGCCTTTTATCCATTATCTTATCATCAGAAATTGAACTCTCAACTTATTTGTATAACACAAACCAAGATCTATCCATAAAAAACATATATCATTGATCTATAAGGATAGGTGAAATAGATATAATAGAACATTTACACGAAGATATGTACCATAGACGAAACGAAGATCCAAAGATGATCTGATCGATCAAGAAGAAATTATTCCATTGAAAATTTCATAAATAGATTATAGGGTCAATAGCAAGAATGTATGGTAATAATAGATCTAGAAGAATATCCAAAAACGTGAATTTATGTTGGACGTGGGCCTGCTCACAACGTGTACCCCCTAGACACGATGTCAAATCCATAATGGATAATTACACTAAAAAACCCCATCACCTCAGGCTAAAAAAGAAAATTTTAACATTAAACAATGTATAAAATCTCATGGTTTGACCCCCACATCATGACTTTATTTTTTCCCCATATAAAAGACGTGTACGTTAGGTACAAGGAATGTACATCTAGTACATGACCTGAAACTAACATAAACCCCTATAAAACAACTTTAATGAATTATTAATAAAAATGGGTTGTAGAAATGGTAGAAATAATACTCGATCAAGGTAAAAATTTGTCATAAACTAGAAACAAGGTGCTACAACATTCTCCTCACCATTTTTCTTTATTTTCATAGAAAGAAGAAAACAATCACCTCTCTGAAAGTGTTTTGGCCATTGCGCTTTCATTTTATTCTCATGTTCCCAATCCTATTCATGAATCAGACTATGCTTCCATAAAACCTGCACTAGACCGATGCTTTTTCTAGGAATGACATTCTCTTGGCTATCCACAATCAGCATTGGGATATTTACCAATGAATCAAATGTCTCTAGGTTGATGTAATCCCATCGGATCCCATGGTCTAGATCAAGAATATACTTTTCAACTGATATACATGGAACACATTATGCACCGAACATAACCATAGTGGAAATGGAAACTTAAACTCCACATCTCTAGCTTGTTCAAGTATCTAGAAAGGCCCAATAAATATAAGAGATAACATGACCTTATTCTGAAAATGATGATGTCTGTGTCTTCAATATACCTACAAGAACACAATATCACTTCATCCAAGAAAAAATGTCATCAATCATTATCCAAAAAATATTTTAGATGACTCTGAGCTGTCTCCATCCCCTTTCTATTCAATTTGATATTCTCTTTTGCTTAATGGACTTGGATCATCCCAATTAGTGATGTATCACATGTTTCCACCCCAAATAGTAGTGAACTACAAGGATTCCCATATAGTGCTTCAAAACAGATCTATATGTATGAATTCCTACAAGTTGTTATTGTTTGAGAACTCTAGCAAGGGTATATGATCTTCCCATGATGAACCAAAATCCATTTCACAAGATCATAAAGTGCCTCTAAATGGTTGTATCATCATCTCATACTGGTCATATGGGTGAGGATGATATACCATTCCCAATGTCAACTGAGTCACAAGGTATTTATGTTAGGATTTCAAGAAATGATATGTGAATCTTTGATATGTATCTAAGATTATTGAACTTGGGGCTCCATATCTCTTTAAAATTTTTTGGATATATATTTTAGACATAATTTCATGAATTGGAATGAGATGTGAAAATTTTTAAGACAATAAAATATAACCCATATGGTATCTTGATTACATAGAGTTCTAGGAAAAACTGTAATAAAATCTGTCACAATCTACTCCCATTTCCACCGTGGGATAGGTTAGGACTGTAATATACACACTGGTCTATGATGCTCTACCTAAACTTTCTTACATGTTAAGAACATAGATACAAACATAGACACATTCCATTTCATGCCTCTCTATTGATACTATTAGATTATTTCCCTATACATCTTCTGTGTACCCGGAGGTACAACCTATATTGCATTGTTGAAAGAATTAAGGAGTCATTTCTATAAATCCCTATGTACAATTATTTGATATCTAAAACAAAAAAATGAACTCCCATCCACTTTAGAGCATTTAAAGGCCACACCAAAATTGAGTTTTGAACTCATAACCAGAAATTCTACATCAGATGTCTGTGCTTCTATCAACATATTTAAAAAATAAGGGAAAGGAATAGCTGATAAGAGACTGCCACATTGCCTCTATATTCACATTCCACACGCATATCATCTAGGACCGACATAAACATCCATTAAACTAAATATTTTTTCAACAAATGAGCATAGGACTTTCTATTCAATTCATTTTCCACAAAATTCTCTTTTCTTAGTGTATACATCAAGTCAAAGTGAAAATTCTAGAGATACTCCATCCATCTCCTGTGACTAAGGTACAAATATCCTTGTGAGAAAATGTGTTTCAAGATTTTTTTATCAGTGAAAATAGTGAATTTCTCACCATAGAGATAGTGTCTCCATGTTTTAAAATCATGGACAACAACAGCTAACACCGAATTGTGTTTCGGTTAATTTGACGCATGCATCCTCAACTTCCATGAACCATAAACAACCACATGGTCGCCTTTGATGATAACACCACCCCACCATTATTCTAAAGCAATATAGTACATGACATACCCCATTTATGGTACATGAAAAATCAAGATACATTTAGATATAAGATTATCATTTAGTTCCCTGAAGGACATATGTAATTCCACTATCCATTTGAATGAATAATTTTTCATAGTTAGTGTTGTTATTAGTGAATCTAGTACTAATAAATTGTTCACATTGTGTTGGTAGTAACCAGTTATACCATGAAAACATCATATCTCAACCTCACATTAAATTCCCCTAACTCTATCGGTTCCATAATATAATACAGAATGGAAATATAAGTAGTCCACTACATGATATCAATTATATGATCCACATCTCTTATAAGCAGTTACCCTGATATGTTCATGGGAAATACATAAAGAAATATATCTATAAAACCTTGGAAAATAATTTCCCCAATCTCTTACATTGATTTGAAATACAAAGCCTCAAATTGATAAGAGATAGTTCCCATCGTTGGTTACATCATTTACTTTTCACATTTCATTACCATAATATCTCCTCTGAAAAGATGTCTGATGTCGTCCTCAGTCATGAAACTAACTATTCTCATATAACAGATTATGTGATCTATAAACATTTTCATATAATCAATAGCAAAGATTACATCATAAACCTTAATATCTAGCATCGAGAGGTCCCATTTCATCTTATCTTCATTAAACTTTATATCACATTATAAACAAACAAAGGCATGAAATTTTATTTCACCAAGAGAAGTTTGTAGTTTTAAAAAAGAAGACATCATTTTTAACTTTTAACATAGTAATTCAACAACATGAGAAGCAGTGAATTAATTAGATGTGATAATATTGAAGAGAACATTCACAAGGGAAGAATTGAAATGAATCATACCTCTCACCATAGATGGTCTATCCTGATCAATGGAAATCATCTTATCAGCTCTTTACAATTGCATTGTTGATGAACTATTCTCCTTATTTCTTTAATGAGATTTACCTGCATGAAGAGTCATGGTATTTCCAGAATCACCAGGGATATCTCTACTCTAAATATTAGAATTGTTCTGTTATCCTCACCCTATTAAAGAATATGATGCTTACGACACCTGAGAAGTGTCTTGAGCAGCTGACCTTGGATCACTGTGACAAGAGAACTGAAGGTTACCTATCTCTGTGTTATTATTACAAGATCTAGGTTGTGTCGTATAGTCTCAGTTGAGACCCAAATCTTGGGGTACATGGAAATTACATTACTTTTGCGGAATACTTAATACATAACAAAAACACACACACAAAGCCCGTAATAGTTTAGTGTCTTTGGAAACTCGGAATATAATCTTCTAATCATGGTGAAAGATCTTCAACATCTCCCATAAAGATCTTCCTTTTTTTACCTAAAACCTTTCTTTATATCTTGGGGAAAAGAAAACATAAAAGGGTGAGCTCAAATGCTCAGTAATTGTAAACAAAAGAAATATCAATCACATCATATTCATAAGAACATAACTTTTGGAAATCTTAACATGCAAAAGAGATCATAATTTCATAACATGGGATAAATCATAGTAGTGAAATTAAATCCCAATACTCGTAACATAAAACATGAAACTCTGTGTAATACACACATAATCATAGAGAATCATTTCTTATTAGTCAAGACTCATTTCCAAGACTATCTTAGTGGACAAAGTCCCTTTCTGAACCGAGTTCACTCCTCGTTTCAGTCCTGTTTCACTGAACCAGTATAACCTACCGTTCCAGCCATGTATATCTCATGAGATATAAAATCTTTAACCAATTCATTGGAGGGAGATATAGGTCCCACTCGTCTCATAATGATACCATTCTTATGTGTTCCACAAAATCATAAACCATACATCATATCATAACCCATGTAATAAAAATGGGAATCTTAAACATCGTGACATCATAAAACAATTCATATAAGATAAAGGAATTCATAAAAATATTTCCATCACAACATAATCAAATCAATTTAATAATTGGGATAGAAATAGAACCCTATATTATCTTAGATGGAAAATAATTTTGATAAAACTCTTGAACTCCATTCTTGAGGAAAATATCCTTTCTACTTCAAAAACATTTTTCCTTTCTTAACATGTCAAACAATTTTAAAATAAAAGATGTTTATTAAAAATAAAATTGAAAACTTGTAGGTGAAGCTTCTTGGATATAATGTTTTAAAAATCCATTCATTCCTTATAAGTTAAAAAGAAAACATTCTTCTCGTACTTTTTTCATAAAAGTCAAAAAGTACCTCGTACGAAAAACGACAAAAGATTCCTTTCATACCTTTTACTAAAAACTCACCAAAGGGTGAAATTAGATTTATAAAATGGTAGTTGGATGGAAATAATATAAAATATTGAGGAAACATGGATGTGGATGATAAACTACACCCTTGTAAATTTCAATGTATAAACAATCTCTGATAGAAATGAGATTGTGATATTTCCCTTACCTTTGGTCCGATTTGCTTTGTATGTGACTGAACCTCCTGTATAATGATTTAAATAATGTTTTTGACTTATTCCAGAATCATACTCATTGTTATTATATCATATATGATTCACTTATGGATTTATATTACCCGTTCTTTTGTAAATTCCATGTTAAAGTGCCTTTTGGGTAAAATCGTTTCATTTGTCGTCCGTGTTTTGACTTGTAATTATTTATATGATTACTTAGATCATGATTACTTAATTACATAAAATAAAAAATGATTTATATATAATATATATTCATAATATATATATATAATAGATCAGTAAATGGAAATAAATACACCGTTCATGGAGATGGTAGACCATACGTACACATGAACGCTGTTTTCTTTTCCTTATTGAGTTGAATGGAATTAAGTAGATGACATACATATATTTACACATAAAACCAGAATAATTAATATGTCATATATTTCATTATTAATTATTATATATACTTTATAATAATTCATGAATGGATAACGTGGAGAATGAATCGCATCGCGTCGTGGAGACGGTAGTCGTACGTACGCACGAGCGATGATATCGGTCTCATGATCGTGGAATTGTATTGGAGTGTATGTATACTATTTCAGAATCAATATCACTTTACAATAATCATATATAGTTATTATTTACACCATTATACCCATCCAAGTAAGGTGGTGGTGGAAAATAGATTACACCACGGCGTGGAGACGGTATTCCGTACGTACGCACGTGCGGTGATTTCGTTTTCCGTAGGATGGATAGATGGGGAAATAAGGTTTTTTCATAATTATAATAACATATCAGTATACAAGTGATACTAATGTTATTACTTCATAATGAAACAACCTAAGAATAAGAAGTGGAAGAATAAATAAAGATGAAAGAATCGGTAACGGACATTACCTCTTCTTTGAAGCCCCTCTTTGAGATCTCCTTTTAGGGCACTATTATTGGTCTTTGAGGAAGACCAGAACCTCTAGAATGTTTCTAGGGAAGATTAGAAGGGAATTCTTCAGGGGTTGGACGAGCTTGAAGGCTCAATGTGGTGTGAGGAAGAGAGGGAGGAGGTTCCCTTTTATAAGGGAGGATAGGGGCACCTTTAGAATAACTAAAACTATTATTTTATTATAAAGTCAAATTCGGTTTTAAATAGCTCCAAATTGATTCATTTCAAAGATAAGGTGGGGATGGGTATAAATATTTTCATCCAATAGAATTTAGACATTTTTAGGTTCCTATTTTAACCTTATCAGTTAGATTTAACATTAAGTAAAATAATTTTACTTTTATCGTGTCTTCTTGTGTTCTTATACTATAAGGTTAATAAACTTACTATAAGCAGCCAAACGAACACCAAGTTGTTTATTATTAATATATATAACCTTATCTAAGTCATTTGGATGAACATTATATTTTTATGAATAAAATAACAATTACTAATATAATATTTGTTTTAAAAACTATTTTATGTCAATTTTGACACTATTTAGTAATTAATTTTTGTGAAAGTCATAACAAAATTATTAGTTCTAAAACAGTTAATTAAATCAATAATAACATGTCATATTAATCTAAAAAATTAGTGTAATTCATAAAAAGTCTCAAATTACATTCATTTTGGTTTTTATAACATTAATTATGTCAATATTTCATTAATACGATAATTATGGCATCATCTTTGTGTCATAAATAAATTAAATTATTTAATGTCAAAAAATTACAAATAAAATACCATTATTTAGGAAATATTATTATATTTCTAATGAATATTTATAGTCTAATTTATCTTATGTATAACCCCATATTAAAAATGATTTACTTATTAAACATTGATTTTAACTATTTTAACCCTTCTTTAAATAAGTTAATAATAAATGTCCTAATCTAATCCAAGTGGGCCTAAATGTTCATATTTTATTCCTAAGGTTGTTTTTGGTCTAATTACACTTGTACAATAGAATTAGGAAATGTGTTATGGTAATAATAATATCATGTTTACCCTTAATTACCCTATTTACTTTTAACCGTGGTAAAAAAAAGTAAAAAGTTACTATTCACCAAAAAATTATTTTCATCTCATTGAAAGAAATTTTACTTACTGACATCAATTGTGTATCTCAGATTTTTTAAATACCACTCACAGAAGCGGTAAAATTAATTTTTATGAAAAATTCTGTTTTTTAACTACCACTTAGTGGTTTCACTATTCATCAAAAATTGAACGTTTTCAGAAAAATACCAAAATTTCACCCTAGGCTAATTTCGATATTCTGAATCCAAAAATGAATTCCATTTTGAAAAATAAAATTTATAAAATTTCAAAAAGTGGTTATTACAATTCATAAAGGCTAGTTTTAATAATATTTTAATAGCATATCATTGTTTAGTGAAACTCGGTATTACGTACGACGCAAACTATCAAGGAAGGTTGCGATTTCGTGTAAAGAAAGTCAAGAAAGTGTTGTGTGTAGAAAAAGATTCCTTTGATGATTTGTATATCATAAAATTCTCAGGTGTTACATTCTACCCCCCCTAAAATGAATTTTTCCCTCGAAATTCGTCACTTTGTAACAAACAGATGATGATACCTCTCCCTCATCATATCCTCAAGCTCCCATGTAGCTTCTTCTAATTGGTGGTTCCTCCATAAAACATTCATCAATCGAGTGGTCTTGTTTCGTAGGACTTTTTTGCTACGATCCATAATCTATATTGTTTGTTCTTCATAAGAAAGATTTTTCTCCAGTGGTACAACTTCTAAGCTGAGTACATGTGAAGGATCAGGTATGTAATTTCTCAGGAGAGATACATGGAACACATCGTGAACTTGAGAGAGATTCAGTGGAAGCGCCAATCGGTAAGCTACCTTCCCAACACGATCCATTATTTTGAAAGGACCGATATATCTAGGGATCAACTTCCCCTTCTTTCCAAATCTCATAACCCTCTTCCAGGGAGATATTCGTAAGAACACTTTATCACCCACTTCTAAATCTAGGTCATTTCTTCGGTTGTTGGCATAACTTTTCTGTCGACTCTGAGCTGGTCTTATGTGTTGTTGAATAGATCTGACCTTTTCTTCCATTTCATCAACGAGATCAGGTCCTAATAGCTTTCTTTCCCCAACTTAATCCCAGCAAGTTGGAGTCCTGTATTTCTTTCCATTGAGAGCTTCATAAGGAGCCACCTGAAAACTGGAGTGAAAGGTATTATTATAAGAAAATTACAACAAAGGTAGGTGTTGATCCCAACTACCTTTGAAATCCATAGAGCAAGCTCTCAACATATCTTCTAGAGTTTGAATTTTTCTCTCAGACTGACTGTCTGTCTGAGGATGATAAGCAGTGCTGAAACTCAACTCTGTATCCAGAGTATGCTGAAGACTTCTCCAGAACTTCGAGGTAAATCTCAGATCCTAATCAGATATAATAGAAAGTGGTACTCCATGCAATCTTACCACTTCCTTTACATATATCCTGGCAAGATGATCCAGAGATAAATCCTCTCAAATATCAATGAAGTGTGCAGACTTTGTAAGAGAATCAACTATGACCCAGATAGCATTATTTCCTTAGGATGTTTTAGTAAGTCCGGTGACAAAGTCCATAGTGATGTTTTCCCATTTCCATTGGGGTATGGGTAATGGTTATAACATCCCCTTAGACTTCTGTCTCTTATCTTTAACTTTTTGACAAACCAAGCATCGAGAGACATATTCAGCAACATCCCTTTTCCTGCCATCCCACCAGAAGTACTCTTTCAGGTCCCTATACATCTTCGTGCTTCCAGGATGAATAGAGAATGAAGAACTATGAGCCTCATCCAGCAGCTCCTTCTTTAATTCAGGGATGGGAGGAACACAAACCCGATTCCTTAACTTTATTATCCAATCACAATCAAGGTTGAATTCAGGAACATTTCTCACCTTCATCTGTAACTTGAAATCTTATTTCCGTGCCTCTTTAATCTTCACATGTATAGATGGTTGAAAATTCATTTGAGAAAGATACGATTTTTCCCCTTTCCTTATAATTCCAAGATCCATCCTTTGTAAATCCATAAATATTGGATCTTTTGTGATCCTCATCATGGATAAACTAGCATGGTCTTGTCGACTTAATGCATCTTCCACCTTGTTTTCTTTCTCAGGGTGGTAATGGATTGAGCAGTCATAATCCTTAATCAGCTCCAACCATCTTCTTTGGTGCATATTAAGCACCTTTTGTGTGAAAATATACTTTAAAATTTTATGATCAATATAAATATCACTCCTTTCGCCATAAAGGTAATGCCTCCAAATCTTTAATGAAAAGATTACCGCAGCTAACTCCAAATCATGAGTTGGGTAATTTTGCTCATGTATTTTCAACTGTCGTGAGGCATAAGCTATCACCATATCATTTTTCATAAGAACACACCCCAATCCCTTCTTGGATGCATCACTGTAGATCACAAACCTTTCTCCAATACTAGGCAGTGTGAGCACAGGTGCACTGAATAACCTTCTTTTCAACTCCTTGAAATTCTCTTCACATTCTTCCGTCCAAATAAACTTAACTCCTTTCTGAGTCAACTTGGTGAGTGGATTAGATAATCGTGAATAATCTTTCACAAAACGTCGATAATATCCAGGCAAACCAAGAAAACTTCGGTTCTCGGTTTCTGTTGTTGGTATCGACCATCTTTCGATAACCTCTGTTTTTCCTGGATCCACAGATTTCCCTTCTTTTGAGATTATGTGACCCAAAAATGCAACTTTTTGAAGCCAAAATTCACACTTGGTAAATTTGGCATAAAGCTTCTCCTTTATCAGGGTCTTCAATATAATTCTCAAGTGATCTTCATGTTCTTCCTTGCTCTTTGAATAGACAAGAATATCATCTATAAAGACTACCACAAACTGATCAAGATAGTCTCTAAAGACTCTATTCATTAGATCCATGAAGATAACAGAGGCATTAGTAAGACCAAATGGCATCACTATAAATTCATAGTGTCTATACCTTGTATGGAAAGACGTCTTTGGTATATCCTCCCTTTTGACCCTTAATTGATGATACCCTGAACGAAGATCAATCTTGGAAAAGTATTGAGCTCTGTGTAGTTGGTCAAATAGGTTATCAATGCGCGGGAGAGGATATTTGTTATTGATAGTGATCTTGTTATGTTCTAGATAATCAATTCAGAGTCTCATTCATCCATTTTTCTTCTTAACAAACAAAACAGGTCCTCCCCAAGGTGATGCACTAGGGTGTATGAACCCCTTATCAAGATTCTCTTAGAGTTGCTTCTTCAATTCCTGCAACTCAATTGGGGCCATTCTATAAGGTGTCTTTGAAATAGGCAAAGCACCCGGTATGAGTTCTATTGAAAACTCAACTTCACGATTCGGTGTAAGACCCAGTAATTCCTCCGGAAAGACATCATCAAACTCCCGTACAATGGGAATATTATTAATCGTTAGTTTCTCACCAACCATATGAGATAAATAACCTTCATTTAGTGGAATCAATACCCATAAAATGAAAGAAATTTCCACTGGAAGGTTATGTTCATCCTTACATTGATAGACGATCATAGATTGATATGGAATATGAAATGTGACTTTCCTTCTTTTGCAATTGAAATGAGCTCCATGTAGAGAAAGCTAATCCATGCCAAGAATCACATCAAATTCCACTATAGGAAGGATCACAATATTTGTAGGAAGCACATTCCCATAAACTTCAATCGGAGAAGAATTATAAACTTTTGATGCGACTGTTGTGCCATTAGGTGTTGTCACAGCTAAATCAACATCTAATTGTTGAGGTAATACGGTGATACCCTTAGAAAATTCTTCAGAAATAAAGGAGTGGGTGGATCCAGAATCAAATAAAACATTTTCTACTTTAGAGTGGATTGTAAGTGTACCTTTCACCACATTGTTATTGTACTCCACATCGCTAATAGAAATTGCATGTGTCTTTCCTTTGTCTTTAGCCTTAAGAGTTTGTTGACGTCAACCATCATCATCAACCCCTGGATTAGGGCATTTATTTGCATAGTGTTCCATCTCCTTGCACTTGCAACATTGAAGTGTAGTAGGTTCTTTCTGTGTATCCCTTCCATTGTTTGCATCATTAGACATCTTCTTCCCATCATCGCGGCATTCAAATGCCCGATTTCCTTCCTTTCCACATTTGAAACATTTACTTGTCCCTTTAAGAAAACTCCCTCTATGTTTCTTTCCACACATGAGCATAAGGTAAAGCTCATATTCTTTTCAGTGTGCTCTTTAGATTTTCCTTTGAATTCCATTTTCCTCTTCTTATCAAATACAGATGACTGATGGGTTACTCCAATCTCTATCTCAACTTTGAGAGCACATCGAACGATTGCCTCGTAGCTAATGAAGTCCCTTATGGCTAATGCCCTTCGAAGACTTGGTTTTAAGCCACTAAAGAATCGATCGATCTTACTCTCAGGTTGGATACTAATACCAGAAGTGTACCTTGCAAGTCTTGTAAAATTTGATTCATAGGTACCAACAGATTCATCATCCTTTTGCTTCAGTTCAAGAAACTCTTTCTCCATCTTTGTTCGGAGAATACGAGGGAAGTGCTTATTGAAAAATAAGTTCTTGAACTCGTCCCATTCCATGGACTCAATTTCACCCCTTTGCCTCATATTCTTAATAAGATTCCACCATTGATCAGCACCAACTTCCGAACGATACACTGCTAAGATGAATTTATCATGCTCAGAACATTGAAGAACTGAAAATACCTTTTCAGTAGTACTAATCCATTGTTCAGCAACTAATGGATCAGTAGTCCCGCTGAATGAAGGTGGACGCTGTCTCATGAAGGATTCAACAGAATGTTGATCCTTCCTTTTCTCGTTTGGAAGTCATGCATGATTCATAGCTTGAGGAAGTTGTGTGAGCATGGCTACAAGATTTTTCATTCCATCTCCCATGACGTTTGGTTGCTCAGGGGGACAATCATTGCATTTCCCGTCGCATTCCGCATTAACACGGTTCCTTCGGGTTCCAGCCATTGACTAAAACCAACAAGAATAGTGTGAGAAACACTAATTATAATAGAAAAACCACATAATCAAGAATAAAATTTCACACTTAAGGTCATATTCTAGGTTATTCATGGCCATTTCTAAAACACTAAGATTGTGTTCTATGCCTAGACTTATCCTTAGGGTTCTTACTAAGGCTTTCACATCCTAGTTTCCAAAGGTTGACTATACCTTTCCTCTGATACCAACTATAACGACCCATACTTTACATACATTTTTATTACTTCAGAATTGAAGCACACTTATTAAAACATATAAGAAAACCAAGAAAGGACCATATAGGTATATTGTCTTTAGAAACTGGGAAACATAAACAACTGGTTCATAAAGCATCTACTTTGCCTCCCATTTATTTCATCATATCTAGAGTCCCATTTTGGAATATTCTACTTAATAACCTTCTTCCTGACCTGGGGAAATAAAACATACAAAAGGGTGAGATCAAATGCTCAGTAAGGGTAAACAAAAGAAATATCAATCACATCATATTCATAAGAACATAACTTTTGGAAATCATAACCTGCAAAAGAGATCATAATTTCATAACATGGGATAAATCATAGTAGTGAAATGTAATCCCAATACTCATAACATAAAACATGAAACATTGTGGCATACACACATAATCATAGAGAATCATTGCTTATTAGTCAATACTCATTGCCAAGACTATCTTAGTGGACAAAGTCCCTTTCTGAACCGAGTTCACTCCTCGTTTCAGTCCTGTTTCACTAAACCGGAATAACCTACCGTTCTAGCCATGTCTATCTCATGAGATATAAAATCTATACCCAATTCATTGGAGGGAGATATAGGTCCCACCCATCTCATAATGATACCATTCTTATGTGTTCCACAAAATCATAAACCATACATCATATCATAACCCATGTAATAAAAATGGGAATCTTAAACATCGTGGCATCATAAAACAATTCATATAAGATAAAGGAATTCATAAAAATATTTCCATCACAACATAATCAAATCAATGTAATAATTGGGATAGAAATAGAACCCTATATTATCTTAGATGGAAAATAATTTTGATAAAACTCTTGAACTCCATTCTTGAGGAAAATATCCTTTCTACTTAAAAAACATTTTTCTTTTCTTAACATGTCAAACAATTTTAAAATAAAAGAAGTTTATTAAAAATAAAATTGATAAATTTTAGGGGAAGATTCTTGGAAATAATGTTTTAAAAATCCATTCATGCCGTATAAGTTAAAAGAAAACATTCTTCTCGTACTTTTTTCGTAAAAGTCAAAAAGTACCTCGTACGAAATACGACAAAAGATTCCTTTCATACCTTTTACTAAAAACTCTTCAAAGGGTATAATTGGATTTAAAAAATTGTAGGTGGATGGAAATAATATTAAATATTGAGGAAACATGGATGTTGATGATAAAATACAACCCTGTAAATTTCAAAGTATAAACAATCTCGGATAGAAATGAGATTGTGATATTTCCCTTACCTTAGGTCTGATTGGCTTCGTATGTGTCCGAACCTCCTGTATAATGATTCAAATAATGTCATTGACTTATTCCAGAATCATACTCATTGTTATGATATCATATATGGTTCACTTACGGCTTTATCTTACCTGTTCTTTTGTAAATTCTATGTTAAAGAGCGCTTTGGGTAAAATCGTTTCATTTGTCGTCCGTGTTTTGACTTGTAATTATTCATATGATTACTTATATCATGATTACATAATTCCAGGATATAAAACATGATTTATATATAATATATATTCAGAATATATATAAAAAATAGATCAGTAAATGGAAAGAAATACACCGTTCATGGAGACGGTAGACCGTACGTACGCATGAATGTTGTTTTCTTTTCCTTATTGAGTTGAATGGAATTAAGTAGATGACATACATATATATACACATAAATCCAGAATCATTATTTTGTCATATATTTCATTATTAATTATTATATATACATTATAATCATTCATGAATGGTTAACATGGAGAATGAATCTCATCGCGTCGTGGAGACGGTAGTCCGTACGTACGCACGAGCGATGATATCGTTCTCATGATTGTGGAATTGTATTGGAGTGTATGTATACTATTTCAGAATCATTATCACTTTACAATAATCGTATATAGTTATTATGTACACCATTATACCCATCCAAGTAAGGTGGTGGTGGAAAATAGATTACACCACGGCGTGGAGACTGTATTCCGTACGTACGCACGCGCGGTGATTTCGTTTTCCGTAGGATGGATAGATGGTGAAATAAGTTTTTTTCATAATTATAATAACATATCAGTATATAAGTGATACTGATGTTGTTACTTCATAATGAAACAACCTAAGAAGAAGAAGTGGAAGAAGAAATAAAGATGAAAGAATCGGTAACGGACATTACCTCTTCTTTGAAGCGCCTCTTTGAGATCTCCTTTTAAGACAATAAAGTTGGTCTTTGAGGAAGACCAGAACCTCTAGGATGTTTCTAGGGAAGTGTAGAAGGGAAGTTGGCAGGGGTTGGCCGAGCATGAAGGCTCAAAGTGGTGTGAGGAAGAGAGGGAGGAGGTGCCCTTTTATAAGGGAGGAGATGGGCACCTTTGGAATAACTAAAACTATTATTTTATTATAAAGTCAAATTCGGTTTTAAATAGCTCCAAATTTATTCATTTCTATGATAAGGTGGGTATGGGTCTAAATCCTCTCATCCAATAGAATTTAGACAAGTTTAGGTTCCTATTTTAACCTTATCATTTAGATTTAACATTAAGTAAAATAATTTTACTTTTACCGTGTCTTCTTGTGTTCTTATACTATAAGTTTAATAAACATACAATAAGCAGACAAACGAACCCCAAGTTGTTGATTATTAATATATATAACCTTATCTAAGTCATTTGGTCGAACCATAGATTTTTATGAATAATATAACAATTACTAATATAATATTTGTTTTAAAAACTATTTTATGTCAATTTTGACACTATTTAGTAATTAATTTTTTTAAAAGTCATGACAGAATGATTAGTTCAAAAAAAGTTAATTAAATCAACAATAGCATTTCATATTAATCTAGAAAATTAGTTGAATTCATGAAAAGTCTCAAATTACATTTATTTTTGTGTTTATAACATCAATTATGTCAATATTTCATTAATACGATATTTACTGCATCATCTTTGTGTCATAAATATATTTAATTCTATAATGTCTAAAAATTAAAAATAAAATACCATTATGTAGGAGATCTTTTTATCTTTATAAATAATATTTATAGTCGAATTTATCTTATGTATAACCCCATATTAAAAATGATTTACTTATTAAACTTTGATTTTAAGTATTTTAACCCTTTTTTAAATAAATTAATAATAAATGTCCTAATCAAATCCATGTGGGCCTAAATGGTCATATTTTATTCCTAAGGTTGTTTTTTGTCTAATTATACTTGTCCAATAGAATTAGTACATTTGTTAAAGTAATAATAATATCATTTTACCCTTAATTACCCTATTTACTTTTAACCGTGATAAAAAAAGTAAAAAGTTACTATTCACCAAAAAATTATTTTCATCTCATTGAACCACATTTTACTTACTGACATCAACCATGTGTCTAGGTTTTTCGAAATTCCACTCACAGAAGTGGTAAAATTATGTTTTATGAAAAATTCAGTTTTTTAACTACCACTTAGTGGTTTCACTATTCATCAAAAATTGAAAGTTTTCAGAAAAATACCATAATTTCACCCTAGGCTAATTTCGATATTCCGAATCCAAAAATGAAGTCCATTTTAAAAAATAAAATTTATAAAATTTCAAAAAGTGGTTATTACTATTCATAACGGCTAGTTTTAATAATATTTTAATAGCATATCATTGTTTAGTGAAACTCGGTATTGCGTACGACGCAAGCTATCAAAGAAGGTTGTGATTTCGTGTAAAGAAAGCCAAGAAAGGTTGTGTGTAGAAAAAGATTCCTTTGATGATTTATATAACATAAAAGTCTCGGGTGTTACAGTCTCCCATTCTGTGGTTAATCATACAACATTAAAAACAAAAATATTTTCTCTTAGACCATGTGGATGGTTCAATAATCTAGTGATCGAATTCTGATTTCCACTTCCAGGATGGAAATAGGATTACATTTTCCACTTACTTCCAACGTTTTAGTTCCCACCATTCTAGGTAGTTATCGAAATACATCCTCTCGTATATCCGGAGATATCATGTTCATCCACAGTCTCTATATTCAACATATCGATATAATTAGTAATATAGAGCATCGTAATCATTCATCAAATCACATACTGTAGCCCCAATTCAATGATTTGTTCCTTCAAGGATGCATATGTCTTATCCTTTGGTGAAAATTGCACTAAATTATTCCTCATACCTGCATACTCTATGATGAAGAGAATCACTTCTTTTAGCCAGAATAATCAATCATTTTCTATATCCTGAACATGTGAGGCTAGAATTTTTTGTTGATAAATTCCTCAAATTTCTCCCATGTAAGGCCTTTGTCCAATTTAGACTGCGCTGCTAAATCCCAGCACTATCATAATAGATCCTCGAGCATATATGTCTCCAGCTTGACCATTAGCTCCACTGGTGTGCCATTGAACTCAATGATATGATTCATCCTACTAAACCACACCTCCACCTTCTCGGGTATAACATCACCCTAGAAGTTAAGTGGATCCTTCTTCATGAACAGGATGGTATGATCCACTTTCCTAGGCTTATTACACTAGTTCCCCATATCCACATCTTTAAATGACTGGACAATACTCTGAACCTTCTCTGTGTTCACCTGTGGATCATGTGAAACCCCATTTTTCGAAGCTTCTTAAGGTTGGATTCGATGATTCCTACCATATTCCTTTTTCTAAACCAACAAAAAACTATAAATCTCACTATATAGCTACTGATTGATGATCATTTCAAATTATATCATGTAAACTCTCACAACATTGATTTACAAAAAACAAAATTGTTATATTTTCAACCATTTTTTAATATTTCAACTTGATTTTTGAAAATTAATAAATTTTAAAAATACCATAAGCATTTTCATTTTCGAAAAATTTCAGATGAAAAACAAAATCCTTATCATTTTAAAATAAGCACTTTTTAAAACATGAATCACTACGAGAAATTATGTATGCACTCTTTTTGGTATGTCATTCATCTATAATGAATGTCATTCTTGTCTAATTAGATAAAACCATAACAATGAGATTTCAAAAATTCTAAAAGTGCCTCCAATCACTTATGTACCCAAATCCCTAGTAATATAATTTTCACCATAAAAGGGTTAGTCATATATTTTTATGGTATACATTTCAAATTTAGAAAATCATACTCCTATCTTTGATTTCAATCCAAATAATAGACAAGAAAGAATTTCAACTCCAAGATCCAGAACAATAATGACTACTTGTTAGGAAAAAACAAAACAAGCTAATAACATTTGTACTACAATAGATGGACTCGACCGATACCATTTGTAATGACCCATCAATCTTCATTATCATGAGATATTAACGATTCATTATTAGGTCTTAGGTGACATTCCCAAGGTATAAAATGTTGGAAATAAGGGATAAATGGTTTCATATACAAGTGAATGATATTATTTTTTTAAAAAATAAAACAATAACGAAAAAAACATAACCAAAACATTATTTAATCGATTCATGATCAAAAGAAATATAAAAAACAACTTTATGGATCTCAAAACCACATTAAAGTGTACAATAGAGGAAGACTAAACAAGTGTCAATTTAAAAATTAGATAAAAAACTAAATCCCCTCAATAGAACATAATTCTCTATTCTCTACAATCTCCATGATCCAGAATCACTAAACATACCATGTATCATGAGGAAGTGCTAAATACATGTGAAATGATACCTTTTCACTTATACTAGAAGATGGCATCTAAAAAATCACCAAAGTGCCAAAGTAGGGGTCAGTGTAAAACATAATAGGTTTTACATAATGACTTCCCTAATCACACCTCAAGAATAGAACTAGTAGAATATTATATAAAATAGTTTCTATAAAATAATTTACTAAAACAGTTTATAAAAAAAATAATCATGTCCAAAAACCAATATATCCAAGTGCACAAAATCATAAAAAATTAATTTTCGTAATTTTATTTTCTATAAAATATCTAATCAAGGATAATAATAAATCTCTGATTATTATTCTGGTATACCTTTTTTATCATTCACAAAAAAATGAATGCTTCGTTTAAATGTTCCATACTCAGGAGAGGTCTCTTTTTTCATTACCTTATGTCCCAATGACACATGCCACCAGTATAGAGTCACGTCCCTTTTAAAAAAATGTTCATTTTCTCTTATTAAGGGATTATTATTCCTGAACACATGCCAACACCATTTATTCCAAATACATCCTTTACTAGAATAATCCAATTTAATAAAACAGAACATATATTAAAAACCAAATAATAACTAATTTCACAACAACATTTAATTTAAATGAAACATTATGTTTTTTTGAAACATATATTACAATTAATTTTCAAACAATCAAGATAAATCCCCCTTTTTAAAATCCATATTTTAGAACTATGAACCAAAGAAATAATTCAAAATACCAAATTTTCAAAATTTCACAAACCGTTACTCATGAAGGTTTCAACAATTGTTCATCAATCAAATCAAAATCAATTGTGCACAATAAATTAAATTTAAAATCATTACAATTAGTTATACTAAGAGAAGTTGTGAGTGAAAAGTCCTACCTATATGTTTCGATGAAACCAAAAATAGAAAAAGAATTCTCTCAAAAAACAGGTTGATTATTTAATGAAACAACCTTAGATTCCTACTCCTTGCAGCCACAAAGACAGCTATCAATATATTTGTAATCACAAACCTAGATCTACCCCTAAAAGGCCTTTATCATAGAATTAATAAGAGAGGATAAGTAGATCTAGTAGAATACTTACTTGGAGAGACGTATCGAAAACCCAAAGAAGATCCAAAGCTGATCAGATCAATCTGGAAGAAGTAGTGCTTCTATGAATATCATAAGTAGTGTCTAGGTTTGAGAGAATAGAGTTTTGGAATGAATAGGCCTTGTTGAACTTCAACATTATAATATTTAAGCTGGGAGCAAGCCAGCTCGTGACATGTACCCCTAGTAACGACATGTAGGTCATACTAGGTAAGTACACAGTAAAAAAACCCATCTTCTCATGTAAAAAAAGAAAATTTGAACATTACATGACGTGTACCTCATATACGTGACGTGTAGTAGCTCATTATGTGACCCCACTTCATGGAATAAATTTTTCCCCATGTACATGGAGTGTACATCATGTACACAATATGTACTTTTGGTACACGAACTGAAACCTGTATGAATCCCCGAAAAATTTCTTTTAAATATTTCAAATCTAAAGGAGACTTATAAATGGTAGAAAACATGCACGATCAAGGTAAAATGATTTCACAACCTAGAAACATGGGGTAATTAATTTATCTATAAATTTATTGAAGAAAACATTTAAAATTAGAAAATAAAAATAGTATAACAAAGTATATTATTTTTAATATATAAATATTAGATAAATGGCATTGTGGATAAATGAACCTAAATAATAATTAATAGTGATATAATTTTGAATGAAACTCTTATCTAAAGTTTTAAATCATTAATATGTGTCTGTAAATCATAAAATAATAATATATATTTACTATACATATATTATAAAATTTAAATATTATATATTATTCAATATGCGATATACTTATAGTCTTTTCCTACATTTTTCTAAATAATTTTTCTTTAAAATAGTCGTTCTTCGTAAAATCAACTTCATTTTTCATGTTTGTTTTACTTTAGTAGTTTTTTTCTTCTACAATTACAATGATTTCATAATTTTAATAATTATAATATTTATAAAAATAGAATATATATAATAAAAATATAATTTTATACATTCCAAAAAATTTATGTAATGAAAAATAAATAGCATTGTTTTAGTAGATGGTAAACGGTATGTATGAATGAATAGTGTTCCAATTTTTTTATGTATTAAATAAAAGAATATTAAATTAGAGGCATTATAAAATATATATTATACCACATATATAATATATATTCATAAAAAATATACATTTTCTTCCATATAATAATAAAAAATTATCACATTACTTTGTGGTTATATTAGTCCACATGTACACACATATGGTATATTCATTTCCAATATAGTGGATGTTAAAAAGGTATATGTGATATTAAAATATAATAATTATAATTATTCTATAAATTTCATATATATGAATTAAATTTATCATTATATCTACCAATGGCATGCTTGTAAGGAAAAAAAATTACATTGGTTTGTATTGGAGTAGTCCGCCATATTTTTGAGCATCATATTCATTTCGTATTTAAGGTAAAAAGAGAATTATATAAAATATTAAATTAACGTAATAAAATATAATAAAATGTAATTAGATGTATTATATTTATAAATTGAATAATTATATATGGGTAAGACTTTATGGAATTATATGAGGAAATAAAACGATGAGAAATGTTAGAGACAAATGCATCTTTATCGGAGAACCTCTATGGGTTTATACATAAATCTTTTGCCAGATTATTTAATAATCTGAAAGGGTATATTTTTCATGGGTATTTATTTCAGGAATTAATATTTCAAGTAATTTTCTTAATCAATAATGATTTTTATTTTTTGGATGGGTAAGGTGACTGGGTTTCTTTGAATAATTTGTGGTGGGGATTTGCATGGAAATTTATTAAATGAATACTAAATTATAAATGTATTCTCAAAAAAAAAAAATTTGAATGTCAAAAATAATTTATTTAGGGATTATATATGGTCAAAATATGTCTATAATGTAGGATTTATAATTAATTAATTGGAAAAATTATGATTATATTTTTTTTTAAACCATAAGAAAAATAATTTAAAACATAACTATGGAAATTAATTAACAATGTTTTCACTATTCATTATTACAAAAAATTAAGTTGAAATTATAAACTAATAATTACTATTCTAATTCCATATATGGAATACATTTTACCAAAATTAATCCAATTTTGTGGATTGATTTATATTCAAACCAAACCTATTAGCACAATGAAAAATGGTTTTCCAAAAAAAAAAATCCATAAGTATAAATTGTGTTATCTTCAAAATTCAATATAAATTTTATTAAAATAGCCTAAATCGAAAAATTAATAATTTAAATATAAAAAATTAATTATTAAAAAAATGGTTTGGAAAATTTGAAATTCATTAAAGTAAAGGTATTTTTTAATAAAAAATCATAATTTTTATATAGGAAACATAAAAATAATACTTCTAGAAATTTCTATGAATTTAATTAATCTTTTTTTTATAATTATTAAAACTAATTTCAATTTTAAAAATATTTTCTTATTATGTTCAAAAAATGTTTTTTAAAATGAGTAAAAATGTAATTGAATAATTTTTTTAAAAAAACCTTTTAATCACCATACATTATTTACTCATATCAGATTATAAGAAAAAATATTGCTTGAATGAAAACTCATGATATCAAATATATAATTTATAAATATGAAAATATTTAAAAAATAGAAAACAATTTTATTTATTTATCGAAAACCACACTGCATGCTTAAAGATGGGTTTTCATGAAAAAATTACATTTACATTAAAATTATTTTAATTATAATAGATAATCAACTAATTAGAAATTATTGTTATTATACATACATTAATGTTTTAATTTTCATTCAGGATTTATTTTTTATATATATTTCTATTTTTTTTCTACATAATAATGGTATACTAAATTAAAAATAATTAAAAATTGAGTTTGAGTATATTTTAATGTATTTATGAAACTAACTTTAAAAAAATATATTATAAAATCACACGGTGTGACATTTATAAAAAAAATTGAGTCACATTTTTATTTTTCAACTCATGTTACATACCAATTTCATTACATTCATTTTCAAAAAAAATGGAATTCGCTATAATTTTAAGGATTCATATTCTTCAATATGAGATTATATATTAAATTCTACCAATTTTACAATATGGATCACATTAATATTGAGTCCTTGGGTTTTTAAAGAAACCATAATTAAGCATTAACGGTTGAATATTTGACTATATAATATTATTTTGTAATATATCCATTTATATGGGGTTTGAAAAATTATCAAAAAAATCTTCATCATTGAAATAAAAAAATATTTTGTAACTTCACTGTATAATTTCACATAAATAATATCATTGTTCATATTAATTATATTTAATCAATATTTTTATATTATAAGTCTGATAAAATTATTGAAGTCTTATGTAAAAAATTATTGCATACATTCAAATTAAAATTTTTATTTAAAATATTAAGAATTCATTTTATCTAAATATATTCTACAAAATCTTATATATAGTATCTATATACATTGATTTTCTAATACTAATTGACAATAAATTCATAATTGTACAATTTCATGACAAAACATATTCTAGAAATTAATATAACTCCTATAATATAATTTTTTAGAATTATATTTAAATCATCAATAAATTATTTGTTTTTATGTATTTATTTTTTCCTTTTACCAATTAAAAACAGTATAATGTGATATATATTTTCTATATCTAAGATTCATTTATTGTATTTTTTCAGAATAATTTGTGTCACTTATGATTCATATAGAATTGTTTATTTATTAAATAATATCATGAAATTAAAATATATAATATAACAAGATTAATTTTTCATTCATGTATTACCTCTTATAGAAAATTTTAGTAATCTCATCACTTCTCAAATTTATATGTATTATTGTAGGTGTCAATATATTATTTGAACATACTAGTTATAAAATGTATAGGGACAACCTATAATATTTCTATTTCTATACAATTAAACGATTATTTCATTTGATCACATATGATTTCAAATGATACTCATATAACCAATAATTGACATACTAACGAAATTATATTATTTATAAAAAATCATTTTAAGAAAAATTTGTTCACATACAGAATGAGAATTACATTATCTATATTGTACTATGTCAACTTTTGATATTTTCCAAGGTTCCTTGTTTTAGGTATATGTGTTGTTAAAAACAATTTATCTTAGGATATAAGGTCTGTTGAGATGATTTTAATTCATAGAGAGAATTTTCCAAGGTGAAATGTTGTGTACCATAATAATCATATAATATAAAATTAGTATATCAAAATGTACTTCATCACATTAGTAATTATTTATGAATGAATATATATTAGTAATATAATTAAAAATTAATTCATTGGATAAACAATATCTATAAATATTTTTATATCCAGAAAACATAAATTTAAATATTTTTATCAAAATATACATAAATAATATTTTTGAATCCATTAAAACCTAATCACATGAGTTTCCCTACTACACAAAAAAAATTATTAAATTTTCTACAAATCACCCTAATTGTTTTATTTTTCAATTGTTTTCATTATATAATGATATATTATTATAAAATATTTTACTTGATGATTTTTTTCATATATGTTATCCATTTTTTTTATAAATTGAATTTTCAACTATATCAGGAACTATTTTGGGGTTAGGAGTTCGAGGAATTATTATTGTAGTGAAATGATTATTTAATTTTTTCAATTTTATCACTATCTATATTCTTTATATTTAAAAAATGTTACATAATTTTATAAATATATATAGGGACACTAAATTTAATATCCTAAATTATGTTAAAGTATAATTAATTCCATCAGGAGTTCTATTATATTCCAAATTTTCAGGATTGGAATCAGTTGAAATCAAAAAAATTTAATATAGAGAGAAAATTAATTTTATAGAACTAGTCATTTTGAAGAGTTTATTAATAATGATATAGATAAAATAATATTATATAAATTTCACAATTATTTTTCCAAACACGAATACCTAATTTTATATGAATGATATCCAATACAGATACCAATATATTCGTTTAAATAATAATTAACCATGTTATTAAAATATTTTTCAATCAGTGAATTGTGGATACTTTTAAAAAATTGTGGAGGATTATTAATGAAAAAAATATCATAGGGGGTTGTATCATTATTTGTAATTTATTATATTATATATTTAGTAAAAATAATAATGGATAATATAATATTTAAGAATAATTAGTAATAATTATTTAATTAGAATTTTATTCATAAAAAATTATCAAAAACTCTCTTTAATTCCTTAATTGTATCTATTCATTGGATTAAAAATATTCAAGTTTTATTTATTAAATTATGTGATATCATCCATTATTATGAATGTAAAACCCATCCCACTATCAGAGAATCATTTCCAATTATCATTTTTATTTGATTTTTTTAGTTTCATAACTCAATTATTTTTTCAGTATAATCTATTTCAATAAAATGAAATAATAAAAAAATATTATAAATTAATATTCACCCTGAAATTATTCATTTATCATTTGAATAAAAAATAAATATAATTTAACTCCAAATGTAATTTAAATTGAAAATTCAAACTATTGGTCCTCAATTACATCTATATTATAAAAATAATTTAATTAATAATAATGAGATTGATTCATTTCAACTCATGGATGGATCAAACAAAAATCCAAAATATTATTCATCCTTATTTTTCATTATCAATTATGTAGATGTGTTTATTCAACAATCCATTATTACATTTATAACTAAATAATATCATATTTCTAGTTACTCATTATTAAATGGATTGTTATTGTGGTTTGATCATAAGATAAAAATATCATATCATTAAATCACGTAAATATATAATTTTTTTATAAAATAACATTATTTGGATCATCCATTACAATGTGGTGCTAGAAATTTAAAAACGAATTTTATGGTGATCAACACTAAAATTCATATATTTTTAATATTAATGAAACATATCTATGTGGCTAAAAAATATATTTATAGAAGGGGTTGTAATGTGAACTATATTTTTCATCATTATGCATCCATTCTTGATGTACATTGATGTATATAGATCTCAACAATTGTTTTTTTTTTGAAAATAAAAAGTGAGGTAAATATTTCAATGTATCATAATTACTACCATGTTATCATGATGATGATGAATATCATAATTATATTGGTATTATGAAACCAATAACCGTACCTGTAGGATAATGGAAAAAAATACCATTGTGAAAAAATCGATGAATTATAAATTAAAAAAATGAATTTGGATTTTTAAAAAATTGAATATAAATTAAAAAACATTCATTTTTTTTATTAATAATTATCTCTTGTGGATTTATTAATGATATATAATAAGAATGAAGTTTGATGTCAGGGATTACCACTTTAAATTTTAACACATTGAGATCAAAGGATTAACTAAAAATTAATGAAATGTTTTAGTAGGAAATGGATATTTATATTAACTACATTCTATTCTATAATAAAAATAAATATAGTTAGTTTATGTAGAATATTGATACCGTAGGTGATATATTGAAAAAATTCTCAATGGGTTTTAAATGTTGTTCTTTTCAACACATTAATTTGTTGAAATGTTTAATGAAAACGTTTTTTCAATATGATTTCAAACGGATCTGTATCAATAACACATTATAGAGTGAAGTAAAAATGAAATTATTTAATGATAAATATAGGGACGATATAAAATATGAACATAATATAATTGAGGAAATGTAATAGAATATTATCTTCATTCAGTATTATATTAAGAGATCTCAGAGTCATGATAAATGTTATAACAATAATTATTTATAAGATATGGTGTTAAATGTATTTGGAAATGAATTCATATGAATATATCCATGTATGTTAGTAATTTTATTATGATGAAAAATAATTTTGATCCAATGATAATTCAGTCCCTTTAAAATTCATTATAAATTACCGTATTATTTTATCACTTAGGACATAAACCATATCCAATCAAAATTTTCAAATTGTTAAATGTAACAATTTTTAATATTTTAATAAATTATAATTCACATGTACTACTCTCAGAATTTTTATAGATAGAAATAAACATATCTTATGATGATGAACTAATGGATATTCAAGACCAATGAGATACATTACTATTGAATAAAACCACATAGATGTTGAATGTTTGGTGGTGATACTACACATTATGGGAACCTAAAAATGATCATAATGATGGAATGAGGCATATTTATCCTCATCTATTACCATTATAATAATATAATTTTGAAGATAATTATTATATAAATGGTGGTATAATATAATTAACAATTATTATAGAAACTATTTGTCTTTAATAAATTAAATGTTTTAGATAGTGTGTATGACATATAAATTTGAGCTAAAAAAATATATTTTAATATAATCAAATTAAAACATTAATAATGTATAAAAATAAAATTTAAAATATCAATAATAAAATTATAAATAAGAATAAAAATTCATTGTAATTAAAATGATATTCAAATGAAATATTAGAAAAATGTGCTATAATTGTTCACATTTTATTATAATTATATAAATTAACTATTTTGTTGAAAACTTTGGGATGATATATTAAAAAAATAAATACAATAATTATATAACTTTAAGGAATGTTAACATTTTTAATCTCTAAAAATAGAAATTTATTTATTATAAAACTATTTTTATTTTTTAATATATATTCCATTATTAAAATATATTTTTAAAAATGAAAAAATTCGTGAATAATAAAATAAATCTCATTGATAAATTAATAATTAAAATTTAATCATATATAATCATTTTTAAACATTTGTGAAATGGATTATTTTTAGGTGAAAATTATAAAAATACTTTTTGTAGATATTTTTTCATTTTTAAGAGATTATTAAAGTATATTAATAACCTAAAATTTAATAAAATTTATTACATAACATTTTTTATTTTTAATAAGTAAATTTTTTTTTTATAATATTAATTGAATATTTATACCAATATATCAAATTATATATCAAAAGTGATATTTTTTCATTATCTATTTCTATGTGTTATGAAATTGTAATTTTAAAACTAGTTATTATCAAAATATTATGTATAATATTATAAAAATAAAATAGTATTTTAAAGTAGTAAATCGTTGTTATATTGAAACTTATATATAATTTTTAGGCATAAAAATTTGATACATAGGTTATGAAATGAGTTACAGTCAAATATTAAGTAATTTATTTATTAAAATCAATAGAAGAAGTCATTAAATACGTCAAACTGTATCTTTTATTTGGGTGTATGAGAGTTGGACTAAAAAAGATTTTTCTCCTCTCTATTTTTCATCTATTGTAAACAATTTCATTAAAATTTTATATTTAATTAATATAATGTTATGAATTTTTACTAATTACCACACCACTCACATATAAAATGTGCCTTCACAACCCCACATCCATTAAAACATTTAGTATATTTATAAAATAAAAAACTACCCAAATCACTCCCAAAAACACCTACAATATTCTAATTTATTATTTTACAATAAATGGAAAAACAATAAATGGTTTAATAATTTTTTATAATTTAGTGTTTTTAAGTAGTAATGTATATATTACTAATCACTCTATTTTCATTTAAATAAAATATATCTACATTTACCTCATCTTAATGAATAATATAAAATTTAATATATTTAAATCGATATAACTTTATTTTTCATTGTTTTTATTTTAATATATTTCTCATTTTAGATGTTCCTTCCTCCCATTCAAAAAAAAAGAAATTCTCACACTTGCATACATGGAGACTACCACTCCCAATATGTAATGTAATTAATATTTAGTAATTTAATATCAATATTGGATAAATAAATGGATTATAGAAATATATATTTTAATTATTTCTGAATTATTATTTTCAAAATATATATTAATATTTACCCACATTTAATTCCATCCACAAAAAATAAAATCATGAGCCCTGGAAATTTGAGGATTACATCCTCCATGAAAAATGTTCTAAATTTTTCATCACCACCATAATTAGAAGGTACTACAATTATATATAAAAAATAAATGTGTAATATATGAAATGATTATGATTGAAGATTCATTACCAAAGTGTATTGACCGAAACCTTTTAATAATAACATCCATATTAAATATATTTTTCAACCCCCATATATTGATTTTAGTGGTGATTTTTTAATAAATGGTTGGTAAATAGTTATAAGGTAATTATATATAACTTGACTAGTGTTAATATTTGTCCAATATTTATTTATTATAAATCTAGATTACTTACGTAGATAGTTAGATTGTATACAAAACTATTCCAGAAATGAGATAAGGTTTTTTGTTATAATATATATTTTAATTGGTATATCATATAGAATAATATGTTTATGATATATTTCTATTCTCCAATGATGATAGGAAGACTATCTCTTGCATCGAGAATATCTTTGCAAACTATGAGTAAGTGGCAGGCCAGGTTATAAGCTGGAATAAATCCTTTGTTGTCTTTGTGGAAGGAATTCAAATAATTAAGCAAAATAGGGTTGCTAACAAGCTTGGTGTAAAAATAGGTACATTACATTTTAACTATATTGGGATTCTATTGTTTTGGTGAAGGGTGAAACGTGTCCACATAGAAGGTATTTCTCTTAAAATCACAAATCAGTTGGACCGTTTTAAAGGGAAGACCATGTCTCAGTCTAGTAGAGTATGTCTTGTTAGCTCTGTCATCAATTCAATGTTTGTGTACTCCTTCTCACTATATAATTTTCCAGGAGCTCTTCTTAAGGTATTGAGTAGAGTGATACACAATTTCATTTGGACTGGCTCAATTCATTAGAGGAAACTTGTCACTGTGGTATGGAATGATTGCATAAAGCTAGTGGCTATGGGGGTATGGGTGTAAAAGATATCAAAATTTTTAATGATGCACTACTTCATAATTTTACTTGGAGGCTCTTATCTAGACTAGAATTTTATTTTTTATTTCTTCTAAGCAGATTTGTAGACATGGTGGACAATAGTCAGATTATGTACAAGCAATCCCTTGTTTGGACAATGTTCAAAAACACATATTCTAACATCATAAAAGAATCAAAATGGTTGGTATGTGCTAATTCTCATCTTAATTACTAGAACACTGTCCAATTGTCTTCTCCAATAAAAGATTTCATTATTATCCAATCATCTTGGAGGAATATGTCTATCTCTGTCATGGAGAGAAATATTGGTGCTTCTAAAATAATACCTAGTGTTCTTAGTATGGATATTTCTATGTATCATTATGTTGATAATAATGTACTTATCTAGAATTCTTATCTTAATAGTTATTTCTCCAACTGAGAGTTTTACACACTGTAGTGTGGCACAACATCTGGAACACCTGCATGGGTGATAAGTGTACGTAGGCCCTTTATTTTCTCCAATGATGCTTTGCTAATATGGCGAATATGGAAGCAGTGACTGCCAATCCAATCTTGCCATCAACGCATGGGCTGGAATATTGCATCGGTATGTTATTTCTGTATTAATGATGAAGAATCTGGCACGCCTTTATTCATTTAATGGTCCATTGCTACTTGGTTATGGGTTTATGTGCAAGACATCATTCAATGATACTTCATTTTTTTTCTCGATTGACTCGCTCTATATATCGGCCCTACAGGCTTCCTGTAGTGAGAAAGTAAAATCTTTGCTCACTACTGCCACTGTTTCTTGTGTTTTCATATATATGGAGGGCTCAGAACAGCATCATTTTTATCAATTTCAGGTCCTCATTTATGGAGGGTGTTTTGGTGATCCACCACAGTGTTATTCTTGCTTCGGTGAATCAAAGTGGATCAATGAATGATGATATCTATGACTTCATTCATTTGAGTACTCCTAGTGTATGTGGTAGGGATAGGATTCCTATAATGATGAAATATATTCGCTGGATTCCACCAATCTATGATTGGCTGAAAGTGAATGTAGATGGGGTGGCCTACGGTGCACCAGGCCCTACTGGGTGAAATAGAGTTTTCAAAACTCATTGGGGCTTCGTTAAAGGATTCTTCCTACACTATATAGATAATAATCATGTTATTGAAGAAGAAATACGGGAAATGACAATGGCAATCAAGTATGAAGTTCTTTATGGCTGCGGAATGATATGGCTAGAGTCAGACTCATCTGTTGCTATACAGATCTTGAAAGACCAATTCGATAATGTTCCATGGAGGATGTTATCTACCTAGATGATTTTTTTTAAGACTTGTGTAGCTCATATTCCTTGATGACTGTCATGTTTATAGAGAAGCGAATCAGGATGCAGATGCTCATTCCAAATGAGTGCTTATGGAGGTCAGTTCCAGTGGGTCCTTTATTCTGCCCAGTTATTGTAGTAGTTTGGTCTATAATGATAATGTTGGTGTTTTGCACCAAAGAATTTGTAAGTCTCCCCTTTTTTAGTCATATAGTACTATTTACATTTTTTTATAAATAATTTGTTGGGAGCAGGCTCCTGCCTATCTCTCAGACCTTTTGGCTAATTAAAATTTTGATTATAATTTTCAATCCTTCGATTAACGAATAATTAATTAATGATTCTTATATTAATAGAATGTAATTTATCTCTACTTTTTTATAATAATCATTCTACAAAATGTACAAGTTCATAAAATGTTATTATGAATTATTTTACCAATATATAAATATTTTATAATTCACATATCTCATTCGTTTTACTCTTAATAGATACAATTAAATAGAATATTATCAAAAAATTTATTCATTCTTATTTTTTTTCTATTAAAAAAATTTATAAAGTTAATTTTTTACCATATATGATTTGAAAATTTTTTCCATCCATATTTTCATTTATTGATCTTTAAAATTCTTTTTCATTTTTTAGTGGAGTTATTAACAAAAAACTATTTAAATTAGACGTTAAATTATAATTTTATGAAAATTATAAAATGAAATGTTCTTTTTTCATGTTTCAAAAGTTAATTATCCATTATATTTATTTAAGTGTTTTTCATTTATATCAATATTATTGATGGTATTCCATTTATTACTCTTGATATAATCATTTGATAAAATTTACTTTCATTATATGAGCAGATTATTATATTTCTAAATACTTCTTTAGAGACCGATTTATTTCAAATTGGATACCTATGCTGTTATAAAATTATGAATTGTATTGGGATATTTTATAAGAAATTTTTTCATTAATAATGTGTCATGTGGGATGAAGTAATATTCCCCTAAAATTAATTTCAAATTTATATACTTCTCATCTTGTGTTACAAAAGGGGAATGGGAGGGATCTCATCCCACAATGGCAATATTTCCAGTAATGTATGATGGTCTCGCAAGTTATCATTGACTCCGGATATGGTTTTTCATAGTTTCTATGTTTTTTAAGAAATTAATTGTTTTTATTTTTATATACTCAGATATTATATGATCAAATACTAATGATTCTATATAGATATGGATCATTTACATTATTATATAAAATCATTATATCATGAATTATGATTTATGGACAATGTCGTGATGGATATATTCACATAACTAAATCTCATGTTCCTATAAAATTATAATTATTTTGTTCTCCATTTTATTAATCAATATATATATCAAATGTTTACCCTTACTATACATATAAAATCCTAGTTTTATATGATTCCATTTTTGTATTGTTTGGAATATGTTATTATGTATCATATGTCTATGAAGTTTAGCATGTGAGAAAAACATATTAGGTTTGTTTAATATTGTTAATAAAATTCATTATTATATATGTAGTATATAATTAAATAAATCCTTTAGTTCTTTGTGGTTTGTATGAATGAGTTATAAAAAGAATAATTGTTAAAAATTATGGTATATGCCTGTATTGTATTCCTAGTTTGTCTCTAAAATTTTATTTAACATTACTCAATTAAAAATTTCACGTCACTATGATACTCATTAGAGTATAATGAAATTCATCTAATGTTCCAATTACTCTTCTTAAAACCATTCATGTTTTTAGGATTTAAGAAAATAAACTTTTAGAATTATAAACTACTATTCTAAAGTCAATACACACTCTTCAAAAGTTATTCATTTACTTACTTTGTAACAAAATAATGATCCATTTTATCATTTTGATTGTTAATTAATTATTATAACCGAAAATAGTTTGATGAAAATTTTATATATCTAAAATCAATCATAAATTATCTGGAGGACACAGAAAATTATTCTTTATATCTTGAAATATGTTAATCTTTAGTGGTGTTATTCAATAAAATACATTTGATTATATTAGTTATATATAATAAAAAATTATTATTTCCACTTGGTAGCATTCTCAAAACCCATTATGACCAATTATATAATAACAATATTAAATAAAATATGTCTTCATCATGAGACACTATAATAAATTAATAACAAGTAAGGGTTTTTAATAAAAATTACAAATTGGTTTCTTGAATAAAAATGAATTACTAATTCTAGGTAATTATATTTGTAAATAATCATTAAATCGTATGAAGCTCCATAATAACCTTAACATAATAAAATAAAAATTTATATTTTAATAAATCTACATTTTCATTTTCTAACATTAACAAAAAAATTACAATGAAGACTTCAGTATCCACATTTGGATTTAATTTTAGTATCAAATAGTATATTAATTTCAAAATCCTACAACACATAATTATAAAACCATGTCAACATATATGTGTAAAATGTTCTATTATCCTCACCATTCATCCATAATTTCCAGAAAATATTATTCACAATCTTTTATTCAGAGACCAATCGTGATATAATTTAGCAGTGAAATAGACCCACATACATTCATAGTAATGTGACAATATTTTTTAAATAATTATCTTATGTGGGTATACTCTATTTATAATAAAATATATATTCTCCCATCTAATCAAATATATATATTCAAATAATTCAAATATTATATCATATTATATTTCTCATTTTAATGTGTGAATTGTTAGATCTTCTATATAAAATTTAACCGACACTAATTCCTCAAACAATATATTATAAATTTCATTTGGTAGATTACTATCCTATTTGATATTACCATTCACATAAAACAACTCAAACTATTTATAATAAATTTATATTGATATAAAATATGTATAGAATATAAAAATTAAAACTTATTATTTTATCTATTATATATTCATATAAATTTCCCAATCCACTATAATAAAACAGTCCAGTCTGAATCGAATTTTCAGGGTAACTAATCAAAAGTTATGAACTAACCATATTACCATGGATTATTTTAATTGGTAGGATACATATTATATTGAGTAATTTAATTAAAACACTCATAAAATTTACGTTTAAATACTTCCAAAAATTTGATTCATGTCAATACAAATACAATAATAGATAATGGAAAATAGAAGGGTGAAAAGGGATCTTAGTATAAGTAGAATGTTTGAGTGTTTTCACCCAACCAAGACCATAAAATTGTAAGAACCATGTATATATGTGGCCAAAATAGAGGGTTGAAATATGTGTTTCTGAATTTACAATAACTATAAATTGTATTTTAAAATTATTTAGAGAGATATTCATCTCTCAGACAACTAATGAAAATAATTCTCTATTTCATCAGTATCCTTTTTATGAAGTGATTTTTCATCATAGATTCTCAGTAAAACCTTGTATATATGTGACCAAAATAAAATGGTAATTTATAAAAACTACTATTAAAAAAGTTTATATGAATTACATTAATTGAATTTACCAACCATCCTCATTCACAAAAGATAATTAACTTGTTTATTCAATAAAAATGTATTAAAAGATGTATTTTGTGCATAATTATAACATTGTGTAGATTAAAAAAAGTAAATTAGAGATTTCATTTGAATTTTTTTTTAAATTTCATCACATATAATATAATAAGGTTTGTTAAATTATTTACCCATGACCTCTTAAGTATATAAAATTTTATTATCATCATTTCATTAATCCGAGGTATCATAATAGCATCCCTAAATCATCAAATTATATAATAATAATAAATGACACAAAAATATAAAAATAATATTAGAGAATAACATGTATGCACAGAATCCACTGGATGTTCTTAGGTCTACATGAATCGTTCTTATCGGGATGGTTTTAACAAATTATATTATTAAATATTTATTATAATTTTATATCATCTGATTAGACCATATATGATATTTATCCACTATATTTATGTATATAAATCATATGAATGTAATGAAAGAAATACTACCACAGATCAAAAATGTGGGAGGCCGCCCTTTGATGTTATTATTTAATCCCCCCTACAATAGACTTTTCCATTATAAAAATTTTATGTACAAATTATTTATCCTGCACCATTCATAATAGTATCCAACAACAGGATTCCACCTCACTCTAGATGGATTTAAACTATTTGTTATAGTCAACATTCACATTTTATTTCAAATGTCTGTATTATCTATCATCAATAGTATAATTATCTACAAAATACCTCAAAAAATGACTTGCCTAAATATCCCATTGAACACATCAGACTCTAGTTTCGGTGTTTGTTCTACTACATTATTCGACAACCACATATCGATATATGAATGCCATACATTACTCTAGTCTATAATCTTTCCTCCCACAATGATTCATTAAAACCATGATGCTAAATTTATAATAGATTTAATAATCTAAAATTTCTATAAAGAAGCTCTGTTCCACAGCCATCACCTCAATCAAATTGAAAATTAATAATCGTGCTCAAAATTGAAAAACCAACTAGAATATCATATTATGAAAAAGTGTGCGGATTTAATATTCAAATTAATGTGTTAAAAATGTTATTGGAGAATAGTTTTAGATAAAATGGATTACATTATCATTATACATTTTATAATAGAGACATGTTATGTGGAACATGTGTAGGGATATTGAAATGTCCCTCACAAACTAACCTCTACAAAGAATTTTTGTGATTAAAATTATAGTATACAAGATTTGGATTCAATAATGCATCATTAATTATCATGTAAGATAACATTTCATATATATTCCTATTGTGAGTAACATATATAACAACCCAAAGCATTATCAATGATATTTCCCTTATTATAATTATTTTATATAATTTTTATCACATAAAAAACATAAATAATGCAATACAAAAATTATATATGGCGAATAAATGAAATAATATATATTTCTTGAAGTTAAGGAATATGTACTGATGAAATAGTAATGTGACCTTTGGAATCGTAATATGTCCCTTCTGAATAGAAAAGTGACTAAATTAATAATATCATCACCCAATAAAGATTAAATAAATTTAATCATTTTATAATTGAATTATAAAATAATTATAGAATAATGTAAGTGAATGAATAAATTAAAAATTAATATTTAAAGTGTTGATATCTTGGTATATCATAAATTTTATGATTTTATAATTTATAAAATGACATAAAAGAAAATAATTTCCTATAATATTAACTCATAAATAATTATTTTTTTGTTATGATTTTTGGATAATTTAATGAGACCTTAGATGTTTTTATAGTGTTATAAAGTCAATTATAATTTATAAAGTAAATCATGGAAGTAAATAATGATTTTAACTAAATAATACATTTCTCATATGTATAATTTTATTTTTATAAAACAGTGTTCATTTTTTAATTTGACATTTTGATAAATAGTTGTAGTAATTTTTTCTATTTTTTCTAAAATACTTGAATTTTTAGTGAAGAGTATAATACGATAATTTACAGTATAAATTAATTTTTAGATAAATCCACCATCTCCAGAGTCCCAGATGATGTGAATACTAGGATCTTGAATTTACATTCATTATATTTATATTTTTTTGATAATCCCATAACAATTCATATACTTTCTCCAAATAGTAATCAAATTAACAAAACAAATCATGGAATCCTTTATCTCTCAAATACATTCCACCCATCACCCTCTCCAATCATTATTTTTATAAGAATTGAATCATATAAAAATTTTACCAATAACCTATTCCCTAGTCCCTCCCCATGTTTAATAGGTATTGGTGTTTCCTAATTTCCAAAAGCCCTTTCCTTAAAGAGGATCTCGAGGGGGATAATTCAATTCGTAACCATCTTCATTTTTCATTTAATTTCATATCAATTATTTTTGTTATACACTTCTCACCTCCTATGTTCAAATGATCATGATAAATCCAGTATAATATCTTATCTATATTAATATCATGTTAATGGAATATGCATTATCAAACTTCTTAATCTCTCTATTTTATTTTAAAAATTAAATCACTCTCTAGGAGGTGCCCATTTACAACCTTAATGGATGACAAACATTCATTCATAAATTTCTCCTTCATGGGTAGTCCTAATTACATTTTTATGGATGAAATAGATTATAATATATTTTTTAAATATTATCTTATGTTATGATTCCATTTTATATACATTATATTACATAATTCAACAAAATTGGTTCATTATAATTCAGATGTTGCAAAAATTAAGCTACATTTCTATCATTACCATTTTATTTAATGATTATAATGCATATATGGAAAAAATAATATATAGTACTAATTAAACAACCCATTTTTCATTAATACCATCTTATTTTTAATCTGTATTATTATACCCATTTTACATATTCTTTGTTACATATAATCAAGAAATTCAATCAAGAAATGAAGGAAGGAAACTCTAATGATGTAATGAGCCCAGCGAGTTCACCATCGGACCCGGTGCCCGATCCAGTTCATGGTAAGGCCCAAATGGAATTCTTAATCACTATGGGTTGTAACAAGTTAAAGGGTATCAATATAAGTGAGTAGGAATGATTTAACTAAAAATAATCATATAAAACCATAAACAATACAAAACTAACAAAAGCAAGAAAAACTAAACTAAAAAAGAATTTAAAAGGTTTCATATTTAAGACAGCATGTTTGAAAAAACCGAATGAGTGCCACAAAAAGAGGGTAACAAAATAATTCTCCCAAAACCACCATAAGGAATTAGAAGAATCTCACGCAAGCCATCACTACAATAATTTTCAAGAGGATCACAATAATCTAGTACCACTATCACTGAATGATTTACCTGTACCTATAACTATCATGAAAAGTTATACTTACACCCAATGTTATATACAGTGTGTGAGTTTTTACCATATATGATGTCACCGAAAATCAATCCATGCTCAAAACAATAATTTACAAATATACTTTCAATATTAATAAATGAAATTATATTCTAGAACATGTTAAAGGAAAGATATATTAAATAATTTTTTAATGGAATGATATGTTTCCAAAAATCACCTTCTCTATTGATGTATCCCCAAAAACTACCATGTATACCAATGGTGATTGAAATGTAGACAATGAGAACTAAACATGGTAGTGGACGGATGGGTATTGGATTGTAAATGGGACCCTAGAAGTTTGTGTCTTTGAGTACAGTGATATTGAATCCACAATAATGTATGTTATTGTGAATGAGAAACTATAGAGGATATGTATCCAATAAACTACTGGTCTCTGATCATAATCCATATGTTTATTTAGAGTTTTCATTGTTAGTCATGGTAAGAGAAACTGGGTCGTATCTAATTCTGAATCATTATCACATGATTCAGAGTTTTTCCTACTAGCTACCCAGGCTTCGCATTGATTTCTCAATGATATTTTATTTTCTATAAAATTCAACACATTTATACATATAATCAAACAAGTCGCTAGAAACTAAAAACTGTAATTTATAGACCAAAAAACCCATTATCAATTCAACAGAAACCAAAACCATTTAAAACATGACTCTCACCTCACGAAAAATTCAATAAAACACACATATAATTTATAAAATACCAACAAATGACCTAAGAAGGGATTAGACAAATATCAAAGTTAATTTCTAAAAACCCCCATTTTAACACCCAATGTATATAAATCCTTTTTTAAACCAAATTTAGATAGTTTAAAATAGTCATAGAAACTATAAATAATATATAATATATCATTTAAATTCATCTAATAATGAATATTACTGAAACCACCTACTGATGGGGTATAAAACCCCAAAATGTTGGGTAATAATCCACCACAACCTCAACCAGACAACAAGTACAAAATATTGTGCCTTAAAGTAAGAGATCAACACACGAATTTCAAAATATTGCACAAAATATATAACCCTTTGTTTGGAGAAATAAAAACCCCTAAAAGAAAATATAAAACCGTAGGATAGTTGGAAATTATGATAATGATGAAGGTGTAATTGAGAATCTAATGATAAATCTCACCGAATATGGCACAATGGTGGATATCTAGAAGATGAAGTTGTCTAGAGTGGGGTTACAAAGAAAAAAAAAATTACGACTGGGTGTAGAATGAGTGGTGTTTTGGGATTAAACATGTGAGGAGATAAAAAAGAAAAAACATGATTAATATGCAATATGATTTGCATGGTTATCAAGCATAGTTTTGGAAACTGTGTGAACCATTCTATCTAAACATAACATCTCTTATGGTAACCGATGAAGAGGAGCACAACCATGGAGTAGGTACAATATCTTACTACACAGTTTTCAAGGAATCTTCATGGTTACTACTAACCAAGAGCAAACTATGTGAATTGAAAAACCATCCAAATTCAACAATTTCCTTCCAAGTTGTCAATGGAATCTCGAGGAGGAACCATAAAAAATAAAATAGAAATAATAGCCTAAAATGAGATAGAGGATGGGACAATTCTCCCCACTATGGGAACATTACTACATCAAAAAGTCATCTTGAGGATTCATCAAAAAATAGGAATGGGTAATTTTTTTCGACCCATGACATACACTCCCACGTCTAATTTGAATAACTCCCATGATAAAAAAGAAAATGAACCAGCAAAATGGACTTCCAACGAAGAAGATTATCTTTGGATTCCACTATCACCATTGGTCATTCAAACAATGATAGATTAGGATCCAACTCCCAATCATCCCAACTCAACGCATGACACGAGTTTGGGATATACATTTCTTTGTTGAGACACATGAAATATGTTGTAAATTTACTAAAACTATGAAGGGAAAGATAACTGGTATGTCTTCATTCCAATTCGCCTGATGATTTCAATGTCTCGAAATACTATGGAGTTAGCTTCCCTTGCTTCCCCAAGAAACGAGGACCCCACTAGTTGATCCACCTAGAATAACACATGGTCACCCATAGTGATATATGTATGCCAATGCCCTTACTAAGAATAATATTTTTGGAGATTCTGAGCTGTCAATAATGATTTCTTGATCAATATGACTATCTTAGAAGTCTCATTCACAAGTCTTGATCCCAAAAGTAATGTATCACCATCCTTATCCAATCATATTGAATACCTATAGATATGAACATAGAGCACCCCAAAATGGGGTATTCAAATAGAGGATTTGTAAATTTTATTATAAGAAATTCAACCAATTATGAATGCTTATCCCACGAACCTCCAATGTCCAAAACATATGCATGGAACATGTCTTCCAAAATATGATCTACCTGCTCCATCTGACCATTTATTTCAGGATGGTATGTTGTGCTCATTTTAATCTATATCCCCAAAGGCCTTCCCAAAACTGATATGTGAAATGGGAATCTCTATCAGTGACAATCACTAACAGAACACCATGAATCTTGACCACATTCTGAACATACAACCATAAATGATAATCCACCTATAATTTATCATTGATCAGAATGAAGTGGATTTATTTTTTGAAATGTTCAATCACTACCCAAATAGTGTTACTTCACTGAGGAGTCCGATGAACGAAAATAATGAATCCCTTGGAGATCTTATACCAATTTCTATTAGTAATTAGAAAAGGATTAGGCTGTCTAGTGGGCTTTTGATGTTATACTTTCAATTTATGACATGTTTAAAATATTGATACAATGTTAAAATTTTCTTGTCTCATGCCTAGCCACTGGAATAGTTGATGTACATCATGATAGATCATGGTATTACTAGGATGAGAATACCACTAATACTGGTGGTGATCCTCCATCCTCACCTTCCTCATAAGAAAAAAGAACTCTAAAACGTCCCTTGAAACATAGAATACCCCCAGGATATAATGAGTAATCCGAATAAATCTCCCCACCAAGGGAAAAATACATAAACAACTGTCAAAACACATCACATTTTGTTCTCAATAAACATTCTACATAAGAGAAGGGGATAACTGCACACATTCTAGGAGTGTAACTCTACTATGATACTTGGACACAAATTGTATATGAGAATTTATCCCCATAAATGTCTTGTCATCAATAGAAATCCTAAAATCCTGGATTGGATCATTCCTTCTCAAGGTGTCCACAACCACATTTCTCTTTCTGATGTTATAGATGCCACCAAAATAAAACTCATTCAGATACTCGATCCAATAGTTCTGCCTTATACTATGTTTATTTGGTTATAAGATGTATCGTAATGTTTTTGTTGTCATAATAGACCAAAAATTTCTCCCCAATAAAGAAAGGGAAACAAATCTTCAAGCCATTCAACAATGATTCTTACTCCAAGCCATGGGTCATGTAATTAATCTAAGGCTATCCGAGTTGGCAAGAACCATACTCCACCACATGATCATCCCTCATAAGTACACACCCGAGAACCATACATGAATATTCACAATATACCACATAACTCTTTCTTTGTTCTGGAATGATCAACACATTTGTCGTGTAAAACCACTGCTTCTACCCTTCAAAATAAGCATGGAAATTTGGGCTCCATTCAATATTCATCCCTTTAAATGTGATTGTTGTCATAGAGGTGTCCAACGTAGAGAAACATTGAACAAACCACTTGTAGTAACCTATCAGGCCAACGATACTCATGATTTGGAATAAATTCTTAGGCTACTCCGAAGACATAACTGTTATGATCATATCGAGGACCACCAAACACCCTACTCTAAATTCCAGGAGCCCGAAACATCACTTTCTTATTCTAGAAACTGAACTTTGAGTACATATCATAATGAAAATGATCCCACAAGGTTCCTGACAAAATTTCTAAATGATGCTCGTGCGCTTCATCAAATAGGGAGCAGAATAAGATGTCATCTGCAAATACAATAAATAATTAGTCGAGATACCAGTGTAACACCCTATTCTTGAGTGACATAAAGACCAATTAAGAATTTTTCAATCTTAAATGCATGACCAATTTTGTGAAGTGGTCGTACCTTATTCTAAAATCTGTTTTCGTGATATCTACCACTATTACTACATCCTGGTGGTTACCCGAAATCATGTCAATACTATAAAACCAAAATTAGAATTTATGCTAGTTGAATAAAATATAAAATCATGGAAAGTGTTACTTATTCATAAATGATGGGTTATATAGATTTTGGTATTCGATTTACAACTTGAGAGATTTGTCGGCATTTTTTGTGACGAAAACCAAAGCGACCATAGGGGATATATGATTGGAAATGAACCCTTTGGATTTAAAATCATCCAGATATATATTTAGTTCACTCGTTTTAGTGAGGTGCATATGATATGAGGGAATAAAATATTAGATAATTTCCTAATACCAATTCGGACAAAAACTCAACATCCCGCTCTGGGGGTAATCCTGAAAAATCAGTGATAAATAACTTTGGGTACTCTCCACCATATGAGCTAATACCCCATATGGAGCATTGATATCATCCCCCAACATGATCTATGATAATTATAAATCTTGACTTTCCAAATATAGGAATGAAGGTTCAACATGACTTGACTGAGGATTTCATTCTCTTAGAAATAAATGAGCACTTCAATTGGGTACCGTGAAACAAACTCACCTCCTGTAATTGTCAATGTGATCCTGGAAATGTTCCATGTAGTCCATTAAAATTATCAAATCAAACATATCCATATCTATGATTATGGAAGCCCATTCGATCACATACCTAGACATAGAAAGCACACAAGATTGTCATGTGAGGCCTAACTCCTTCTTCGTGCCCAACGACGTCACCAAATCCATCGCAACATAAAACAACTCTGTTTGAAAATTCAATAGGTTCAAGATACGAGAAGATATAAAAGGACTAGACATCATAGTATCTAAAAAAATGTAAAATATATAAGAAGAAATTAAAATTGTACCTTAAAAATTCAAGGGCCCAACATCCAATAACACCAGTGCATGCTCAATAGAAAAAAGAGTTATTGTATTAGTCTGAGTCTGACCTAGAAAACATGAATTCAGCTCTACACATAGGAGAATCTTACCAGAAGATGATTCATTCCATCCAAATCATCCGTAAAACTGAGATCCAATCTTCCTAAAAGGTTTGAATACAATGTCATTCCCTAGGAATCCATTGATCATACAGTCCTTGGATTAGAACATGTAGTACTACAGAATAGTTGTAGGTCCCCCAATTATCCACATCGATGAAATGATTTGGGAGGATATGAAAAATATGTCAGGGTCTATCCCACATTTCCCACATTGGTGTCACATGATGGAACCAACATCAGAATCCATAATGAAATACTTCTTAGATGTATTTCCTGAGCGGTCACCATCATTATTACCTTTTCTCATAATGATCCCTCTCCATTTCGAATTAACTACCACTGCTTATTGCTAAAAGGCCATAAAGGTACTTGACCTTCCCTTATGGTTGATCTCCACTATACAGGATCACTCCACCACATCCGCACAAGTCTTCACCTTGAACTAGAAGACCTAAGAATATATCTCTAGCAGTAGCTTATTTATATACCATTAAGCCTTCATCATCACATTGAAGACTGTCCCGGTGGAATAACTAACTAGCTCAGCAAAACTGTTTGCATAATCCATCATTATCTAGTCCCCATTGACAGGATACCTAAACTCTCAAAACTAGAATACACTAGGACCTTAGGGAAATGTTAATCATTAATGACCTCATTGAATTCATTCCAGTTCACTTTTTAAATATTTATAGCTTGAACCACTCTGTCCCACCACCTACTACATGGAACCTCTAGAAAAAACATATCACATTTCACCATGACATATTTAGGAGTTTCCAAGAACATGAAAATGCGATCAATATTCTCTATCCATACTTATTCATTTTGATGATCTGAGATAACACTAAATGATAAAGGTTTATTATTCAAGAATTCATCATCTTTCTCCTTCTGAGAGCTAGGCTCAGCTTGGTGAATTAGAGCATCAGTATGACCCAACACCTATCCCAGATCCTAAACAACATGAACCACAAATTCTACTATCCTATTATAAAGTGGTGAGGGATGATTATTTCTTTATCCTTTCTTTGATTGTAGGGGATCATTCAATGGAGGCTTGTCTCTACAAAAATCAACAGTCAAATCAAAAACACATCAATACATCATGTATGAAATGATAAATCAATAACATATAACCATTAGATCAAAATTTCCAATGTAGAAAAATGACTAAACTACTTTACCCCACCTAGTTTCCATGCATTGTGTTCATCCTACATGTGACACCTAGTGGAGGATAGAATATACATCCCAACATCCCATGGAAACTCGAGTCCTATTATGAAGTGTGTTGTCCAGGCACCCCACTTGCAGCAAAAAATCTAAGCCATGACACTCCTAGCTCTTGTATATCCAGACTCATCCAAAATAAAATGACCCAATAAAGTAAAAAATGAATTGATAACATTTTTTCACAAACCAATCAAGGTCACCTTTTAACATAATTCCAGACCTGGTTCGTGGGAAATTTTAACGAATGATCCAAATCCCCACCGACTAGCACATGTTATTGATAATCAATAAAAGCGAATGAGAATGATATACCTGAACATAAATATTTAAAATAATCTTCAATATAAAAATAACCAAAGCTAGAAAAACTGAACAAATAAATCCTTTAAAATGATTCGTATTTAATAATATAATATTAGAGAAAACTGATTAAGAAACACCACAATAGAAGAATAAAAAATTATCTCCAAAAAACACCATAAGGAAAGTGAATAATCCCCCTCAGGCTATCACGATCACATCTCTCATGAGGATCACTATTATCCTGAAACACCAAAACCAAATGTTTTACCTCAAATTGTACCAAACATGACCATGTCTGTATACTCTTAATGGTGTAAGCATGGTGTGATTTATTTCCCAAAAGTATTCCACCCAAATGGATTCATTTCCCTAAATATTAATTATAAAATATACCTGCAATTATAATTAGTAAAATTTTATTATAGAACTATTTAATGCAAAGAATTTTTAATTAATCAAATGTTTAATAGAGTTAAATTTTAAGTAAAAATACATTTTCCTTTGAAGTATCCCACAAAACAACACTATATTCTAGTTGTGAGATAAATGTTGGCAATGATAAATAAAAATGGGAGAGGAAAAATAGGTAATAATTAGTAAAATGGAATGTAGAACCATGTGTCTCGGTGTATTGTGTTATAAGAACCACAATTATCCACATTCTTAAGAATGATCAACTAGATTGGAGATGAATTTCATATTCTAGTGGTATTAGATCATAATTCAAATGTTTAGTAGGTGTTGTCATCGTCAATCCTACTATGTGAAACTAGGTTGTGGCCATGTCTGAATTAGAAGAACAGTAGTTCTAATATTCCCTCATAGGTTCCCAAGATTCTTGTTTAGTGATCAATCAAATTTTATTTTCTACAAAATCTACCACATTCATACACACAATCAAAGAAGTCACAAGACATCAAAACCCACCATTTACAAACTAAAACCCCCTTTCACAATCCAACACACACTAAAACCCTTTAAAAAAGGTTATCACCTCATCCAAAATTCGATAAACAATGCCCATAATTCATAAAATTCCCAAAAAAATGTCCAATAAAGGGTTTACACAAAAGTAACACCCAATATCCGACAAAAAAAAATTAACACCAAAACAATAACAATATTTTTGTAAACCACATTCGCATCACAAATGGATGTCAAAGAATCTATAAATAATTATCAAGAAAGAATTTAATGTCATCAAACGATGATTAAGCACAGAACAACTTATCATTATTGTTGGAAACCCCAAAATATGGTGTAAAACACCATATGCACCTCAAACACACCACAAGGAATCAAGATAGATTACTAAATTGAGAAATCGACCCATAAATATCAAAATAAAACCCCATACTCAAATCCCTGGTGTTGAAGAAAAATAAACCCCAGATTAAAAGTAAAAACACTTTGTAAGAGAGATATTTAGAGAATGAAGAAGGATTAATTGAAAAACCAAAATGAAATATTAGTAAATATAGTATATGAAGATCTAATAGAGGAGGGCTAGAGAGAAGTTCATAGGGAGAAAAATCTAGAGTGGGGTGAAAATAGGGGTGTTTTGGGTTAAAATCAAAAGTGATGTAAAAGAAATAACATTTTTAATGTCTTAGAAGACCCACATAGTTAGTCCACATGGTTTGGGAAACCCTGTAGTGACTGTGTGGACCATTCTATCTGAACAGAAAATATCGAATGTTTACCTAGGAAGTGGATCATGGGGCTGCCAAAGCCGTGTTTAAGGTACTATCTCCCACTACATAGTTTACTGGCCTTGTGTGTGGCTACTAATAAACATGAAAAAACCATGAAAATGAGCCTTCAATCCAAAAACATCCACTTCTATCCCAAATTTTAATATAATTACATTGAGTAAAGATAGAACAATCTAAAATAAAAAAATTAAAAATAGACCACAAATGTGACACACGAGCAACAAAATTCAATATTATTACTTATCATATAGTACATAAATGAACATAATAAAATTATAATCAACTAAATACATGTTTAGTATGATATAAATTATATTTTTAATTTTTCTAATATCATATTCAAGGACCATAAGATCATGTTTTGAACACATTCACACAAATGCTAAGTGTTTCTACACAAACCTCCATTTTCATTTGGGCTACACATTCTTCGTCGTAACACAAATGAAATTATCAATTATTATTATGAAATCCTCATCAATTATTTTATAATTTCATATGTTTATGTACCAATAAAAATTCTCCTTTTTTTATGGGGTGTTACATGAATTTAAAGCATCATTCTCATGTTCTTACAGATAAAAAATTCCAGTTAATGGGAATATATAAGATTATTATCTATTTTCTAGTGAACTCTATAATCTCTATTAAGAAATAATTATGAATCTAAAATACCTTATTTTATTATAAAATATCTAACGTTGTTCACTTTTGGTTTAATTATTATATTATCACAAAATTACTCTTCTTATTATTCTTCTCATGTGTTACATGGTGATTTTATACGAGTTCTTTCATATAGTTCAACACTCTAGTTGATGCTTAATTTTAATAGTGATTAAAAATTCATCATATCATCTAACATATTTTTTGAATAGATAATGAATAGTATGACTATGGATGTGATATATTGATTCCGTTTACTATGTCACTCATAATGGTTAGTGTTTATATTTACTAATTGGGTAATGTTATTTACATTTAATAAGCTAGGATTAATATGAATGTATATGTAAATTATCTCCATTTGTTTTCATATGATTAATTGACTGAACATAGTATGTGTGGGGTTGGGGAATCGATAGCCCCTTTGTGCATCAGTATGTCACATTATACCAACTACTTTGGGTTTTTTCCTATTTATGTATTCTTTTTTCATGATGTCTTGAAGATATGGTTGTGATATCCCGCATTATGAATTCACTCATTATTGATATAGTAATTAATAGTCAATGTGATTATTAAAATAGTACAATATTCATGGTTATGTATTTTTATGGAATTATTTAATCAGTGTATATCTCATCAATATTATGTGGATATTTACTTATAATAGAATGTGTTTTCAGTCATTCACCATGACTTGTTTTTTATTTATGATTCTTTTTCCTTGTATACCCCTAAATAGAATCTAATCTCACAATTTTTTTTGTTTTATTTTCCCAAAGTCATGATGATTTATATTATGAATAAACACAAAGGATAATAAAGAATTATATTTGTGTAAACAATATATTTATTATATTGTACATCATTTAAAGTTTTAATAATACTATTATGTCTGTATCTATGTTTTCAATGGCACTAAAAAATTTCTTCTAGGATATGATTTCTTTGTAATCAAAAAATTTTAATAAATTATGTAACGCCCCGACCCCAGCTACCCAGAGTCGGTGCATTACTTTGTAACAATGGCATGATCACAAAAGTTCAAGTCTCGAAAGACCGATTAGTTTAGTAGCCCTGGAAACACTAGATACATTCATAAGTCTTACATTACATCATAAAGTGAAAAACTAATAACAAAGTCTTCATAGTCCACACTCATATCCTCTTCTGACTATCCCTGCAGGTCATTCCTAAAATACTTCTTCACATCCTAGAAAATATTAAAACATTTAAAGGGGTGAGCTCAGATGCTCAGTAAGGATAACAATATTGCGGAAGCTTTCATAAATAAAAATTAACATTTAAGGCAATGTATAACAAAAACAAAATCCTTTTAAACATGAACATCAACATAATATGGCAAAAGTAAAATGAGATAATTCCATTTACTTATTCACATGGATATTCCACTAGTCGAATAATCACATGCAATATCTTTAACCACTTTCATAATGATGGAATGCATAATGCCAGACATTCTGAAACATTTTTTCAAGGCCTTGGCCAAGATGTCTAAAATGATTAAGGCCTCGGCCAAAATCACAAATCAAATTGGGAAAGGGCCTCTTCCAATTCCACGTCTAGTTGTCTCATGAGACCTACCGATGCATCGCAGAGCTATAGCGGGCTCCACCTATCACTTATTAAGTCCAATGCATTCCTCATATGAATAGGTTTAAACATATCATAAACCATAACATAATCGTATCACATAAAACATGCATAAAGGAAACATTACATTTCCACATTTCAATCACAAGATATCAATACAACACATTGATATAATAAAAACGCTTTCAAAACCATTTTCAATACCAAAATAAAAGAAAGTTAAAACTTTGTATTTATTTTTCATTAGAAAAAATGATGGCTTTTAAAGGAAGACGAAACTCAAATAATGGTCACAGCGGTGGATAAGTCATTGTCTCCGCATAAGTACGGAAAGAAAAACATTCCCTTTTTTCTTTTAGTAAAACGCTTTGTATAAAAACGATTCCATTTGAATAGACGTAAAAGACAAAGGGGTTTATACACCGTATAAAAGAAAGTTGTGTATAAAACCAAATATGTCTCAATGAAAGGAGATTGAGAGGAAGTCCTTAAAGATATCATTTTTAAAATAAAATAGATTTTTTATTCGTATTCACTATAGGTACACATAAAGAATACAAAATAAGACATAATAATATCATGACATAATTTGAAAGTAGGAGATTAACCCAAAGAATGGAAGTTGGGTGAAGAAATTCCCGTACCTTGTGTCCAACTTGATTCGACCGTTATTTAACCTCCTGAATAATAAACTAGTGTTAATATCTACCATTTTAAATTTCATTATCCTTTTTATATCACTTATTACAATGTTATGAACATTATGTAATTATTTAAGTTAATAACGGTCGTTTTGTCGATTTTTGGAACTTGAGTCAACAATAAACTTCTTATAATTACAAGTTGTTTATGTGGTAGAATATCCATTATCTACAGAATTATATTCATGATTTATATGTCATATATTTGATATATATCCAGTATATACATTCATTCATAAGATTACGTAACATTTAGAGATAAGAAATGAAATGCACCGTTCATGGAGACGGTAAGCCGTACGTACGCATGAACGCTACTTTCATTTCTATTTCGTATTTAATGGAATGAAATCATAATTATATAAAGGTATAATATAGTTCCAGTAAAATATCACATATAATACCATTTACTTCATCAATTATACATCCCACATATGGTATTAACGATTTAAATCACTTTGAGGGGGCGGTAGTCCGCACTTCCTAAAATGAAAATATCGCGATTACCCATAATGGAAACCATAAAGGTATTCCATAAATGAGAAATACAGAAGCATATGGAAGACATAAAAATAATATATATTTAATATATGAAAATAGTGTCATCAAAATGGCCACCATTAGAGGTGTTAAAAGAATATTGAACAATCATCGTTTCGTGAGGCAGTATTTCGCCACCCACAGAAACAGTATGTTCTTTAACCATTAGATGAAGGTGTGTGTAAGTGTAAACCAAATAATTATCATAAAAACATCCTAGTATATTATAGATACTGTTGTTGTTACAAAATAAAGGAATAAAAAGTGTTTAAGGGGTTGGAGAAGAAAAATAAAACAAAACAACATTAGAGAAGACATTACCTTAAAATCGGGTAACTCTTTTTGATTTGAGCCAAAGGCTTCCTTGGGAAGAGTTCTGCCCAAAGTGAGGCTTCTAGGAGTAAGAGGGGTAAGTTGGAAGAGTATTTTGGTAGAGTTTAGCCGAGCCAAATGGCTTGAAAGTGTGAATGAGATGGTAGAGGTGGGGGCCTTTTATAAGTGGAGAGGAGGGGCACTCTTGGAATGTAAGGAAATTTTACATTATTATACAATGCTTTTCGGATTCTAAAGGTCACGTACTTATATAATTCGAGTATAAGGTGATAAGGGCTCGAAATATACGCATCCAATAGTCTTTGGACAAGTGTAAGCCTTGGATTTTACATTATCTTTTCATTTTATTAAAATCGTTAAATAATGAGGTCATCGCTGCATCATAATGATGTCATAAATAATTTAATTTATTTAATGTATAAAAATTATAAAAAAATACTATGATGTATGAAATCTTTTTATCATTCCAATGACTATTTATAGTCAAAAATATGACTTGTATAACCCCATGTAAAATTTGTTTTAGTAAAACCTTTCATGTTTGTGTCATTTTTTACTTTAAAATTAAATAAAATGTATTTATGTCATTTTCCAACTAAAGTGGCTCCATGGGGTCCCCAAGTTGACTCATGGGTTGTCTTGGTCGGCCATGGCACATCCAATGAGGGTAAGTCATGTGTCAAGCTCATCTCATATTATTAAAACATTATTTTTACCTTAAACTACACTAATTACCTCTAATCGCGATTAAGAACTTAAAAGTTACTATTCACCAAAAAAATATTTTAATCTCATTGATCCACATTTTACTTCTTAATGACAACCATGTATGTCGGATTTTTGAAAATCAAATCACAGAAGTGGTAATATTTCATTTAAACGAAAAATCAGTTATTTAACTACCACTTAGTGGTTTCACTATTCATCAAAAATTGATGTTTTTCAGAACAATGCCAAAATTTCACCCTAATCTATAATTGATATTCTGAATTCAAAAATGATGTCTATTTTAATAAATTCCAAACATATAAGTTGCATTAATTAATTTTATGATTAATTGCTGTTGTCACAACAAATAGCGTGTTTTTAAGAAACAATTTATATCAAAAGATTGGCAATTGTTTATGTCCAATTTCAATGTTAAATTAATTCTATTGAACACCATTGGATAAAATGGTAAAAATATATTCTAATTATACTTTAAAACCAATCAATGGTATAACTTATCACTATAAATTATTTTGATTAAAAAAGTTGTTTTAAGTATTTTTCACTATTCATAAAAATTTGGAAGTTCTCAGAAAATTACAAAAAATTCAACATAGGCTAATTTCAATATCAGGAATACAAAAATGAAGTCCATTTTGAAATATAAAATTTCTATAAATTTAAAAAGTGGTTATTACTATTCATAATGGCTAATTTTATTAGTTGTAGTGTGTTAGAACTCGAAGCTGCGTACAATGCAAGCTATTGCATTTTTGAATGAGAAGCGTATCATGGAAACTCGGGGTGTTACAAATTATGTCACCGATTCTAGGAACTATGGTTGGAGTCTTTACAACAATGTAGTTTGTTAAATATCTACCATGATATGCAATACATGTTATATTATATCTTTTTAATCTCTTATATTTTGGATTTATCTATGATGCATAATGTTAATTAACATGTTCTTAGTGTTTATATATATATATATAGTTTTTAATAAATGTTATGTATGAAGGCCACACCTTGCTTCTGAGGTTGAATTAATATTATTATACCTTATGTGAAAGTATCTTATAGGATATGAATTTTATTTGAAAAAATATATGTTCGACCTATCAAATATTAATTTGTTCATTTATGATATTATATAAAATTTATGAATATTTACATGGAATTTAAATGAAGAAATCCTCATTTATTTCTAAAGTGACCACCAAGAAAAGAAATCCATAATTATACAATTATGGATGATAGACCTATTCCAAAAATCATATCTGCAAGGTGATGCACCTATGAAGAATCCCAGAAAAGCAATAGTGGTATTGGAGTAAGACTCACTATATGTGGAATTCATCCTTGTCGATATTACTAATTTTGAAAAGGATCTACGATAATTTATTATATGTTCCTGATATGTCTAAATACAACATCTACCATTTATTTGGGGATTTGGTGGTCCTCAATATTCCAAGGAATAAAGTTTAATTATCATTGGAATCATTAATATATATAGATTAATGAGTATAGAATAATAATTATAAATTCATTTATACCTTATAGGGAATACTCGATGGTCTTGCTGAATTCTGGGGAATGAATGTAAGAATTACTTATTTACTTGGTTGACCTCCATAGTTCATTCTATTAAGGAGTACATTCTTGGCGTACTTTCTATATACTACGAATAATGTTTTAAGGTGATTTATCTATGAAGAATGTTTATCTTTTCTTATATTATTTTCTTATATTATTTTTATTCATTGACCCCCCTATGGATATGAGTGAGGAAATTAAGGATAGGTTTTATTTATATTTTCATTCACATATAATTTATAATTCATGTTATGGTCATTAACAAGATGAAATATAAATAGATGATTAACAAGACCATATCAATTTAGAATAAAGTAGTTTAAAATTGTATTACATGTTTATTGTGAGTATAATGAATTGGAAAAAGTAATTTCCATTTGTATATATTGTGTTTTTTAATGTAATTTATAGAGGATTGGAGAGGGTGTGAAACAAGGTTAATGACATGAATGTCAAAGTAGATAATCATATACTCCCACTATGGGAGGATGTTCTATGATGTACTATAACTATGTATCAATTATAAAATTTAGAACATCATATGTGAAGCCTCAAGGGGACTTTCCTACATTTTGAATTATGGATCAACAATAGAGATTTTGTTCAAAGGTGACATATTGAAACACATGGTTTCTAGGTTATTGTATAGGCAATTATGCATGAAATATGAACCATGCAGGTACGACAACATTGTCCTAGATGATTTATGTACTATAATAGAAAATCATTCCACTATAGGAGATTAGAATGTATGTGATGACTAGGTTTCATTCTAGTTTTGGATATTTTCCTTCTATATTTAGACGTATGATATTAAATACATTAATATTATATATATAATTGATTAATACAGGAGTGTCACATTATTTTCTATCATTAAATGACAATAATTTTCCAAATTTATTAGTTATGTCTTCATTAATGTGTCTCTGTAATGAAAGAACATATAAAATGATACAAGATGATCTCCATGAATTTTTATGTCTCTCATCAATTTATATAGATATGAACATTCTGGGGAATTCATGATCATAGAAATTAATTGTTTTCATTTAATATTTATAAAGGACAAGTTTAAAATTCTTCAACACTTAAAAATCATTACAATACATGTTTATATTTCAACACATATAAATGATAGAACTTCATTATCACCTACATTTCATATGTCTGATCATATTGTGTGGGACTAAACAATACCCACCTTTATTATATTTTGATTGTATAAGTCGTATTGAGTCTCAAAACATAATCATATGTATCCCACTTAATTTTTCCTCTGGTTTTGGATCAATATTTTAAAATATTAAAACATAATTTTTTTTTATTCATATAGATTGAGGAACTATGTTCGATACAGAACATATATATATGGTATAATATATATGGAATGATCCAAATAATATGAAACATTTTTTTGTGTTAGATAAAGTCACATTTTAGTGTTTTCATGTGATGTGTTTTTTCAACTGAGCATATCTCTTTAGGGGTTCCCCATAATTATATTTTTAGGAAATGAATGGCATCCAATAACCTAGAATATAAGAGAAGAATATGAATCATGTATCCTTTTGGAACAAGTATACTTTACCAATGATTAAATATGTTTTTATAATTTACATAGATCCTATTGTTTTTCTAAAATTAAGCATCATTTAGGATTTCATGATGTGATGGCCGGAGTATAATATATTCTCAAAACTGTATATTCAAGTAGATTGGAATGATATAAAAATCATCTATTGCAATTTCATCTAGAAGAGAATTTATTTGGATTAGTATCTCTTATACATATGAGTATCCATCAATATTTTAAATCATTCATTATAGTTATCATTGAAAAAATAAGTATATATTAAGGAAAATACAATATTAATTATAATAACATAATGTCTATATATTTTACACCTCAAAAATTTACTTTTTTCCAATATTTTGATTTTCTATTTTTGGATTATATATATGTATATATTAAGAAGTTAAAATTTTGAGGCAAGAATTTCATAAGACCCTTTGAAATTATAGGTTACCATGTATTGGTAATTCCATTCTAATGTATTAGAGATGAAGAGTTTGTTTTATATTTTTTGGTACAATAAATGTTTCATCTCAAAGATAACATGTCTCTATGATCCGATAAATGATTTATCTAATAAGGGGATGAATATTGAGGGGTATGATCAATCACATGAATCATTTATAGTGTTTATTATGATATATAAATAAATTATATTTTTTATTACGGCTATCATTTAGAAGTGTTTCATAGTATAGTATGTTTTTTTTGTGTTGTATTATGAGTCATTTTGATGTAGTGTTATATTTAATTCACATATGGCCCAAATATACAATTACCCCCTTAGAATAACTATCCACCACTAGGCATGGAGCTAGAAGTCAATGTCTCTTTTGATTACTACAGGACATTATAATATCTAGTTTGATATGAGATGATGCAATTATTGAATTCATCAAAATGTTACCCAATATATTGAGGTGTCATGATGATGATTGGGAGATAATTTTAATACTAGATAAAGTGTATTCAATCATTATGATTCATGAAACCCTTTTAGATGATGAGTTAGAATAACTGTATTTAGGGAAAATCCCCTACCAACATGGTGTTCCTTGATGAATCGTGACATTTAGATATATACATTTCAAACATTAGTTTTTTAATGTTTCAAAAAGGATTTAGGAACCATTTATGTGGATTATGATAAAAGATGATATGTTGTATGAATGTCTTCTATGCTTAAGTGTATATTGGAATTATAACATACCCATGGATGAGATTGCATACAACAACATACACCGTGATTCTATCCATATAGAATATTTTGACTTTTATTGTAGAAATACATATCCCTCAAGGATATTATAGAATTCGGCTAGTGGGGTAATTATTCTGTTATTACTTATGTTAAATATGTTCTTTAAGGTAGTACAATAGTTCCTGATGTAGTTAAACACTATTTTGAGAAAACAATTATCATATTTAATTAAGACGATTTGACTTTTGCAGTCCACGATGAGTATGTTATTTTCTATGGTGTAGCACAAGTATTAGGTTTTCAAATGTTGACTGAGAAAGGGAAGATTATTTAAATTTTTTAGACAATTGGAAACTACTAACCATGTAGGTATTATGGCATATTATTTATGAAATTCTCCATTGTACCATGTTTTACATGATCATTTCTATGAGTCTCATATCTAAATTAGTATTTTGAGTCCTATGAATTTTGTACACCTTGATGATGTAAATATGGTGACTAACACATCACCTATGTATTTCATAATTCAAAACATACCTAAGATAGTAATTTTTTTTAGAGGAAAGATGATTCCCCTAGTCTAATTCATAAGGTAGAATATTTTTTTTCAGGAAGATACATTGCAGAATTAATCTAATTATCTACATTAGTTGTCCATGCTAGTAAATATATATTCAATAGATATATCATGGGGAAGTGATTTAATTTTCAATTAAAAATTAATCATCAACTAATTTAATGGTATATTTGGTTTTTAATTAATGAAATTGAATATATTATTTTTTTTATCATGTGATGGGTTTTCATTACATTTAGGAGTCTCTCTATATGTTTTTTGTGGAACTAATGTTTTGGAGTGTCATAGGTCTTTATATTTTATATTTTGGAGAAAACATATGTCACAATGTCTTAATATATATATTTGAAATCAATCGGCAACCATTCAACATATATTCATTAATGTAGTTGTATTTCTAACGTGTTTGAAAATTAGTTTTCCTTCCATGGGAGGGAGTATAAAAGCTCTGTGATTATTTGGCACCTGATTTGTGACTTCAACATTGTGTGAATAATTATGTTCATGTTACCATGTAATAATGAAATGGAATTTTTATTAATTTTTAGGGACTATAATGTTGATTAATAATTTTTCTAACCATGCAACATAAATGACTTCATTATATATTTTTCCAAATACAAAAAAATAATCCTTTATATTCATGCTCATTTTTACATATAATTACCTCTGATGATAATATGTTCTCACCCTTATCATTCAAAGATTTTTTAGGAGTTTTCCTCACATGTTTCCTCATTATACCACATCATCTACTCTTGGATGTTGTTGTATAGGTTTGTCTATTGTCAACAATTAACGTATGATTTATACTTTCTATTCGTTATTGAATTATTTACCTTATATTGTTCATATATCTAATCAATGTTAGATAAATATATGAATCTACACATGGATCCTGTTGATGAATAATTCAATATTGAAAATTAAATTTTTTATTACATAAATCAGAGGCATGTCTGTGGTATGTCATTGGTCTTCCATTGGGGAAAATCAAATTTGGTATGTTGCTGTGGTTTTATCACATATAAAAATCTCATCATTTATTGAAATTTATCAGTAATATATCATGATAAATCGGGTATTATTATAGTTAACACTTGTGTGAAAATACAATTAGTTTATCCTCAGTGGATCATTTAAATTGGAATCAATATGTTAATGGTCAGATGGCTATACATCTCAGGCCATTGTGTGGGTTTGTTAAATTTATATGTTGTGTGTATTCTCCTAGAGTGGAGATTGATTAATAATAGGGTTTCTTTTCTATATTTTGGGGGCCTATGAGCCCTAATCATGGAAAATATTTTTTATACGTTTCACCATATATATTTTATTTAAATATTCATGTAATATTAAATATTATATGATCGTTCAATTCTATATCACACCATATTTGTGCTTATTTTATAAAATGTTTATTTTTAGATGTTACTTGATAATTAATGTTATTATGTATATTAATTATATACTAATCAATTCATTTGGAATTCTAATAATAATATATAATCCCTTGAGATTTCATGCATTTCATTTGGAGTTTTACACAAGCAATGGAACCTTGTCTTAGTAATAATTGTTACTGATGGATTGAATATGATTACCTAGAAAAATAGAGAAGGGGTATTGGGTTTGTTGATACATTGGATTTGGATTTCACGAAAGGATGGGTGAAATTAAATCTTTCCATGTGATTATCCAATCAGAGGAAAACATCATATATTATAAAACACTATTTATAGGAAAGTATAACATACTAATAGAGAATGTCCATGTGTAATTTTAGAGAAACATTTTTTATATCCATGTGTGTGTAAAATTATAAGATATTTAATATAAATGGTTTTATAATTAATCCTTAATTAAGGAAGAAATTTATTCCATATTGGAGGATGGAGAAACGTAGAATGATCTAATCCATGTAATGACTATGTGGTATATTTTTCTCTCATGATACAAAATTAGATGTGGCTGGGGTTTATGAATGATTAGAAAGAACATTACTTCTCAATAAATGATGATTTATATGATAATATGTGTGTTTATATTTCCATTATAAAAAACACCTCTACAAACAAGTTCAGTTTTGATATGTAAAAATATTTAGTTTCTACTTAGGATTCTAATCTCACCTTTCATGGGACTCTTGATGCATGTGTTGCATAAATTTCATGGGACAATAGATGGGAACGTGTATAAGGTATCTTTGATTCATAGTATGGAGTTAGGATATGAATTCAACACCATAAATGAAACCAGAAAGATTCCACATCTTAATTTATTAATTTATTTCTATTTTTAATGATTATACAGGATGAACGATCACATTAGTCTGTTGTTTGGTTTTCTATGATATGACCATACATGAATTTTGTTATATCATCCAAAATAAGATATTTTACATTATAATGAAGTGTTCTCTTGTCTATATTTTACTAAATTAGAATATATTTCATTCATTGTCAATTTTAAAGTCTAAAAAATCACATATAAAATTATTCCATATTTGAGAATGTATTGAATATGAGGATGCATACATGAGTTTGTGAAGAACATCATATCAAACCATATGTTTTTATCACAGTTTTAGACACAATATTCTACTCTAAATTCACAGCAGGCTTTGTAGATTCATTATTCCGTCGTGAAATATATTTAATTACGATGAGAAATATCTTCAAGAGTGTTTATTTAATTTGTAGTAGAATATTTATGTCTCCCTTGATAATATGTCTGCATATTTATAAAGAGTGTATATAACATATAAATATGATAAGTATCTTCTTATAAATGATAAAAATATTATAAATTCAATTAATTTTCATGTGTAAATTGATGTTAGAAAAATTATTTTGTTTATCAATATTCAGTCACATTTCATCACATATCAATCAGAATTTTATAGACACCACTTTTTCATTAATTTAGTGTTAGAATATAATATTAATGATTAATTTATATAAGTAATTATATTAAATAATTGAAATCATTTTAAATATCATTAATATTGTTCCATGTCATAAAAATAATTGTATATCATTATTTCGTTTCCTTTCATGTATTTTTGGATTCAAAATCACAAAAATGTTCTAATAAATATTTCCAACTATTAAAAATTATATGATTTTCAGAAATTATACTTCTACCCTTATTCGTACTATTTTAATCAACATAAAAGATCATAAAAGTTATAAAAATTCCCCACAAAATAATAATAATTCAATAATAATTCAATTTTTAATTCTTATAAATCATATATTTTTTATCCCAATATTTGAGCATGAAAATATTGTTTGTACAACTTTAGTCTGAGATATGTATTCATGTGAAAAGAAATCGTCATATTTATTATTAACACAAAAAATATTAATAATTATATTATTATTACATAAATAATATTATATTTTAAACCATTAAGAATAAACATATTAGCTTTATAGATTTATCATGAAGTGATTATCCATGCTTTGATTCAATATTAAGATACACCAACATCATTGAAAATAAATTACATGGGAGAATAAATTATATAAAAAATTAATAGAATAATCACCTCATAGATCAAAAAATAACCCTCAAGACATTGTGGTTAATCAATGATTCAACTCCACTTTATGTTATCTTGTTCAATCATTCCATGTCATCAAATAATGTAAATCTAAATTTTTATTAATTGAACATACAAATGTAAAATAAAATTTAAATGGATTATCAATAAAAAATGTTATTTCATCTTTATATGTTTATTACACAATAATCTCACTATTGACAAGGTTAAACATGTATGAAGAAATGAGAAGGTTTTATCCATACCAATAGGTATAAAAAATATTACAATTGAGATAGTGAATCCCAAACTAATATAATAATTTAGAGGAAGATATAAAGAAGAAAAAAATCATCTAATAATCTCATTAATTAATTCATGTAGTTATTCTATTTACTTATAATTTAAACATTGGAAGCTATGATACATTCAATATTTTTCTACATTCAAAGAAATTTCTTCATCTATTTTTCATATCCCCCACCATTCAACCTAATAATATATTACCAATTACTAAAACTTTTAAAAAATATAGATTATAATCTTTAAAAATAATTTAAATTTAAATTTAAATACAAATCCCATTATCGAATAAAAACCCTTGGATCATCTCCCATATAAATCTTAATAATGAGATTTCTTAAGAAAATAAAATAAATCAATATAAACAAACAATTTTGAACTTAAACACTTGCCATCATTCATGTTCAAACTACATAGTTTAGCCAAATAATATAGATTCCACTGAATAGACTACGACATTACGGAATTAAATATTGTTTTTAGTAGATTTCACATATCATATAGATAATAATATTGTTTGGAATGTGTTCTACAATGTTGATGTTCAAAATATTTTCTATAAACAAAAAACCATCATTGAGTCCTCTTTGACTTTCTATATAATCTATAGAGTTTTCATATCAAAATCTTTTTTACTTGATCATGTAAATAAACAGACTCCATGGTTGTTATAAAATCTATTGACCCAGTGAATTCGATTATTAGTAGTTCTTTTTTAAATTGTTTTGTAATAAAATAATAATCAATTTTTATCATTATATATAGAAAATAATGAATGATTTAATATTTATCGACTGGTTTATGAGGATGTAAAATTTTGAATCCATAATATTTATTTACATAAATCTATTCTGAATTCATTTAAAGATTAATATTATGTTGATAATAATATAACAATTGTTTTTTGAAAATAACATGAAATCAAAAATAATAAAGTAATGTCTCGATATAAGTATGATTTTGTATCCATGATTGGAATATACACCCTCATCATCATTAGTTAACAAGTTGGTTGATTTTATATTTTTAGAGTGCTAACCAAATTTTTTAATCAAGTATATAAATCTCTTGTATATATAGACATCTATTTATCTATTTATAAACATTCCTACCAATTCAATTTCACAAAAAAAATAATCAATAATAAATTTATTACCATCTTTTAATCTATCTATCAATGAGACATTAAAGAAAATATATATCATATACCAATAAATGAAATAAAAAATTTTTATGTCACTTTTCTATCAAAAAGTGTGACAATATACACTATATCATGTTCTGAATCTATCATGTGCGGTTAAATTCCAATAAAACTCTAGAATAATCTAAAATAAATATCATATCTAATTTATATTTTCTAATTACAATCACATGTGAAATTATTATAGAAACATTTTCAAGCTTCAATTAAAAACATATAAAATATATCATTATCATACAACAAGCTATATGGAATGATAAAATAATAACATTAATGTATTTATAAAAAGTAACAGAATTCGATTTAATTAGGAATATATATTTTGAGAATCCATATTATATAATTTGAAAAGTATTCACAAACTATCATTATTTCAAGGAAAATTAATCCATATTCATAAATGATATCTTTAATAAATACACCATTATCCACATTACATATATATTTATATAAACTAATATTTTTCTAAATTAAAATATATTCAATTGGGATTTATTCTAAGAAAACATATATTATTGGGATATAAGGTGTTTGTATATATTTATATTAAAAAGAAATAAACTACTATCATATTTACGGAGAATAAAACCACATGATTTCTATATATGCATTTCATGTTCCAATAATATTTTGTGTAATGATAACAAGACCACACATTGAAAATATTATTTTACCATTAAAATGAAATGGAATGAGAATTTTTTTTGAGGCCTTAAAAATGGTAAATGGTATCGTCGAAGGCCACTCATTCATCTAGTAGATATCAATTCCACACAAATACTACATTATTTCTCAATAAATCATATATTTTACGAATATTATTTTATAAAACCAATATTGTTATGATAATATATTTATAATTGGATATCGGTACGAATTAAATAATATTTTTTCCTGCTATTATTTTATCATTCTTTTATAACATTAACAATATGATTCATCATTAGTTGAAATTTTTATGTTAAATTTACCATCTTGAATATCATCAAAATTTATATAGTTTTTTAAAAATAATATATCTTCTTTCCTGAATATAGAATCAATACTACCAATTATGGAAAAACCATCATAATTTGAAACCATTATTTTTCTATGTTTCATAACATTCATAGTAATATAATAAACACAATATTTATATAATATTATTAAAAACATTATCCTCCACTATTTGGTTAAAATAATTGGAAAATAAATATTATCATAATTTTATTGTTCATTGAATATTTATCAATTTATTTTGATAAAAAGTGATAATAATAAACCCAAGATAATTCAAACTATATATTTTTAATAACACATCGAATATGATTTCAATCAAAATGTGGGGTAAACCTAAAATAATTTTAAATTTAAATAGTTACTCAACTAGAATATATTTATTTAAAAATATATTTTATGTTAAATAAAAACATTTTTCATTATATCTTTACTATAATTATACTTTTATTCTACAACACCATTTTTTATCTGTTTATGGTTCATTGTGTTCATGTCAAATACCATCTTATTCATGATATTAATACAATCATCCTATATATACTCATCACTATTATCATTTTGTATCTTTTTAATGAGTATCCTCAATAATTCTACAGACATGACCTGAATATTTTGATCCATTTCAAAGAATATTATATATTCATCATATATCGAATACATGTAATTTGATTAAATGGTGAATTAAAATATATAAAATAAGTATTTATATTAGTTTATTATATCATTTATGGTGACCATATTGAGTGTGAATTACTAAAAAATGATTATGAGATTGAATTCAATCCTTCTATTATGGAGTATTCATAATCATTCCCTTTTAATAATGGTGTCAATTATATTTACACCCCAATTTCCAAATATAAACATCTCAAATATTGTCTCTAATGAATTTTATTATATATATTTTCTTCTATGATGACCATGTCTACAATGCGATAATTGATTTTATTAATTCAAGATAAATGAACAATAATTTCACAAATCAGAAGTCTAAAAAATTTACCACATTTTCACTGTCAACTTTTCAGTATAAATTATTAACTTAATATATTCAATAAAACACTTATTTCATAATAATAACATTATTTATATAATCTTATAACTAAGACACAATATAAAAATTTTGTTCATGTCCTTCAATAGAAAAAAAATCATGGATTTCAATTTCCCTCTAGAAAGAAATTATTGACCATAACTTTTATTATTAGTGACCCATAATTTCCCAATGTAAACATCCCATATATATATATATATATATATTAATAACATATAATGATTCAAACCCCTTTCTAAAGAGAGTAACAACTTTTTTACCAAATCCAAGAATATTCTCCATTGGATTATTGGTAGGAAACTTCCCCATCAAGAGAATCCCTTTATTATATATCATTTATAATGGTATACCAATTATCACTATATCTTTAAAATTTTTATGATTGTAGAATAATAAGAAAATATTTTATAAGATTGTATCAGTTCTAATAGCGTTATTATACAAAATCTAACAGATTCCATCGATTTTGAATTATAAATCGAAATGTCTCATATTGATTATAAAATATTATACATTAAATGTAGAGAATCCCCATAAAATGAATTCATTTAATACATCTAAAAATATCATAATAAGGTAAATTAATATTACCCATATTTTGTCAATTCAGTAAGGCCACAAATGTTCAAAAAATAACAAGAAATTAAATATTTACCTTTTAAATAAACATGATGTCAATAAATTTATCACGCTATTGATCCTTATTTTCACCATTACCCTTGGATCCATTTTTAAGACCCAAATTTTTGTGATAATTTAAATATACCTTTATAAAATGAATCAATATTTCTAAAATATTTTATTCAAAATTTTTAATTGTTTATTCATTAATTTAGATGGGCTAAAAAATATGAAATATGTAAAATCACCTAATTCTTGAAAAACAAAGTTCTTATAGATTTGGTTCTCCTTCTTAGAAAAACCCATGTTCAATTATTAATATTATATTTAGTTATGACTGATCATTTACGATTTCGATAAGTCTCATATTTACTAATTTTTTATTATGCATGAATATTATTTAATAATTATAACACTTATTTTTCGTATTCATTTTCAATATCCACTTCTTTGTTTCTAATATAATGTATTTTTTCACTTTCACATTTAATTTGAATTCCGTGTTATATAATGCATTTATCAATTTAACAACATTTCAATTCATTTATAACTAATTTAATAAAAAATATTTTTTCTTGAAAACAAAATTATTATTTGTTATTGAAATATTTCTATTCCATCATGACATTTCTTATATCTATTTCAAAAATATATATATTTTAGAGTCATTCTATGATTTCTCATTCTAGTTTGATTACCAACACTATTTACTAAATCCATTCAAATTCTCAAGAAAACCATCAGTGTTTTCTTTTTAATTCACTATTAAAATTATATCTTATCATAAAATCCTCTTAAAATCACCTTGTAATCTTATTTAGTATTACATTCAATAATTTTGGATAATAATCATCAATTAATGTTCATGAATTTTGAGAAACTCAATATCCTCTATTTAGAAGAAGCCAATGTTATATAAATATTTTATACTATCCTCATATATTATATCATTTTTGAAGATTCATCATCATCAATATCTTTGTATTCACTCAACATAGTGAAATTTAAATCATAATCTTCAATTACACTACAACAAAATATTTTTATTTAAAGTATACATTTAAATACTCCCTTCATTATTATCATAGTTATTGATATTAATGACATAATATTATCAAACGTTATATTAAAATCCAAAATAAAATAATAATAATAATAATGTTGTTCATTAAATATTTTACCATGATTTCATTAAATTTCTTCTGCCAATGATTTTGTTTCACATCCTTGAACTTTTTATTTATAGAAAATTCATTCACCATCAGTTAAAAAATGAGAATGCATTGTAAATTTTTAAGGGGGATATTTTTTTGTATCTATATAATCAAGTGAATTTACATTGGAATCAAACCATAGTTGTAATACATAATGTATTGTCTAATTAATTCCCATGGATACTAAATATACTAAAATTTTAAATTATTGATGTGAATAAGTAATTTATTGTTCCATACTCTTTAATTTTATGATATTAATATTTCATTATCTATATCTCAATCATAGTATGCATCACCCTTTTCTTTCAATATAATTATTTTCAATTTTAACCCAAATGTATGTGTTTATATTTATACTTATCACATTGTTAAATTCCTTATAATCAAATTTGGATAGTGAATAAATCCTATAATAATTATAATTTTCTTCAATACCTCTAATTTTTAATATAAAATTAGAAATATTAGAATGACGTGGGATCCCATATGATGGATTCTTATGAATATCTAAAAAAATGGATAATAGATATGAATGAGTTAAGTCCAACTATGTGTGGTAATTTTTTTAATAATATATAATGATCCACATAGTATTCACTACATTTTTTTCCTGAGATGCACCAAGAATTCATTGA